>CM077155.1:112944218-113544218 GCA_039583875.1 Platanthera guangdongensis | reverse complement strand
AAAGAAAACAAAACAGCAAACTACCTCGCTACGGTGAGGAAACCCACAACCAAGATAGCTGCTCCGGAACTCCAAAACCAGCATGGCAATTAGCTACAACACTGAACCATAGGCATTCCAAAGACAGAACACATCAGCAAGAAAGTACAAGAGATGGCAAAAAGTGAGCCAAAAGTAAACAAAGTCAAGGGGTACCAACCCAAGACCAAAGAAAAATTCTTACATAAACTACAGCAGTCAGGTACAAAGGTAAAAAGAGAACACTTACGTAAAGCATCACGTATAACCATAACACCCCAAATGCACAAAGCTATAAGGGAAAGGTCAAGCTTAAACCATCAGGAGAGAAACAAAGCCCTATTAGCCACCCGTGGTCAACTCAACCAAAAACAAAAACGGGCGGTAAAGCCCCATATTTTTCTACGATTATTTAATTCTCGTTTGGCGTTATGTTGATGCTTTTCCTCCTTATGCCATTTGTTTTAGTGTGGTCTTAGCTCTTTAGGTTTCTTGTGTGGTTGTTGGTAGCCTATTTGGTAAGATTCCCTAGCTAGCCGGGTCTGTTTTGGTGACCGGTGAGGCCTCTCGAGGGATGCTTGTGTTTTGGCTTCGGGTGATGATAACCCGTGTTTTGTTCGTCGAAAGTTGATTTCGACTTCGTCGTTGCGTTCGTAGCATGGGTTTTTAGCTACAGTGCAAATTTCGTCGAATTCCGAGGATGTTCGGGTTTCGCGTCGTTTTGTATTTTATTTATAATAATGTGATATTATATATTATATATAGATGTATTTTTTTTAGAAAGTAGCAGTTATGGTGAAAAGGTGGCTGACAGCTTTTGGGTTGGCTAAGAATAAAATGTATTTGGGACTTAGCCGTTGTCTATATATAGTCTTAAATTAGAATAAAGACTATTCATTATCTTTTCGGAATTAGCATAACCGCCATCCCTGTACAAGAGAGGAAAACCGGCTGCTGCCCTTGCCTTCCACCGCCAATTCCCGGAGTTCTAGCGGTCGGATTTTCGTTCCGAGGGTAGATCTGGACTGCTCTCCTCTAGATCTTCATTTCGACGATAAGCTTTCTCCATTTTGTGTCTGTCTATAGTGTTGTAGATTTTCGTTTGATCCCTCTCCCTCTCCGAAAATGTCCAGTCTTGCTCGGTTAGGTGTTTGCTGCCAGGTCCGTGGGGAAGCAGAAAAGTCAGTCGAGACCTTCCGAAAATCAAGGCAAGTGGTGTTCCTGCCCTTACCAAGTAACTTGTTTTAGTTCATTTTATACCATGCTGCTCATAGATCACCCTGTTGCTTGGATATTAATGTTCAGTGTCTATTAATCTTAGTCGCGTAAATGCTTAAGCCTATTTGATCACTCTCTGTACAAGTTTACTCAAAAATCGGCCTTGTTGTTAAATATTTTTTTCTTCTTTCTTGGACTTCCTGCTGTTAATTCGACTTGCTCTCGGGCTGGGAATAGAGAGATGAGAGTGGAGATGTTTTTTTTTCCTTTTCTACACAGTAACTATAGCCGGATTGTTGTGCTGTGGACTTAATATTGGTTTTGTGCAAGGTAATCTGTCTTAGTTAGGCACGAATTGGGGGAAATTAGGTTTGCCTGTGTAATGACAGTATCAGACCCCCCCCCCCATCTTTTCCTTAGTCTAGTTGATTAGAGCATTTCTGGGCTAAATGAAGTGGTCTGGAGAGATGAGGAGGGTACAGGAATTAGGTTCGTAGCGTTTCTGGCTGGGCTTGGTTTTATGCTAAGTATAAAAGCGTTGACAGCGTTGAGTGCACTCAACACTGCCAGGTCGATGACGTTCGTCTTTCTCAGCTCGACGTTGTTCGTCGAACTGAGATCGATGATCTCCGGTTGCCTGAGATCGACGATTTCCTGTGATCTGAGTTCGACGAAAATCGTCGAACTGAGATCGACGATTTCCTGTGATCTGAGTTCGACGAAAATCATCGAACTGAGATCGACGATTTCCTGTGATCTGATTTCGATGAAAATCGTCGAACTGAGATCGATGATTTCCTGTGATCTGAGTTCAATGAAAATCGTCGAACTGAGATCGACGATTTCCTGTGATCTGAGTTCGATGAAAATCGTCAATCTGAGATCGACGATTTCCTGTGATCTCAGTTCGCCGACAATCGTCGAACTGAGGTCGGCATTTTCCTGTAAGCTGAGATCGACGCTTATTTTGCCTTAACCGAATTTTTTCTTTCATTTTCTTTTCTTCCTGAGTGATTACCTCCTAGGTGGGGATGTCTTGTCGGGCATTCATTTCTTCCTTTATTTTTTGAGGGCTGAATCGTGGGTTATGGCAGGTAGTGGTATTTTCACGCTCTAAAGGAGTGGGATGTTTTGTGTGCGAGCCGTGGCAGCCACCTTTTAGTCCCAAGTACGGGCTGGGTATAGCCATGGCCGCCACCTTTTAATCCCAGGTACGGGCTGGGTATGTGGTGGCCTTGTGCTGACGCAGTGAATTTTATTTGGAACTATGTGTTTGGGGGACTGTTTTTGGTCACCAACTCAGGTCCATGTTGTTTTACTACTGCCATTACTCACAATTTAGGATTGTTAGATGTTTCTTCCTTTGTAAATTGCAATTTTTGTTGGCACATGTTTGCCTTGTAGACTCTGCAGGTTTTATGACAGGGTTGTTGTTGTTTTCTCGCACGTGGTGCAAGTGCGTCTTGTCTTGGACAGTGTTTGTCTGTTACTGTCTTACTTTCTTCTTTTGCGTACCCTTTTATATAACACTTCCATGCAGCTTATTTTGTTTTACTTGCTGAGGTATTCTTTTCTTCTCTGAATGCCTCAGGTTCTGATCAGTAGCCGATTAGGCGGATAGTTTTGCTGTGTTGTTGCTGGTGATCTCTTATATTGTAGAGATCAGTTTCTTATTCTTGTGAGGTAGTTTTCAGTTTTTCTTACAGACATACATGCTCGCTAGTGGGTTCGTATCAGGTTATTGACGCCCGCTAGTGGTTTTTACTTATGATACTAGATATGTTTCTTTTACTACTACCTTTCTGGAGTTAGTATATTTGCTCTTGGGAAGATTTATGCTAGGTTGCTAGTTACTTTTAAACCTAAAAACACTATTATAAGTATATCTCATGATCAGCATGTTTATAAAACTCATACACTACTTTCCATGCAACGTAAAAAGATCATTTTCTTACTTATAATATAAAATAAATCTAGAGTCTTGCATAGTATAAGTTGACCTCGGGGGACACTTTTGCACTCTCATAGGATGTCAAATATAAATAAAGTATTTGACGCTGCGTGTAAGTATAGTTTTAAACTGTGGACTAGATGATCCACTGAGCCGAGGGATACGGCCTTTAAAATATAACTGATTTTCTAATCATTAAACTTATGAATTTTCGTAGTCTAGTTAGATGATCTTTGCCTGAGCGTCGACAGTTATCCCCTGCTCGACATGGCATCACGACGCGTGTTTTTTCATACTCTGATACTTCTTAAATTCGGAGAAAATGCGGGTTGTGACAGTTGGTATCAGAGCCAGGTTGCTTGACAATTTGTCGGGCAACCTTTCCTTATAGGCATTAGATGTTTAGCATCATATCATACACACACCGATATGTCATCAACACGTCTTGGCTGAAGCACAAACACTACACTCATAGCATAACATGAAGCATACGAGGCATATTATGTAGTATGAGATGCATAATATGTGTCTGTATATGGATCCACCATAGGGGCAACATGTGAGGGTTATGTAGTATGGGATGCATAACCTCACCACATGAATGTGACTAGCACGTTTCTTTTTTGTTGCATGAGAATGTTATGTAGAATGCGATGCATAACATTTTCTTACATATGCCACTCATAACATGCATTAGGGCCTTTTTAGAATGCATAGCACAATCATGCATAGCATAAGATTGCATAAGCACAACGTGCCAAGCTAAAGATTTACAGGATGACATATGTATACACATGGTTTTAAATCAGAAAGAGAATATAAATTCATGCATTCCCGATCTAGGCACAAGAGTTAGTTGATGGTGGTAAACCATCCTAGGTTAAGCATAGCATCACTTTTGTAAAAATAAAATAAAATCCCAGAGCAAGTATAACAGTTAAAAGTTCATATTTATGTATGTATTGTCTATACTTGTAGTTTGTTCTAACTGTTGTACTAGGTTTCGACATCAGTTTTTATGGTTTAGGATGGCGAGACGTCCTTCGAATACGTCGACTCCCCTGTCTGAGGGTGAGTCTTCAGGAGCGCAGAGTGATGCGGTGATCGAGAGCCTACGATAGAGCAACAATTCCTTGACCAGGCAGTTGGTGGAGATGCAGGCCCAGATCCAGTCTCTGGTGGCAGTAGTGGCAGGATAGACTCATGGAGTGCAAGATCCTACAGGAGGGTTAGCTGCTCCTCCCCCTCCTGCTCCCCTGAGAGCTCCAGTGGTGGTACCAGTAGAGATGGCCTTTATCTCATAGTTTCAGAGACTTAGCACTGCTACATATGATGGGAAGGCAGATTTCATGGTCATAGATGATTGGCTGATCTCCATGGAGGAGATGTTCTTGTACTCCGGTATTGCAGATGATCAGAGAGTGATGATAGCCGCCTATCAGCTTAAGGGTTTGGCTAAGAGTTGGTGTCTTAAAGAAAAGGAGAGTTTGGTAGCTGGTTGCTCTTGGGGATTATTCAAGGAGATGCTGTTGAGGAAGTTCTTGCCTTCGGTCAAGCGTGACCGACTAATGAACGACTGCCTCCACCTGAAGCAGAGGCAACTCACGGTCAGTGAGTATGATATAGAGTTCAGCAAGTTGAGCCGGTTTGCCCCTTGGTTGGTGAGTACTAAAGTTGATCGAGTCAAGCGATTCCTCGGTTGCTTGAGGAGCAAGGTTCATCAGTTGTCCAGTACATATGGATCAGAGACTTATGCAGGGGTAGTGGAGGCAATTGAGACCGCAAAGAATAGAGGCCAGCATATGAGGAAGGACAAGAGGAAGTCTGCTGAAGAGAAGAACCCACAGGTACCCAGTACTGCTTCGGGACAGAAGAGCAAGGTATTATGTAGTTTCTGTGATCGGCCAGGCCACCCTGTTGAGAGGTGTTTCAAGAAGGCGAGAGCTTAGAAGAAGGAGCATGTTCAGGCTATCCAAGGTGCTCCTAGTAAGGATGTTTCCTGTTCTGTTTGCAAGCGCCCCGGGCATGATGCTGCCCAGTGCTGGTCCAAGGATAAGTTTGCTATCAGTGTGGACAGAAGGGCCATATCAAGACAAGGTGTCCTCAGGTCCAGCATGTTCTTCAAGCAGTTCCACTTCAGGCATTACCTCTGCCTCAGCGTGTGGACAAGGGCAAAGGAAAGCTGAACGTGTTCTCTTCCGAGGAGGATCAAACTTCGACTCAGGTCATCTCACGTTAGTTGTTTTCCTACCCTGAAAGTTTTATTTACTAGAATGGTTATAGTTTTTGTTTTGGTAGTTCCTTAGTTGCTTATATACTCCTATAGGGAAATTTAAGGTAAAGAACCACTGGGCGTGTATTCTGTTCGAATCCGGCGCTACCCACTCGTTTGTGGCTAGAGCTTTTGTGGAGCGATATCGGTTGGTTCTAGATCAAGTTCGTGATACCTTCCGCGTCAAGTTCCCTTCTGGTGAATTAGTGTTATCAGATTTGGGCATTCTGGATTGCCCTATTTTGTTGGGGGACTTTCTTGTGAAGGCAGACTTGAAGATGATTGATCTAGCAGACTTCGATGTTATTCTGGGCATGGACTGGTTGTCTAAGTATGATGCGGTTATTCAGTAAAAAGGGAAGCGCTTGGACTACATCAAGGACAACGGTCAGCATAGAAGTGTGTATGCTTATCCTTGCCATGATTTTCCTGTCATTTCTATGGTATGTGCTCAAAAGCTGTTTCATTCTGATTATTTTGCTTGTTTAGTCTCGGCAGTTGGGACTGCTGTCAGCATACCGTGCTTGGAGGAGATTCCTATTATACGTGGTTTCTCTGACGTTTTTCCTGATGACCTTCCTGGTCTTCCCCCCGATCGGGATGTTTTGTGATTGATTTGGAACCGGGTACGCATCCTATTGCTAAGGCGCCATACCGGATGGCCCCTCGTGAGTTGGAGGAGTTGCGTGTCCAGTTGGACGAGTTGTTGGCAAAAGGCTTTATCAGGCAGAGTTCGTCGCCTTGGGGTGCTCTTGTTCTTTTTATGAATAAGAAGGATGGATCTATGAGGCTGTGCATTGATTATAGGGAGCTGAACAAAGTCACCATTAAGAATAGGTACCCTCTGCCGAGGATCGATGACTTATTTGATCTGTTGCGTGGTAGCACGGTGTTTTCCAAGATTGATCTTCGTTCTGGCTATCATCAGCTCAGGATCCGTGAGGTAGATATTCCACGGACTGCGTTTAGATCGAGGCATGGACACTTCGAGTTTCTAGTGATGTCGTTTGGTTTGACCAACGCACCATCAGCTTTCATTGATATGATGAACCGTGTGTTCAAGGATTTTCTAGACAAGTTCGTTGTGGTATTCATCGATGATGTGTTGATCTACTCTCGTAGTGCTGAAGAGCATGAGCAGCATCTGCGCTTGGTTCTATCGGAGTTGAGGGACCACAAGTTATTCGCGAAGATGAGCAAGTGAGAATTTTGGTTGCCTCAGGTCTCGTTTCTGGGCCACGTGGTGAATAAGGATGGGATCTCGGTCGACCCGGAAAAGATCGCAGCAGTGATGGATTGGAGCAGGCCGGGAATGCCCAAGGAGATTAGAAGCTTCCTAGGGTTGGCCGGCTACTACAGGAGGTTTGTGGAGGGTTTCTCCACCCTGGCTGCACCTTTGACCAGGTTGACTCAGAAGAACACGGCCTTTGTTTGGAGCGAGAAGTGCGAAGAATCCTTCCTGGAACTAAAGAACAGATTGTGCACTACTCCCGTTCTGACCCTATCTACTGAGGGTGCGGAGTATGATGTGTATGTGGATGCTTCGCATGTTGGTCTGGGTTGCGTGTTGATGCAGGCTGGAAAAGTGATTGCGTATGGGTCAAGGCAATTAAAGACTCATGAGAGAAATTACCCTACGCATGACCTTGAGTTTGCAGCGGTGATTTATGCGCTAAAGCTGTGGATGCATCTACTTTATGGTGCTCAGTACAAGATCTTCACAGATCATAAAAGTCTAAAGTACGTGTTCACACAGAAGGAGTTGAATCTGTGCCAGCGGCGGTGGCTAGAGTATGTGTCTGATTATGATGTGGAGATCCAGTATCATCCGGGCAAGGCCAATGTGGTGGCTGATGCCCTGAGCCGGAAGACAGGGAAGATCTTTAATCTCTCTACCAATCGTTTAGTGGAAGAGTTACTCCTGATGGATATCTCCATGGGATGCTGTGACATGCAAAGCAGTTTGGCAGTGGAAGAGAAGTCTTGGATTTCACTTACCAGGTTGCACCGGAAGGATGATCCGGATCTTCTGCACTTATACCTCAGGACTGAGAGAGGGGAGTTGCCGGATGTTTCTATCGATGATGCGGGTACTTTGAAGTACCGCGGCAGGTTTTACATCCCTGCTATTGGAGACATCAAGGTTATGATATGCAGAGAGGCTCATGGATCCAGTGTTTGCCTACCATTCGGGATTTTAAAAGATGTACCATGATTTGAAGCAAATTGCCTGGTGGTATGGGATGAATGGGGACATAGCACATTTTTTTGCTGAGTGCCACACTTGCAATCGTGTGAAGGCCGATCATGGAAGACCTGGTGGCAAGTTGACTCCGTTTGAGATCCCGACTTGGAACTGGGAAAGTATTTCTATGGACTTCATTACGGGCTTACCGAGATCTCCAAGGGGATTTGACTCTGTTTGGGTTATAGTGGACAGACTGACGAAGTGCGTTCACTTCTTGCCGTACAAGATTGACTATCCGATGAAAACGTTAGCAGAGCTGTATCTGAATGAAGTCATCCGTTTGCATGGGGTTTCTGCTAGCATCATTTCGGATCGAGACTCCTCGTTTTACATCTCGCTTTTGGAGGAGTCTGCAAGAGGGTTTGGGTACAGATTTGAGGTATTCTACATCTTACCACCCGCAGACCAATGGTCAGACTAAGCGAGTGAACCAGATAGTTGAGGATATGATCAGGTACTACATCTTGGACCACGGTGGAGCATGTGATGAGCGTTTGCGGCTTATGGAGTTTGCATACAATAACAGTTACCAAGAGAGCTTGCAAATGGCTCCGTTTGAAGCTTTGTATGGGAGGCGCTGCAGAACACCCTTGTTTTGGACCGATGTCGGTGAGAGGCCTGTGTTGGGTCCGGATGCGCTCGAGGAAATGGAGGTCGCAGTGAAGCTTATTCGAGAAAAGCTTCGGATAGTTCAGGAGAGATTTGAGAAGAACTCCAACCAGCGTAGGTCTGACTTGGAGTTTTCTGTAGGGGACCTTGTGTTTCTTAAGGTTTCCCCGATAGTTGGTGTTAAGAGGTTCGGTAAGAACCGAAAATTGGATCCGAGGTATGTGGGCCCGTTTAAGATTGCTGAACGGATTGGCGTGTCAGCTTATCGGCAGGATTTGACAGCAAACTTCCCTGGTGTTCACAATATGTTTCACGTAAACCAACTACGGAAGTGTGTTCTAAGCAGTTGGAAAGTTTTAAATTATGTGCCCATTTGGAGCCAAATCTTTCCTATGTTGAAGTGTCGGTCCGCATTCTGGATACTCAAGATCGGGTGCTGCAGAGAAAGTCCATCCCGATGGTCAAAGTCTTAAATTAGAATAGCTAGAGTCGGCTATGAGGGAGGCTCACCCTCACTTGTTTCCCTGATTTGATCGGTATGTTTCCTTCCTTGTAACTCCTGTTTGTTACATTCCTTCTATAAGTAGAAGAAGTGTATATAAAGTTTCGGGATGAAACTTTCTTGTAGGGGGAGTGACTGTAACGCCCCCGATTTTTCTGCGATTATTTAATTCTCGTTTGGCATTTCGTTGAAGCGTTTCCGGCTTGTGCCGTTTGTTACAGTGTGTTCTTAGCTCTTTGTGTTCCTTGTGTTGTTGTTGGTAGCCTATTTGGCAAGATTCCCTAGCAAGTCGGGTCTGTATTGGTGACCGGTGAGGCCTCTCGAGGGATGCTTTTGTTTTGGCTTCGGGTGGTGATAACCCGAGTTTTGTTTGTCGAATGTTGATTTCGACTTCGTCATTGCGTTCGTAGCGTGGGTTTTTAGCTACGGTGCAAATTTCATCGAATTCTGAGGATGTTCGGGTTTCGCGTCATTTTGTATTTTATTTATAATAATGTGATATTATATATTATATATAGTTGTATTTTTTTTAGAAAGCAGCAGTTATGGTGAAAAGGCGGCTGGCAGCTTTTGGGTTGGCTAAGAATAAAAAGTATTTGGGACTTAGCCGCTGTCTATATATAGTCTTAAATTAGAATAAAGGCTATTCATTGTCTTTTCGGAATTAGCATAACCGCCGTCCCTGTATAAGAGAGGCAAACCGGCGTGCTGCCCTTGCCTTCCAATGCCAAATCCCGGAGTTTTAGCGGTCGGATTTTCATTCCGAGGGTAGATCTGAACTATTCTCCCCTAGATCTTCATTTCGACGGTAAGCTTTCTCCATTTTGTGTCTGTCTATGGTGTTGTAGATTTTCGTTTGACCCCTCTCCCTCTCCGAAAATGTCCAGTCTTGCTCGGTTAGGTGTTTGCTGCCAGGTCATTTTGTGTTAGGTGTTTGCTGCAAGTGGTGCTCCTGCCCTTGCCAAGTAACTTGTTTTAGTTCCTTTTATACCATACCGCACATAGATCACCCTGTTGCTTGGATATTAATGTTCAGTGTCTATTAATCTTGGTCACGTAAATGCTTAAGCCTATTTGATCACTCTCTGTAAAGTTTACTCAAGAATCGGCCTTGTTGTTAAATATTTTTTTCTTCTTTCTTGGACTTCCTGCTGTTAATTCGACTTGCTCTCGGGCTAGGAATAGAGAGATGAGAGTGGAGATGTTTTTTTTCAT
The DNA here is from genome assembly GCA_039583875.1 of Platanthera guangdongensis. Lineage (NCBI taxonomy): Eukaryota > Viridiplantae > Streptophyta > Magnoliopsida > Asparagales > Orchidaceae > Platanthera > Platanthera guangdongensis. The sequence goes on along the minus strand of CM077155.1, from coordinate 113,534,185 downwards.
TTTCTGCACAGTAACTATAGCCGGATAGTTGTGTTGTGGCCTTAATATTGGTTTTGTACAAGGTAATCTGTCTTAGTTAGGCACGAATTGGGGGAAATTAGGCTTGCCTGTGTAATGGCTGTATCAGAACCCCCCCACCCCCTCTTTTCCTTAGTGTAGTTGATTAGCGCATTTCTGGGCTAACTGAAGTGGTCTGGAGAGATGAGGAGGGTACAGGAATTAGGTTGTAGCGTTTCTGGCTGGGGGAATTGATTAGTTCAGGTTTGAGTTTCTCTGATTTTGCCTAAGTGTAAAATCGTTGAGTGAGGGAAGCTCACTCAACGCCGGGCTTGGTTTTATGCTAAGTATAAAAGCGTTGACAGCCTTGAGTGCACTCAACGCTGCCAGGTCGATGACGTTCGTCGTTCTCAGCTCGACGTTGTTCGTCGAACTGAGATCTATGATCTCCGGTTGCCTGAGATCGACGATTTCATGTGATCTGAGTTCCACGAAAATCGTCGAACTGAGATCGAGGATTTCCTGTGATCTGACTTCAATGAAAATCATCGAACTGAGATCAACGATTTCCTGTGATCTGAGTTCGATGAAAATCGTCGAACTGAGATTGACGATTTCTTGTGATCTGAGTTCGATGAAAATCGTCGAACTGAGATTGACGATTTTCTGTGATCTGAGTTCGATGAAAATCATCGAACCTAGATCGACGATTTCCTGTGATCTGAGTTCGACGAGAATCGTCGAACTGAGGTCGGCGTTTTCCTGTAAGCTGAGATCGACGTTTATTTTGCCTTAACCGAATTTTTTCTTTCATTTTCTTTTCTTCCCGAGTGATTACCTCCTAGGTGGGGATGTCTTGTCAGTCATTCGTTTCTTCCTTTATTTTTTGAGGGCCGAATTGTGGGTTATGGCAGGTCGTGGTATTTTGACGTTCTAAAGGAGTGGGATGTTTTGTGTGCGAGTCGTGGCCGCGACCTTTTAGTCCCAGGTACGGGCTGGGTATATCCGTGGCTGCCACGTTTTTATCCCAGGTACGGGATGGGTATGTGGCGGCCTTGTGCTGACGCAGTGAACTTTAGTTGGAACTGTTTGTTTGGGGGACGGTTTTTGGTCACCAACTCAGTTCCATGTTGTTTTACTACTGTCATTACTCACAATTTAGGATTGTTAGATGTTTCTTCCTTTGTAGATTGCAACTTTTGTTGGCACATGTTTGCCTTGTAGACTCTGCAGGTTTTATGACAGGGTTGTTGCTGTTTTCTCGCATGTGGTGCAAGTGCGTCTTGTCTTGGAAAGTGTATGTTTGTTACTGTCTTACATTCTTCTCTTGCGTACCCTTTTATATAACACTTCCATGCAGCTTATTTGTTTTACTTGCTGAGGTATTCTTTTCTTCTCTGAATTCCTCAGGTTCTGATCAGTAGCCGAGTATGCGACTAGTTTTGATGTGTTGTTGCTGGTGATCTCTTGTACTATAGAGATCAGTTTCTTAGTCTTGTGAGGTAGTTTTTAGTTTTTCTTACAGAAATACATGCTCGCCAGTGGGTTCATGTGAGGTTGTTGACGCTCGCTGGTGGTTTTTTACTTATGATAATAAATATGTTTCTTTTAATGCTACCTTTCTGGAGATAGTCTATTTGCTCTTGAGAAGATTTATGCTAGGTTGCTAGTTACTTTTAAACCTAAAAACACTATTATAAGTATATCTCATGATCAACATGTTTATAAAACTCATACACTACTTTCCAAGCAACGTAAAAAGATCATTTTCTTACTTATAATATAAAATAAATCTAGAGTCTTGCATAGTATAAGTTGACCTTGGGGGACACTTATGCACTCTCATAGGATGTCAAATATAAATAAAGTATTTTCCATTGCGTGTAAGTATAGTTTTAAACTGTGGACTAGATGATCCACTGAGTCGAGGGATACAGCCTTTAAAATATAACTGATTTTCCAATCATTAAACTTATGAATTTTCTTAGTCTAGATAGATGGTGTTCGCCTGAGCTGTTAGGAAAGCTCTTTATCAAGGGGGCTGGGTTCGAGACCTCGCCCCAACATCCCGCCCCAACAGTACAAAAGACAATTCTCGAGAACAATAAGGCTTTCTCGAGAACAAGATAGAAAATTCCCGAGAACAGAGCACATCTCGAGAACAACAAGGCTGAACTCGAGTACAGAATCATCTTCTCGAATACAAGCATGAAGGACAAAAATCGCTCGATGCTCTCCGCTCAACGTTCGTCGAACACACACAGGAAAAACCCCGTTCGATGAATTTTGTTTGAAATTTGTCAAACTCAGTACCCAAAACCGCTCGATGTTCGTCGAGCTCCAAACAGCGCCCAAAAAGCATAAGATGAAAAAACGCACCCCTTTAGGAGGGCTTCCCGAGAATCAACACAAGGTTAAGGCTTTGAAATAATAATTATCATAATCAAGCAGTTGAACAGGGAAGTATGAGTTCAAAACTGAGTCCCAAACGCACGTTGAATTAAACTAAGTCAACGATGACGACAACCCTAGAATCCAGCGTACCATTCTTAAGACACAACATAAAATGCTCTCACAAGTAAAAAAAAAGATCACCATAAGGGTCCAAACAAGCGCTGAGACTCCAAAATGCTCGAAATGCAACAGAACTGGACAAGCCCAAGGCCTCAAAACCTCATCCTTAATATCAAGGAAAACATTCCAACCCATCAGAATCCCAAAATCAGGATAAACAAGCTCAACGGACGGGAAAACGCACAAACAGTGCAGCGCCGTCAACAAAACGAGAAAGGGTAACACCATGACATCAAAATTATGACGTCGACAAACCAAATAGTGACTTCAGAAAAATCAGGGGCGTTATAGTCACACTGCTAAAAAGGAGTTTCGTCCCGAAATTAACACAACTTTAAAACCAAACCCAAAACAAAACTCAATTATTACCAACAACCTGAAGAGATACCTGAACTAAGGGAAGAGACGCGGATGAGATTCCCTCGTCGCCGATTCCAATTCCCACGTCACGCCCTCGACGTCTTGATTTTTCCAGAGAAATTTAACCACGAGGATGGTCCTTCTCTGCAATAATTGATCTTGAGAATCCAAGATACGGATAGGTTCTTCCATGTACGTAAGGTTGGGCTGACTCTGGGGAACCGAGTCAAGGACTTGACGATCACTGTGGATACACTTCCGCAACTAGCTCAAATGGAATACGTCATGGACACCAGGGAAGGTAGCAGGCAACTCCAGCCAATAAGCTGATACTCCGATGCGCTCAAGAATTTGAAAAGGTCCCACATACTGGTGGTCTAACTTGTGATTCCTTCGAAACCTTTTAACACCAGACATCGGAGAAACATTCAGAAAAATCATGTCCCCAACAGCGAACTCCAGATCAACTCTTCTTTGATTAGCATATTTCTCATATCGCTCTTGTGTCATGTGGAGATTTTCTCGAATATGAGTCACGACACAATTCATCTCTTCAATAGATTTCGGACCTAGCAATGGTCTCTCACCAACCTTAGCCCAAAACAAAGGAGTCCTGCAATGCCTCCCATATATGGCCTCAAACGAGGCCATCTGTAGACTCTCTTGGTAATTATTATTGTACGCAAACTCCATGAGTCTGAGACATTCATCCCAAGCACCACCATGATACAAAATATAACACCTGATCATGTCTTCCACGATCTGATTAACTGTTTTTGTCTGACCATTTGTCTACGCATTATAGGCGGTGGAATATCTTAAATAGGTACCCAACCCCTCTTGTAAACTCTTCCAAAAATGAGACGTAAATCTAGAGTCTCGATCCGATATGATACTAACAGGCACTCCATGCAATCTAATAACCTCATCAAGGTATAATTCAGCTATCTTCTTCATAGAATATCCAATCTTAAAAGGTACAAAGTGAGCACTTTTAGTCAATCTATCAACTATCACCCAAACAGTGTCGTGCCCATGGGGAGATCTTAGTAAGCCAGTGATGAAATCCATTGAAATACTCTCCCACTTCCAACTTGGAATATCAAGCGGTGTCAATTTACGTCCAGGCCTCCTATGGTCACCCTTAACCCGCTGACACATATAACATTCTGACACAAAATTCGCGATATCATTCTTCATCCCAGACCACCAAACAATTTGCTTTAGATCATTATACATTTTAGTGGAACCCGGATGGTATGTAACCCTGGAACCATGATCTTCAGTACAAATCTTAGCCCGAATATCACCAAAGTGGGGATGCAAAATCTACCCCGATACTTTAAGGTATCCAACTTATACAAAGAGAAATCAGGTAGCTCTCCACTCTTAGTTCTATTCTGGAGATGCAAAAAATCCAGATCATCCTTCTGGTGTGCTCTAGTAAGGGATATCCAAGAGGGCTCTTCTGGTTCCAAACTAGCAAGCACAGCACTATTCCCAACTTCAATGTCCATCAACAAGAATACTTCAACCAAGAACTGTACAGACAAATTAAAAATTTTGGCGGTCTTTCTACTCAAAGCATTGGCTACTACGTTAGTCTTTCCTGGATGATAAAGGATTTCCACATCATAAGCAACCACATATTCTAACCACCGACTCTAGTGCAGATTTAATTCCTTTTGAGTAAAGACATACTTTAAACTCTTATGGTTTGTATAGATATTGCACAACGCGTCATACAATAAATGTCTCCAAAGCTTCAGCGCATAGATTACTGCAGCAAACTCCAAATCATACGTAGGATAGTTTCTTTCACGAATCTTCAATTTTCTTGATCCATACGAGATCGCCTTCCCATCTTGCATCAAAACATAGCCAAGTCCAATATGTGATGCATCCACATACACAGTGTACTCAACCCCTTCGATAGGCAAGTCTAAGACTGGAGAAGTACACAATCTCTTCTTCAACTCTTGGAAAGCTTCTTCACACTTATCACTCCAAATGAATGAAGTATTCTTCTGGGTAATTCTAGTTAAAGGTGCAGACAACACTGAAAACCCTTCCATAAATATTCTATAATAGCCAACCAGGCCTAAGAAGCTCTTAATCTCCTTAGGTATAGAAGGTCTCTCCCATTCCATCACAACAGAAATCTTGGTTGGGTCTTCGGAAATATAGTCCTTGCTTACAACATGCCCCAGAAAGGACACCTGAGTTAGCCAGAACTCACACTTGCTCAGCTTCGCATAAAGCTTATGCTCCCTCATGGTCGACAAAACCAATCGCAAATATTGAGTATGCTCCTCAACACTGCGGGAATACACAAGGACATTATCTATCAACACGATCACAAAACGATCAAAGAAATAATTGAACACTCTATTCATTAAATACATGAATGCAGAGGTTACATTAGTCAAACTGAAGGACATCACCAAAAAATCAAAATGTCCATGCCGCGATCGGAAAGTGGTCCGTGGAATATCCGCCTCACGAATTCTGAAATGGTGGTAGCCTGAACGAAGATAAATCTTTGAAAATACCAAGCTACCACGCAACTGATCAAACAGATCATCAATTCTCGGCAAGAGATATCTATTCTTAATGGTCACCATATTCAATTCTCTATAATCGATGCAAAGCCTCATCGATCCATCCTTCTTCTTTACAAATAAAACATGATCACCACACGGAGAAGAACATGGTCTAATAAATCTACAGTGCACCAATTCATCAACTCACGTGGAGCCATGCAGTATGGTGCATTGGCAATAGGACGAGTACCTGGCTCGATGTCTATCACAAACTCTATCTCCCTCACCGGAGGAAGTCCTGGAAGACAATCAGGAAATATATCTGGAAACTCTCACACAACTGAGATTCAAGATGTGGTGTAACAAAAGTAGTTTCCCAAGAAGAAATAGAAACCAAAAATGCCTCACAACCAGTCTCAATAGCACGATAAGCACTTACTGCAGAAATGATAGGGGACACCCAGTCCTCAAAAACATAGACACTCATAGGTTGGCCATTGTCCATCCTAAAATCCAGTCATTTTGCCTTGCACTGGATGACCGCGTCATACCTGGACAGTCAGTCCATGCCCAAAATCACATCAAAGTCCGCCAGATCCAACACCATCAGATCCACAAAGTCGAGGAAATCGCCTAGATAAACAGGGCATCTCAGAACTCCTTGGTTAGATATTACTGATTCACCAGAGGGAAGCTTGATGTTGAAGGAGTCTACTAACTGATCCACGTTCAAATGATGTTTATCTACGAACCTCTAGGCCACAAAAGAATGAGTGGCACCCGAATCGAAAATAACGCACACCCACCTATTCCGCATCTTAAACTCCCCTAACATCGTAGCATACATTGAAAGGGGAAACTAGATCAGATATACTCTAGAGGGGGGGGGGTGAATAGAGTATATGGTGCTTTTAAAACGCAAAGAAAAACTTTTGCAAAGCTTTACAACAATTGTTGTAATGAGTGTAAGCAGGGAAGCAGAAATAAACCTAATCACAAAACCAAGCTATGCAGAAACTAAGCACAAGAAAATCTAGGCCAGAAACAAAAAGAAAACATGCAAAACCAGATGACACAAGGAATTATAGTGGTTCCCCAAACTTGGGTACATCCACTCTTCTACCACCCTAGGTAGGAATCCACTGCAGGATGAGTTGATCAGGTGTCCTGGGCACCAATGAGCTTTTGATAAGGTGCTCAAAAACCAAATCAGATTTTTTGATCAGGTGTCTTGCCACCAATGAGCTTTTGACAAGGTGCTCAAAAACCAGATTCAAACTTTTGAAGGGAGTTTGAGAAACCCTTTACAAAGTGGGGGTGAGAGAGTGATGGCAGTCTTCTCTTTCTCAATCAACTGAGAAGACTATGTGGATTGATGTCAAAGCTCCCCCTGAGTCCTTGATCTTCAGGAAGATGAGCTTTGCTGAGGGTGATAGGGCTTCAAAGATAGATCTCCAGCAAAAGATGATTTCAGCAAGCTGAAATGTTGAGTGTCTGGAGTCTTGAAATGATGTTGGCCTTGAACACTTTGAGAGCTGAAGAGATCTGAAGATTGTTTGAAAGCTTGATCTCTTTTTGATGAGTGTTCTTCTGAATTCTTGTTGACAAAATATTTTCAAAGAGTCTCTGTATATTGAGTTGTGTCCTATACTTGTCAATCTCTCTTTTTGTTCTTATCTATTCTCTGTCTTGATTCAAAAACATTCTCTATTTTATTCTCTGAGCCAGAATAGAATATCACTCTGTCAAAGATAGCCGTTGGTCTGTATTGATTACAGCCTTAATTGCATAATTTGTTCTGAAGGAAAGTCCACTGAATTGTTCCTTGAAAAATCCCTTGAAACTTGCTCCAGAAGTAAATGAAAACGGCTGGCAGATCTTCTGAATTAAATGCAGAATAACTTCTATCTGATTTAAATTTGAATTCTGAAAGATAACTGAAATCGTCGAACTGAGCTCTGCTATCGTCGAGCTGAGCTCAGCGAACTGGAAAGTGCAAGCAGCAAAGAAATCGTCGATCTGAGCTCAAAGATCGTCGAACTGAGCTCAGAGATAAGGATCCAGTGCAGAGTCAAAAATCATCGACCTGAGCTCGGCGATCGTCGAATGGAGTTCGACGATATTGAGAAGTTGAGCTCAGCGATCGTCGAGTGGAGCTCGACGATATTATGAGGTTTGAGCTCAGCGATCGTCGAATGGAGCTCGACGATCTGTCGAAGTTGAGCTAGACGATCGTCGACCGGAGTTCGACGAAACGTCGTGCTGAGCTCGACGATTGGACTTAGTCTCCAGAAAAAGTTTGGTCTACAGGGCAGCTTCCAAACCTAGACTTCTAACCCTTAGACTCAATTCTAATTGACCTATTAAGCTATACAGAAGGTCAAACACAGATTCCTAGAGACATAGTGATCCTGACCCAAATTAGTAATAGGGTGTTCCAACAATCTCCCCCTATTTGGGTTAGGATTACTATTTACAGATTTTGAAAAATCAAATAACAACATACAATCAAAAATGCATAAAAACAATAGCAGCTAGCCATTGCAGAACCATCACAGAGATATGTATATATGTCATCCAGATATCAGTCAGAAAAACCAAGGATTGTCACCTTACAGAATTACTTTTTCTCTTTGCCTTTTACCATTTTGATTTCTCTGTTAGGGTTCAATGCTTCCTTGTTGGATCTAGTATCATCAGCTGCACCCAAATATGTTTGCTTTGAAGTCCTGGGAACCACTGCAGCAGGATGCAATTCCATGTATCTGTCTGCATCAAAAAATTTACTGGAGGCATATCTTTCTAATTCTTTCTGTCTTTGTTCTGACATTGTAGATATATTAGAGGTGTCTAGGCCTTGCTCTCTGGCTTTCTTTATCTGATCTAAAGCAGCCAACTCCTTCATTCTAGCAGTCCAAGCAACAGGATTCTTCTCAGGGTCCTCAAATGGAACAGGTGGCTCATACCTGTTGGAAGAAGTATCTTGAGGAGTCCTGGCAGTCACAGTTTCTTTGAGCTTGTAGGGGAATGGACCAGAAGATGTATCAGAAGGAACATGTCCTCCCCTGGAATAAGGGTGCTGCCTGGAATGCCCTTTAGAATATACTTGAGTCTCTCTTTGATTTCCCCTATATCCTCCCCTTCTAGAGTAAGAGCCCCTAGACTGGCTTTCCCTTTGATATGTTCTAGCATGGGGTTGGTAGGGAGCCTGGCTTCTAGCTGGGCCTGAACTTGCAGAGCTGCCACCTGCACCTGCATCAGGTGGAGGTGGTGGAGGAGGATGAGGGTGCTTGGACTGGGTGGAACCTTTCTCATACTTCCTTTTCTTCTTCATTGCCTTTAGCTGATTTTTAGAGAACTGCATCCAATGTTCAGTAATTGGGTAGTTGTGTAGAATATAGTAGGGAACATCATTGTCATCTCTTACTTTGGCAGGTGGAATCCTTTTCATTGCCTTACTTCTTGCCTTCCTTTTCCTTGCAATGGTGGCAGAAGAATCATCAGAGGCAGTGTTGTAGTCATCAGATTCAGAGCTTTGAGCATCATATAAAGCATCAATCCTTTTCATCAAATCTTCTTTCAGTTGAACAGCAGCAGATGGAGCAGAAACAGGAGCAACAGAAACGGATACAGCAGTAGATATAACAACAGATACAGGAGCAGCAGTAGAAGCAACATTGGTAACTTCAGAAATGATGGCAGCAGCTTCAGTAATATCAGCAAAAACTTCAGCAGGCTCAACATCAATGGCCTCTGACATCAGAAATTCCTGGGAAATGGGCTCATCAGAAACAATTTCTTCAGCAGCAGCAGCAGAGACAGTTTCTTCAACAGCAGCAGCAGAGACAGTTTCTTCAACAGCAGCAGCAGAGACAGTTTCTTCAACAGCAGCAGCAGCAGTCACTGAGTGTATAAAAGAAGAAATAATATTGGGGTCACAGCCAGAGAAGGGCACCATAGCCTTGGACAGATCTTCTGAGGGCTGGACAGCAATTGGCTCTGGAAGGTAGCTGTAATATGCAGTATCAAATGCAGAGAGCAAAGACCTTAGGTCTATTGCTAAGACTAGAGTAGCAGCAGCAACTGGAGCAGAAGAGGCAGCAGACACAGGAGCAGCAGCAGCAGCAGCAGCATGAAGGCTGTCTTCATAGGGCATCTCCCCCTGCCTGGATGCAGATACCTCTGTATCAAGGCAAACTGCTGGTGGGGCTGCTTGAGGAAGAAGAGAAGAAACCCTGGCAGAGAGGGCTGCCACTGACAAGTGTAGAGGAGCCAAAGAGGTCTCCAAGAGAAGGGAGAGCCTGCGGGCAATGAGCTCATACAACTTGTCAGCAAGGGCTGAAAGATCTACTTGCTCAAGAAGAGGAGCAGAGGTAGAGGGTACAGGGATGGCTGAAGAAGTTGGAGGTGGAGGGCTGAATGGTGGAATGAATGACTCAGGAGAGGGGATTGTGGAGATGGAGGACAAAGGGAGGGATATGGAGGGAGTGAAAGTGGGTTGGTCAATGATGTGGTGGAGAAGGTCTTGGAAAGATGTTGAAGAGGATGGTAAGTCTGGAGGAGAGGAGGGGGAATCATCCATGTAGGATTCATCCAGAAGTATGAAGGATGGTATGGATGGAGATGAGGTGACATCTGGTGGTGGATATGAGAATAATTGGTGGAAGTGGTCTACTGGTGGAGATGAAATGGTTGCTGGAGATGGAATAAAGGTTGGAGATGGGCTGGAGATTATAATTGTGGATGGAGCTGGAGTGGTGGATGGAATAGGTAGGGTTGGACTTGGAGGAGGAGGAGAAGCAGCACTAGCAGCAGGCAGGTCTTCTGCAGGAGCAGAGACCTGGGGGGGAGTGACTCTTTGAGTCCTGGTGCCTGAAGGGGCAGTTGAAGAGGGCCTGCTGGGCTTGCTAATTTGCCTGTCCCATTTCCCAAATAGGGCACAGGTGAGTCTCTTGGAGGCATTGATGTGCACTCCAGAGGAGACCAACAGAGCAGGGCACCTTGCCTGAAGGAAAACTCCCAGAATTCTTCCAAAATTTACAAAGTTTTTGTTAATCTTTTTCTTTATCAGGTCAAAGAAGACCTCTCCCCAGTTCAAGCTTTTCCTATCTACCAGAGCTCCCATAAGGCAGAGCTGATGTCTGGAGATGGTGTCATGTGCAGAATGCTTGGCCAACAGCACCTTGCCTACAACATCAGCTAGGAACCTATATTCAACTGACAAGTTCCTCTTAAACAACTTGCTAGGGTTTCCCTCTGGATGACCCATCCTGGCAAGTATCTCAGAAAATTCTTCTCCAGATAGTTCAGCAGTGTCTTCACCATTTCTCAAACCAAAAACCTCTGTTAAAACTGTTGGGGTCAGAGGTACCTGGGTTCCAGCAATAGAACCAACTATGGTGTTGTTGTCAAGGTTGTGTGCAGTATAGACCCATTCTTTTATCTCATCTGAAGCAAGTTTTATTCTTGTGGTCATAAGGGCAGACAGATGCTGATCCTTGAATAAACTTAAAATGTCCTGGAAGATTTGATCAGTGGTGTTGAAGGAGTCCAGATCAATGTCAAATCCTGCATCAAACTTCATGGCGGCGAGGATAGCAACTGAGACGGCCAAGGTACCTGCAAAAACTTAACAAACAAACCGAACAAGCGTAGAACTGTTTGGAGGGAAGAAGATTCTTGCAGAGAAATTGAAAGCGTAAGAGAGAACGACGGCGAAAAATGAGTTTTATATTAGGGTTCGACGCAGAATTGGAAAGATCGTTGAACTCAGTTCGACGATCGAGGCTTCTAAAGGAATCTGAAGAGACTCCAACATCGTCGATCTCCGTTAGACGATCTTGGAAAGCGTCGAGCTCCGTTCGACGATCGTTCAGGGAACAAGATCGTCGAGCGCCGTTCGACGATCGTTGACTGAAGGAGATAGTTCATACTATCTAAGAGGCGCTGAACTCAGTTCGACGATCCTGGAAATCGTCAAACTCCGTTCGACGATCGTTGGGAAAATCGTCGAGCGCAGTTCAGAGATCAGAAAATCCTAGACACTAAGAAAAATCAGAATTTTGCCTAGTCTTGGTCAATTTTTAGCTTTCAAAATCTTGGATATTATTTAAGACTTCCTCCATCTAACATTCCTAACTGATTTAGGAAGAAAGTGTGTTTCTTTTCATCCAAGGGCTTGGTGAAAATATCTCCCCTTTGTAAATCAGTTGGGATATAATGCAGTTCAATTTTATTCTTTTCAACATTGTCCCTTAAGAAGTGATGCCTAATCTCTATGTGTTTTGTCCTACTATGGAGGACTGGATTTTGAGCTATGGAAATAGCACTTGTATTGTCACAAAAGATTTTTGACTTCTCTAAGTTGTAACCATAGTCTAGGAGTTGATTTTGAATCCACAGTATTTGTGAACAACAACTGCCTGCAGCCATATATTCAGCTTCAGCAGTTGAAGTTGACACAGATGTTTGTTTCTTGCAAAACCAAGAGACAAGTCTATCACCAAGGAACTGACAAGTTCCACTGGTGCTTTTCCTGTCAATTCTGCATCCAGCATAATCAGCATCAGAGAATCCCGTTAACTCAAATGCTGAATCTTTTGGATACCAGAGACCTAGATTTGGACAACTTTTAACATATCTAAGAATCCTCTTTACTAATGTTAGGTGTGACTCTCTAGGGCTATCTTGGAATCTAGCACATATACATGTAGCAAACATTATATCTGGTCTACTAGCTGTAAGATACAACAGAGAGCCAATCATTGCTCTATATGTTGTCTGATCAACTGGTTTCCCATGTTCATCAGCATCCAATACAGCATTGGTAGGCATGGGTGTTTTCATACAAGATGCCTCAGACATGCCAAATTTCTTAACCAGCTCATTAGCATATTTGGTTTGAGAAATAAAGATGCCTTCAGCATGTTGTTTGACTTGCAATTCTAAGAAGAAGGATAGCTCACCCATGCTACTCATCTCAAATTTAGAATGCATTAGGTTAGAAAACCTTCTGCACAATTTTGAGTCAGTAGAACCAAAAATGATATCGTCTACATAAATTTGTACTAGTAGGGTATGGGACTTATGGGTTCTAATAAAAAGAGTTTGGTCTACTCTACCCCTTATAAAACCATTTTCCAAGAGAAAGCATGCTAGGGTCTCATACCATGCTCTAGGAGCTTGCTTGAGACCATATAATGCTTTATGTAATCTAAAAACATAATCAGGATGAGTTGGAGAGATAAAACCTGGAGGTTGTCTGACATAGACTTCCTCTTTGATGTCTCCATTTAAGAAGGCACTCTTGACATCCATCTGATAAACCTTGAAGCCTTTGTGAGCTGCATAAGCTAAAAATATCCTGATGGCTTCTAATCTTGCAACAGGTGCAAAGGTCTGGTCGTAGTCAATTCCTTCTTCTTGAGAATATCCTTGGGCAACTAGCCTTGCCTTGTTCCTTATTATTACTCCTTGATCATCCAGTTTATTTCTGAATACCCATTTTGTTCCAACAATGGAATGATCCTTTGGCTTTGGCACTAGTTCCCATACTTTGTTCCTCTCAAATTGATGCAACTCCTCTTGCATGGCAATGATCCAGTGTGGATCTTGCTCTGCATCTTGAATGGACTGAGGTTCAATTTGAGAAAGGAAGCAGGTGTGCAACAGGTTTGGGTTGACCTGATTTCTGGTTTGCACACCAGCTGAGAGTTCTCCAATTATTTGGGAAATTGGATGGTCTCTTGATGTTACTAAATCAACAGGGGTTGTTGATTGTTCACCAACCTGTGTTGTTGTTTCCTCTTGTGGTACAACAACTGGCTCTTCATGTTCAGCTTCAATGTGTTGAGCATTCCCTTCATCTTCACTGCTTTCATTCTCTTGAGCAACCTGCAACTTGTTCATATCTTCAACTAGAGAGTGTTCCTGCAAAGGTTCTATGGTAGAAGAAATCTTCTCCTTGAAAGACATGTTAGTTTCATCAAAGGAAACATGAACAGATTCCTCAATTTTCAAAGATGATTTATTATAGACCCTATAGGCCTTGCTGATCATGGAGTATCCCAGAAATACTCCTTCATCAGCTTTGGCTTGAAATTTTGCTAAATATTTCTTATCATTATTGTGAATATAGCAAATGCAACCAAAAATTCTGAAATAGTCAACTTTAGGTTTCTTCCCTTTGAGTAGTTCATAGGGAGTCTTTCCCTTCAGTTTATGTATCAGACTTCTGTTCAGCACATAGTTGGAGGTGTTCACTGCCTCTGCCCAAAAGGATAGAGGTAGATGAGCATCTGACAACAATGTAGTGGCAGATTCAATAAGGGTTCTATTTTTCCTTTCAGCTACCCCATTTTGTTGAGGAGTTCTAGGAGCTGAGAAAGTATGCCTGATCCCTTCACTCTGACAGAACTCTTGCATAAGAAGAGAATCAAACTCTGTCCCATGATCACTTCTGATCAGGGCGATGTGAGTATTGAACTCAATCTTTATACATTTGAGAAACTCTGTCAGACACTTAAAGTTATCAGACTTCTTCCTTAGAAAGAACACCCAAGTGAATCTAGAGAAGTCATCTACAATCACTAAAGTGTAGGATTTCCCTCCTAGGCTTTGTACTGTGATGGGTCCAAATAGATCCATGTGTAACAGATACAATATCCTAGGTGAATCACTCTTATTAAGTGACTTAAAACTGTTTTTAGTTTGCTTGCCTAATTGACAAGCCTTGCATAGTCCTTCCTTCTTGTAGGGGCCAGAAGGTAGTCCTCTAACAAGGTTGTCCTTGGAGAGCCTAGCAATAGTTCTAAGGTTTAGGTGTCCTAGTCTCTTATGCCATAAAACATTTGGTCTACAAACTGAATTGAATAAACAGATATCTATAGTAGTTGAAAGAAAATCTACTAGGTAGATGTTACCTTTCCTTTTACCTGTCAACACAGTTGTGTTGTCCTCTGACTTGATTTTGCATAAGGTTTTGCTGAAGGTCACCTGGTAGCCTTCATCACATAGCTGACTGATGCTGATTAGGTTGTGCTTCAGTCCTTCCACATATGCTACCTTCTTGAAGGTTACAGAACCAATCTGGACTGCTCCATATCCTTTAGTTTGTCCAAAGTTGGAGTCACCAAAGATGACTTTGGGTCCAAGCTTGGCTCTAAAGGAATTTAGGTTGTCCTTGTTCCCTGTCATGTGCTTAGAGCACCCACTATCCAAATACCATTGCTGGTTAGATGTTGGATAGGTCTTCACCTGCACATAAAACAATTCACTTGTTTTTGACCCAGTTTACCTTGGGCCTAGGTTGATAACCTTTAAATTCAGAAATGAAAGATATCCCTGGCTGACTCTTATATCCTTCAGGATGATATCTCCTTGGAGGTATAATCCATTCAGTATAAGGGTTAAAGGTTTGGGATGAAAAACCCTTAGGATTCAATTTTGACTTGCCCTTGAAAAAATTTCCAGAGCTCTGACCTCTGTTCGACGATCTTGGAGCTGCGTTCGACGATCATGGGTCAGATCGTCGAGCTCCGTTCGGCGGTCGACTATGGCTGAGGTCTGGTATATGGGATCGTCGACCAGCGTTCGACGATCTTGGCTGAGATCGTCGATCAGCGTTCGACGATTTTTCCTGAGATCGTCGAGCTGCGTTCGCCGATCGTCGATCTTCATTCGGCGATCGTCGATCTCCGTTCGACGATTTGTGCTGGACTTTAGTTTTCTGAGGCAGATCAGAATTTTTCCTGGCAACCTCTACAACTCCATTTCCCTTGTCAGAAATGAACTTGATAGGGGTTGTTAGAACAATAGGTTGGCTGGATGAGGCACCCAAGCCCAGTGTACTGTTGAATCTTGAGTTCACTGTGTTTGTGATGTCCATCAGCTTGATGCTTCTCCCATTGAGAGATTCTTCAAGCTTCTTGGCCTCAGAGAGCTCACTCTTCAGTGAAGCTATCTGTTCCCTATAGTTCTCCAACTCCTGAGAGAGTTTGAGGTTTTCTGATTTTAAAACATTTTGTTCAGATAATTGATTTCTGAGAGAGATGATCTCTTTCTCAGACTTTAGCAGGTCTAAACATAGTGCTTTAAATTCAAATTTAAAATCTTCTGAAGTAAAATCAAAAGAGCTGATTACCTGATCTTCTTCAGGTTGAGTCTCTGAGTCTGACTCTGACTCCTCTTCCTCTGAGTTGTGTTGTGAGGCATTGATTGCCATCATGCAGAACTCCTTTTCCTCTGCATCATCCTCATCATCACTGGAGCTGGAAGAGGCTTCTGACTCCTCTTCAGTCTCACTCCAGGATTCAGCAACAAATCCTTTCCTTGTGTGCTTATTTTTGCTGGAGGAAGGTTTGCTATTTCCATTCCTTTTGGAGTCCTTCTCCTTTCTTCTTTCTTTTCTGTCCCTTCTGTCCTTGTTCTTGTTCTCTGGAAAGTCAGGAACTATGTGCCCTGGTTTCCTGCAACCAAAGCAAATAATGTCTTTGTTATTGCCAATGGACTTGTCATACCTTGGCTTGTCCTGCTCCTTGTATGATCTTCTTCTGAAGTCCTTTCTGGCCATCTTATAGAATCTTTTGGCCAACAAGCTGAGAAGTTCATCATTGGCTGTTCCTTTTTCTTCAGGCAGATCCTCAGTTGCCTTGAATGCTATAGTCTTCTCCTTTCTTGTGGCTGGTGAAGCAGCCTTCTGTTCTTCTTCTCTGTTCTTGATGAGTAGCTCATAAGATTTGAGCTTACCCAACAAGGCTTCAGTGGTGATCTCATTCAGACTTCTGGCATCTTTAATTGGCCAGATTCTTGAATCCCAAGTGCTGGGGAAGCACATTAGGATCTTGTCATTAAGTTCTGTCAGTGAGATCTCTTTGTCTAATGTCCTAAGTTTACTGACAATTAGACTCAGTCTGTTGTACATGTCTCCCACTGACTCAGTTTCTCCCTTCTTGAAGTTCTCATATTGGGAGATGAGATGGGATCTTCTGTCCTTTCTCTCATCAGCTGAGCCTGAAACTATTTCTGAGAGCTTGTCCCAGATCTCCTTGGCTGAATTACATTCAGCTACCTTTTGAAAAATGTCATCTGACATTGTCTGAGCTAGAATGTTCATTGCCTTGGCATCAGCTACTTTCCACTTTTTGATGTCAGCATCTGTTCCAGATGGAGGTGGAACAGCATTTGTGCTTGTGCCCTCTGGAGGTCTTGGACACACTGTCAAAACAGAATTAAAAATATCTTCGTCAATAGAATTCATGTAGAGTCTAATCCTTGCTTTCCAAAGTGCAAACTTTGACAGATTGCACACTGGAGGTCTGGTGCTAGCATAATCTTTGTTTTGGGCCATGATTTGTGCAAACTAAATCTAATAATAAGATACAAAAGAAGGATCTAGTTTGGGATCTTTGGGGTTCAGGTGTTAGCCTGTACAACCAAATAGATATGGTATGTTTAACCAACCTGCCTCTGATACCAATTGAAAGGGGAAACTAGATCAGATATACTCTAGAGGGGGGGTGAATAGAGTATATGGTGCTTTTAAAACACAAAGAAAAACTTTTGCAAAGCTTTACAACAATTGTTGTAATGAGTGTAAGCAGGGAAGCAAAATAAAACTAATCACAAAACCAAGCTATGCAGAAACTAAGCACAAGAAAATCTAGGCCAGAAACAAAAAGAAAACATGCAAAACCAGATGACACAAGGAATTATAGTGGTTCCCCAAACTTGGGTACATCCACTCTTCTACCACCCTAGGTAGGAATCCACTGCAGGATGAGTTGATCAGGTGTCCTGGGCACCAATGAGCTTTTGATAAGGTGCTCAAAAACCAAATCAGATTTTTTGATCAGGTGTCTTGCCACCAATGAGCTTTTGACAAGGTGCTCAAAAACCAGATTCAAACTTTTGAAGGGAGTTTGAGAAACCTTTACAGAGTGGGGGTGAGAGAGTGATGGCAGTCTTCTCTTTCTCAATCAACTGAGAAGACTATGTGGATTGATGTCAAAGCTCCCCCTGAGTCCTTGATCTTCAGGAAGATGAGCTTTGCTGAGGGTGATAGGCCTTCAAAGATAGATCTCCAGCAAAAGATGATTTCAGCAAGCTGAAATGTTGAGTGTCTGGAGTCTTGAAATGATGTTGGCCTTGAACACTTTGAGAGCTGAAGAGATCTGAAGATTGTTTGAAAGCTTGATCTCTTTTTGATGAGTGTTCTTCAGAATTCTTGTTGATAGAATATTTTCAAAGAGTCTCTGTATATTGAGTTGTGTCCTATACTTGTCAATCTCTCTTTTTGTTCTTATCTATTCTCTGTCTTGATTCAAAAACATTCTCTATTTTATTCTCTGAGCCAGAATAGAATATCACTCTGTCAAAGATAGCCGTTGGTCTGTATTGATTATAGCCTTAATTGCATAATTTGTTCTGAAGGAAAGTCCACTGAATTGTTCCTTGAAAAATCCCTTGAAACTTGCTCCAGAAGTAAATGAAAACGGCTGGCAGATCTTCTGAATTAAATGCAGAATAACTTCTATCTGATTTAAATTTGAATTCTGAAAGATAACTGAAATCGTCGAACTGAGCTCTGCTATCGTCGAGCTGAGCTCAGCGAACTGGAAAGTGCAAGCAGCAAAGAAATCGTCGATCTGAGCTCAAAGATCGTCGAACTGAGCTCAGAGATAAGGATCCAGTACAGAGTCAAAAATCGTCGACCTGAGCTCGGCGATCGTCGAATGGAGTTCGACGATATTGAGAAGTTGAGCTCAGCGATCGTCGAGTGGAGCTCGACGATATTATGAGGTTTGAGCTCAGCGATCGTCGAATGGAGCTCGACAATCTGTCGAAGTTGAGCTAGACGATCGTCGACCGGAGTTCGACGAAACGTCGTGCTGAGCTCGACGATTGGACTTAGTCTCCAGAAAAACTTTGGTCTACAGGGCAGCTTCCAAACCTAGACTTCTAACCCTTAGACTCAATTCTAATTGACCTATTAAGCTATACAGAAGGTCAAACACAGATTCCTAGAGACATAGTGATCCTGACCCAAATTAGTAATAGGGTGTTCCAACATACATTACTAAACGAATGAAAACTAGGGAAACTAAAGAGGATAAAAAAGAAAAAAAGTTAAACTAGGGTCTAACCTAAAATCACTTTGGTAGAGGTTTGAGCTTCCTCTCTGGTCACCACATTTAGCTTTCCTTTCCCTTTGTCATGGTTTGACGGGGGTGGCAGAACCCAAAGTGGGGAAGGTGCAGTAGAGTCTGAGCATGGGGGCAAGAAGATTTCAGGTGCCCATTCTACCCGCACTGGAAGCAATCCTTATCCTTCGACCAGCAATGACTGAAGTCATGACCCTTCTTCGCACAGATCGAGCATACCAGATCACCTTTGGGTGCACCTTGGATGGCGAGCATTGTTGCTGCTTAAAGCTGGCAGTCCTCTTGAAACACCTTTCGAAGGGGTTGCTAGGTCGACCATAGAAGCTACATACTTCTTTACTTTTCTTCTTCAAAGAAGGACCAAATGCCTTAGAGCTTCCATCCTCATCACCTTTCCTCTTCTCTTTCCTTGCCGCAGTGCCTTGATTCTTAGCATTTTCGATCGCCTCAACCTTTAGAGCAGCTTCCACTGCCTCAGCATAGCTTTCAGGTCTATAAGTGCATGCCAATTATTCGACATTGCTTCTTAGTCCTTCGAGAAAGCGCTTCACTCTCCCTGCCTCCGAAGCTACCATATTAGGAGCAAATTTGGTCAACTTACTGAACTCGATCTCATATTCGCTCACCGTGAGCTGTCTCTTCTTCAAATGCCTGAAGTTGTTCATCAAACGGTCCTGCTCAACCGAGGGTAAGAACTTCTTAAGAAGCATCTTCTTGACGGACTCCCATGAGCATCATTCCTTCAAACCTTCCTTTTCTAGAATCTACCAAGTCTTTATCAGGCCTTTCAGCTAGTAGGCCGCAATCATCACCTTTTGGGCTTCAGCAATCCCCGAATATGTAAACATCTCATCGATAGTGATGATCCAGTCATCCAAAACCATAAAATCAGCCCTCTTGTCATAAGTGGGAGGTCTCAATCACTGGAAATGCGATATAAGGTTCATCTCTGGTGGTAGCATCACTGGGTGTACCAGAGGAGCAGGATTTGCAGGTTTGGCTTGAACCGCGATAGAATCTTGTACTAAGGGTTGTTGCGCGGGAGCGGCAGACAACAAGGACTGAATCTGGCACTGCATCGCAACAAGATGCCTCTACAAAGCCTCATAACTCTAACGCAAACTCTCGATCAACATGAAAGTGCAGATAGATCTGATATACTCTAGAGGGGGGGCGGTGAATAGAGTATGGTGCTTGCTAAAAACTTTTTACAACTCTTATTGTATTCCTAAGTGAATAGGGAAGCAAATGAAATACAGCAAACACGGAAACTATCTAATTACAAAGTAATTACAGAACAATCACAAACCACAGCCAGAAGACAAAAGAAATGAGCAACCAGATGATACAAGGAGCTATAGTGGTTCCCCAATCAATCTGGGTACATCCACTCTTCTACCACCCTAGGTATGAATCCACTGGAGGATGAGTTGATCAGGTGTCCTGGGCACCAATGAGCTTTTGATAAGGTACTCAAAAACCAAACCAGATTTTTTGATCAGGTGTCTTGCCACCACTGAGTTTTGACAAGGTCTCAGAAACCAACACAAACTTTTGAAGGGAGTTTGATAAACCCTTTACAGCAGAGATAGAGAGGGAGGTGAGATGATCTTCTCTGTCAACAATCAGAGAGAAGATAGTGGATGTTGTCAAAGCTCCCCCTGAGTTCTTGAGTTGTTCAGGAAGTGAAACTTTGCAATAGGGTGATAGGCCTTCAGAAGATTTGATCTCCAGCAAAAGATGATTCCAGCAGCAGCTGAAATGTGTGGTGTCTGGAGTCTTGAATGATAAGGCCTTTGAACACTGGAATCAAAAGGGATCTGGAAATTTCAGTATATTGATCTCCTTCAGTGATGTGTGTTCGTGTAAGAATTCTGTCTGTGAATATCTGCAACTTTTTTTTTCTCTTTCTTATTGTTGTGGGTATTGTTATGATTAACCAGCAGAATGAATAGACTTTTATTCCTTAGATCTGAATAGAATAATTCTCTGCCCAAGATAGCCGTTAGCCTGTCATAAATGACTTCCTTAACTGCATTCTGTCTTTTGGAGGAAAGTCCAATAAAACATTCCTTTAAAATTCCCTTGAAACTTGCTCCAGATTAATTAAAACGGCTACAAGATCCTTGAAATAAATGCTGGGAATAATTCCATAACTGTCTGAATTTGAATATTGAAAAACGTCGATCTCTCCAGAAAAACATCGACATGAGCTCAACTATCGTTGAACTGAGCTCAGAGACTGGACTTAGACTGAAATAGAAATCGTCGATCTGAGCTCAACTATTATCGAACTGAGCTCAGAGATAGGGAAACAAACTAGAGACAGGAACGTCGATCTGAGCTCGAAGATCGTCGAATGGAGTTCGACGACTCGTTGAAGTAAGCTCAGAGATCGTCGAATGGAGTTCGACGATTCGTCCAAAGGGATGGTGGTGAGTCGGCAGACTTAGACTGTGTTCACCGAGAATGTGCCCTGAGTGCACGGGGTGTGTGGCCGTATGAGCCTATGCCTGTGATGAAATGCTTATTATTATATTGCTCGCTTATGCTAATGAAATGCAGGGTAGGAGCATCCCCGCCCCGAGTTGGGGGCTGGATCATTATAAATTGGTCAGCATTGCTGACCGTTGCCTTGTTTGCCACCGTGCGGTGGTTTTGTTGTTGCTTGCAGGTGCAGCTGGACCAAGCGGTCAATAGCGTGCTAAAGCCCAAATTGCAAAGCCGGCCCTCGAAGGCCTAACTGGAGTGTTTACTGCTTTATTAGTGTATGACCGGCCTGCGTGCCGTGGTTTGTAAAACATGTAATATCAAGTGACCCATTTTGTAAGGCCTTAAAGCCTGTACTTGTGTATGTATGACATTCCTATTTTTGGTATTAGTGGACATTCATGCTTTAGTGCTGGGTTCTTTATTGCAACCTTTTATAAACTGTTTCCGCTAGAATGCTCTGTGTTTGACGTTATGATTAGTTGGATGGTTTCCATGAGTAACCACCCGGTCTGTCTGTAGTATATGGCGTCGGGCCCCGGCCGGACCTACTGCTATATGCTATGCGACGGATAGGGGGTGTTGTAATTTGGTATCAGACTACTGGTTTTGGTCGGGCTTAAGATGAATTCATGGCCGAATTCTTTTTAAGGGGTGGTAAGCACATTGTGTGCGTCATCGTTATAACAGTAAAAGAACCCATGAATGTCCACTTAGGAATGAAAATACATGTGTTTGAGGAACCTGCGTGTTCCTATAATTGTTGTTTGCAATTTTATTTGGTCGCTTAATGGCGTTTTGTACCACTATAGGTGACCAGAAGTGGTGCTGGGCCGTCAGAACGCCGAGTTTCTGAGGCTAGCAGTGCACCTAATGAAGCTCCTACAACACCTCTATCGGCTGAGACCATACGATTGGTGGCCGAAGCAGTGTTGGCCATGATTAATGTGCAGCGTGAAAGGCAAACGCAGCAGTCCGCTCCTGCGTTGGAGCAGGTACCGCTGCAAGAGGCTGAGCCAAGGAGAGTGGAACAAGTGGAAGTGGAACCGTTGGTGCCAAGGAGGGCAACCGAGAGTCAGCTTAAGCATGTAATGAGCTTTAACCATCCGGTATTCTCGGGGTTGGGAACCCCATCTCAAGCTGAAGACTGGCTCTCAAGGGTGAAGAGAGTCATGGCAGCAACGGAGACGGAGGAGTGGCAAATGACCACCATCGCCACGTTCCTTCTAGACGGTGAAGCGAGAATGTGGTGGGAAGGATTGGAGCTGCATCTACTGAGAGGTAGACAACTTGCTGATGTCTCGATGGAAGAGTTCTCGAGATTATTCTTGGCTAGATAACTTCATTCGACGCAGAGAATAGCGTTGGAGAACGAATTTCTGAAGTTGGTTCAGGGTGAGAAGAGCGTGGATGAATATCTCCACGAGTTTACTCGCTTGAGTCGATATGCTAACTCCACTATTGTTGATGAGGAGCGCAAGACTAATCGCTTCTACAAAGGCTTGAGAGATGAGTTGAGGTTACTACTCTCGGGGCCGATGACGCAGGGTTTCTTAACCTTGGTCAACACGGCCCGGTCCTTAGAGAAGGACATGAAGATTGTTCAAGCGAAGAAGAACGTTGGTGAGAAGAAATTTGGGTTCAAAGTGCCGACTACTTCAAAGTCTGGCTATCAAAGATTCTTCAAGAAGCATAAGACTTCGGGTCCAGCTCCTTCTGGTGCTTCTGGGGAGACTGCAAGTCGGACCCCGGGGGCATGTTTTACTTGTGGAAATAGGGGGCACTTTGCCCGTGATTGTTGGAGCGGACGCCCCAAGTCCGATAGAAAGTCGGGAGCTACTTACGAAGAGAAGGGCAAGGCGGTGGAGTCGACCGCGTCCCACTATGCTCCAGCCAAACCAAGGGTCTATAATCTTGGCCAACAGGAGGCCATCAAACAGGCTGATGTGGTGACAGGTACGGTTTAATTTATAGCAAGTTAATTTCTTTAAATACTTGTTATGCACATGTTACCTTACCACTGCTTGTTTAGGATTTGTATTGATTTATGAAAATCCGGCTAGAGCACTTTTCGATACGGGAGCTTCACACTCCTTCTTGTCCGAAGGATTTATATCACGCATCAGAGTCCCTTATTCGATGGCGAAGGATAAGTTGGATGTGTTGTTGCCCAATGGGTGTTCGATGCGCGCGGATAGGATCTGCGATGTTAAGATTCGCATTGGGAATCAGAAGTTCGATCTGCAAGCGTCGTTACTTCTGTTGGTGGAGTTCGACGTTATATTTGGCATGGACTGGCTCTCGGAGCAGCAAGCCTATATCGATTGCGGTCGCAAGGAAGTCAAGCTGGGAGCAAGTCGTGAGACGACTTTTACGGGCTTAAAGGGGTCGAGAAAGACGTTGATATCTGCTCTTCAGGTGGTGAAGGCGGTTCGTGCCGATGCAGAACTATTCTTTACACTAGTGGAGGTTGCGAAGCCGAAGCCCGCGTTGGATTGTATTTCAGTGGTATCGGAATACCCTGATGTGTTCCCCGCGGATCTTCCAGGAGCCCTGCCTCAGCGGGAGATAGATTTCACGATTGAGCTAGTTCTAGGTGCAAGGCTATGTCACGATCTCCTTATTGGCTAGCGCCTAAGGAAATGGCGGAGCTGAAAGTTCAACTGCAAGAGTTGTTGGGGCAAGGGTATGTGCGCCCGAGTTCTTCGCCTTGGAGCGCGCCGGTCCTCTTTGTTAAGAATAAGGACGGAAGCTTAAGGATGTGTATTGATTATCGGGAGCTCAACAAGTTGAAGGAGAAGAACAAGTACCTGATCCCCCGGATTGATGATCTTTTCGACCAGTTAGTCGGGTCAACGGTGTACTCGAAGTTGGATCTCAAGGATGGGTACTAGCAGCTGCGAATAAGGGAGAGTGATATCCCGAAGACAGCGTTCAGTACGAGATACGGGCATTATGAGTTTACGGTCATGCCGTTTGGGCTGACTAATGCGCCGTCAGTGTTCATGGATTTGATGAACAAGACTTTCAGGGAGTACTTGGACCATTTTGTGATCGTCTTCATCGACGATATTTTGGTGTACTCGCAAAGTGAGGAAGATCACTTTAAGCATCTTCATTTAGTTTTGGAGATGCTAAGGAGGAATCAACTGTATGCCAAGTTCTCGAAGTGCGAGTTTTGGTTATCCTCAGTGGCGTTCCTCGGTCATATAGTGAGTGGAGAGGGTATTGCTGTGGATCTGGAGAAGATTGTTGCGATACGGGAGTGGCCTGAGATTGCTATGGTAGCGGAAGTCCGGAGTTTTCTTGGGCTTGCCGGCTATTATAGGCGCTTCGTAGTGAACTTCTCGCGGATAGTGTTACCTCTCACTACTTTGATGAGGAAGGAGCAGAAGTTCGTTTGGACGCCGGAGTGCGCGCGAGCTTTTGAGGAGTGGAAGTGTCGGTTGACCACGGCGCCTGTGCTGAGTTTGCCATGTGGGAACGAAGGCAATGAGATTTACAGTGATGCTTCGGGCTGCGGTTTGGGTTGCGTGCTACTGCAACACGGAAGTGTAATTGCTTATGGCTCGAGACAGCTAAAGGTGCATGAAAGGAACTATCCGGTCCATGACTTGGAGTTAGCGGCTGTGATTTTTGCCTTGAAGCTGTGGAGACACTATTTGTACGGTGTGAAGATTGATATCTACACCGATCACAAGAGCCTGAAATATCTGATTGATCAGAAGGATCTGAATATACAGCAGCGTAGATGGATGGAGTTCTTGGTGGACTATACATTCAAGATCCACTACGTGCCTGGTAAAGGGAATGCGGTTGCGGACGCGTTGAGTCGCCGGGCCCCAGCTCAAGCCAATTGGCTATCGGTGCATGATGAGCGTTTGGTGCGGGAGTTGGAGGCGTTGGAGATTGTTTGTGTGGATAGGCAATCAAGTGCTCAAGCAGTTCTGAATTGGACTGAAGTCCAATATGACCTGGCTGATCGGATTCGGCAGGCTTTGGACATGGATGTTCATATGAAGTAGTTCATGGTAGAGGCTCTGGATGGGTCAAATTCTCAATTCGTTGTGGAGGACGGATTGCTTTGGAAAGACGGTCGTCTGTGCGTCCCAAGTGTGGGAAATTTGCGGGTGGAATTGTTGTACGAGGCGCACCATACCAAGTACTCAATTCACCCGGGGAGCACGAAGATGTACCGCGATGTCAAGAAACTGTTTTGGTGGCCAGGTTTGAAGAAGGATGTGGCGCTCTACGTAGCGAAGTGCCAAACTTGGGCCTTGGTGAAGACGGAGTGCCAAAAGCCGGGAGGATTTCTTAAGTCCTTGCCTATTCTAGAGTGGAAATTCGACGACATCTCTATGGACTTTGTGCACGGTTTGCCAAGGTCGCAGAAGGGGAACGACGCCATTTGGGTGGTTGTTGATCTGCTAATGAAGGTGTCGCATTTTATTCCGCATAGGAAGGATGATCCGGTGGAGAAGTTGGCAAAACTTTATGTGGATAACATAGTACGGCTTCATGGTGTGCCCCGCAGCATCGTGAGTGACCGAGATGGGTGGTTCACGTCCAATGATTGGAGGCTAGTGCAGCAAATGTTGGGGACAAATTTGAAATTTAGTGGTGGTACAAATATTCGCAAGGAGAAAATAACCAAACTAATAATCCAACAAGGCAAGTATACCTATCGAAATGCAGCTAGGGGACACAAGTGTCGTATTAAAATCCGGGAACCGTTAATTAATCTTACTCACATGAAAACCATTATATTATCGAAGAATGTTTTAGGGTTTAAGAGATTACTAAAATGCGATTGAGGAGAGAAGTATTATGCTAAGAAAGAAAAGCTTGCGGAAAAATAGAGAGCTATTAAAACGATTACAGCGAAGGATTAAGACAATCAAAGAGAAAATCACTCGATCGAGGATCACCTCGGCTAAAGTTGATTAAGAAATGCGAAAATAAACTTTTACTTAATAAAGCTAAAACCTTGACCGTGGAGGTTCCATAGGCATAAACACGCTTCTCTCGAAGCCGTGCCTACCTGAGTTTAGGAATGCTCAACCGAACTCTCGTCCGATCGGAGATCTAAAGCTCGCTTTAAGCTGTGAACCCCTCTATTAGATTTCACTCCAATCTAGGAGATTTAACGTCTGCCACTCTCGAGGGGTGCGTGCAACTCTATTTACTCTTGAGTGCTTACTTCAAACTATCAGCCTCTCGGCTAGCCAAGAATGAAAGCTAATGATGGAAAATATACATATTGATGATATATATCCAAGTAGGGTTTTTAATCAAGAGTAATTCAAGGTATAACCTTAGAAAGAAAAAGTAGAGTTAAAGCATCATAACTTAATCAACTCAAACCTTGGATCATCAAGATCGAGTACAAGGAGGATTAGTTACTCATGGTGAAATGGAGAAAAGAAGATTCGTAGAAGAAAATAATGAAAACAAAGTAGAAACGAAAAAGAAAACAACACTTCTTTATTAATGGAAACAGGGATCTTACAACTTGAAAACCAGAGATTACAAGTGTATGGAAAGTAAACTACTCTATCATTAACATTATGCTACAGAAAGAAGCTAGGAGCTAATAAAGGGAAAGCATTAAGCTAGAGAAAAGAAGAGCTGAAAATGAAGAGACATGCTTGAAAAAGTTCAAAAATACAAAGGACAGAACCTCCCCTCTCAATCCAAAAGGTCTCCCTGAACTCTTGGAGATGGGCTCTATTTATAGATTTTTTTGGGTCGGGTCACGCCCCCCCTATCATGCCCGGGTCGGGCGTGACACTGGGGCGTGACACATTCGGTGCGACTTTTCGGGCTGGATTTTAATTCTGGTGAAGTAGCTGAAGTACACAGCCAAATGTCACGCCCTGGTAGGGCGTGTACCTGGGGCGTGTTCTTTGCGGAGTGACTTTGTTGAGCTGGTATTGAATGCTGGAGGTGACAGGCGTGGTTGCTGAAGTACACGCCCATATGTCACGCCCGGGTCGGGCGTGACCCGGGGGCGTGACACTTTTGGTGGGACGGTGGAGCGGGAAAAACGAGCGCGTTGCGGTGATTCCTCGGAACCTGGGGACACGCCTCTAGAACACGACCGTGTCGGATGTGACATGGGCGTGACAGAGGGCGTGTACACTAAGTTTCCACGGAATGCAGTTTCAGACCAATTACTTCACTCCTCTGGGTTACACGCCCTAGGTACACGCCCGGGTAGGGCGTGACCTTTGGGCGTGTCACAGCAAAATTCGGCTGAAAGCCGTGAAAACCTGCGAAAAGTAGAAAAAACGCATTAGCGACAAAAATATATACAAAGGGGAATCAAAATAAGTACTTTACAAGACATGATTTGCTTTAAAACCCTGAAAATACCCTAATAAAATTGACTGCAGACTGTATTATCAAATTCCCCCAAGCTTAAGTTTTGCTTGTCCCCAAGAAAAGATATAAAAACTAGTTAATCATAAAACGTGACTACTTCAAAAAAGTTTTAATCATGCTTACACAAGTACTATGCGAAATTCCAGGTAGGGAGAATGTAAAACGTAAATTTAAAACAATTATTTTGGTATGGTTTAACTTTTATAAACTTTACTTAATAAAAATAAATCATCCAGAATTTTGACGAAATTCTTTAAATAGATTTAAGCAAGGCAACGAAAATGAAAAGAACGTATTGAGTTATTACTAGATCCAAGCAACGCATTATAATTATATCAATTAAATAACAAAAATCTAAGTTTAAATCCAAAACTAAAACTGATTTACTTTTCTTCTTTTCTTAGTTGTTAAATAAAATTTAAAAAGGCGTGAATCAAAAGGACTTAATAGGACCGAAACGTTTGGTTTAGGATTATGAATAGGAGTGGAATTAAAATATAAACATGGAGGCTTAAAATCACACTAAACCAAAACAACGAGTTTCAAAAAAATTTTATTTTAAACAAAATATCTATATATATATATATTTTTTTTTTGTCTTTCTTTTTCTTCTTTATTATTATTTAATTTTTTTTTCATCATTCATTTTTTTTCTTTTTTCAAAACAAAGGCCATAAAAATTTTTTCTTTCATGTTGAATTGGCCAGAAAAAAATCAAACATTGCTTTTGAGTACACTTTTTTCAACAATTTCTCCAAAGATAACACAAAATTTCCTATCATGAAAATTTTAGAATGAAACTCAAAAAATTTAGCGTGATTAGATAGGTAGAAATTTTGGCTTTGGTGAAAATGAAATGCTATGTGGAGTTATCAAATGAATTTGGAAAAACAAAAGGCTCAAAAGCGGCTAACTAGTGGTAAAAGATTTTAGGTTGGCAGAAAAGCTCAAACGTAAACAAAAATGGCCTAAATCATTTTCACGCTTTTTAAATTTATTTAAAACATAGATTTGAAAAATTTCAAAAAGCATGTTCGAGATAATAAAAGAAGATTGATGAAATTATCTTGAAAATAAAAAATAATATGTGACTTGGATCGTTCATATCTACTACGTTATTCAAAAGTTGTCTTTACAAAAATTATCTAAAGATGAAAAGGAAAATAGTGGATGATAAATTTTAGAGAAAGTAAAGAAAATAAAGAACGGAAAGCCATAATAAAAATGTGCGTTTTAGAGAAATATTTCACCTTAACATGCTACCGTGAATTAGAAACACAGCATGGCCAACATTTTACTTGTGAAATATGTTAAAAAAATGATTAGAAAAATTATAATTAAGTACGTTGTTTATAAAGAAGTTTGAGAAAAACAAAACATAAACATGGGGTACTTATTGAAATACCAAAATGCAGCTATATATATATATTTTGGATTTTTGGATTTTTTTTGGATTTTTGAAGAATATTTACAAAAAAGTAAAAGATATTTACAAAAAGCAAAAAGAAGGAGGAAGTCCTCCCCCAAGCTTAAAATCTACATTGTCCACAATGGAGAAGGAGGTTGGAGAACGAGAGAAAAGTAAAGTACAGAAATGAAAGACAGAATTGAAAAACAGGTACTTCCGCGATTATATTTTGCAGCGAAAGCTCAGTGATGCCGCTCCCCCATGCTTGTGCTTTGAGTCTTATGGGAAGGTCTTTTGTAGGACTTTGTCATGGATTTAGCATCATTGGAGCAGGAGATCGCAGAAGCTTGACCTTGCCGGAACCATCCGGGGCAAAAATGTAAAAAGAAAGAAAACAAACAAAAAAAATAGATTGGGTTGCCTCCCAAGAGCGCCCTTTGTTTAAAGCGTCGTTTGAGCTCGACGCATTAAAAAAAATATTGTCCGAACGATTATTTGTCCAAAGTAGCAAGTAACTAGACGATGTCCAGTTAGTTTAAAGTTCGTGTAGAAGAATATTAATACAGTTTGGACTGACATCACCACAGAGATAAAGTTTAAGACGCTGCCCATTCACTTTGAACTCACCCTTTTCAGGGTGCGAAACTAAAACCGTGCCATACGGAAAAATTTCTTTTACTATAAATGGCCCAGACCATCGTGATTTTAGCTTTCCCAAAAATAAACGTAATCGGGAGTTATATAAAAGAACTTGGTCGCCCGGCTTAAAGGTTTTTGGGTACCTAAGATGTTTATCGTGCAAACGCTTCGTCCGCTCTTTATAAAATTTATTATTTTCATAAGCGTTAGAGCGCCACTCGTCGAGTTCGTTAAGTTGGAATTTTCTAAAATTGCCGACAGAGTGGGGATCGAAGTTAACAAATCTTAAGGCCCAAAAAGCGTGGTGTTCTAATTCTACGGGCAAATGACACGATTTTCCATAAACAAACCGATATGGCGTACATCCGAGGGCGGTTTTGTATACTGTTCGGTAGACCCATAGAGCATCGTCTAATTTTGCTGACCAGACTTTTCTAGATATAGAAACAGTCTTTTCTAAAATTCTTTTTATTTCTCAATTTACTACTTTGATTTGTCCGTTAGTTTGGGGGTGGTAGGCAGTGGAAAGCTTATGAGTAACGCCATATTTAGTTTGGATTTTTGAAAATTGCGCGTTACAGAAATGGAACCCCCATCACTAACGATAGCGCGCGGCGTACCGAAGCGAGAAAATAATTTTTTTAGGAAATTAACTACGACTCGGGCGTCATTTGTAGGAAGAGCTTGGCCCTCGACCCAACGCGAAACATAATCAACGACAACTAAAATGTACTTATTCCTGAAGCTAGAAGGAAAAGGGCCGACAAAATCAATCCCCAAGAGGTCGAAAACTTCACACTCTAGGAAATAATTTTTTGGCATTTCATTTTTATTCGAAATATTCCCCGACCGTTGGCAACTATCACACCTACTCATAAAGGCATGCGCGTCTTTAAACAGGGTAGGTGTAACACCCCCTATCCGTCGCATAGCATATAGCAGTAGGTCCGGCCGGGGCCCGACGCCATATACCACGGACAGACCGGGTGGTTACTTATGGAAACCATCCAACCAATCTCAACGTCCTACACAGAGCATTCTAGCGGAAGCAGTTTATAAAAGTTGCAAAACAAGAACCCAGCAACAAGCATGAATGTCCACTAATATGATAATAGGAATGTTATTACAAAATACTCAAAAGTCGGCCTTAAGGCCTTATAGAACGTTCCACTTGTTTAACACATGATTTACAAACCTCGGCACGCAGGCCGGCCATACATGAATAAAACATAAAACATTTCCACTTGGGCCTTCGAGGGCCAGCTTCGCAAAAAGGGCTTTAGCCCGCTATTGACCGCTTGGTCCAGCTGCACCTGCAAGCAAACAAACCACCGCACGGTGGCAAACAAGGCAACGGTCAGCAATGCTGACCAAATTATAACGATCCCGCCCCCAACTCGGGGCGGCGATGCTCCTTCCCTGCATTTCCTTAGCATAAGCGAGTAATATAAAACCATAGCCATAACATCACCGACGTTGGCTCGTAAGGCCAACGCCCCGTGCACTCAGGGCACATTCTCGGTGAACCGGTCGATGTTACGTCAATTAAAGCCATTAACATTCCGGACTCACCACCGCCACTAGACGGCCATTCCTATGAGCAATTCGTCTTCTTGGTATTGGTCACGTCAATTTAAGCCATTGACCACCGAAGACTCCCATTTATGCCAACGACGAGTTCCACGTAACCTTAGGTCGCTCTAACCGGACGACATAAAGCGGGTACGGCTCCATCTAACCCGTGCTCACTTCGCAACGACAATTTAAGCCATTTGCGCGGGTCAAACTTTCACCGAGTCCCATTCTACCGCAAGTCACATAACTCAGTTATGTTCGAGTTGGCACTCAGGCCTCCAAGTTGGCAAGATCTCGTATCCGCCCAGTTTTCCGGGTGTACCTTTGGGTTAGTCCCCAAGGCTCCCTGCTGCAATCTACCGCGTAGAAAACCCGAAAACAACCAATATCACGGAGTCTTCTCCGGCCTTATGCAATGCAACATCACCGATCCGGACTAACATGTCCGGGTAGGCTTCAACCAAAATGCCTATGTCCGTTCTCGCATACGGACTCTATACAACGGGGACTTTACATATCTACCCGAAGGAACGCCTCCAACTCTCCGCAAACTCGCGAGAGCGGGCTTCCTATGCTAAGAAAGAGAGCTATTAGTGCTCATGATGAGGATCGTTACCCTTGCGGTCCTCTTTGGCGCCATCGAAAAGTAATCGGATGGAAATCACCGCACTTGCGTTGCCTCCGTGGATCCGGAGTCAGCTTGCGATTCGGAGCTCCGAAGCTCCTCCAATGGCGGATCTAGCTCCTCTTCTTCTTGCCTTAGCTCTTCTTTCTCCAAGGGTTTGGAGAGAGAACAAGTGGAAAAAGTGAGGGTTTTCTAAGTCAAAACCCGGGTATATCCCTTCAGGAACAACCCCCAGCCGTTGGATCTTCAGTCAAAGAAATGAACGGCTTCGATTCGGGACTGAAATGCCCAATCTGGACCGAACACGGCGTGGCACACGCCCGTGTCCAGGGCCGTGTGCCTCATTCGCCGTCAAAATCGAATCACCTGGAACCTCACACGGGTATCGAACACGCCCGTGTTCGAGCTGACACGCCCGTGTTCCACCTGACACGGCCGTGTAGCTGGCCGTGTACCCCATGATTTTCTCCCGTTTTCAACCCGAGCACTGCACGGGTTCTAGGACACGCCCGTGTCCTTTCCCGTGTCACCTTGACACGCCTGGGCTCCAGGCCGTGTACAAGGTCTCGGCACTTCGCGGCTAAGTGTCGACACGGGTCGACACGCCCTGCGACACGCCCGTGTCGCAGGCCGTGTGCCATGTCTCGACACACTGTCGACACCAAAGTGTCGACTTCGCGGGACGAGTGTCGACACGGGTTGACACGCCCTGCGACACGCCCGTGTCGCAGGCCGTGTGCCGTGTCTCGACACAACGTCAAAGCACTGTGTCGACTTCGCGGCTAAGTGTCGACAGGGGTCGACACGCCCTGTGACACGCCCTGTGACACGCCCGTATCGCAGGCCATGTGCCCAGTCTCGACACAATGTCGAGACCAAAGTGTCGACTTCGCGCCTTAGTGTCGACACAGGCTTGACACGCCCTGGGACACGCCCGTGTCCCAGGCCGTGTGCCTGCAGCCAGAACTCAAATTGGCCCAAAATATTCCCCTTTGCTCCTTTGAGTTTCGGGGCGTCACAACTCTACCCCTCTTAAAAGAATTTCGCCCACGAAATTACATAAAGGGAAAAACATGTACAAAACTAAAATTTGTACCTGAGCGGAACAACTCCGGATATTAGTCAAGCATCGTCTGCTCTCGCTCCCAAGAGAGCTCCTCACGACCGCAATTGTCCCACCGGACTTTGACCATCCTGATCTCTTTATTGCGTAGCCGCTTGACCTCCGAGTCCTCAATCCGCACGGGCTTGACCTTTGTCGTTAGCCCACTATCCACCGGCACTTGATTGGCCGCGATCACTTGTGTAGGCTCTTGCACCGCCTTCCGAAGCACCGAAATATGGAATACGTCATGTAAACCACTTAGCTCCACTGAAAGCTTCAGCCGATAGGCCGCTTCTCCTACTCGCTCCAGAACCTCGAACGGTCCAAGGTACCTCGGGCTTAGCTTTTTCAATCGCCGCACCCGCGAGACACCCTTGAACGGCTTGATCTTCAAGTATACATAATCGCCCACAGCGAACTCCACGTTCCTGTGTTTGGCATTATAGTACTTTGCCTGCCGGTCCTGAGCGATAAGCAACCTCTCCCGAATTGTCCTTACCAAAGAAGTAGCATCCTCCACTTCCGATCGCTTATACAACTTTGACTCGCCCGTTTCTAACCAAGACAACGGCGTGCGACATCTTCTACCATATAGGGCCTCGAAAGGCGCCATCTGAATACTTGCTTGGTAGCTGTTGTTGTATGCGAACTCCACCAAATAAAGGTGGTCCTCCCATTGCTTTCCAAAGTCCAAGACACACATGCGAAGCATGTCTTCCATGGTTCTATTGACCCTCTCGGTCTGCCCATCCGTTTGCAGATGGAAGGCTGTGCTAAACTTCAGTTTTGTTCCCAACATTTGCTGCACCAGCCTCCAATCATTGGACTTGAACCGCCCATCTCGGTCACTCACGATGCTGCGGGGCACACCATGAAGCCGCACTATGTTATCCACATAAAGCTTCGCCAGTTTCTCCACCGGATCATCCTTCCTATGCGGAATAAAATGCGACACCTTTGTTAATCGATCGACCACCACCCAAATGGCGTCGTTCCCTTTTTGCGACCTTGGCAAACCGTGCACAAAGTCCATAGAGATGTCGTCGAATTTCCACTCCGGAATAGGCAAGGACTTAAGAAATCCTCCCGGCTTTTGGCACTCCGCCTTCACTAAGGCGCAAGTTTGGCACTTTGCTACGTATAGCGCCACATCCTTTTTCAAACCCGGCCACCAAAATAGTTTCTTTACATTGCGGTACATCTTCGTGCTCCCCGGGTGAATCGAGTACTTGGTATGGTGTGCCTCGTACAACAACTCCACCCGTAAATTACCCACGCTTGGGACGCACAGACGACCGTCTTTCTAAAGCAATACGTCCTCCATGACGAATTGGGAATTTGACTCATCCAGAGCCTCTACCATGAACTGCTTCAGCACTTGATTGCTTGCCCATACAAACGATCCCCAACGCCACCAACTCTCGCACCAACCGCTCATCTTGCACCGACAGCCAATGGGCTCGAGCTGGGGCTTGGAGACTCGCCGCGTCAGCAACCGCATTCCCTTTATCAGGCGCGTAGTGGATCTTGAATGTATAGTCTCCCAAGAACTCCATCCATCTACGCTGTCGTATATTCAGATCCTTCTGATCAACTAGATGCTTCACGCTCTTGTGACCGGCGTAGAGATCCACTTTCACACCGTATACAATTATGCCTCCATAGCTTCGAGGCAAAACTCACGCCCATACGCTATTACGCTTCCGTGTTGCAGTAGCACGCAACCCAAACCGCTGCCCTACGCATCATTAAAAATCTCATTGCCTTCGGTTCCACTTGGCGAAGTCAGCACAGGTGTCGTAGTCAACCGACATTAAAACTCCTCAAAAGCTCGTGCGCACTCCGGCGTCCAAAAGAACTTATGCTCCTTCCTCGTCAAAGTAGTGAGAGGTAACGCTAACTGCGAGAAGTTCTCTACGAAGCGCCTATAATAGCCGGCAAGCCCCAAAAAGCTCCGGACTTCTGCTACCGTAGCAAGCTCAGGCCACTCCCGTATCGCAACAATCTTCGTCGGATCCACAGCAATACCCTCTCCACTCACAATATGCCCGAGGAACGCTACTGAGGATAGCCAAAACTCGCACTTCGAGAACTTAGCATACAACTGGTTTCTCCTTAGCGTCTCCAACACCAAATGAAGATGCTTGAAGTGATCTTCCTCACTTTGCGAGTACACCAAAATATCGTCGATGAAGACGATCACGAAATGGTCCAAGTACTCCCTGAACGTCCTGTTCGTCAAATCCATGAACACTGACGGCGCATTTGTCAGCCCAAACGGCATGACCATAAACTCGTAGCGCCCGTGTCATGTACTGAACGTTATCTTAGGGATATCACTCTCCCTTATCTATTTAGAGTACGGCGTTGGCCCGACCAACTGATCACAAAGGTCATCGATCCTTGGGATAGGGTTCTTGTTCTTTGCCGTTACCTTGTTGAGCTCCCAATAATTAATACATAGCCCCAAGCTTCCGTTCTTCTTCTTACTAAAGAGGGTCGGTGCGCTCCAAGGCGAAGGACTTGGACGCGCATACCCTTGCTCCAACAACTCTTGTAGTTGAGCTTTCAGCTCCGCCATTACCTTAGGCGTTAGCCGATACGGAGATCGTGACACAGGCCTTGCACCTGGCACTAGCTCAATCGTAAAATCTATCTCCCGCTGAGGCGGGGCTCCAGGAAGATCTGCGGGGAACAGATCAGGGTATTCCGATACCACTGAAATACAATCCAATGCGGGCTTCGGCTTTGCAACCTCCACTAGTGTACAGAACAGCTCTACACTAGCACAAACCGCCTTCACCACCTGAAGAGCGGCCATCATCGCCTTGCTCGACCTCTTTGAGCTCATAAAGGTCGTCTCACGACTTGCTCCCAAGTTGACTTCCTTGCTACCGCAGTCTATGTAGGCTTGCTGTTCCGAGAGCCAGTACATGCGAAATATAACGTCAAACTCCACCAATGGAAGTAACGACGCTTGCAGATCGTACTCCTAATTCCCAAACCACAAACTAAGAGCAATGAATTCTACCCTCGCCGAATGAGCACCATTGGACTATAACGCATCCAATTTATCTCTTTCCATCGAAGGAGGTACTCCAAGGCACAATAAAATTCCTAATAAAGGAACGCGAAGCTCCCTAAACGAACGGTGCTCTCGCAGATAAAGTAAAGTCGCAACAAAGCGTAGCACAGTAGTCCTAAGCTAATATGCATAACAAGTGTTTAAAGCAAAACTATCTTTAAACCATACCTGTCGTCACGACGACGGGCTTTCTCCATGGCTTTAGGCACTCCCGAGCATAATGCCCCGGCTCCCCACAGTTGTAACATGTGCCCGGGGTCCGACCCGTAGTCGCCCCAGAAGTACCAGAAGGAGCTGGACCCGAAGTCCTATGCTTCTTATACCATTTTTGATATGCCGACTTTGAGGTGTTCGGCACTTTGAATGCCGTTTCCTTTGCACTGACATCCTTGACTGCTCCTGACATAGGTTTCTTACCCTTCCGAGCACCATTCCAACAGTCTCGGGCAAAGTGCCCTTTCTTTCCACACGTATAACAAGTGTAAGAAGCTTTACTAGTCGATTTCATAGCCCCTTTCTCCAGCATTCTGCCGGATGCAGCTCTTATTGGGTTTGTATAATTCGATACCATGGTCGCTGGCATCGGGAGGGTCTTCCTCAACTCTGCCTCCAATGATCTAGCTGATTCCACCAAGGCTTGGAATCCCAATAACTTTGGTCCTAGCAGTAGGACTCGTAACTCGGCGCGTAGGCCATTATAGAATCTATCGACTGTAGCTTGCTCATTATCCGACTCAAAGCATGGGTAGCGACTTATCATAAGAAAAGCTTGCAAATATTCCTCAACTGTGTGCGCTCCCTGCACTAAATGCATACTCAGCTGCTGCCCCAATGGTCTACCAAAGGTCATCTGCTGCATCGCGCCCACCGGCGTTGAAGCCACAACAGGGGCGCAGGGTTGTACATTTCCTCCTAGCTGTGCACCCGTCACAGCGAACACCGCTTCTACAATCCTTCTAACGGTTTCATATGAAGGAGGAGGCTCAAACACCTCACCGGGTGCACTATGCTCCTCAGAAACCGGACATTCAGGCTGTCCAGCACCGCTTCCGGTCACCTATAGTGGTACAAAACACCGTTAAGCGACCAAATAAAATTGCGAACAGCAATTATAGGAACACGCAGGTTCCTCAAACACGAGTATTTTCATTCCTAAGTGGACATTCATGGGTTCTTTTACCGTTATAACGATGACGCACACAATGTGCTCACCACCCCTTAAAAAGAATTCATCCACGAATTCAGCTTAAGTCCGACCAAAACCAGTAGTCTGATACCAAATTGTAACACCCCCTATCCGTCGCATAGCATATAGCAGTAGGTCCGGCCGGGGCCCGACGCCATATACCACGGACAGACCGGGTGGTTACTTATGGAAACCATCCAACCAATCTCAACGTCCTACACAGAGCATTCTAGCGGAAGCAGTTTATAAAAGTTGCAAAACAAGAACCCAGCAACAAGCATGAATGTCCACTAATATGATAATAGGAATGTTATTACAAAATACTCAAAAGTCGGCCTTAAGGCCTTACAGAACGTTCCACTTGTTTAACACATGATTTACAAACCTCGGCACGCAGGCCGGCCATACAGGAATAAAACATAAAACATTTCCACTTGGGCCTTCGAGGGCCAGCTTCGCAAAAAGGGCTTTAGCCCGCTATTGACCGCTTGGTCCAGCTGCACCTGCAAGCAAACAAACCACCGCACGGTGGCAAACAAGGCAACGGTCAGCAATGCTGACCAAATTATAACGATCCCGCCCCCAACTCGGGGCGGCGATGCTCCTTCCCTGCATTTCCTTAGCATAAGCGAGTAATATAAAACCATAGCCATAACATCACAGACGTTGGCTCGTAAGGCCAACGCCCCGTGCACTCAGGGCACATTCTCGGTGAACCGGTCGATGTTACGTCAATTAAAGCCATTAACATTCCGGACTCACCACCGCCACTAGACGGCCATTCCTATGAGCAATTCGTCTTCTTGGTATTGGTCACGTCAATTTAAGCCATTGACCACCGAAGACTCCCATTTATGCCAACGGCGAGTTCCACGTAACCTTAGGTCGCTCTAACTGGACGACATAAAGCGGGTACGGCTCCATCTAACCCGTGCTCACTTCGCAACGACAATTTAAGCCATTTGCGTGGGTCAAACTTTCACCGAGTCCCATTCTACCGCAAGTCACATAACTCAGTTATGTTCGAGTTGGCACTCAGGCCTCCAAGTTGGCAAGATCTCGTATCCGCCCAGTTTTCCGGGTGTACCTTTGGGTTAGTCCCCAAGGCTCCCTGCTGCAATCTACCGCGTAGAAAACCCGAAAACAACCAATAGCACGGAGTCTTCTCCGGCCTTATGCAATGCAACATCACCGATCCGGACTAACATGTCCGGGTAGGCTTCAACCAAAATGCCTATGTCCGTTCTCGCATACGGACTCTATACAACGGGGACTTTACATATCTACCCGAAGGAACGCCTCCAACTCTCCGCAAACTCGCGAGAGCGGGCTTCCTATGCTAAGAAAGAGAGCTATTAGTGCTCATGATGAGGATCGTTACCCTTGCGGTCCTCTTTGGCGCCATCGAAAAGTAATCGGATGGAAATCACAGCACTTGCGTTGCCTCCGTGGATCCGGAGTCGGCTTGCGATTCGGAGCTCCGAAGCTCCTCCAATGGCGGATCTAGCTCCTCTTCTTCTTGCCTTAGCTCTTCTTTCTCCAAGGGTTTGGAGAGAGAACAAGTGGAAAAAGTGAGGGTTTTCTAAGTCAAAACCCGGGTATATCCCTTCAGGAACAACCCCCAGCCGTTGGATCTTCAGTCAAAGAAATGAACGGCTTCGATTCGGGACTGAAATGCCCAATCTGGACCGAACACGGCCTGGCACACGCCCGTGTCCAGGGCCGTGTGCCTCATTCGCCGTCAAAATCGAATCACCTGGAACCTCACACGGGTATCGAACACGCCCGTGTTCGAGCTGACACGCTCGTGTTCCACCTGACACGGCCGTGTAGCTGGCCGTGTACCCCATGATTTTCTCCCGTTTTCAACCCGAGCACTGCACGGGTTCTAGGACACGCCCGTGTCCTTGCCCGTGTAACCTTGACACGCCTGGGCTCCAGGCCGTGTACAAGGTCTCGGCACTTCGCGGCTAAGTGTCGACACGGGTCGACACGCCCTGCGACACGCCCGTGTCGCAGGCCGTGTGCCATGTCTCGACACACTGTCTACACCAAAGTGTCGACTTCGCGGGACGAGTGTCGACACGGGTTGACACGCCCTGCGACACGCCCGTGTCGCAGGCCGTGTGCCGTGTCTCGACACAACGTCAAAGCACTGTGTCGACTTCGCGGCTAAGTGTCGACACGGGTCGACACGCCCGTGTCGCAGGCCGTGTGCCCAGTCTCGACACAATGTCGAGACCAAAGTGTCGACTTCGCGCCTTAGTGTCGACACAGGCTTGACACGCCCTGGGACACGCCCGTGTCCCAGGCCGTGTGCCTGCAGCCAGAACTCAAATTGGCCCAAATATTCCCCTTTGCTCCTTTGAGTTTCGGGGCGTCACAGTAGGTCAGTAAAAACCCGCGCTTAACACTTTGTGAGCGGTGCGAGCAGCTTGATAGTGCCCACCTGTCGGTCCTTCATGCAAATGTTTAAAAATATTTAATCCTTCTTCATAAGAAACACACCTCCTTATCATTTGGTCGGCACAAATTATGAAAAGATGCGGGTCCTCCCAAAAATAGTTCTTCAGCTCAGAATAGAATTTCTTCTTTTGCTGATATGAAAACTCTTTTGGGATCACACGCGCCACTAGATAGTTGGCAATGCGGGCAAACCAAGGAGAAGTAGATGTGTTAATTATGAACAGCTTCTCATCGGGGAAATAGTCATTAAAAGAATTTTCGTCTAATTTTTCTGTAAACGGGTTGTCTAGGCGCGAAAGGTGGTCGGCGGCCAAGTTCTCGGCTCCTCGCTTATCACGAATCTCTAAGTCAAACTCCTGGAGGAGTAAGACCCAGCGAATCAAGCGCGGCTTGGCATCCGTTTTGGAAAGAAGATATTTGAGGGCCGAGTGGTCCGTAAAAATAATAATTTTTGAAAGAGTAATATAAGGACGAAATTTATCAAAAGCGAATACTACGGCTAGGAGCTCCTTCTCGGTCGTGGTGTAATTTTTCTGTACAGATGTGAGTGTCTTACTAGCGTAATAGATGGGGTGGAAGTTTTTAGATATGCGTTGGCCTAAAATGGCTCCCACTGCCTAACTACTCGCATCACACATTATCTCAAATGGAAATTCCCACACTGGAGCTATCATGATTGGGGCATTAACTAATTTTTCTTTTATTAAATTGAAGGCAGCTAGACAGAGGTCATCAAAGATGAATGGGGCGTCTTTTTCTAAGAGATGGGTAAGGGGCTTTGTGATTTTGGAAAAGTCCTTTATGAAGCGGCGGTAGAAACCCGCGTGACCTAAAAAACATCTTATAGCTTTTATGTTCGTAGGTGGCGGCAGCTTCTCGATAACTTCTATTTTCGCAACGTCTACTTCAATACCTCTTTCAGAAATTTTATGTCCCAAAACTAACCCTTCCCTCAGCATAAAATGGCATTTTTCCCAATTTAAGGAGAGGTTAGTTTCTTCGCATCACTCTAAGACTTTTTCAAGGTTCTCTAAGCAACTATCGTAGGAATCAACGAACACGGAGAAATCGTCCATGAAAACTTCCATGATGCTTTCTACGTACTTATCAAAGATAGCGAGCATACATCGCTGGAATGTAGCTGGCGCTTTGCACAATCCAAACGGCATTCTTCGGTAGGCGAAGGTGTCGAAGGGACAAGTAAACGTAGTTTTCTCCTGATCCTCGGGAGAGATGGGGATTTGTAAATACCTCGAGAGGCCATCGAGAAAACAATAAAAGCTATGTCCGGAAAGTCGTTGTAAAATCTGATCAATGAATGGCAAGGGGAAGTGATCCTTGCAGGTGGTGTCATTTAGCTTACGGTAATCTATACACATTCGCCAACCAGTCACCGTCCGTGTCGGGATTAATTCATTATTTTCATTACGTATTACCGTTATCCCTCCCTTCTTTGGTACTACCTGGACAGGGCTAACCCACTTACTGTTTGATATAGGATAGATAATTCCGGCGTATAACAACTTCATAACCTCCCCCTTAACTACTTCTTTCATGTTTGGGTTTATACGGCGCTGAGGTTGGATAGAGTTACGCGAATTATCTTCCATTAAAATTTTGTGAGTACAGAAGGATGGGCTTATGCCCTTGATATCAGAAATATGCCAAGCAATGGCTCGGCGATGCTTATGTAAAATTAAAAGGAATTTATCATTTTGCGAATCCGTAAGATAGTTTGAAACTATGACGGGCAGCTTAGAATCCTTTTCTAAGAAGACATATTTAAGGTGCTCTGGTAGTTCTTTCAGTTCCAGGGTAGGGGGGTCTTCATATGACATTTTTGAAATCTGATCTTTTTCAAAAACAATATGTTCATAAAATTTTTCTTTGTATGGTAATTTGAAAGTGGTGGGGCTAGCGGAGAAGGCGACTTCTCGCAGCGATTCAGTTGGAGGAGTAGAAGAGGAACAAAAATCAGAAAATTCTTTTTCAAAATCAGAGAGGTGATAAGAGGACTCTTCACTTAAATGTAGCGATTCAGTTGGAGCAGTATAAGAAAGAAAATCAGAAAATTATTTTTCAAAATCAGAGAGGTGAGAGGAGGACTCTTCACTTATGACATTTACAAAGAAACATGAGTCATCATTGGCTAGGGTGTTTTTCATCGAGGGGGCGATAGAGAAAGTTACTTCATCGTCGCCTACTCGAAGGAAGAGCTTACCATTGCTTACGACAATGATAGCTCGGGAGGTGGCAAGGAGGTGCTGGCTAAGGATCAGGGGGACCTCGACGTCTTCTTCGATGTCCAAAATGACAAAGTCCACCGGGAAGATGAACTTGTCGACCTTGACTAGGACATCCTCCACTATACCTAGCGGGTATTTGACCGATCTGTCGATGAGCTGGATAGTCATGCATGTGAGGTTGAGACTACCAATTCCTAACTTTTTAAATAATGAGAGGGGCATAAGATTAATACTCGCACCTAGGTCGTCTAAAGCGTGTTTGACAAAGTGATCACCAAAGACACACGGGATAGAGAAACTACCCGGGTCACTGATTTTCTTCGGTAATCCGTTTGTCAAAACAACCGAGCACTCGGCATTTAATGTGACATGCGAAAGGTTCTCTAACTTCTTCTTGTTGGTCAGGAGGTCCTTAAGGTATTTTGCGTACTTTGGCATCTGGGATATGTCTTCGTGGAAAGGCAGATTTATGTGGATTTGTTTAAACATTTCTAAAAAACAGGTGTATTGATCGTCCTGTCGTTGTTTATTAAGTTCGGAAGGGTATGGCGGGGATGGATTATTTTTAAAGGTGGGCGGTGGAGTGAGTTCTTTTTCTAAAACATGGGTGATAACTTCTTCGGCAGAAGCTGGAATTTTTAAAACGGGAGCGGAGCTTTGATTTTTTAAAGCGGGAGCGGAGCTTTGATTTTTTAAAGCGGGAGCGGAGCATGCCTCGGGTTCTTCACTTACCATACCAAGAACTTTCTTCCCACTCCGAAGAGTTATAACTTTCTCTTGCTCTCTCGAGTTGGGCTCGGTATTGGAAGGAAGAGCCCCTACGGGTCGCTCAGAAATTATTTTAGCGAGATGTCCTACCTGATTTTCTAAATTTTTAACGCTTCCAGTTAAGGTTCTAATCGTAGCGTCATTAGCATTCATGTATTTTGAAAACATTTCCTCCTAATTTCGAGGTTTTGGAAAACTTTGAGGAGGTGGTGGTGGTGCAGAAAAATCACATTGCGGTGGCGGGCGCACAACATTCGATGGATTGCTCCACGAAACATTCGGATGATTTCTTAACGCAGGATTATAACTATTCGGAAAATTAAAACTAGGAGGATGAAAATTTGCAGCAAAAAAATTATTAAAAGCAGTTCTAGGCATATTATTTTCATATTCCAAATATTCGGGGGGAGGAGTTGCAGATTCCCATACCTGAGGGGCGGAGGCAGCAGTCATCTCCGTAACTTTTTTGCTTAATATTTCAACTTGCAATGCGAGCTGGGAGACGTTGTCCACTTCAAAGAGACCTGCAGGTTTGTTTGGGTGGGACCTAGGCACATTCCACTGGTAAGTGTTCATGGCCATGTCCTCAAATAGCTCAAGAGCTACTTCCGGGGTCTTATGGTTTAAAGTACCGCCAGAAGCTGCGTCTATCATTTGCTTTGTGCTTTGATTTAGCCCATTATAGAACGTCTGCACCTGCAACCATACATGGAGAGCGTGATCTGGGCATCGTCTTATTAATTCTTTAAATCTTTCCCAGGTTTCGTAAAGGGTCTCAGAGTCTATTTGTCCAAAAGCAGAAATGTCATTCCTAAGTTTTGCAGTTTTAGCAGGCGGAAAATACTTCGCCAAAAATTTTTCAGTTAATTGCGTCCAAGTAGTTATGCTATTTTTAGGAAGGGTGTTCAGGCACTGCTTATCCTTAATTCTAAGAGAAAAAGGAAATAATCTTAGCCTAATAGCATCATTTGTGACACCATTTATCTTGAAGGTGTCACAAATCTCAAGAAAGCTGGCTATGTGTGCGTTCGGATCTTCATATTGAAGCCCGTCAAATTGCACATACTGCTGCACCGTTTGAATTATGCTAGGCTTCAGTTCGAAATTATTATTTGCTATTGCAGGGCAAACTATACTAGATTCTGTACCATCGAGATTCGGTCGTGCATAATAGGACATAGGCCTTTGCACGACTTCCTCCACGTTGGGTTCTTCCATTCTTAAAGTAGAAAATGACTCGGAATCCTCAACCGGCACTTGGGTAGTAGGGCCTTGAAATCGCGATCTTCTCCGAAAAGTACGCTCAATTTCGTGGTCCAGGTCCAAAATAACCGACGGACTCCCGCGGGTCATACACTGTAAGAAGAGAAGAGAAGAAAGATGAATAAAATAAACTAGAAAAAAGAAAAAAGAAAAAAAGTGCTAATGATGTTTGTTTTTTTTTTTTGAAATAGATTTTTTTTGTTTTAACTCCCGAACTTACCAAGGGATACCCGGTGAAGGGTTCGCAAGGTACTAGACAAGATAGTGGCATTTAGAGCCACTTTGCCCTTTTCGAGAGAGTTAGGTGGTGTAGAAAAGTTTGTGATGTGGGTTTCTATTAAGAGCGGTACTTAATAATTTTAAGAAGGAGGGTGAGAAAGAGAAGTGATAAAATTAATAGATTCGTGTTTTCAAATTATTAACAGAAGTTGCTTCCCCGGCAACGACGCCAAAAACTTGGTGGTACAAATATTCGCAAGGAGAAAATAACCAAACTAACAATCCAACAAGGCAAGTATACCTATCGAAATGCAGCTAGGGGACACCAGTGTCGTATTAAAATCCGGGAACCGTTAATTAATCTTACTCACACGAAAACCATTATCTTATCGAAGAATGTTTTAGGGTTTAAGAGATTACTAAAATGTGATTGAGGAGAGAAGTATTATGCTAAGAAAGAAAAGCTTGCGGAAAAATATAGAGCTATTAAAATGATTACAGCGAGGGATTAAGACAATCAAAGAGAAGAGCACTCGATCGAGGATCACCTCGGCTAAAGTTGATTAAGAAATGCGAAAATAAACTTTTACTTAATAAAGCTAAAACCTTGACCGTGGAGGTTCCATAAGCGTAAACACGCTTCTCTCGAAGTCGTGCCTACCTGAGTTTAGGAATGCTCAACCGAACTCTCGTCCGATCGGAGATCTAAAGCTCGCTTTAAGCCGTTAACCCCTCTATTGGATTTCACTCCAATCCAGGAGATTTAACGTCTGCCTCTCTCT
The DNA here is from genome assembly GCA_039583875.1 of Platanthera guangdongensis. Classification (NCBI taxonomy): domain Eukaryota; kingdom Viridiplantae; phylum Streptophyta; class Magnoliopsida; order Asparagales; family Orchidaceae; genus Platanthera; species Platanthera guangdongensis. Next base: position 113,489,310 of record CM077155.1, on the reverse strand, counting down.
AGGGGTACGTGTAACTCTCTTTACTCTTGAGTGCTTACTTCAAACTATCAGCCTCTCGGCTAGCCAAGAATGAAAGCTAATGATGGAAAATATACATATTGATGATATATCTCCAAGTAGGGTTTTTAATCAAGAGTAATTCAAGGTATAACCTTAAAAAGAAAAAGCAGAGTTAAAGCATCATAATTTAATCAACTCGAACCTCGGATCATCATGATCGAGTACAAGGAGGATTAGTTACTCATGGTGAAATGGAGAAAAGAAGATGCGTAGAAGAAAATAATGAAAACAAAGTAGAAACGAAAAAGAAAACAACACTTCTTTATTAATGGAAACAGGGATCTTACAACTTGAAAACCAGAGATTAGAAGTGCATGGAAAGTAAACTACTCTATCATTAACATTATGCTACAGAAAGAAGCTAGGAGCTAATAAAGGGAAAGCATTAAGCTAGAGATAAGAAGAGCTAAAAATGAAGAGACATGCTTGAAAAAGTTTAAAAATACAACTGACAGAACCTCCCCTCTCAATCCAAAAGGTCTCCCTGAACCCTTGGATATGGGCTCTATTTATAGATTTTTTCGGGTTGGGCGTGACCCTTGGGCGTGACACATTCGGTGCGACTTTTCGGGCTGGATTTTAATTTTGGCGAAGTAGCTGAAGTACATGCCCAAATGTCACGCCCTGGTAGGGCGTGTACCTGGGGCGTGTTCTTTACGGCGTGACTTTGTTGAGCTGGGATTGAATGCTGGAGGTGACGGGCGTGGTTGCTGAAGTACACGCCCATATGTCACGCCCGGGTCGGCCGTGACCCGGGGGCGTGACACTTTTGGTGCGACGGTGGAGCGGGAAAAATGAGCGCGTTGCGGTGATGTAACACCCTGAAGTCAAGAGGGTCATTTTGAGCAAAATTGGGTTCAGGCTTGGGTGACACGGCCTGGGACACGGGCGTGTCCCAGGGCGTGTCAGTTGACACGGCCTGCGACACGGGCGTGTCGCAGGGCGTGTCGGGTTGTGTCGACGATCGGGCCTCGGTGTCGACGAGTTTTGCGTGACATCGTCGAGAATGGGGCACACGGCCCAGGACACGGCCGTGTCGGATGCCGTGTCGTTTGTTCGGCGAGTATTCTCGACGATCGTCGAGTATCGGGTTTCCCGTGAGGACACGGCCTGTGACACGGGCGTGTCACAGGGCGTGTCAGTGGGCGTCGAACTCAGCTCGATGTCTCGGGTTGGGGCGTGTTTGAGGAACACGGGCGTGTCCGGGTGCACACGGCCATGAACACGGGCGTGTGCCAAGCCGTGTGCCAGGCCGTGTGTCATCTCGGGTTGGATTTGGGATTATTTTCCTTGAGGCACACGGCCTCAGACACGGGCGTGTCTGAGGGCGTGTCGGGTACACGGCCGTGACACGGGCGTGTCACACGGGCGTGTACTGGTTGGATAAATCCCTCTTCCTGGATCCAGTGGCTGGGCTTTGTCCAGGTGTCTTGGAGGCCGAGATTTGAAGATAAATCCCTTCTCTTCTTCTTCTTCTTCTTCATTTTCATTCCAAGGGAGAAAGGGGGAAAGGCCTAAGGGAGAGAGAAGGGAGGAGTCTTCCAGCTGCTGTAGGAGCTGCGGAGTGCGGATCGAAGATCCGAGAGCGGATTCATGAAGGCAGAGCCGAGGCGGTGAGTTCCATCCGGCTACTTCATGGCGCCGAAGCGATCTTCAAGGGTAACGATCTCCTTCTTGGACATCAAAGTCCTTTCTCTATACATGTGCTTGGAATCCTCCACCAAGAGGTGGATCGCGGAAGAGATTCCTTTGTTACGTCTGCATCTAGAGCCGGAATTATGAAGTACGGCGTAGGCAAGCTGTGTGAAGCCCATCTGGACCGATAGTCTGGATTGGTGATGTTCATGGGTAAACCGGAGGAGACTCCGTGGCTTTGATGATGTGCAAAACGGATTTCTATTGTGATGAATGTATGGATGTGATGATTGTGAGGAGGCTTTGGTGAAGCTCCTGGTTGTGAGATGATCAATTGGTAGCACGCCTGGGGAGCGCGTGGTAAACCCGGCCTGTTACACCACTAGGGTGGGTTGATCTAGTTAAAGGTAGGATCGATGGGCGGCAATGCTAGGGGAGCCGAGTTAAACCCGGGTTGCTGCACCACATGTTGTGGGTCGATCGGATTAGGAGGGGGATCGATGGGTAGACAATGCCTGGGGAGCTTAGATAAACCCGGCTTGCTACACCACGGAGTGTGGGTCGGTCTGCTCTGTTTGTGATGCTGTGAGGATGGACCTCTGAGTGGCTTGGGCGGGATGTTGCTAGCCTGCGAGCTGGTGGACTAGGGCCGGTCAACCAACAAGTTAACACCTCGAGAGACAGCGGTGTACGACGGTGGATTCCGGTACGCCAAGAAGGTGCCCTGCGTGCACGGAGCGTTGGTGGACTCCAGCGTTTGTGATGTGATGTGTTTGTTAGTTAAGTGGCATAAAGAGAATGATCTACTTATGATGTGATTTGGTGATGTTTGTTGTTGCTTGATGAGAAAGGAAGCACTGTATGCAGGGAAGGAACCACTACCCCGGGTAGGGGGTAGGGTCGTTATAATGGGTCAGCAATGCTGACCGTTACTTTGTTTTCTATGTTGGTTTGGATGATGAATTGCAGGTGCTGCGGTTTGGAAAGCATAAGTGAAATGGCAGCTTGATGAGGCCCTTGAAGGCCATGCGGAGAGTGTTGTTTGGATTTCATGTGTGGCCGGCCTGCGTGACGATGTACGAAATTGTTGTTGTGAAAGAGGAATTTGTAAGGCCATAAGGCCAGGGTGTGTGAGTTGTATACATTCCTGGTGTTGTTTTTATATAAATCTGGTATTTATATTTGGTGGACATTCTGGTTTGAGTTCATGCTAACAAGAAAAATGCTGCGTTAGAATGGATTGAGTTAAAGATACGCATAGATTTTGATTTCCACACGTGATTCCTTCGCTTGTCTGTGCTATATGGCGTGGGGCCCCGGCCGGACCCACTGTTATATGTCATGTGACAGGTGGGGGCGTTACAAAGTGGTATCAGAGCCAGGTTGAGATTGTTTGGGAGGAGAGAATATAATTGAACTCATGAATGTCCACTAGGAATGTATGTCATGCACATGATGTGCGTGCGTGTGTAGTCAATGTACCAGTACCGTTATGATTTGGACGACTTTAATGGTGTTTTGTACATTGATAGGTGGCGAGGGATGGAGCTGGGCCGTCTGAGCCCCAGCGGTCGGATGAAAGTGCAGCACCCGTGGAAGCGCCGATGCCTCCCTCGGCAGAGGCCATACGGGTGGTGGCAGAGACAGTGCTTGCAGTGTTACAAGCACACCCAACTGGACAGGCAAGATCTGGTGGAAGGCAAGAGCATGCTGCCGAGGTGGTGGAAGCGCAAGCAAGTGACGATGCCTTGTCACGTTTTATGCACTTTCACCCACCTACGTTTGGTGGAGCGCTTTCACCAACGCAGGCAGAAGATTGGTTGGCAAGAGTAAAACGAATCCTAACCGCAATCAGGACGGTCGAAGAACAGAAAGTGATGATGGCCACTTTTCTGTTGGAAGGAGAGGCGAGATTATGGTGGGATGAAATTGAAGTGCACCACTTGGCAGGTCGAGGTTTAATGGAGATTTCAATGGAGGAATTCTCCCAGATCTTTTTAGCCAAGTATGTGCCAGTGTCACAGAGAATTGCAATGGAAAATGAGTTTCTCAGCTTGGTGCAGGGTGAGCAAGATGTTGATACCTACCTGCACGAGTTTACAAGATTGGGAAGATATGCGGGATCGACCTTTGCGGAGGAAGTGCGAAAGACAAATCGGTTTTATGGAGGATTGCGGGATGAATTGAGGTTGGCACTTCCGAGTTCCGTGAGCCAAGGCTTTCAGGCGTTGGTCGATACAGCTCGTGCCTTGGAGAAGGATATGAAGCGAGTACGAGAGAATAAGAGACTGGCAAGGGAAAAGTCCGACGTTAAAATGTCGCAAGTGGATCAATCGGCGTTTCGACGACAAGAAAAGAAAAGATTTAGGCCGGTGGACGTAGCTCCGTCGACTGTTTCGTCGGGGGCGACGTATGGGCCAGGACGTGTGGATACACGTATATGCAATAAGTGTGGGCAGCCAGGACATATCGCGAAATTTTGTTGGAATGCCCCTCCAGGGAGTGAGAAAAAGACAGGTGCGTCATATGAAGAAAAAGGGAAAGCAGTGGCCGAATCATCTGCACCCCGGACGCAACCTAGATTGCATGCGATGGAAGTGCAAGAGCCGCAAAGCTCAGTTGGTGAAATTCAGCCTCGAGCGGTTCATTTATCATTCAATCGCGAAGTTCAAAATCGCGAGGCTGAGCAGAAGTGAGCGGTGATGTGAATGATTTCAATGTTAAGTTGTGTATGTAACTATGTGTTGCTAGCAAGTGTGATGACTAATAGCTGATGTGCTTCACTTTTGGTTGAACTGGCTGGTTGATGGACATGATGTTGATGTATCACTTTAATAATGTTTTGATATCTATAGTTGGTGCAGCAACCCGGGTTTAACTCGGCTCCCCTAGCATTGCCGCCCATCGATCCTACCTTTAACTAGATCAACCCACCCTAGTGGTGTAACAGGCCGGGTTTACCACGCGCTCCCCAGGCGTGCTACCAATTGATCATCTCACAACCAGGAGCTTCACCAAAGCCTCCTCACAATCATCACATCCATACATTCATCACAATAGAAATCCGTTTTGCACATCATCAAAGCCACGGAGTCTCCTCCGGTTTACCCATGAACATCACCAATCCAGACTATCGGTCCAGATGGGCTTCACACAGCATGCCTACGCCGTACTTCATAATTCCGGCTCTAGATGCAGACGTAACAAAGGAATCTCTTCCGCGATCCACCTCTTGGTGGAGGATTCCAAGCACATGTATAGAGAAAGGACTTCGATGTCCAAGAAGGAGATCGTTACCCTTGAAGATCGCTTCGGCGCCATGAAGTAGCCGGATGGAACTCACCGCCTCGGCTCTGCCTTCACGAATCCGCTCTCGGATCTTCGATCCGCACTCCGCAGCTCCTACAGCAGCTGGAAGACTCCTCCCTTCTCTCTCCCTTAGGCCATGCGGAGAGTGTTGCGGTTTGGAAAGCATAAGTGAAATGGCAGCTTGATGAGGCCCTTGAAGGCCATGCGAAGAGTGTTGTTTGGATTTCATGTGTGGCCGGCCTGCGTGCCGATGTAAGAAATTGTTGTTGTGAAAGAGGAATTTGTAAGGCCATAAGGCCAGGGTGTGTGAGTTGTATACATTCCTGGTGTTGTTTTTATATAATTCTGGTATTTATATTTGGTGGACATTCTGGTTTGAGTTCATGCTAACAAGAAAAATGCTGCGTTAGAATGGATTGAGTTAAAGATACGCATAGATTTTGATTTCCACACGTGATTCCTTCGCTTGTCTGTGCTATATGGCGTGGGGCCCCGGCCGGACCCACTGTTATATGTCATGTGACAGGTGGGGGCGTTACAGGTGATTCCTCGGAACCTGGGGACACGCCTCTGGAACACGCCCGTGTCGGATGTGACACGGGCATGACAGAGGCCGTGTACACTAAGTTTCCACGGAATACAGTTTCGGACCAATTGCTTCATTCCTCTGGGTTACACGCCCTAGGTACACGCCCGGGTAGGGCGTGACCTTGGGGTGTGTCACAGCAAAATTCGGCTGAAAGCCGTGAAAACCTGCGAAAAGCAGAAAAAACGAACTAACGACAAAAATATATACAAAGGGGAATCAAAATAAGTACTTTACAAGACATGATTTGCTTTAAAACCCTGAAAATACCCTAATAAAATTGACTGCAAACCGTATTATCATTCACCACAGCCTTCCATCCGCAAACGGATGGGCAGACCGAGAGGGTCAATAGAACTATGGAAGACATGCTTCGCATGTGTGTCTTGGATTTTGGAAAGCAATGGGAAGACCACCTCTATTTGGTGGAGTTCGCGTACAACAATAGCTACCAAGCGAGTATCCAAATGTCGCCCTTCGAGGCCCTATATGTTAGAAAATGTCGCATGCCGTTGTCGTGGCTAGAAACGGGTGAGTCAAAGTTGTACAAGCGATTAGAAGTGGAGGATGCTACTTCGTTGGTGCGTACCATTCGGGAGAGGTTGCTTATCGCTCAGGACTGGCAAGCGAAGTACTATAATGCCAAGCACAGGAACGTGAAGTTCGCTGTGGGCGATTGGGTGTACTTAAAGATCAAGCCGTTCAAGGGTGTCTCGCGGGTGCGGCGATTGAAAAAGATAAGCCTGAGGTACCTTGGGCCGTTTGAGGTTCTGGAGCGAGTTGGTGAAGCGGCCTATCGGTTGAAGCTTTTAGTGGAGCTTGGTGGATTACACGATGTATTCCATATTTCGGTGCTTCGGAAGGCGGTGCAAGAGCCTACGCAAGTGATCGCTGTTGATCAAGTGCCGGTGGATAGTGTGTTGACGACAAAGGTCAAGCCTGTGTGGATTGAGGACTCGAAGGTCAAGCGGATACGCAATAAAGAGATCGGGATGGTCAAGGTCCGATGGGAAAATTGCGGTTGTGAGGAGCTCTCTTGGGAACAAGAGCAGACTATGCTTGACGAGTATCCGGAGTAGTTCCGCTCAGGTACAAATTTTGGTTTTGTACATGTCTTTCCTTTATATAATTTCGTGGACGAAATTCTTTTAAGAGGGGAAGAGTTGTAACACCCCGAAACTCAAAAGAGCGACGGGGGACATTTTGGGCCAGCTTTGGGTTCTGGCAGGAGGCACACGGCCTGGGACACGGAGCGTGTCCCAGGGCGTGTCAGGCTTATGTCGACACTCATCCGGCGAAGTCGACATTTTGCTCTCGACATTGTATCGAGACTGGGCACACGGCCTGCGACACGGGCGTGTCGCAGGGCGTGTCGACCCGTGTCGACACTCAGCTCGCGAAGTCGACACTCTGCGCTCGACGAAGTGTCGAGACATGGCATACGGCCTGCGACACGGGCGTGTCGCAGGGCGTGTCGACCCGTGTCGACACTCGTCCCGGGGAGTCGACGAATTTTGCTCGACGATGTGTCGAGATAAGGCACACGGCCTAGGACACGGGCGTGTCCAAGGCCGTGTCGTCAGGTCGACGATCTTCGCTCGATGAAGTGTTGAGTGTCGAGACCGTGTACATGGCCTGGAGCCCAGGCATGTTGAGGTAGACACGGGCAAGGATACGGGCGTGTCCTAGAACCCGTGCAGTGCTCGGGTTGTTTTCGGGTTAAATCGATGGGGGTACATGGCCGGCCACAAGGCCGTGTCAGGTGGAACACGGGCGTGTCAGATCGAACACGGGCGTGTTCGATGCCCGTATGTTGTTCTAGGCGAGTCGATTTTGACGGCAAATAAGGCACACGGCCCTGGACACGGGCGTGTGCCAGGCCGTGTGAGCGCCCAGATTGGACATTTCAGTACCGAATCAAAGCCGTTCGTTTCTTTATTTAATGATCCAACGGCTGGGGGTTGTTCCTGATGGGATATACCCGGGATTGGGCCTTAGAATCCCTCACTTTTCATGAGTGGTTATCTTTCTAAAGCTTAGAGAGAGAGAGGAGAGCCAAGGAAGGAAGAAGAAGCTATATCCGGCCATTGGAGGAGCTTCGAAGCTCCAAATCGCGAGCCGACTCGGGATCCACGGAGGCAAAGCTAGTGCGGTACTTTTCATCTGCTTACTTTTCCATGGAGCCAAAGAAGAACGCAAGGGTAATGATTCTCTTCTTGAGCATGAGTAGCTCTCCTTCTTCGCATAGGAAGCCCGCTCTCGCGAGTTTTCGGTGAGTTGGAGGCGTTCCTTTGGGTAGATATGTGAAGTCCCCGTTGTTTAGAGTCCGTAAGCGAGAACGGACATAGGCATGATGTGAGAAGCCTAACCGGACATGTTAGTCTGGATTGGTGATGTTGCATTGCATAATGCCGGAGAAGACTCCGTGCTATTGGTTGTTTTACGGGTTTTCTAAACGGTAGATTGTAACAGGGAGCCTTGGGGATTAACCCAAAGGTGCACCCGGAAAACTGGGCGGATGCGTGATCTTGCCAACTTGGTGGCCTGAGAGCCAACTTGAACATAACCGAGTTATGTGAATTGTGATGGAAGCGGGACTCGGGAGAAGTTTGACCTGCGCATATGGTTTAAATTACCGTTGCGGGTGCATATGGTTTAAATTAACATTGCGTTGTGAGCACGGGTTAGATGGAATCGTACCCGTTCTATGTCGTTCGGATTAGAGCCGTTGGCATAGATGAGAGTCTTCGGCGGTCTATGGTTTTAATTACAGTGACCCATGCCGGGAAGACAAACTACTAATTGATTGGCCGTCCAAAGGGATGGTGGTGAGTCGGCAGACTTAGACTGTGTTCACCGAGAATTTGCCCTGAGTGCACGGGGTGTGTGGCCGTATGAGCCTACGCCTGTGATGAAATGCTTATTGTTATATTGCTCGCTTATGCTAATGAAATGCAGGGAAGGAGCATCCCCGCCCCGAGTTGGGGGCGGGATCGTTATAAATTGGTCAGCATTGCTGACCGTTGCCTTGTTTGCCACCGTGCGGTGGTTTTGTTATTGCTTGCAGGTGCAGCTGGACCAAGCGGTCAATAGCAGGCTAAAGCCCAAATTGCAAAGCCGGCCCTCGAAGTCCTAATTGGAGTGTTTACTGCTTTATTCATGTATGACCGGCCTGCGTGCCGTGGTTTGTAAAACATGTAATATCAAGTGAACCATTTTGTAAGGCCTTAAGGCCTGTACTTGTGTATGTACAACATTCCTATTTTTGGTATTAGTGGACATACATGCTTTAGTGCTGGGTTCTTTAATGCAACCTTTTATAAACTGCTTCCGCTAGAATGCTCTGTGTAGGACGTTATGATTAGTTGGATGGTTTCCATGAGTAACCACCCGGTCTGTCTGTAGTATATGGCGTCGGGCCTCGGCCGGACCTACTACTATATATTATGCGACGGATAGGGGGTGTTGCAATTTGGTATCAGACTACTGGTTTTGGTCGAGCTTAAGATGAATTCATGGCCGAATTCTTTTTAAGGGGTGGTGAGCACATTGTGTGCGTCATCGTTATAACAGTAAAAGAACCCATGAATGTCCACTTAGGAATGAAAATACACGTGTTTGAGGAACCTGCGTGTTCCTATAATTGCTGTTTGCAATTTTATTTGGTCGCTTAACGGCGTTTTGTACCACTATAGGTAGACAACTTGCTGATGTCTCGATGGAAGAGTTCTCGAGATTATTCTTGGCTAGATACCTTCCTTCGACGCAGAGGATAGCGTTGGAGAACGAATATCTGAAGTTGGTTCAGGGTGAGTAGAGTGTGGATGAATATCTCCACGAGTTTACTCGCTTGAGTCGATATGCTAGCTCCACTATTGTGGATGAGGAGCTCAAGACTAATCGCTTCTACGAAGGCTTGAGAGATGAGTTGAGGTTACTACTCTCGGGGATGATGACGCAGGGTTTCTTAACCTTGGTCAACATGGCCCGGTCCTTAGAGAAGGACATGAAGAATGTTCAAGCGAAGAAGAACGTTGGTGAGAAGAAATTTGGGTTCAAAGTGCCGACTACTTCAAAGTCTGGCTATCAAAGATTCTTCAAGAAGCATAAGACTTCGGGTCCAGATCCTTCTGGTGCTTCTGGGGCGACTGCAAGTCTGACCCCGGGGGCATGTTTTACTTGTGGAAAGACGGGGCACTTTGCCCGTGATTGTTGGAGCGGACGTCCCAAGTCCGAAAGAAAGCCGGGAGCTACTTACGAAGAGAAGGGCAAGGCGGTGGAGTCGATCGCGTCCCACTATGCTCCGGCCCAACCACGGGTCTATAATCTTGGCCAACAAGAGGCCATCAAACAGGCTGATGTGGTGAAAGGTACGGTTTAATTTATAGCAAGTTAATTTCTTTAAATATTTGTTATGCACATGTTACCTTACCACTGCTTGTTTACGATTTATTTTGATTTGTAAAAATCCGGCTAGAGCACTTTTCGATACAGGAGCTTCACACTCCTTCTTGTCCGAAGGATTTATATCATGCATCAGAGTCCCTTCTTCGATGGCGAAGGATATGTTGGATGTGTTGTTGCCCAATGGGTGTTCGATGCGCGCGGATAGGATCTGCGATGTTAAGATTCGCATTGGGAATCAGAAGTTCGATCTGCAGGGGTCGTTACTTCTGTTGGTGGAGTTCGACGTTATATTTGGCATGGACTGACTCTCGGAGCACCAAGCCTATATCGATTGCGGTCGCAAGGAAGTCAAGCTGGGAGCAAGTCGTGAGACGACTTTTACGGGTTTAAATGGGTCGATCAAGATGTTGGTGTCTGCTCTTCAGGTGGTGAAGGCGGTTCGTGCCGGTGCAGAACTATTCTTTACACTAGTGGAGGTTGCGAAGTAGAAGCCCGCATTGGATTGTATTTCAGTGGTATCGGAATACCCTGATGTGTTCCCCGCAGATCTTCCTGGAGACCCGCCTTAGCGGGAGATAGATTTCACGATTGAGCTAGTGCCAGGTGCAAAGCCTGTGTCACGATCTTCTTATCTGCTAGCGCCTAAGGAAATGACGGAGCTGAAAGTTCAACTGCAAGAGTTGTTGGAGCAAGGGTATGTGCGCATGAGTTCTTCGCCTTGGAGCGCGCCGGTCCTCTTTGTTAAGAAGGACGGAAGCTTAAGGCTGTGTATTGATTATCGGGAGCTCAACAAGTTGACGGAGAAGAACAAGTACCCGATCCCCCGAATTTATGATCTTTTTGATCAGTTAGTCGGGTCGACGGTGTACTCGAAGTTGGATCTCAAGGCTGGGTACTATCAGCTGCGAATAAGGGAGAGTGATATCCCGAAGACAGCGTTCAGTACGAGATACGGGCATTATGAGTTTACGGTCATGCCGTTTGGGCTGACTAATGCGCCGTCAGTGTTCATGGATTTGATGAACAGGACTTTCAGGGAGTACTTGGACCATTTTGTGATCGTCTTCATCGAAGATATTTTGGTGTACTCGCAAAGTGAGGAAGATCACTTCAAGCATCTTCATTTAGTTTTGGAGATGGTAAGGAGGAATCAACTGTATGCCAAGTTCTCTAAGTGCGAGTTTTGGTTATCCTCAGTGGCGTTCCTCGGTCATATAGTGAGTGGAGAGGGTATTGCTGTGGATCCGGCGAAGATTGTTGCGATACGGGAGTGGCCTGAGCTTGCTACGGTAGCGGAAGTCCGGAGTTTTCTGGGGCTTGCCGGCTATTATAGGTGCTTCGTAGAGAACTTCTCGCGGATAGTGTTACCTCTCACTACTTTGACGAGAAAGGAGCAGAAGTTCGTTTGGACGCCGGAGTGCGCGCGAGCTTTTGAGGAGTTGAAGTGTCGGTTGACCACGACGCCTGTAATGAGTTCGCCATGTGGGAACGAAGGCTATGAGATTTATAGTGATACTTCGGGCAGCGGTTTGGGTTGCGTCCTACTGCAACACGGAAGTGTAATAGCTTATGACTCGAGACAACTAAAGGTGCATGAAAGGAACTATCCGGTCCATGACTTGGAGTTAGCGGCCGTGATTTTTGCCTTGAAGCTGTGGAGACACTATTTGTACGGTGTGAAGATTGATATCTACACCGATCACAAGAGCCTGAAATATCTGATCGATCAGAAGGATTTGAATATGCGGCAGCGTAGATGGATGGAGTTCTTGGGGGACTATACATTCAAGATCCACTACGTGCCTGGTAAAGGGAATGCGGTTGCGAATGCGTTGAGTCGCCGGGCCCCAGCTCAAGCCAATTGGCTATCGGTGCATGATGAGCGGTTGGTGCGGGAGTTGGAGGCGTTGGAGATTGTTTGTGTGGATAGACAATCAAGTGATGAAGCAGTTCTGAATTGGACAGAAGTCCAATATGACCTGGCTGATCGGATTCGGCAGGCTTTGGACATGGATGTTCATATGAAGCAGTTCATGGTAGAGGCTTTGGATGGGTCAAATTCCCAATTCATTGTGGAGGACGGATTGCTTTGGAAATACGGTCGTCTTTGCATCCCAAGTGTGGGCAATTTGCGGGTAGAATTGTTGTACGAGGCGCACCATACCAAGTACTCAATTCACCAGGGGAGCACGAAGATGTACCGCGATGTCAAGAAACTATTTTGGTGGCCAGGTTTGAAGAAGGATGTGGCGCTCTACGTAGCGAAGTGCCAAACTTGTGCCTTGGTGAAGGCGGAGTGCCAAAAGCCGGGAGGATTTCTTAAGTCCTTGCCTATTCCGGAGTGGAAATTCGACGACATCTCTATGGACTTTGTGCACGGTTTGCCAAGGTCGCAAAAGGGGAACGACGTCATTTGGGTGGTTGTTGATCGGCTAACAAAGGTGTCGCATTTTATTCCGCATAGGAAGGATGATCTGGTGGAGAAGTTGGCAAAACTTTATATGGATAATATAGTACAGCTTCATGGTGTGCCCCGCAGCATCGTGAGTGACCGAGATGGGCGGTTCACGTCCAATGATTGGAGGCTAGTGCAACAAATGTTGGGGACAAAGTTGCAATTCAGCACAGCCTTCCATCTGCAAACGGAAGGGCAGACCGAGAGGGTCAATAGAACTATGGAAGACATGCTTCGCATGTGTGTCTTGGATTTTGGAAAGCAATGGGAAGACCACCTCTATTTGTTGGAGTTCGCGTACAACAATAGCTACCAAGCGAGTATCCAAATGACGCCCTTCGAGGCCCTATATGGTAGAAAATGTTGCACGTCGTTGTCGTGGCTAGAAACGGGTGAGTCAAAGTTGTACAAGCGATTAGAAGTGGAGGATGTTACTTCGTTGGTGCGTACCATTCGGGAGAGGTTGCTTATCGCTCAGGACCAGCAAGCGAAGTACTATAATGCCAAGCACAAGAACGTGGAGTTCGCTGTGGTCGATTGGGTGTACTTAAAGATCAAGCCGTTAAAGGGTGTCTCGCGGGTGCGGCGATTGAAAAAGCTAAGCACGAGGTACCTTGGGCCGTTTGAGGTTCTGGAGCGAGTTGGTGAAGCGGCCTATCGGTTGAAGCTTTCTGTGGAGCTTGGTGGATTACACGATGTATTCCATATTTCGGTGCTTCGGTAGGTGGTGCAAGAGCCTACGCAAGTGATCGCTGTTGATCAAGTGTCGGTGGATAGTGGGTTGACGACAAAGGTCAAGCCCGTGCGGATTGAGGACTCGGAGGTCAAGCGTCTACGCGATAAAGAGATCAGGATGGTCAAGGTCCGATGGCACAATTGCGGTCATGAGGATCTCTCTTGGGAACGAGAGCAGACTATGCTTGACGAGTATCCGGAGTTGTTCCGCTCAGGTACAAATTTTTGTTTTGTACATGTCTTTGCTTTATATAATTTCGTGGACGAAATTCTTTTAAGAGGGGGAGAGTTGTAACGCCCCGAAACTCAAAAGAGTGGCGGGGGACGTTTTGGGACAGCTTTGGGTTCTGGCAGGAGGCACACGGCCTGGGACACGGGCGTGTCCCAGGGCGTGTCAGGCTTGTATCGACACTCAGCCGGTGAAGTCGACATTTTGCTCTCGACATTGTGTCGAAACTGGGCACACGGCCTGCGACACGGGCGTGTCACAGGGCGTGTCGACCCGGGTCGACAGTCAGCCCGCGAAGTCGACACTCTGCGCTTGACGAAGTGTCGAGACATGGCACACGGCCTACGATATGGGCGTGTCGTAGGGCGTGTCGACCCATGTCGACACTCGTCCCGGGGAGTCGACGAATTTTGCTCGACGATGTGTCGAGACAAGGCACACGGCCTAGGACACGGGCGTGTCCAAGGCCGTGTCGTCATGTCGATGATCTTTGCTCGATGAAGTGTCGAGTGTTGAGACCGTGTACACGACCTGGAGCCCAGGCATGTTGAGGTAGACACGGGCAAGGACAAGGGCGTGTCCTAGAACCCGTGCAGTGCTCGGGTTGTTTTCGGGTTAAATCGATGGGGGTACACGACCGGCCACACGGTCGTGTCTGGTGGAACACGGGCGTGTCAGGTCCAACATGGGCGTGTCAGGTCAAACATGGGCGTGTTCGATGGCCGTGTGTTGTTCCAGGTGAGTCGATTTTGACGGAGAATGAGGCACACGGCCCTGGACACGGGCGTGTGTCAGGCCGTGTGCGGCCCAGATTGGACATTTCAGTCACGAATCAAAGCCGTTCATTTCTTTAATTGATGATCCAACGGCTCGGGGTTGTTCCTGATGGGATATACACGGGATTGGGCCTTAGAATCCCTCACTTTTCATGAGTGGTTATCTTTCTAAAGCTTAGAGAGAGAGGAGAGCCAAGGAAGGAAGAAGAAGCTAGATCCGACCATTGGAGGAGCTTCGAAGCTCCAAATCGCGAGCCGACTTCGGATCCACGGAGGCAAAGCTAGTGCGGTGCTTTTCATCCGCTTACATTTACATGGCGCCAAAGAAGAAAGCAAGGGTAACGATTCTCTTCTTGAGCATGAGTAGCACTCCTTCTTCGCATAGGAAGCCCGCTCTCGCGAGTTTGCGGTGAGTTGGAGGCGTTCCTTCTGGTAGATATGTAAAGTCCCCGTTGTTTAGAGTCCATAAGTGAGAACGGACATAGGCATGATGTGTGAAGCCTATCCGGACATGTTGGTCTGGATCGGTGATGTTGCATTGTATAATGCCGGAGAATACTCCGTGCTATTGGTTGTTTTGCGGGTTTTCTACACGGTAGATTGCAACAGGGAGCCTTGGGGATTAACCCAAATGTGCACCCGGAAAACTGGGCGGATACGTGATCTTGCCAACTTGGTGGCCTGAGAGCCAACTTTAACATAACCGAGTTATGTGAATTGTGATGGAAGCGGGACTCGGGAGAAGTTTGACCTACGCATATGGTTTAAATTACTGTTGCGGGCACATATGGTTTAAATTACCGTTGAGTTGTGAGCACGAGTTAGATGGAACCGTACCCGTTCTATGTCGTTCGCATTAGAGCCATCGGTATAGATGAGAGTCTTCGGTGGTCTATGGTTTTAATTAACGTGACCCATGCCAGGAATACAAACTGATCATTGATTGGCCGTCCAAAGGGATGGTGGTGAGTCGGCAGACTTAGACTGTGTTCACCGAGAATGTGCCCTGAGTGCACGGGGTGTGTGGCCGTATGAGCCTACGCCTTTGATGAAATGCTTATTGTTATATTGCTCGCTTATGCTAATGAAATGCAGGGAAGGAGCATCCCCGCCCCGAGTTGGGGGCGGGATCGTTATAAATTGGTCAGCATTGCTGACCGTTGCCTTGTTTGCCACCATGCGGTGGTTTTGTTGTTGCTTACAGGTGCAGCTGGACCAAGCGGTCAATAGCGGGCTAAAGCTCAAATTGCAAAGCCGGCCCTCGAAGGCCTATTGGAGTGTTTACTACTTTATTCATGTATGACCGACCTGCGTGCTATGGTTTGTAAAACATGTAATATCAAGTGAACCAATTTGTAAGGCCTTAAGGCCTGTACTTGGGTATGTACGACATTCCTATTTTTGGTATTAGTGGACATTCATGCTTTAGTGCTGGGTTCTTTATTGCAACCTTTTATAAACTGCTTCAGCTTGAATGCTCTGTGTAGGATGTTATGATTAGTTGGATGGTTTCCATTAGTAACCACCCGATCTATCTGTAGTATATGGCGTCGGGCCCCGGCCGAACCTACTGCTATATGCTATGCGACGGATAGGATGTGTTGCACGACCCCTATACAAAATGGATCCAAAAAAATGGAACAGAAATCCTTACAGAAGCTGGAAATTTATAGAAAAAAATTTCATGGGACACGCCCTCTGGTACGGGCGTGTCAGGGGGCGTGGCGGCACAATTCATGTGCCTGCTGACGATTTGATCGGAGAGTTGATTTTATGGCTGAAAACACGGCAGTCATGCCCCAGGTCACGGGCGTGATGGTGGGCATGTCGTTCGGCGATTGATGGCGTTGTTGACTTCGGGAGGTCCACGTGGAAGTCACGCCCCTGGTCACGGGCGTGACCCAAAGTACACGGGCGTGGCGGGGAGGTTGAACTATGCGTCGTTTGTATCGAAAGTCGCCGGCGGCAGTTTGTCGGGCCAGGTGTAGGGGTACACGTCTGTGTCGCATCTTGATACGGGCGTGACAGGTTGATTCGACGAATGTCGAGTGAAGAATGTCGAGAGATGGTTAAGGGCTTCGTCACGGGGCGTGTCACATGACACGGGCGTGTCGCTCATGGGATACGGGCATGTCTTGTCGGGTCGACGAACGTCGAGAGCGGATAATCATCGAGCAGGCTGATACGGGTCAGGTCACGACCATGTCACTTTTGACACGGGCGTTTGGTCGGGCATGTCACACGTTTCTTCTTCAAATGTGGCTGATTTCACAGGTTTGAATTGTCATGCCTTGGTCACGGGCGTGACCCAAAGTACACGGGCATAACCCATGGAAAATTTGATAATTTCCTGAAAAATTCAAGAAACAAAAATAAACTAAGTTAGAAAATATTTATAAAATAGAAGCAATTTATTACACAAAATTAAGTAAAAATAACAAAAATAAAGTAAAACGACTTATTTAATGTACATCAAAATAGGAATATTTACAACTCATCAAATACCCCCATACTTAAGCTTTTGCTATTACAGAGCAAAAGTTGGCGATGAACTTATAATGAATTGAAGAAATCTTAAGTTTAGCTACCGTTTGAATTAATTGAAAGAAAGATATAAATAAATATCCTGGGTTTTAGAGTTAAATACTAAGTTATGCCAAAAATTTAAATAAAGTAAGAGTTTCAGTTAAAAACTTCTGATATCATCGAATAGATAGCAAAAAATTTTATTTGTTAGGTTAACAAAAATAGATTGGATTATGAAAACTTAAGCTTGTAAGAATTACAGGAAATAATTTAATTTACAAATTATGGTCTCAAAAAGATTTTTAAAATTTAAATCTAGAATTATTTGAGATTGGCGGAGTAGAATATCGTTGTATATGAAGAAGGCTTTGAATTAGAGGCGAGGGTATATTTTTTCGCTCGAACCTCTAATGATTTTTTTAGCTTGAAAATGGATGTTTGGAAAACGAAATCTTATTTTCCATAACAAAAACTTTTTTAACATCTTCAAAATAATCCAATGTATATGTATAGGAGTAATGAATTTTATTATCTTACTCTATGACATATAATCTTTTTAAATATTGGAAGACTATGTTTATGGAACAAAATCTTATTCTCATTGACATAGGATGTTTTAATGATCGAAACCATGGCAAGTATGACATGAAAAAAAGTTTAAAGGTTTTTGGTCTAAAATAAAACTAGGTGTAATAAAAAAATTTTGAGAACAACCTTTATAAATTAAACGTTCTTATATGTCGAAAAAAAACTTGGAGTTAACATAATCGAAATCTAAGATCATTATTTTTAACAAAATAAATATGCAACTATTTAGATAAATAGAAGTAATGCTGAAAACAGGTCTCTATTTAAATAAAAAATGAAGCATAAGAAAATTTTTAAAACTTAACCCCAAATATCTAAATCCATCGATCTGGAATTAATAAATAAACATTAAGTAAAGAATAATTAAAATTCGCTTATAAATTAACTCACAACTATATTTTCGGAGAGCGAAAAGGGTTAAGAATTTGAGATATTCGAATTATTCGTTACATAATTAACAATACATTTTTTTGGAATTTTTTAGAGTTTTTATCATTTTTTTTGTATTTTATTTTTTTGATTTATTATCTTTTTTTTAGAATTTATTCTTTTTTTACGATTTTGGTTTTTCTGAAAATTTTTACAAAAAAAGGTACAAGGTAAAAACTCGAGGGCCCGCGGACAGACTCTTATTTAGGTAGTTGGTTCGAGAGTCGAACGTCGCAGGATTGCTAAAAAGCGAGCTTTTACAAATAAGAAGAGTGGGGGAGGAAAGACAGATTTATTTTTATACAAAAATATTTACAAAGTAAAAGAAATAAATTTTTTTTTATTTTTTTGGAATTTTTATTTTGTTCTGTGGATTTTTTTTAGGTTTTTGATTATAAAAAATTTGAAAAATTAAAATTTTTTTGGAGGTTCTAATTTTTGCAATTTTTTGTATTTTGGATGATTTTTGTTATTATTGCAGAATTTAAAAGTGCAGGAATAATAAGAAAATACCCTCATACTTAAATCCAACATTGTCCCCAATGTTGCAATCCAAATATGCGGAATAATAATATACAAAAAGGAAATATGTACAAAAAGAAATAGGGTGGGGAGAAGCTTCCCTAAGACGAATTCGGGGCGTGTGCCAGGCCGTGTGAGCGCCCAGATTGGACATTTCAGTCCGGAATCAAAGCCGTTCGTTTCTTTATTTAATGATCCAACGGCTGGGGGTTGTTCCTGATGGGATATACCCGGGATTGGGCCTTAGAATCCCTCACTTTTCATGAGTGGTTATCTTTCTAAAGCTTAGAGAGAGAGGAGAGCCAAGGAAGGAAGAAGAAGCTATATCCGGCCATTGGAGGAGCTTCGAAGCTCCAAATCGCGAGCCGACTCGGGATCCACGGAGGCAAAGCTAGTGCGGTACTTTTCATCTGCTTACTTTTCCATGGAGCCAAAGAAGAACGCAAGGGTAATGATTCTCTTCTTGAGCATGAGTAGCTCTCCTTCTTCGCATAGGAAGCCCGCTCTCGCGAGTTTTCGGTGAGTTGGAGGCGTTCCTTTGGGTAGATATGTGAAGTCCCCGTTGTTTAGAGTCCGTAAGCGAGAACGGACATAGGCATGATGTGAGAAGCCTAACCGGACATGTTAGTCTGGATTGGTGATGTTGCATTGCATAATGCCGGAGAAGACTCCGTGCTATTGGTTGTTTTACGGGTTTTCTAAACGGTAGATTGTAACAGGGAGCCTTGGGGATTAACCCAAAGGTGCACCCGGAAAACTGGGCGGATGCGTGATCTTGCCAACTTGGTGGCCTGAGAGCCAACTTGAACATAACCGAGTTATGTGAATTGTGATGGAAGCGGGACTCGGGAGAAGTTTGACCTGCGCATATGGTTTAAATTACCGTTGCGGGTGCATATGGTTTAAATTAACATTGCGTTGTGAGCACGGGTTAGATGGAATCATACCCGTTCTATGTCGTTCGGATTAGAGCCGTTGGCATAGATGAGAGTCTTCGGCGGTCTATGGTTTTAA
Source organism: Platanthera guangdongensis (assembly GCA_039583875.1). Lineage (NCBI taxonomy): Eukaryota > Viridiplantae > Streptophyta > Magnoliopsida > Asparagales > Orchidaceae > Platanthera > Platanthera guangdongensis. The sequence goes on along the minus strand of CM077155.1, from coordinate 113,470,039 downwards.
TTACAGTGACCCATGCCGGGAAGACAAACTACTAATTGATTGGCCGTCCAAAGGGATGGTGGTGAGTCGGCAGACTTAGACTGTGTTCACCGAGAATTTGCCCTGAGTGCACGGGGTGTGTGGCCGTATGATCCTACGCCTGTGATGAAATGCTTATTGTTATATTGCTCGCTTATGCTAATGAAATGCAGGGAAGGAGCATCCCCGCCCCGAGTTGGGGGCGGGATCGTTATAAATTGGTCAGCATTGCTGACCGTTGCCTTGTTTGCCACCGTGCGGTGGTTTTGTTATTGCTTGCAGGTGCAGCTGGACCAAGCGGTCAATAGCAGGCTAAAGCCCAAATTGCAAAGCCGGCCCTCGAAGTCCTAATTGGAGTGTTTACTGCTTTATTCATGTATGACCGGCCTGCGTGCCGTAGTTTGTAAAACATGTAATATCAAGTGAACCATTTTGTAAGGCCTTAAGGCCTGTACTTGTGTATGTACAACATTCCTATTTTTGGTATTAGTGGACATACATGCTTTAGTGCTGGGTTCTTTAATGCAACCTTTTATAAACTGCTTCCGCTAGAATGCTCTGTGTAGGACGTTATGATTAGTTGGATGGTTTCCATGAGTAACCACCCGGTCTGTCTGTAGTATATGGCGTCGGGCCTCGGCCGGACCTACTACTATATATTATGCGACGGATAGGGGGTGTTGCAATTTGGTGTCAGACTACTGGTTTTGGTCGAGCTTAAGATGAATTCATGGCCGAATTCTTTTTAAGGGGTGGTGAGCACATTGTGTGCGTCATCGTTATAACAGTAAAAGAACCCATGAATGTCCACTTAGGAATGAAAATACACGTGTTTGAGGAACCTGCGTGTTCCTATAATTGCTGTTTGCAATTTTATTTGGTCGCTTAACGGCGTTTTGTACCACTATAGGTAGACAACTTGCTGATGTCTCGATGGAAGAGTTCTCGAGATTATTCTTGGCTAGATACCTTCCTTCGACGCAGAGGATAGCATTGGAGAATGAATTTCTGAAGTTGGTTCAGGGTGAGTAGAGTGTGGATGAATATCTCCACGAGTTTACTCGCTTGAGTCGATATGCTAGCTCCACTATTGTGGATGAGGAGCTCAAGACTAATCGCTTCTACGAAGGCTTGAGAGATGAGTTGAGGTTACTACTCTCGGGGATGATGACGCAGGGTTTCTTAACCTTGGTCAACATGGCCCGGTCCTTAGAGAAGGACATGAAGAATGTTCAAGCGAAGAAGAACGTTGGTGAGAAGAAATTTGGGTTCAAAGTGCCGACTACTTCAAAGTCTGGCTATCAAAGATTCTTCAAGAAGCATAAGACTTCGGGTCCAGATCCTTCTGGTGCTTCTGGGGCGACTGCAAGTCTGACCCCGGGGGCATGTTTTACTTGTGGAAAGACGGGGCACTTTGCCCGTGATTGTTGGAGCGGACGTCCCAAGTCCGAAAGAAAGCCGGGAGCTACTTACGAAGAGAAGGGCAAGGCGATGGAGTCGATCGCGTCCCACTATGCTCCGGCCCAACCATGGGTCTATAATCTTGGCCAACAAGAGGCCATCAAACAGGCTGATGTGGTGAAAGGTACGGTTTAATTTATAGCAAGTTAATTTCTTTAAATATTTGTTATGCACATGTTACCTTACCACTGCTTGTTTACGATTTATTTTGATTTGTAAAAATCCGGCTAGAGCACTTTTCGATACAGGAGCTTCACACTCCTTCTTGTCCGAAGGATTTATATCATGCATCGGAGTCCCTTCTTCGATGGCGAAGGATATGTTGGATGTGTTGTTGCCCAATGGGTGTTCGATGCGCGCGGATAGGATCTGCGATGTTAAGATTCGCATTGGGAATCAGAAGTTCGATCTGCAGGGGTCGTTACTTCTGTTGGTGGAGTTCGACGTTATATTTGGCATGGACTGACTCTCGGAGCACCAAGCCTATATCGATTGCGGTCGCAAGGAAGTCAAGCTGGGAGCAAGTCGTGAGATGACTTTTACGGGTTTAAAGGGGTCGATCAAGATGTTGGTGTCTGCTCTTTAGGTGGTGAAGGCGGTTCGTGCCGGTGCAGAACTATTCTTTACACTAGTGGAGGTTGCGAAGTAGAAGCCCGCATTGGATTGTATTTCAGTGGTATCGGAATACCCTGATGTGTTCCCCGCAGATCTTCCTGGAGACCCGCCTTAGCGGGAGATAGATTTCACGATTGAGCTAGTGCCAGGTGCAAAGCCTGTGTCACGATCTTCTTATCTGCTAGCGCCTAAGGAAATGATGGAGCTGAAAGTTCAACTGCAAGAGTTGTTGGAGCAAGGGTATGTGCGCATGAGTTCTTTGCCTTGGAGCGCGCCGGTCCTCTTTGTTAAGAAGGACGGAAGCTTAAGGCTGTGTATTGATTATCGGGAGCTCAACAAGTTGACGGAGAAGAACAAGTACCCGATCCCCCGAATTTATGATCTTTTTGATCAGTTAGTCGGGTCGACGGTGTACTCGAAGTTGGATCTCAAGGCTGGGTACTATCAGCTGCGAATAAGGGAGAGTGATATCCCGAAGACAGCGTTCAGTACGAGATACGGGCATTATGAGTTTACGGTCATGCCGTTTGGGCTGACTAATGCGCCGTCAGTGTTCATGGATTTGATGAACAGGACTTTTAGGGAGTACTTGGACCATTTTGTGATCGTCTTCATCGAAGATATTTTGGTGTACTCGCAAAGTGAGGAAGATCACTTCAAGCATCTTCATTTAGTTTTGGAGATGGTAAGGAGGAATCAACTGTATGCCAAGTTCTCTAAGTGCGAGTTTTGGTTATCCTCAGTGGCGTTCCTCGGTCATATAGTGAGTGGAGAGGGTATTGCTGTGGATCCGGCGAAGATTGTTGCGATACGGGAGTGGCCTGAGCTTGCTACGGTAGCGGAAGTCCGGAGTTTTCTGGGGCTTGCCGGCTATTATAGGTGCTTCGTAGAGAACTTCTCGCGGATAGTGTTACCTCTCACTACTTTGACGAGAAAGGAGCAGAAGTTCGTTTGGACGCCGGAGTGCGCGCGAGCTTTTGAGGAGTTGAAGTGTCGGTTGACCACGGCGCCTGTAATGAGTTCGCCATGTGGGAACGAAGGCTATGAGATTTATAGTGATACTTCGGGCAGCGGTTTGGGTTGCGTCCTACTGCAACACGGAAGTGTAATAGCTTATGACTCGAGACAGCTAAAGGTGCATGAAAGGAACTATCCGGTCCATGACTTGGAGTTAGCGGCCGTGATTTTTGCCTTGAAGCTGTGGAGACACTATTTGTACGGTGTGAAGATTGATATCTACACCGATCACAAGAGCCTGAAATATCTGATCGATCAGAAGGATTTGAATATGCGGCAGCGTAGATGGATGGAGTTCTTGGGGGACTATACATTCAAGATCCACTACGTGCCTGGTAAAGGGAATGCGGTTGCGAACGCGTTGAGTCGCCGGGCCCCAGCTCAAGCCAATTGGCTATCGGTGCATGATGAGCGGTTGGTGCGGGAGTTGGAGGCGTTGGAGATTGTTTGTGTGGATAGACAATCAAGTGATGAAGCAGTTCTGAATTGGACAGAAGTCCAATATGACCTGGCTGATCGGATTCGGCAGGCTTTGGACATGGATGTTCATATGAAGCAGTTCATGGTAGAGGCTTTGGATGGGTCAAATTCCCAATTCATTGTGGAGGACGGATTGCTTTGGAAATACGGTCGTCTTTGCATCCCAAGTGTGGGCAATTTGCGGGTGGAATTGTTGTACGAGGCGCACCATACCAAGTACTCAATTCACCAGGGGAGCACGAAGATGTACCGCGATGTCAAGAAACTATTTTGGTGGCCAGGTTTGAAGAAGGATGTGGCGCTCTACGTAGCGAAGTGCCAAACTTGTGCCTTGGTGAAGGCGGAGTGCCAAAAGCCGGGAGGATTTCTTAAGTCCTTGCCTATTCCGGAGTGGAAATTCGACGACATCTCTATGGACTTTGTGCACGGTTTGCCAAGGTCGCAAAAGGGGAACGACGCCATTTGGGTGGTTGTTGATCGGCTAACAAAGGTGTCGCATTTTATTCCGCATAGGAAGGATGATCTGGTGGAGAAGTTGGCAAAACTTTATATGGATAATATAGTACGGCTTCATGGTGTGCCCCGCAGCATCGTGAGTGACCGAGATGGGCGGTTCACGTCCAATGATTGGAGGCTAGTGCAGCAAATGTTGGGGACAAAGTTGCAATTCAGCACAGCCTTCCATCTGCAAACGGAAGGGCAGACCGAGAGGGTCAATAGAACTATGGAAGACATGCTTCGCATGTGTGTCTTGGATTTTGGAAAGCAATGGGAAGACCACCTCTATTTGGTGGAGTTCGCGTACAACAATAGCTACCAAGCGAGTATCCAAATGACGCCCTTCGAGGCCCTATATGGTAGAAAATGTCGCACGTCGTTGTCGTGGCTAGAAACGGGTGAGTCAAAGTTGTACAAGCGATTAGAAGTGGAGGATGTTACTTCGTTGGTGCGTACCATTCGGGAGAGGTTGCTTATCGCTCAGGACCAGCAAGCGAAGTACTATAATGCCAAGCACAAGAACGTGGAGTTCGCTGTGGTCGATTGGGTGTACTTAAAGATCAAGCCGTTAAAGGGTGTCTCGCGGGTGCGGCGATTGAAAAAGCTAAGCACGAGGTACCTTGGGCCGTTTGAGGTTCTGGAGCGAGTTGGTGAAGCGGCCTATCGGTTGAAGCTTTCTGTGGAGCTTGGTGGATTGCACGATGTATTCCATATTTCGGTGCTTCGGTAGGCGGTGCAAGAGCCTACGCAAGTGATCGCTGTTGATCAAGTGTCGGTGGATAGTGGGTTGACGACAAAGGTCAAGCCCGTGCGGATTGAGGACTCGGAGGTCAAGCGTCTACGCGATAAAGAGATCAGGATGGTCAAGGTCCGATGGCACAATTGCGGTCGTGAGGATCTCTCTTGGGAACGAGAGCAGACTATGCTTGACGAGTATCCGGAGTTGTTCCGCTCAGGTACAAATTTTTGTTTTGTACATGTCTTTGCTTTATATAATTTCGTGGACGAAATTCTTTTAAGAGGGGGAGAGTTGTAACGCCCCGAAACTCAAAAGAGTGGCGGGGGACGTTTTGGGACAGCTTTGGGTTCTGGCAGGAGGCACACGGCCTGGGACACGGGCGTGTCCCAGGGCGTGTCAGGCTTGTATCGACACTCAGCCGGCGAAGTCGACATTTTGCACTCGACATTGTGTCGAAACTGGGCACACGGCCTGCGACACGGGCGTGTCACAGGGCGTGTCGACCCGGGTCGACAGTCAGCCCGCGAAGTCGACACTCTGTGCTCGACGAAGTGTCGAGACATGGCACACGGCCTACGATATGGGCGTGTCGTAGGGCGTGTCGACCCATGTCGACACTCGTCCCGGGGAGTCGACGAATTTTGCTCGACGATGTGTCGAGACAAGGCACACGGCCTAGGACACGGGCGTGTCCAAGGCCGTGTCGTCATGTCGATGATCTTTGCTCGATGAAGTGTCGAGTGTTGAGACCGTGTACACGACCTGGAGCCCAGGCATGTTGAGGTAGACATGGGCAAGGACAAGGGCGTGTCCTAGAACCCGTGCAGTGCTCGGGTTGTTTTCGGGTTAAATCGATGGGGGTACACGGCCGGCCACACGGTCGTGTCTGGTGGAACACGGGCGTGTCAGGTCCAACATGGGCGTGTCAGGTCAAACATGGGCGTGTTCGATGGCCGTGTGTTGTTCCAGGTGAGTCGATTTTGACGGAGAATGAGGCACACGGCCCTGGATACGGGCGTGTGTCAGGCCGTGTGCGGCCCAGATTGGACATTTCAGTCACGAATCAAAGCCGTTCATTTCTTTAATTGATGATCCAACGGCTCGGGGTTGTTCCTGATGGGATATACACGGGATTGGGCCTTAGAATCCCTCACTTTTCATGAGTGGTTATCTTTCTAAAGCTTAGAGAGAGAGGAGAGCCAAGGAAGGAAGAAGAAGCTAGATCCGACCATTGGAGGAGCTTCGAAGCTCCAAATCGCGAGCCGACTTCGGATCCACGGAGGCAAAGCTAGTGCGGTGCTTTTCATCTGCTTACATTTACATGGCGCCAAAGAAGAAAGCAAGGGTAACGATTCTCTTCTTGAGCATGAGTAGCACTCCTTCTTCGCATAGGAAGCCCGCTCTCGCGAGTTTGCGGTGAGTTGGAGGCGTTCCTTCTGGTAGATATGTGAAGTCCCCGTTGTTTAGAGTCCGTAAGTGAGAACGGACATAGGCATGATGTGTGAAGCCTATCCGGACATGTTGGTCTGGATCGGTGATGTTGCATTGTATAATGCCGGAGAATACTCCGTGCTATTGGTTGTTTTGCGGGTTTTCTACACGGTAGATTGCAACAGGGAGCCTTGGGGATTAACCCAAATGTGCACCCGGAAAACTGGGCGGATACGTGATCTTGCCAACTTGGTGGCCTGAGAGCCAACTTTAACATAACCGAGTTATGTGAATTGTGATGGAAGCGGGACTCGGGAGAAGTTTGACCTACGCATATGGTTTAAATTACTGTTGCGGGCACATATGGTTTAAATTACCGTTGAGTTGTGAGCACGAGTTAGATGGAACCGTACCCGTTCTATGTCGTTCGCATTAGAGCCATCGGTATAGATGAGAGTCTTCGGTGGTCTATGGTTTTAATTAACGTGACCCATGCCAGGAATACAAACTGCTCATTGATTGGCCGTCCAAAGGGATGGTGGTGAGTCGGCAGACTTAGACTGTGTTCACCGAGAATGTGCCCTGAGTGCACGGGGTGTGTGGCCGTATGAGCCTACGCCTTTGATGAAATGCTTATTGTTATATTGCTCGCTTATGCTAATGAAATGCAGGGAAGGAGCATCCCCGCCCCGAGTTGGGGGCGGGATCGTTATAAATTGGTCAGCATTGCTGACCGTTGCCTTGTTTGCCACCATGCGGTGGTTTTGTTGTTGCTTACAGGTGCAGCTGGACCAAGCGGTCAATAGCGGGCTAAAGCTCAAATTGCAAAGCCGGCCCTCGAAGGCCTATTGGAGTGTTTACTACTTTATTCATGTATGACCGACCTGCGTGCTATGGTTTGTAAAACATGTAATATCAAGTGAACCAATTTGTAAGGCCTTAAGGCCTGTACTTGGGTATGTACGACATTCCTATTTTTGGTATTAGTGGACATTCATGCTTTAGTGCTGGGTTCTTTATTGCAACCTTTTATAAACTGCTTCAGCTAGAATGCTCTGTGTAGGATGTTATGATTAGTTGGATGGTTTCCATTAGTAACCACCCGATCTATCTGTAGTATATGGCGTCGGGCCCCGGCCGAACCTACTGCTATATGCTATGCGACGGATAGGATGTGTTGCACGACCCCTATACAAAATGGATCCAAAAAAATGGAACAGAAATCCTTACCAGAAGCTGGAAATTTATAGAAAAAAATTTCATGGGACACGCCCTCTGGTACGGGCGTGTCAGGGGCGTGGCGGCACAATTCATGTGCCTGCTGACGATTTGATCGGAGAGTTGATTTTATGGCTGAAAACACGGCGGTCATGCCCCAGGTCACGGGCGTGATGGTGGGCATGTCGTTCGGCGATTGATGGCGTTGTTGACTTCGGGAGGTCCACGTGGAAGTCACGCCCCTGGTCACGGGCGTGACCCAAAGTACACGGGCGTGGCGGGGAGGTTGAACTATGCGTCGTTTGTATCGAAAGTCGCCGGCGGCAGTTTGTCGGGCCAGGTGTAGGGGTACACGTCTGTGTCGCATCTTGATACGGGCGTGACAGGTTGATTCGACGAATGTCGAGTGAAGAATGTCGAGAGATGGTTAAGGGCTTCGTCACGGGGCGTGTCACATGACACGGGCGTGTCGCTCATGGGACACGGGCATGTCTTGTCGGGTCGACGAACGTCGAGAGCGGATAATCATCGAGCAGGCTGATACGGGTCAGGTCACGACCATGTCACTTTTGACACGGGCGTTTGGTCGGGCATGTCACACGTTTCTTCTTCAAATGTGGCTGATTTCACAGGTTTGAATTGTCATGCCTTGGTCACGGGCGTGACCCAAAGTACACGGGCATGACCCATGCAAAATTTGATAATTTCCTGAAAAATTCAAGAAACAAAAATAAACTAAGTTAGAAAATATTTATAAAATAGAAGCAATTTATTACACAAAATTAAGTAAAAATAACAAAAATAAAGTAAAACGACTTATTTAATGTACATCAAAATAGGAATATTTACAACTCATCAAATACCCCCATACTTAAGCTTTTGCTATTATAGAGCAAAAGTTGGCGATGAACTTATAATGAATTGAAGAAATCTTAAGTTTAGCTACCGTTTGAATTAATTGAAAGAAAGATATAAATAAATATCCTGGGTTTTAGAGTTAAATACTAAGTTATGCCAAAAATTTAAATAAAGTAAGAGTTTCAGTTAAAAACTTCTGATATCATCGAATAGATAGCAAAAAATTTTATTTGTTAGGTTAACAAAAATAGATTGGATTATGAAAACTTAAGCTTGTAAGAATTACAGGAAATAATTTAATTTACAAATTATGGTCTCAAAAAGATTTTTAAAATTTAAATCTAGAATTATTTGAGATTGGCGGAGTAGAATATCGTTGTATATGAAGAAGGCTTTGAATTAGAGGCGAGGGTATATTTTTTCGCTCGAACCTCTAATGATTTTTTTAGCTTGAAAATGGATGTTTGGAAAACGAAATCTTATTTTCCATAACAAAAACTTTTTTAACATCTTCAAAATAATCCAATGTATATGTATAGGAGTAATGAATTTTATCATCTTACTCTATGACATATAATCTTTTTAAATATTGGAAGACTATGTTTATGGAACAAAATCTTATTCTCATTGACATAGGATGTTTTAATGATCGAAACCATGGCAAGTATGACATGAAAAAAAGTTTAAAGGTTTTTGGTCTAAAATAAAACTAGGTGTAATAAAAAAATTTTGAGAACAACCTTTATAAATTAAACGTTCTTATATGTCGAAAAAAAACTTGGAGTTAACATAATCGAAATCTAAGATCATTATTTTTAACAAAATAAATATGCAACTATTTAGATAAATAGAAGTAATGCTGAAAACAGGTCTCTATTTAAATAAAAAATGAAGCATAAGAAAATTTTTAAAACTTAACCCCAGATATCTAAATCCATCGATCTGGAATTAATAAACAAACATTAAGTAAAGAATAATTAAAATTCGCTTATAAATTAACTCACAACTATATTTTCGGAGAGCGAAAAGGGTTAAGAATTTGAGATATTCGAATTATTCGTTACATAATTAACAATACATTTTTTTGGAATTTTTTAGAGTTTTTATCATTTTTTTTGTATTTTATTTTTTTGATTTATTATCTTTTTTTTAGAATTTATTCTTTTTTTACGATTTTGGTTTTTCTGAAAATTTTTACAAAAAAAGGTACAAGGTAAAAACTCGAGGGCCCGCGGACAGACTCTTATTTAGGTAGTTGGTTCGAGAGTCGAACGTCGCAGGATTGCTAAAAAGCGAGCTTTTACAAATAAGAAGAGTGGGGGAGGAAAGACAGATTTATTTTTATACAAAAATATTTACAAAGTAAAAGAAATAAATTTTTTTTTATTTTTTTGGAATTTTTATTTTGTTCTGTGGATTTTTTTTAGGTTTTTGATTATAAAAAATTTGAAAAATTAAAATTTTTTTGGAGGTTCTAATTTTTGCAATTTTTTGTATTTTGGATGATTTTTGTTATTATTGCAGAATTTAAAAGTGCAGGAATAATAAGAAAATACCCTCATACTTAAATCCAACATTGTCCCCAATGTTGCAATCCAAATATGCGGAATAATAATATACAAAAAGGAAATATGTACAAAAAGAAATAGGGTGGGGAGAAGCTTCCCTAAGACGAATTCGGGCGTGTGCCAGGCCGTGTGAGCGCCCAGATTGGACATTTCAGTCCCGAATCAAAGCCGTTCGTTTCTTTATTTAATGATCCAACGGCTGGGGGTTGTTCCTGATGGGATATACCCGGGATTGGGCCTTAGAATCCCTCACTTTTCATGAGTGGTTATCTTTCTAAAGCTTAGAGAGAGAGGAGAGCCAAGGAAGGAAGAAGAAGCTATATCCGGCCATTGGAGGAGCTTCGAAGCTCCAAATCGCGAGCCGACTCGGGATCCACGGAGGCAAAGCTAGTGCGGTACTTTTCATCTGCTTACTTTTCCATGGAGCCAAAGAAGAACGCAAGGGTAATGATTCTCTTCTTGAGCATGAGTAGCTCTCCTTCTTCGCATAGGAAGCCCGCTCTCGCGAGTTTTCGGTGAGTTGGAGGCGTTCCTTTGGGTAGATATGTGAAGTCCCCGTTGTTTAGAGTCCGTAAGCGAGAACGGACATAGGCATGATGTGAGAAGCCTAACCGGACATGTTAGTCTGGATTGGTGATGTTGCATTGCATAATGCCGGAGAAGACTCCGTGCTATTGGTTGTTTTACGGGTTTTCTAAACGGTAGATTGTAACAGGGAGCCTTGGGGATTAACCCAAAGGTGCACCCGGAAAACTGGGCGGATGCGTGATCTTGCCAACTTGGTGGCCTGAGAGCCAACTTGAACATAACCGAGTTATGTGAATTGTGATGGAAGCGGGACTCGGGAGAAGTTTGACCTGCGCATATGGTTTAAATTACCGTTGCAGGTGCATATGGTTTAAATTAACATTGCGTTGTGAGCACGGGTTAGATGGAATCATACCCGTTCTATGTCGTTCGGATTAGAGCCGTTGGCATAGATGAGAGTCTTCGGCGGTCTATGGTTTTAATTACAGTGACCCATGCCGGGAAGACAAACTACTAATTGATTGGCCGTCCAAAGGGATGGTGGTGAGTCGGCAGACTTAGACTGTGTTCACCGAGAATTTGCCCTGAGTGCACGGGGTGTGTGGCCGTATGAGCCTACGCCTGTGATGAAATGCTTATTGTTATATTGCTCGCTTATGCTAATGAAATGCAGGGAAGGAGCATCCCCGCCCCGAGTTGGGGGCGGGATCGTTATAAATTGGTCAGCATTGCTGACCGTTGCCTTGTTTTCCACCGTGCGGTGGTTTTGTTATTGCTTGCAGGTGCAGCTGGACCAAGCGGTCAATAGCAGGCTAAAGCCCAAATTGCAAAGCCGGCCCTCGAAGTCCTAATTGGAGTGTTTACTGCTTTATTCATGTATGACCGGCCTGCGTGCCGTGGTTTGTAAAACATGTAATATCAAGTGAACCATTTTGTAAGCCTTAAGGCCTGTACTTGTGTATGTACAACATTCCTATTTTTGGTATTAGTGGACATACATGCTTTAGTGCTGGGTTCTTTAATGCAACCTTTTATAAACTGCTTCCGCTAGAATGCTCTGTGTAGGACGTTATGATTAGTTGGATGGTTTCCATGAGTAACCACCCGGTCTGTCTGTAGTATATGGCGTCGGGCCTCGGCCGGACCTACTACTATATATTATGCGACGGATAGGGGGTGTTGCAATTTGGTATCAGACTACTGGTTTTGGTCGAGCTTAAGATGAATTCATGGCCGAATTCTTTTTAAGGGGTGGTGAGCACATTGTGTGCGTCATCGTTATAACAGTAAAAGAACCCATGAATGTCCACTTAGGAATGAAAATACACGTGTTTGAGGAACCTGCGTGTTCCTATAATTGCTGTTTGCAATTTTATTTGGTCGCTTAACGGCGTTTTGTACCACTATAGGTAGACAACTTGCTGATGTCTCGATGGAAGAGTTCTCGAGATTATTCTTGGCAAGATACCTTCCTTCAACGCATAGGATAGCGTTGGAGAACGAATTTCTGAAGTTGGTTCAGGGTGAGTAGAGTGTGGATGAATATCTCCACGAGTTTACTCGCTTGAGTCGATATGCTAGCTCCACTATTGTGGATGAGGAGCTCAAGACTAATCGCTTCTACGAAGGCTTGAGAGATGAGTTGAGGTTACTACTCTCGGGGATGATGACGCAGGGTTTCTTAACCTTGGTCAACATGGCCCGGTCCTTAGAGAAGGACATGAAGAATGTTCAAGCGAAGAAGAACGTTGGTGAGAAGAAATTTGGGTTCAAAGTGCCGACTACTTCAAAGTCTGGCTATCAAAGATTCTTCAAGAAGCATAAGACTTCGGGTCCAGATCCTTCTGGTGCTTCTGGGGCGACTGCAAGTCTGACCCCGGGGGCATGTTTTACTTGTGGAAAGACGGGGCACTTTGCCCGTGATTGTTGGAGCGGACGTCCCAAGTCCGAAAGAAAGCCGGGAGCTACTTACGAAGAGAAGGGCAAGGCGGTGGAGTCGATCGCGTCCCACTATGCTCCGGCCCAACCACGGGTCTATAATCTTGGCCAACAAGAGGCCATCAAACAGGCTGATGTGGTGAAAGGTACGGTTTAATTTATAGCAAGTTAATTTCTTTAAATATTTGTTATGCACATGTTACCTTACCACTGCTTGTTTACGATTTATTTTGATTTGTAAAAATCCGGCTAGAGCACTTTTCGATACAGGAGCTTCACACTCCTTCTTGTCCGAAGGATTTATATCATGCATCGGAGTCCCTTCTTCGATGGCGAAGGATATGTTGGATGTGTTGTTGCCCAATGGGTGTTCGATGCGCGCGGATAGGATCTGCGATGTTAAGATTCGCATTGGGAATCAGAAGTTTGATCTGCAGGGGTCGTTACTTCTGTTGGTGGAGTTCGACGTTATATTTGGCATGGACTGACTCTCGGAGCACCAAGCCTATATCGATTGCGGTCGCAAGGAAGTCAAGCTGGGAGCAAGTCGTGAGACGACTTTTACGGGTTTAAAGGGGTCGATCAAGATGTTGTTGTCTGCTCTTCAGGTGGTGAAGGCGGTTCGTGTCGGTGCAGAACTATTCTTTACACTAGTGGAGGTTGCGAAGTAGAAGCCCGCATTGGATTGTATTTCAGTGGTATCGGAATACCCTGATGTGTTCCCCGCAGATCTTCCTGGAGACCCGCCTTAGCGGGAGATAGATTTCACGATTGAGCTAGTGCCAGGTGCAAAGCCTGTGTCACGATCTTCTTATCTGCTAGCGCCTAAGGAAATGACGGAGCTGAAAGTTCAACTGCAAGAGTTGTTGGAGCAAGGGTATGTGCGCATGAGTTCTTTGCCTTGGAGCGCGCCGGTCCTCTTTGTTAAGAAGGACGGAAGCTTAAGGCTGTGTATTGATTATCGGGAGCTCAACAAGTTGACGGAGAAGAACAAGTACCCGATCCCCCGAATTTATGATCTTTTTGATCAGTTAGTCGGGTCGACGGTGTACTCGAAGTTGGATCTCAAGGATGGGTACTATCAGCTGTGAATAAGGGAGAGTGATATCCCAAAGACAGCGTTCAGTACGAGATACAGGCATTATGAGTTTACGGTCATGCCGTTTGGGCTGACTAATGCGCCGTCAGTGTTCATGGATTTGATGAACAGGACTTTCAGGGAGTACTTGGACCATTTTGTGATCGTCTTCATCGAAGATATTTTGGTGTACTCGCAAAGTGAGGAAGATCACTTCAAGCATCTTCATTTAGTTTTGGAGATGGTAAGGAGGAATCAACTGTATGCCAAGTTCTCTAAGTGCGAGTTTTGGTTATCCTCAGTGGCGTTCCTCGGTCATATAGTGAGTGGAGAGGGTATTGCTGTGGATCCGGCGAAGATTGTTGCGATACGGGAGTGGCCTGAGCTTGCTACGGTAGCGGAAGTCCGGAGTTTTCTGGGGCTTGCCGGCTATTATAGGTGCTTCGTAGAGAACTTCTCGCGGATAGTGTTACCTCTCACTACTTTGACGAGAAAGGAGCAGAAGTTCGTTTGGACGCCGGAGTGCGCGCGAGCTTTTGAGGAGTTGAAGTGTCGGTTGACCACGGACGCCTGTAATGAGTTCGCCATGTGGGAACGAAGGCTATGAGATTTATAGTGATACTTCGGGCAGCGGTTTGGGTTGCGTCCTACTACAACACGGAAGTGTAATAGCTTATGACTCGAGACAGCTAAAGGTGCATGAAAGGAACTATCCGGTCCATGACTTGGAGTTAGCGGCCGTGATTTTTGCCTTGAAGCTGTGGAGACACTATTTGTACGGTGTGAAGATTGATATCTACACCGATCACAAGAGCCTGAAATATCTGATCGATCAGAAGGATTTGAATATGCGGCAGCGTAGATGGATGGAGTTCTTGGGGGACTATACATTCAAGATCCACTACGTGCCTGGTAAAGGGAATGCGGTTGCGAACGCGTTGAGTCGCCGGGCCCCAGCTCAAGCCAATTGGCTATCGGTGCATGATGAGCGGTTGGTGCGGGAGTTGGAGGCCTTGGAGATTGTTTGTGTGGATAGACAATCAAGTGATGAAGCAGTTCTGAATTGGACAGAAGTCCAATATGACCTGGCTGATCGGATTCGGCAGGCTTTGGACATGGATGTTCATATGAAGCAGTTCATGGTAGAGGCTTTGGATGGGTCAAATTCCCAATTCATTGTGGAGGACGGATTGCTTTGGAAATACGGTCGTCTTTGCATCCCAAGTGTGGGCAATTTGCGGGTGGAATTGTTGTACGAGGCGCACCATACCAAGTACTCAATTCACCAGGGGAGCACGAAGATGTACCGCGATGTCAAGAAACTATTTTGGTGGCCAGGTTTGAAGAAGGATGTGGCGCTCTACGTAGCGAAGTGCCAAACTTGTGCCTTGGTGAAGGCGGAGTGCCAAAAGCCGGGAGGATTTCTTAAGTTCTTGCCTATTCCGGAGTGGAAATTCGACGACATCTCTATGGACTTTGTGCACGGTTTGCCAAGGTCGCAAAAGGGGAACGACGCCATTTGGGTGGTTGTTGATCGGCTAACAAAGGTGTCGCATTTTATTCCGCATAGGAAGGATGATCTGGTGGAGAAGTTGGCAAAACTTTATATGGATAATATAGTACGGCTTCATGGTGTGCCCCGCAGCATCGTGAGTGACCGAGATGGGCGGTTCACGTCCAATGATTGGAGGCTAGTGCAGCAAATGTTGGGGACAAAGTTGCAATTCAGCACAGCCTTCCATCTGCAAACGGAAGGGCAGACCGAGAGGATCAATAGAACTATGGAAGACATGCTTCGCATGTGTGTCTTGGATTTTGGAAAGCAATGGGAAGACCACCTCTATTTGGTGGAGTTCGCGTACAACAATAGCTACCAAGCGAGTATCCAAATGACGCCCTTCGAGGCCCCATATGGTAGAAAATGTCGCACGTCGTTGTCGTGGCTAGAAACGGGTGAGTCAAAGTTGTACAAGCGATTAGAAGTGGAGGATGTTACTTCGTTGGTGCGTACCATTCGGGAGAGGTTGCTTATCGCTCAGGACCAACAAGCGAAGTACTATAATGCCAAGCACAAGAACGTGGAGTTCGCTGTGGTCGATTGGGTGTACTTAAAGATCAAGCCGTTAAAGGGTGTCTCGCGGGTGCGGCGATTGAAAAAGCTAAGCACGAGGTACCTTGGGCCGTTTGAGGTTCTGGAGCGAGTTGGTGAAGCGGCCTATCGGTTGAAGCTTTCTGTGGAGCTTGGTGGATTGCACGATGTATTCCATATTTCGGTGCTTCGGTGGGCGGTGCAAGAGCCTACGCAAGTGATCGCTGTTGATCAAGTGTCGGTGGATAGTGGGTTGACGACAAAGGTCAAGCCCGTGCGGATTGAGGACTCGGAGGTCAAGCGTCTACGCGATAAAGAGATCAGGATGGTCAAGGTCCGATGGCACAATTGCGGTCGTGAGGATCTCTCTTGGGAACGAGAGCAGACTATGCTTGACGAGTATCCGGAGTTGTTCCGCTCAGGTACAAATTTTTGTTTTGTACATGTCTTTGCTTTATATAATTTCGTGGACGAAATTCTTTTAAGAGGGGGAGAGTTGTAACGCCCCGAAACTCAAAAGAGTGGCGGGGGACGTTTTGGGACAGCTTTGGGTTCTGGCAGGAGGCACACGGCCTGGGACACGGGCGTGTCCCAGGGCGTGTCAGGCTTGTATCGACACTCAGCCGGCGAAGTCGACATTTTGCTCTCGACATTGTGTCGAAACTGGGCACACAGCCTGCGACACGGGCGTGTCACAGGGCGTGTCGACCCGGGTCGACAGTCAGCCCGCGAAGTCGACACTCTGCGCTCGACGAAGTGTCGAGACATGGCACACGGCCTACGATATGGGCGTGTCGTAGGGCGTGTCGACCCATGTCGACACTCGTCCCGGGGAGTCGACGAATTTTGCTCGACGATGTGTCGAGACAAGGCACACGGCCTAGGACACGGGCGTGTCCAAGGCCGTGTCGTCATGTCGATGATCTTTGCTCGATGAAGTGTCGAGTGTTGAGACCGTGTACACGACCTGGAGCCCAGGCATGTTGAGGTAGACACGGGCAAGGACAAGGGCGTGTCCTAGAACCCGTGCAGTGCTCGGGTTGTTTTCGGGTTAAATCGATGGGGGTACACGGCCGGCCACACGGTCGTGTCTGGTGGAACACGGGCGTGTCAGGTCCAACATGGGCGTGTCAGGTCAAACATGGGCGTGTTCGATGGCCGTGTGTTGTTCCAGGTGAGTCGATTTTGACGGAGAATGAGGCACACGGCCCTGGACACGGGCGTGTGTCAGGCCGTGTGCGGCCCAGATTGGACATTTCAGTCACGAATCAAAGCCGTTCATTTCTTTAATTGATGATCCAACGGCTCGGGGTTGTTCCTGATGGGATATACACGGGATTGGGCCTTAGAATCCCTCACTTTTCATGAGTGGTTATCTTTCTAAAGCTTAGAGAGAGAGGAGAGCCAAGGAAGGAAGAAGAAGCTAGATCCGACCATTGGAGGAGCTTCGAAGCTCCAAATCGCGAGCCGACTTCGGATCCACGGAGGCAAAGCTAGTGCGGTGCTTTTCATCTGCTTACATTTACATGGCGCCAAAGAAGAAAGCAAGGGTAACGATTCTCTTCTTGAGCATGAGTAGCACTCCTTCTTCGCATAGGAAGCCCGCTCTCGCGAGTTTGCGGTGAGTTGGAGGCGTTCCTTCTGGTAGATATGTGAAGTCCCCGTTGTTTAGAGTCCGTAAGTGAGAACGGACATAGGCATGATGTGTGAAGCCTATCCGGACATGTTGGTCTGGATCGGTGATGTTGCATTGTATAATGCCGGAGAATACTCCGTGCTATTGGTTGTTTTGCGGGTTTTCTACACGGTAGATTGCAACAGGGAGCCTTGGGGATTAACCCAAATGTGCACCCGGAAAACTGGGCGGATACGTGATCTTGCCAACTTGGTGGCCTGAGAGCCAACTTTAACATAACCGAGTTATGTGAATTGTGATGGAAGCGGGACTCGGGAGAAGTTTGACCTACGCATATGGTTTAAATTACTGTTGCGGGCACATATGGTTTAAATTACCGTTGAGTTGTGAGCACGAGTTAGATGGAACCGTACCCGTTCTATGTCGTTCGCATTAGAGCCATCGGTATAGATGAGAGTCTTCGGTGGTCTATGGTTTTAATTACACGTGACCCATGCCAGGAAGACAAACTGCTCATTGATTGGTCGTCCAAAGGGATGGTGGTGAGTCGGCAGACTTAGACTGTGTTCACCGAGAATGTGCCCTGAGTGCACGGGGTGTGTGGCCGTATGAGCCTACGCCTTTGATGAAATGCTTATTGTTATATTGCTCGCTTATGCTAATGAAATGCAGGGAAGGAGCATCCCCGCCCCGAGTTGGGGGCGGGATCGTTATAAATTGGTCAGCATTGCTGACCGTTGCCTTGTTTGCCACCATGCGGTGGTTTTGTTGTTGCTTACAGGTGCAGCTGGACCAAGCGGTCAATAGCGGGCTAAAGCTCAAATTGCAAAGCCGGCCCTCGAAGGCCTATTGGAGTGTTTACTACTTTATTCATGTATGACCGACCTGCGTGCTATGGTTTGTAAAACATGTAATATCAAGTGAACCAATTTGTAAGGCCTTAAGGCCTGTACTTGGGTATGTACGACATTCCTATTTTTGGTATTAGTGGACATTCATGCTTTAGTGCTGGGTTCTTTATTGCAACCTTTTATAAACTGCTTCAGCTAGAATGCTCTGTGTAGGATGTTATGATTAGTTGGATGGTTTCCATTAGTAACCACCCGATCTATCTGTAGTATATGGCGTCGGGCCCCGGCCGAACCTACTGCTATATGCTATGCGACGGATAGGATGTGTTGCACGACCCCTATACAAAATGGATCCAAAAAAATGGAACAGAAATCCTTACAGAAGCTGGAAATTTATAGAAAAAAATTTCATGGGACACGCCCTCTGGTACGGGCGTGTCAGGGGGCATGGCGGCACAATTCATGTGCCTGCTGACGATTTGATCGGAGAGTTGATTTTATGGCTGAAAACACGGCGGTCATGCCCCAGGTCACGGGCGTGATGGTGGGCATGTCGTTCGGCGATTGATGGCGTTGTTGACTTCGGGAGGTCCACGTGGAAGTCACGCCCCTGGTCACGGGCGTGACCCAAAGTACACGGGCGTGGCGGGGAGGTTGAACTATGCGTCGTTTGTATCGAAAGTTGCCGGCGGCAGTTTGTCGGGCCAGGTGTAGGGGTACACGTCTGTGTCGCATCTTGATACGGGCGTGACAGGTTGATTCGACGAATGTTGAGTGAAGAATGTCGAGAGATGGTTAAGGGCTTCGTCACGGGGCGTGTCACATGACACGGGCGTGTCGCTCATGGGACACGGGCATGTCTTGTCGGGTCGACGAACGTCGAGAGCGGATAATCATCGAGCAGGCTGATACGGGTCAGGTCACGACCATGTCACTTTTGACACGGGCGTTTGGTCGGGCATGTCACACGTTTCTTCTTCAAATGTGGCTGATTTCACAGGTTTGAATTGTCATGCCTTGGTCACGGGCGTGACCCAAAGTACACGGGCATGACCCATGCAAAATTTGATAATTTCCTGAAAAATTCAAGAAACAAAAATAAACTAAGTTAGAAAATATTTATAAAATAGAAGCAATTTATTACACAAAATTAAGTAAAAATAACAAAAATAAAGTAAAACGACTTATTTAATGTACATCAAAATAGGAATATTTACAACTCATCAAATACCCCCATACTTAAGCTTTTGCTATTACAGAGCAAAAGTTGGCGATGAACTTATAATGAATTGAAGAAATCTTAAGTTTAGCTACCGTTTGAATTAATTGAAAGAAAGATATAAATAAATATCCTGGGTTTTAGAGTTAAATACTAAGTTATGCCAAAAATTTAAATAAAGTAAGAGTTTCAGTTAAAAACTTCTGATATCATCGAATAGATAGCAAAAAATTTTATTTGTTAGGTTAACAAAAATAGATTGGATTATGAAAACTTAAGCTTGTAAGAATTACAGGAAATAATTTAATTTACAAATTATGGTCTCAAAAAGATTTTTAAAATTTAAATCTAGAATTATTTGAGATTGGCGGAGTAGAATATCGTTGTATATGAAGAAGGCTTTGAATTAGAGGCGAGGGTATATTTTTTCGCTCGAACCTCTAATGATTTTTTTAGCTTGAAAATGGATGTTTGGAAAACGAAATCTTATTTTCCATAACAAAAACTTTTTTAACATCTTCAAAATAATCCAATGTATATGTATAGGAGTAATGAATTTTATCATCTTACTCTATGACATATAATCTTTTTAAATATTGGAAGACTATGTTTATGGAACAAAATCTTATTCTCATTGACATAGGATGTTTTAATGATCGAAACCATGGCAAGTATGACATGAAAAAAAGTTTAAAGGTTTTTGGTCTAAAATAAAACTAGGTGTAATAAAAAAATTTTGAGAACAACCTTTATAAATTAAACGTTCTTATATGTCGAAAAAAAAACTTGGAGTTAACATAATCGAAATCTAAGATCATTATTTTTAACAAAATAAATATGCAACTATTTAGATAAATAGAAGTAATGCTGAAAACAGGTCTCTATTTAAATAAAAAATGAAGCATAAGAAAATTTTTAAAACTTAACCCCAGATATCTAAAGCCATCGATCTGGAATTAATAAACAAACATTAAGTAAAGAATAATTAAAATTCGCTTATAAATTAACTCACAACTATATTTCGGAGAGCGAAAAGGGTTAAGAATTTGAGATATTCGAATTATTCGTTACATAATTAACAATACATTTTTTTGGAATTTTTTAGAGTTTTATCATTTTTTTTGTATTTTTTTTTTGATTTATTATCTTTTTTTTAGAATTTATTCTTTTTTTACGATTTTGGTTTTTCTGAAAATTTTTACAAAAAAAGGTACAAGGTAAAAACTCGAGGGCCCGCGGACAGACTCTTATTTAGGTAGTTGGTTCGAGAGTCGAACGTCGCGGGATTGCTAAAAAGCGAGCTTTTACAAATAAGAAGAGTGGGGGAGGAAAGACAGATTTATTTTTATACAAAAATATTTACAAAGTAAAAGAAATAAATTTTTTTATTTTTTGGAATTTTTATTTTGTTCTGTGGATTTTTTTTAGGTTTTTGATTATAAAAATTTTGAAAAATTAAAATTTTTTTGGAGGTTCTAATTTTTGCAATTTTTTGTATTTTGGATGATTTTTGTTATTATTGCAGAATTTAAAAGTGCAGGAATAATAAGAAAATACCCTCATACTTAAATCCAACATTGTCCCCAATGTTGCAATCCAAATATGCGGAATAATAATATACAAAAAGGAAATATGTACAAAAAGAAATAGGGTGGGGAGAAGCTTCCCTAAGACGAATTCGGGGAGGCCCAGGTTGATACCCTGCAGTATTTAGAACAAAAATATAACAGAAAAAACAAAAATAAACTCGACCTAAAGATTGTGGGTGGTAGGGGGCATGTGTGTGTGAGACTCGAAGCTAACGTCTGAGCTTATGAGCGCTACAGAAATGCGGACCCCTAGCGTGCACAAGAGTGTGAAGCGCGCCGAAATAAAATAAATAGATATATAATTTTTTTATTTTTTTGTAAAAGGTGTATTTATTTAAAGTGTTTATTATAATATATGTTGGCAAAAATTTTTTGTGTTTTTGAAAAGAAAGAAAAACAAGTTAAAACAAATCGAGAATATTTTTTTTAAGGTTTTAAGTTTTTCAAATTTTTGTTTTTTTTTTGTTTTTTAGTTTTTAAGTTTTTGAGAATTTGAAGTTTAAACTCGGCCTAAAACGATGTCATTTTATTTATATGTTTTTATATCATAATTTTTTTAAAAAAAAATTGAAGTTTTTTTTTGTTTTTTACCTTTTTTTGAGTTTTTTTTAAGTTGTTTAAGTTTTTTTTAAGTAGTTTTGTTTTTAAAGTTCATAATAATAACGTAATTTTTTAAGTTTTTAAATTTGTTTTTTAAGTAGGTTTTTTTTTTAAAAAAATTTAAGTAGTTTTTTTTAAAAAAATGTTTTAATTTGTATTAATAATACTTATTATTAATTTTAATTTTGGTGGCCATTTTTTAAATATATATAATAGGTAAAATTAATAGGTCTCCAGAGTTTAAAATAACGACTCGAAATGTCCCCGGCAACGGCGCCAAAAACTTGATGCGGGTTAAAACTTCAAAAATTATTACGAGCTCGCGGCGCCCCGGGCGGTTTTATTTAAGAAAAGCGGATTTGGTTTTATTTAGAAAACAGGGCGCGCGAATTTATTATTTGGATATAAAACAGGTGAAATCGAGTTTTAACGAAAGGAGACAAGTGCACCTATCGTGTGTAGTACATGATATTCCGGTGTGGAATATCGAGTTCATATTATTCTCGGGGTCGGTTCGATTATTTCTACTCTTCACTGGAGGTGACTATTATTTTACCGATAATTACTTGTCGAGTAATTTTATATATATAAAGGAAAAAAGGCAGAAAATAAAGAGCATTAAAAAAGTGGAGCCGATGAAGAGCTTAGCTCGAGGGCACCGAATAAAATTGAACTAAAATAAACTTTGAATAAAAAAAGATCATAAGTTTCACATTAATTAAGGCGGACACTTGGTCGTGGAGGTTCCCCTAAAATGAGTTCACCTATCTCTAGGAATATCGCTCACCTGAACATTAAGACTATTCGACCGGGCTCTCGTCCGACGAAGGATTCCACTTAATGCTCGCATTACGCTAAGAACCCCGCGATTGGGTGGGGAACCCAATCCGGTAGAGTTTGCACGCCTCCTCTCTCGAGGGTTAGTGCGAAACTCCATTTACCAAGGGGCGATCGGTCCATACGCAGGGCCTCTCGGCTAGCTAGCTTATGGACTACGGAAATAGGGCCCACACATCGATTATGTAGTCCTACGCATCGTAGACCCTAGGAAAACCTTAAGTTAATTTTAATTAATTAGAAAATAGGACCTTTTATTATTTAAAACTATTTTATTTGTCCCAATGCTCTTCGATACTGAGGGCTAGGAATGATTAGCCACTCATCGGAATGGGGACGACTTGCGGGAAAAGCAATAAATAAAGCAGTAAAGAAAAGCTGTAAAGGAAAGTAGTAAATTGCAAGTCCTACTCAATTGAGTAGGAATGAAATGAAAGCAAGAAAATTACAAGTCCCGGCTCAAATGAGTGGGCGGGAGAAATAAAACGAGTCCTACTCAAAAGAGTAGGAGAAAATAAATGCATCCACGCACGCACTCTACTAAAAAGTAAACACATACACAAACCTGCCATTTAACTCAAATGAGTAGGCGGTAAATAAATCCTAGTACTCAAATAATTACAGACAAATAAAGACCTGTCATTTAACTCAAATGAGTAGGCGGTAAATAAAATCCTGCCATTTAACTCCTGGCGAGTAGGCGGAAATAAATGCTAACACTCACGCACTCTACTTGAAAGTAAAACACACGCACACAACAGTAAATTGAAAACACACGCACACAAGTTCTACTCAAATGAGTAGGAGAAAATTAAAGCATGTCATTTAACACTTAACGAGTAGGCGAAAATAAATGCAACACACGCACACACTCTATAGAATTGAAAGAAAGCATTTTAAACTAACTCATACACGCACGCACACGTATAAAAAATTGGAAAAACTGAGTTACTGAAAAATTAAAACAACTACATTTCTTCCGCTAGAATGTGGTAGAAATGCATAAAAAGTGAAAATAAACTTTAAAGGAGCAAAAAAGTTTGCAAATAAATGCAAAGTGCAAATGCTCGAAAAATTAAACGAATACATTTCTACCGTTAAAATTCGGTAGAAATGAAAAAAATGAAGTGAGAAAAATGAAAGGAGCAAAACGTTTTTGAAAACAAAAGGTAAAATGAAGTGCTTGAAAAATTAAAATGACTATATCTCCATTCTTATAACTCCGTAAAAGTGCATAAAAAGTGAAAATAAAGTAAAAAGAACGAGAAATTTTACAACCTAAAAGGGAAAATCTAAGTTAATGAAAGATAAAAATGACTTTGAAAACGCTTTTACGGATTTAAAGAAATGCATAAAAAGCTTTAAAAAGCCTAAGTCTAACAAGTCTAAGTGAAAATTAACGAAGTATAAATGCATGAAAACTACTCTCATGCACACACACACACATTTTAAAAGAACAAAATCAAAGTTAAAACAAAATAAAAGAAATAAGATTGCATAAGAGTGGAAACATAGATGAAGTCCAAAGCAATGTAAAGGGAGAAAATATACAAATTTTATTGAACCTAACAGGAGATTATAGAGTTAAAAATAAAGGAGAGGGGGAGAATATAACTTTACATCGCTTTGGAAATCATCTAACAGCCAGCCCCTATACAAAATGGATCCAAAAAACAAAACAGAAATCCTTACAGAAGCTGGAAATTTATAGACAAAAATTTCATGGGACACGACCTCTGACACGGGCGTGTCAGGGGGTGTGGCGGCATTATTCATATGTCGGCTGACGATTTGATTAAAGAGTTGATTTTGCGGCTGAAAACGCGGCGATCACGCCACAGGTCACAGGCGTGATGGTGGGCATATCGTTCGGTGTTGACTTCGGGAGGTCCACGTGGAAGTCACGCCCCTTCTCACGGGCATGACCAAAAGTACACGGGCGTGGCGGGGAGGTTGAACTGGGCGCCGTTTGTATCGAAAGTCACCGGAGGCGGTTTGTCGGCCAGGTGGAGGGGTACACGCCCGTGTCACATCTTGACACAGACGTGACAGGTTGAGTCGATGAATGTCGAGTGAAGAATGTCGAGAGATGGTCATGGGCTTCGGCACGGGGCGTGTCACATGACACGGGCATGTCGGTCATGGGACACGGGCATGTCCTGTCGGGTCGACGAACGTTGAGAGCAATTTCGTCGAGCGGAAAATCATCAAGCAGGCTGACACGGCTCAGGTCACGGCCGTGTCACTTCTGACACGGGCGTGTCACACATTTCTTCTTCAAATGTGGCTGATTTTACGAGTTTGAATTGTCACGCCCTGGTCACGGGCGTGACCCAAAGTACACGGGCGTGACCCATGCAAAATTTGACAATTTCCTGAAAAATTCAGGAAACAAAAATAAACTAAGTTAGAAAATATTTACAAAATAGGAGAAATTTATTTCACAAAATTAAGTAAAAATAACAAAAATAAAGTAAAATGACTTATTTAATGTACATCAAAATAGGAATATTTACAACTCATCAGTGGACATTCCTGTGTTTTAGGTTCCAAGCAATTTATATAATTTTTGCAAGAATGCACTATTAGATTGGATACATAAATGGTTTTTTTGGAATCAATGCGTAACTCCACTGACTGTCCATTGAATATGGTGTTGGGCCTCGACCAGACCTTTTTTTATATTTTATGTGATGGATGAGGGTATTATACAGATTGTATTGGTTCAAGACCTCCTTATCAAAAGATCTTGTGATTGGTTCTAAGAGACTCCTTATCAAAAGACTAATACACAGTGATATTGAATTCCTACCAAGGGTGTAAAAGAGTGGATATACCCAGATTTTGGGGGACCGCTATAATTCTATTATCTTATATGATTTTGTATTTATTTGTGTTTATCTTTATTATTTTGTTGTGAATTTGTTTATCTGCACTTATTTTCGGTTGATAGCTAAAGTTTATACAAATTTTATGAATTATATTTAGTATTTGAAACAACAATTTAATCATTAATCATCCCCCCTTGCCCATTGCAGAGAAAACTCTGAGGTATTTAGTAATTATTCTTCCATTTCATCTTATTATGTTGTCCTGACTTCTATTTGAAGTAATGTCGATATCAAGTCAATGTTGTTTCAACTTTTAGTTGAAGCATATTTGCTTTTCTTGACTTTCTTCTAGAATTCAGTATGTCATTCTCATATTCTAGACTATATTGATATCCTAACACTTCTAAGACCACATTACCCTCTCTATACATTATGGATAATAAACCTATGATGTAAAATCACTTAGAATATAATTTGTTATGGTAAATCATATGGGGTTTTTCCCAAGACACTATTTATCTATGAGTTTACAAGTTTCATGGAATTCCTCTGACGGTGACAGAACACCTCTCCATTCCAAGAATTGAATACAAATGCAGCAGAAAATAAACTAAGTCTTAGGAGCCTTAGTGAAAGCATTATAAGGGGAAATATATTAAGTCCTTAGAGCCTTAATGAGAGTGCTCCAGTAGAGTTGGAAATTTGATGAGAGCGCTCCCATTGAGAAGAATGTCAAGTCCTCAAAGCCTTGTGATGCCTTCACACTAGTATCAGCAGAAGCAAATCTTATTGTCCTCTATCAGGAATACAAAAAGCATCAAAGTGAGCGTCGAGCATTGTCCACGCTAGAGAGGGAGCATAGCGATTTCCAAATAGTGAAATGATCAAAGCCCAACGTTCTCACCCAAAAACCTCAGAGCTCTCTCTAGTCTCTAGAGTTGCTTGTGTTCAAATAAAGTCCTGGGAGCCTTTTTATAATATTCTAGAAGGACATACTCGTAATTGCACCCAAGCAAATTTTGAGGTGGTGAAAGGCGTCAATTAATTCTAGCTACAAGGCTTACTAATTTTCATGAAATGACAGAAGTGTCCCTTGGGCAGCTTAGGTGACCCTAATTGGATGCCTGGGGGTGACACTGGATGGAGGCAGTTGCGATGGCTGGAGGCGACAGCAGCGGCTGGAAGATATGGCAACTGCTGTGGACATGAGGCGTGGGTGCATGCGCGCGAAGGGCAGTCACTACCACATGTCATTGTGTAAGGTGATTGCATGCGTGTTCAACAATTGCACAGTGGTGCTTGCTGCTACTTATAAGAGGGGATTGCTCGTGCCTGTTCAGTACGTGTTTTGTTGGATTTTTCTAGGAGATGAATATCAAATGTGCACAACGGAATATCAATCAAGAAATCCCAAAGAGTAATGTATCTTGTGATGAACATTGATCAAGAACTAGAAAACAACTTTAGAAAAAGGTATACCATGGTGGGATTGAGTAACTACTCAATCAAGGTGCACCAAGTAAGTCTGACGAACACTTGCGGCTGTTGTTCCGAGCATAGAAGTGTATTCATGCCTCTATTGGTATCCACATGAGCAAGAAGAACACTTAGACTCTTGTAAAATAGTATTTAGGTTGGAAGAAGAAATGTCGTCAATGTATCCACGGATTGCTAGATACATCAAAGGAGAAGCGGCGGTGACGAAGACCAAGCTTAGTAAACACTTTCCCTGTAAGACCCCTCTTTTTTTGCAAAACAAACCGGGTCTTATGCCCAGAACTACCGCTTTTCGGTGACACCAACACGCCAGGGAAGGTTGTCACTACAAAACCCCGGTCCTGCCGGCCATACCCATCGTAGAAAAGAACAGTGAAAGTATAAATAGTACATGAGTAAACTAAAACTCAATACTAATCCACCAGAATCATATATATATATATATATATATATATATATATATATATATATATATATATATATATATATATATATATATATATATATATATATATAAATATCCACAAAGGGAGAGTTCTCAGAAATGTTAAAACAAAGTACTACAGAGGGCTCCTGCCCGGTACATAAAAATCCTCACTAAAAATCACTCAATCGCGGAAGCAAATCTATAATATATACTAAGGATCGGGACTCACTATCCCTGCTGGCAGAACTCCCATGCTATACTGTCTCGTCTCCAAGCGCACCGACCTCTTGGGTTGCATCTCCAGGTGTGGCTCCATGATCCCCTAAAATGATTTGGTCAACGACCGTTAGTATAAAATACTAAGTCTTATCATTCGCCACCCCTCCCCCATGGCTCCTAGGCACCGAGCGGAGTGGAAGAAAGGGAAGGTAATGAAGGTGGAGAGTAACAAAGTAAGAAGGTGATGGCGATACTAGTTTAACATGAGCATATAACCACAACAAGTATAAGGATGCAGTAGTAGGTAAGCAATATAAGTATACACGAGAATAAGTGAACAAGTACAATATGAGAAAGTAAACTAATAAAGTAACCATGACCTATAGGAACGCCCGTAGAAACCTATAGACCAAGGGGTCATTTTGCAAGGCCTATTGTATAAAGCTTCCCATACCACATTATACAATATGTGTGGGTTATATGCAATGATGATGCTAGGACATGTAAGTATGCCATGATGTGAATCATGCAAGTGCAACACACACTAGACTCTGTACACATAGACCTTTAGTTCCCCCTTTCTAGAGCCTAACCTCCCAGGATACCTCCGTAGTGGCAAACGAAAGCGGTGAGTTGGGCCTCACCCACCTCTATAATGGTATCAACACTACCAGTCAGACCTATCGTATGCCTCAATTCCTGGTGCATTAAGCGGAGCTCCTGAGTACTCTATTCGGTTGCCGCACCAAACTTTATTTGGCCAAGTTCAAATCCACACCTGCCCAGCCATCGTATTGCGGTCGGTGTGATGACTTTCCAAAACCGAACACCCACTGTTGAAACCAGTCACCCGGCTTCACCTAGAATTCAGACCTGTTGCGGCTCACACTTACTCTTTTCGAACCGCCCTCCCGATGTTAGTCACAGGACCAAAAACAGACTGATGGTCTCAGCTCGGAGGTCCCACCTCATACCCGAAAGAATCTGTAGTTTTTCCCTTCCCTAGCCAATGCTGAGCTAGGTGCCCCTGAGGAAGAATATAGCAAGGTTCAACAACCACCTTTCCAGGAACCTTATCGGTCTATTTATAGGCCTCTGAGTTTGATCTGCAAATAACCATACTGAACTGACCTAAAATTACCAAAGTCTGCCAACAGCCAAACTCCACAGTTCTGAAGGGCTATATGCAGACGACCAAGGGCAAAAGGTTAAAACTGCCCGGTGTAGAAGAGTAAAATCCCCCTTGGGGGTAGGAAGGTAAAAACATCCTTCTTTCTCTATGGAGAGTGGGGAAAAGACCAACGGCGAGATGAGCCCTCCTGCTCATCTCGCAGGCCTCCCGCACTATGGTAGCCATCTCCGCCTCAAGGGCCTGGTCGCGCAAACCAAGGGTGTCTCGCCTACTGCAGAGAGCCCCCAGCTTGCCTCCTGCGAGTGGACCACATGGTTCCGCTCGCATATCCAGTTCATCTCACCCACTTCTTCTTTTCGTTGTTTGAGCCGTCTCCAGCGAGCCCAAGGTTGTACACAATCCCCGCTCTTTTCGAGGTTCCCCGAAGCTCGGAAAGAAAGTCCAACCGAGGCTCACGGCGTTGGGATTCGTTCATGAGAATCTTTGGCGGGCCCCCTACCCTGGAGTCTATAAATATGAGACCCCACCTCATCATGGAGTGCCCCTTTTCTAATTTGCACTTCTCTTCTACCCTCAACATGTCTCACAGCCAGAGTTTCCGTGAGCGTCTTGCAATGGTCCGAAAGTAAAATAAAGCAAATGTGGCTGCCCTGATCCCATCTTTGGTCTGCACCCCCGCTTCAGCACCTTCATCATCTTGCCCGAAGAAGGCCAAAACTGCAGGCCATCCCCTCTCGGTCGGCGCGACCTCCTCGTCCCCCTCGGCAGCCGATACATTTCCTCCCGCGTCTTTCGGTGAGAGACAGGTGATTTTTGACTCCTCCTCTCGCTTCTTTTCTTTTATAATCTCACATATTGACCATTCTCTATCAGGGAAACCTCGCTAACTCTCCCATGCTTGCGAATCCTACTGACATTACTGACCAACATTACCAACGCTCCGAATCGCTTCAGGAATCCTCCCCCCTATCACGAGTAAAGAAGACCTCTCGCACCTGGTGGGGAACTCTCGCATTCCAAGTAAGTAAGCTCATCATGCCCTCTGGCTTCCCACAGATTCCTATTCCCCTAACAGGCATATTCGAGACCACTGGTCCAACATTCTTGCGAGACCACCCTTCCTTATGATCTCCCACTTTTTTGTTGCGCAGGTATCCAATTTGACTCGTGTACTGAGGATTCCCATGCGCCGTCTCCCCTCTCACATATTCCTCGCCCAGAGGAGAATGAAGACTACCTGGGTGATCCCATATACCCTCTAGATATGAAGCGCCGGACGACCCAGATGTTTCAAAAATACACCCATGTTATCCACGAGATGGAACAGGAAAAGCATGCTACCGATCGGCGCATTAACTTGTTGGAAACTGACTCCGCTCTCCTCTCCTCTGAGGTCGATGCCGACGTCATAATAGATGGGACAGACCCCCAGTCCATCATAAGCGAGACTAACCAAAATCTTCGTCTCGCGGGCCGCGGTCTAGACGTCGTCCGTGCCTTTCATCTACCTGGTCTCCCACCATGCGCAGGATCTCTCGGTGGCCGTTGGAAGTGGCACAAGAATTGAGGGGTCTTGGAGTCATCTCGCATGTGTAATGATTCCTTGTAACTTCGTTATGTATCAATCGGCCACAACGCCTTTTTAATTATTAATTTGTTATTTATGTCCTCCTGGACGAGATGCCCGCTTCATGCGGAACAAAATAATTTATTATGATATTTTTGTCAACTTCTTTCCTGTTGGATTCTCATTATTGCCGTGTTAATTAATCCATGTTTTATTTTAATTTTGTCTCATCAGAAAAGTCACTGCGTCGTCACGTGCCTCGGGGTCAGGAGAGAGAGAGAGAGAGAGAGAGAAGATGAAACGTTGAGTTGCCCCTTCGGCTTCCTCATTCTTATTTTCCCGCCCATTTTTTCCCTTCTCTCCATCTGCTATAAATACCCCCTCCCCCGGATCGTGAAGCTCTACATCTTTGTTATTGCTTCCTGCTGCTCCCGAGATTCACGGTTCTCGCCTGCTCTTCGTCGCCCACCTCTTTTTGCGTTCTGCTTCCACCTCACTCTTTTTTATACCATTCTATTTCTGTCGTCTCGCTATCCATGGGGAAGCAAAAAGCAGAAGAAGGCGAGGGCCACAACCACTACGGGATTCAATTTGTCGACCACGACTTCCCTCACGGCAAAATCTCAGACCAGTGTTGAAAATTGTGAAGTGAAAGTGGGTGAATGGGAGGCTTGGGCAATCTATCCGCGCGGACTACGCGGACAGGGTTGGCGGATTGCTAAGTCGGCAGGGATGGTGCAGGCGGTTTTGAAAGAAAATGGTTGTCAACCTAAATCACCTAGAGGGGGGCGAATAGGTGAGTTTTGCGTCTTTTGCGGAATAAAAAAATAATTAGAGCACAACACAGAACTATCTACCAATATCACAGACGACAAAAGATTTATAGTGGTTCCCCAACCTTGGGTACATCCACTTTCCCTCACCGATCTGGCAATCAACTAGACTCGGCTACTCCACTATCTCGGATCAAAAATCGATCCTACCCTCGGAACAAAGTTCCAACAAACTCGATCCAAACAAGGGGATCTACACCTCGGAAGATAACACTTCCTACAAACTCGGAGTGAGCAACTCCTACACTGGGAGAAACTTTCTCCTACAAGATTAATAAAGTTGGAAAATTATACAACCAGAAAATCCAATCAGATCTGATGAAACGGCCAGAAAACTTCTTCTTATGGACTTTGCAGCACTATCAGAAATCGGTGAAGAGAGTCTCGGCTCAGATCTGGATCTTCTTGCCTTTACAGAATCAGAGAGAGAAGATGAACGGTGATGTCGATCTCAATCTGTAACTTTCTTCAGAATGAATCCTCTGAACTTAGAAGTAGTGGCCGGAGAAGATGGTGGCGGTGGCGGCTTCCGTTTCGTGAAAACAGGGAGGAGTCGGCTGAAGAATTTTTTTTTTCGAAATAAAATGACAAGAAAGCTTGGAGAATACTTAGGGTCTGTCATTTTCTGATAAGACCTTATATAGGAGAGACTAACGGTCATAATGATGTACACGTGGACCAATCATGTCGCATGATTTTAAAATCCCGTCAGAAAAAGGACTTAGACAAATTTCAGAAAAGGTTCAGCCATATACACGAGTAAGTGAATAGCTACTCGAGTAGTTGAATAACTACTCGAGTACATGAAGGAGAACATACTCGGGTATAAAAAGATAGGCTACTCGAGTAGGTAGAAATCAACTACTCGAGTAAGCAGACGGAACTACTCGAGTATGTAGACTGAATTACTCGAGTACATAAAGGATCTACTCGAGTACTGGAAAAATTACTCGAGTATATTACATAAACTACTCGAGTACATGAAGGATTACCCGAGTGGGATACTTAGAATGAATTCTGAAGATGTCAGCAAGAGATACTCGAGTAGTTGAACTAAACTACTTGAGAGGAAGTAATCTACTCGAGTAGGTGAAAGTTCTACTCGAGTAAAAGACTTACAAAATTATGGAGTAGGAAAATATCAAGGTACACGAGTGAAACATGATCTACTCGAGTAGATATAATGAACTACTCGAGTATGATTCTATCTACTCGAGTATGTGAGTATACTTACTCGAGTCCATGACTTAGAAAAATTTTGATAAGTGAACCCTTTAATACTCGGGTATAAAGAGTAATCTAATCGAGTATATAAGCATGCTACTCGAGTATATGACTATGTCTACTCGAGTAGGTGACTTAGCTACACGAGAGATACACTTAAGTACTCGAGTACAAGGTTCCTTTACTCGAGTAAATTATACCCAACCTACTCGAGTAGTTATAGACCTACTCGAGTAAAAGACTTAGAGAATTTTTTTTGTTGTTGGAAAACTTTTTCTTCTAAGTAATCAACTTCCAATTCTTTTCCCAAAGTCCAATAGCTTGAATATGAAGTGTATCCCAATAGAGAGACCACACATGAGTCAACACCTTGGAATATGCAATGAGGGATTACATTGCACAGTTCCTGTGTTTGGTGACCCACTGTGGACTGACATTGCTCTACACTTCACAATGAAATTCCTGCAAATATATAACTCAAACCAAGCATCAAATACAACTTAATTCATCTTAGTTCCAGGGTGACTTCATCAAATCTGGGTTAATGTGGATGTAATACTCAACAGGTTTGCACTGTGGCGGCCTGGGCGGTCTGTTCGGGCGGACTACGCGGACAGCAGCAGCGATCTGTCAGGTCGGCGAATACTAAGCAGGCAGTTGGATCCCAGGAAGTAACCGGGCGGATATAAATCCTATTCGCGGAGTCCGGCAAGAAGAGGACTGATGAACTGGAGCGCAGCAGAGCGGCTTGGTTGTTGCCTTGGTCTTGCTCTAGTAAAGAGGCAAGTGGAAGCCGCGGAGACCGTCGGTTAGTGCGGATAGAAGCTGGAGGTCGCCCGGTATGGCGGGCTAGATCCAGTGTCCGCCAGTAAGTGCAGACTGGCCCTTGCGGCCAGTGGACTGGACTTGGTGTGTTCTGCACCAAGTCCAGGTTCGCTCAGTCCGGGGAGATCGCGCAGTGGAGCGCGGGCTGCTTTCTCGGTCCGCCAAGCCTAGTAGAAGTGTTGATGCCTTGATTGCTAGCTTGGGGATATGTGGACTGGAGGATTGCCTGTGCAAGAGCGTGCGGACTGGAGCTGGAGTCCGCTGAGTTCGGTTTAGCCTTGTGATGAGGTTATGAATTCAGGAATGCGGACTGGAGTTTGCTGTGTAAGCAGACTGGATCGGCGTTTCCGCTGAGTCTGGCGGTGCCTTGGAGGAGGCAATGGACTCAGGATGTGCGGACGGAATCCGGGTGTCCGCTGAGTCCTGCAGGTGCCTTGATGGCGAGTGTTGGAACACCCTATTACTAATTTGGGTCAGGATCACTATGACTCTAGGAATTTATGTTTTGACCTTCTGTATAGATTATAGGTCAATTAGAATTGAGTCTAAGGGATCAGGAGTCTAGGTTTGGAAAGCTGCCCTGAAGACCCAAGTTTTTCTGGAGACTAAGTCCAAATCGTCGAGCTCAGCACGACGTTTCGTCGAACTCCGGTCGACGATCGTCTAGCTCAACGTTTGACAGATCGTCGATCTCCATTCGACGATCGCTGAGCTCAATCTTCTCAATATCGTCGAACTCCTTTCGACGATCGCTGAGCTCAATCTTCTCAATATCGTCGAACTCCATTCGACGATCGCTGAGCTCAGGTCGACGATTTTGGCTCTGCACTGGATCCTTATCTCTGAGCTCAGTTCGACGATCTTTGAGCTCAGATCGACGATTTTCTGCTGCTTACATCTTTCTTTTTCGCTGAGCTCAGCTCGACGATAGCAGAGCTCAGTTCGACGATTTCAGTTGACCTTCAGAATTCTAATTCAAAATCAGATAGAAGTTATTCTGCATTTAAGACAGAAGATCTGCCAGCCGTTTTCATTTACTTCTGGAGCAAGTTTCAAGGGATTTTTCAAGGAACAATTCAGTGGACTTTCCTTCAGAGAAATTATACAATTAAGGCTGTAATTAATTCAGACCAACGGCTATCTTTGACAGAGCAATTTTCTATTCAGACTCAGAGAATAAAAGATAGAATGTTCTTGAATCAAAAAAGAAGAGAGAAAAGAACAAGAGAATAGAGAAAGACAAGTAGAGGACACCTCTCTATACACAGAGACTCTCTCAATCTTCTGTCAACAAGAATTCAGAAGAACACTCATCAAAAAGAGATCAAGCTTTCAAACATTCTTCAGATCTCTTCAGCTCTCAAGTGTTCAAGGCCAACATCATCTCAAGACTCCAGACACTCAACATTTCAGCTTGCTGAAATCATCCTTTGCTGGAGATCTATCTTTGAAGGCCTATCACCCTCAGCAAAGCTCATCTTCCTGAAGACTTCAAGGACTCAGGGGGAGCTTTGACAACATCACTGAATCCACATAGTCTTCTCAGTTGCTTGAGAAAGAGAAGACTCCCATCACTCTCTCACCCCCATTCTGTAAAGGGTTTTTCAAACTCCCTTCAAAAGTTTGAATCTGGTTTTTGAGCACCTTGTCAAAAGCTCATTGGTGGCAAGACACCTGATCAAAAAATCTGATCTGGTTTTTGAGCACCTTATCAAAAGCTCATTGGTTCCCAGGACACCTGATCAACTCATCCTGCAGTGGATTCCTACCTAGGGTGGTAGAAGAGTGGATGTACCCAAGTTGGGGAACCACTATATTTCCTTGTGTCATCTGGTTGTGCATGTTTTCTTTTTGTTTTTGGCCTAGATTTTCTTGTGCTTAATATCTGCATAGCTTAATTTTATTTCTGCTTCCCTTCTTACACTCATTACAACAATTGTTGTAAAGCTTTGCAAAAAGTTTTCTTTGTGTTTTCAAAAAGCACCATATACTCTATTCACCCCCCCCTTTAGAGTATATCAGATCTAGTTTCCCCTTTCAATTAGTATCAGAGCCAGGTTGGTTAAACATACCATATCTGTTTGGTTGTACAGGCTAACACCTGAACCCCAAAGATCCCAAACTAGATCCTTCTTTTATATTTCTTTATTAGTTTTAACTTGCACAAATCATGGCCCAAAACAAAGACTATGCAAGCACCAGACCTCCAGTGTGCAATCTGTCAAAGTTTGCACTTTGGAAAGCAAGGATTAGATTATACATGAACTCTATTGACGAGGACATTTTTAATTCTGTTTTGACAGTGTGTCCAAGACCTCCAGAAAGTACAAGCACAAATGCTGTTCCACCTCCATCAGGAACAGATGCTGACATTAAAAGATGGAAAGTAGCTGATGCCAAGACAATGAACATTCTAGCTCAGACAATGTCAGATGACATTTTTCAGAAGGTAGCTGAATGTAATTCAGCCAAGGAGATCTGGGACAAGCTCTCAGAAATAGTTTCTGGATCAGCTGATGAGAGAAAGGACAGAAGATCTCATCTCATCTCCCAATATGAGAACTTCAAGAAGGGAGAAACAGAGTCAGTGGGAGACATGTACAATAGATTAAGTCTAATTGTCAGTGAACTGAGGACATTAGACAAAGAAATCTCACTGACAGAACTCAATGACAAGATCCTAATGTGCTTCCCCAGCACTTGGGATTCAAGAATCTGGCCAATTAAAGATGCCAGAAGCCTAAATGAGATTACCACTGAAGCCTTGTTGGGTAAGCTCAAATCTTATGAGCTACTCATCAAGAACAGAGAAGAAGAACAAAAGGCTGCTTCTCCAGCCACAAGAAAGGAGAAGACTATTGCATTCAAGGCAGCTGAGGATCTGCCTGAAGAAAAGGCCACAAGCAATGATGAACTTCTCAGCCTGTTGGCCAAAAGATTCTATAAGATGGCCAGAAAGGACTTCAGAAGAAGATCATACAAGGAGCAAGATAAGCCAAGGTATGACAAGTCCACTGGCAATAGCAAAGACATTATTTGCTTTGGTTGCAGGAAACCAGGGCATATGGTTCCTGACTGTCCAGAAAACAAGAACAAGGACAGGAGGGACAAAAAAGAAAGAAGAAAGGAGAAGGACTCCAAAAGGCATGGAAGTAACAAACCTTTCTCCAGCAAAAATAAGCATACAAGGAAAGGATTTGTTGCTGAATCCTGGAGTGAGACTGAAGAGGAGTCACAGGCCTCTTCCAGCTCAAGTGATGATGAGGATGATGCAGAGGAAAAAGAATTCTGCATGATGGCAATCAATGCCTCTCAACACAACTCAGAGGAAGAGGAGTCAGAGTCAGACTCAGAAACTCAACCTGAAGAAGATCAGGTAATCAACTCTTTTGATTTCACCTCAGAAGATTTTAAGCTTGAATTTAAAGCACTATGTTTAGACCTGCTAAAGTCTGAGAAAGAGATCATCTCTCTCAGAAATCAATTGTCTGAACACAATGCTTTAAAATCAGAAAACCTCAAGCTCTCTCAGGAGTTGGAGAACCATAGGGAACAGATAGCTTCACTGAAGAGTGAACTCTCTGAGGCCAAGAAGCTTGAAGAATCTCTCAATGGGAGAAGCATCAAGCTGATGGACATCACAAGCACAGTGAACTCAAGATTCAACAGTACACTGGGCTTGGGTGCCTCATCCAGCCAACCTATTGTTCTAACAACCCCTATCAAGTTCATTTCTGACAAGGGAAAGGGAGTTGTAGAGGTTGCCACGAAAAATTCTGATCTGCCTCAGAAAACTAAAGTCCAGTACAAATCGTCGAACGGAGATCGACGATCGCCGAATGAAGATCGACGATCGCCGAACGCAGCTCGACGATCTCAGGACAAATCGTCGAACGCTGATCGACGATCTAAGCCAAGATCGTCGAACGCTGGTCGACGATCTCATATACCTGACCTCAGCCATAGCCGACCGTCGAACGGAGCTCGACGATCTGACCCAAGATCGTCGAACTCAGCTCCAAGATCGTCGAACGGAGGTCAGAGCTCTGGAAACTTTTTCAATGGCAAGTCAAAATTGAATCCTGAGTGTTCTTCATCCCAAACATTTAACCCTTATACTGAATGGATTTTACCTCCAAGGAGATATCATCCTGAAGGATATAAGAGTCAGCCAGGGATGTCTTTCATTTCTGAATTTAAAGGTTATCAACCTAGGCCCAAGGTAAACTGGGTCAAAAACAAGTGAATTGCTTAATGTGCAGGTGAAGACCTATCCAACATCTAACCAGCAATGGTATTTGGATAGTGGATGCTCAAAGCACATGACAGGGAACAAGGACAACCTCAATTCCTTTAAAGCCAAGCTTGGACCCAAAGTTATCTTTGGTGACTCCAACTTTGGACAAACTAAAGGATATGGAGCAGTCCAGATTGGTTCTGTAACCTTCAAGAAAGTAGCATATGTGGAAGGACTGAAGCACAACCTAATCAGTATCAGTCAGCTATGTGATGAAGGCTACCAGGTGATCTTCAGCAAAACTCTATGCAAGATCAAGTCAGAGGACAACACCACTGTGTTGACAGGTAAAAGGAAAGGTAACATCTACCTTGTAGATTTTCTTTCAACTTCTATAGATATCTGCTTATTCAATTCAGTTTATAGACCAAATGTTTTATGGCATAAGAGACTAGGACACCTAAACCTTAGAACTATTGCTAGGCTCTCCAAGGACAATCTTGTTAGAGGACTACCTTCTGGCCCCTACAAGAAGGAAGGACTCTGCAAGGCCTGTCAATTAGGCAAGCAAACTAAAAAACAGTTTTAAGTCACTTAATAAGAGTGATTCACCTAGGATATTGTATCTGTTACACATGGATCTATTTGGACCCATCACAGTACAAAGCCTAGGAGGGAAATCCTACACTTTGGTGATTGTAGATGACTTCTCTAGATTCACTTGGGTGTTCTTTCTAAGGAAGAAGTCTGATAACTTTAAGTGTCTGACAGAGTTTCTCAAATGTGTAAAGATTGAGTTCAATACTCACATTGCCCTGATCAGAAGTGATCATGGGACAGAGTTTGATTCTCTTCTTATGCAAGAGTTCTGTCAGAGTGAAGGGATCAGGCATACTTTCTCAGCTCCTAGAACTCCTCAACAAAATGGGGTAGCTGAAAGGAAAAATAGAACCCTTATTGAATCTGCCACTACATTGTTGTCAGATGCTCATCTACCTCTATCCTTTTGGGCAGAGGCAGTGAACACCTCCAACTATGTGCTGAACAGAAGCCTGATACATAAACTGAAGGGAAAGACTCCCTATGAATTACTCAAAGGGAAGAAACCTAAAGTTGACTATTTCAAAATTTTTGGTTGCATTTGTTATATTCATAATAATGATAAGAAACATCTAGCAAAATTTCAAGCCAAAGCTGATGAAGGAGTGTTTCTGGGATACTCCATGATCAGCAAGGCCTATAGGGTATATAATAAATCATCATTAAAAATTGAGGAATCTGTTCATGTTTCTTTTGATGAAACTAACATGTCTTTCAAGGAGAAGATTTCTTCTACCATAGAACCATTGCAGGAACACACTCTAGTTGAAGATATGAACAAGCTACAGGTTGCTCAAGAGGATGAAAGCAGTGAAGATGAGAGCAATGCTCAACATATTGAAACTCAACCTGAAGAGCCAGTTGTTGTACCACAAGAGGAAACAACAACACAGGTTGGTGAACAATCAACACCCCCTGTTGATTTAGTAACATCAAGAGACCATCCAATTTCCCAGATAATTGGAGAACTCTCAGCTGGTGTGCAAACCAGAAATCAGGTCAACCAAAACCTGTTGCACACCTGCTTCCTTTCTCAAATTGAACCTCAGTCCATTCAAGATGCAGAGCAAGATCCACACTGGATCATTGCCATGCAAGAAGAGTTGCATCAATTTGAGAGGAACAAAGTATGGGAACTAGTGCCAAAGCCTAAGGATCATTCCATTGTTGGAACAAAATGGGTATTCAGAAACAAACTGGATGATCAAGGAGTAATAATAAGGAACAAGGCAAGGCTAGTTGCCCAAGGATATTCTCAAGAAGAAGGAATTGACTACGACCAGACCTTTGCACCTGTTGCAAGATTAGAAGCCATCAGGATATTCTTAGCTTATGCAGCTCACAAAGGCTTCAAAGTTTATCAGATGGATGTCAAGAGTGCCTTCTTAAATGGAGACATCAAAGAGGAAGTCTATGTCAGACAACCTCCAGGTTTTATCTCTCCAACTCATCCTGATTTTGTTTTTAGATTAAATAAAGCATTATATGGTCTCAAGCAAGCTCCTAGAGCATGGTATGAGACCCTAGCATGCTTTCTTTTGGAAAATGGTTTTATAAGGGGTAGAGTAGACCTA
Organism: Platanthera guangdongensis; assembly: GCA_039583875.1. Classification (NCBI taxonomy): domain Eukaryota; kingdom Viridiplantae; phylum Streptophyta; class Magnoliopsida; order Asparagales; family Orchidaceae; genus Platanthera; species Platanthera guangdongensis. The sequence continues at coordinate 113,430,805 of CM077155.1, read as the reverse complement.
ACTCTTTTCATTAGAACACATAAGTCCCACACCTTACTAGTACAAATTTATGTAGACGATATCATTTTTGGTTCTACTGACTCAAAACTATGCAGAAGGTTTTCCAACCTAATGCATTCTAAATTTGAGATGAGTAGCATGGGTGAGCTATCCTTCTTCCTAGGATTGCAAGTCAAATAACATGCTGAGGGCATCTTTATTTCTCAAACCAAATATGCTAATGAGCTGGTTAAGAAATTTGGGATGTCTGAGGCATCTTGTATGAAAACACCCATGCCTACCAATGCTGTATTGGATGCTGATGAACATGGGAAACCTGTTGATCAGACAACATATAGGGCAATGATTGGCTCTTTACTGTATCTTACAGCTAGTAGACCAGATATAATGTTTGCTACATGTATATGTGCCAGATTCCAAGTTAGCCCTAGAGAGTCACACCTCACATTAGTAAAGAGGATTCTCAGGTATGTTAAAAGTTGTCCAAATCTAGGTCTCTGGTATCCAAAAGATTCAGCATTTGAGTTAACTGGATTCTCTGATGTTGATTATGCTGGATGCAGAATTGACAGGAAAAGCACCAGTGGAACTTGTCAGTTCCTTGGTGATAGACTTGTCTCTTGGTTTTGTAAGAAGCAAACATCTGTGTCAACTTCAACTGCTGAAGCTGAATATATGGCTGCAGGCAGTTGTTGTTCACAAATATTGTGGATTCAAAATCAACTCCTAGACTATGGTTACAACTTAGAAAAGTCAAAAATATTTTGTGACAATACAAGTGCTATCTCCATAGCTCAAAATCCAGTCCTCCATAGTAGGACAAAACATATAGAGATTAGGCATCATTTCTTAAGGGATAATGTTGAAAAGAACAAAATTGAACTGCAATATATCCCAACTGATTTACAAAGGGGAGATATTTTCACCAAGCCTTTGGATGAAAAGAAACACACCTTCTTCCTAAATCAGTTAGGAATGTTAGATGGAGGAAGCCTTAAATAAAACCCAAGATTTTGAAAGCTAAAATTGACCAAGACTAGGCAAAATTTCTGATTTTTCTTAGTACCTAGAAATTCTCTGTTTTTCCTGAGTCTAGAATTCTCTGATCTCTGAACTGTGCTCGACGATTTCCCCAAAGATCGTCGAACGGAGTTCGACGATTTCCAGAATCGTCGAACTGAGTTCAGCGCTCCTCAGACAGCATGAACTGTCTCCTTCGGTCAACGATCGTCGAACGGCGCTCGACGATTTTGTTCCCTGAACGATCGTCGAACGGAGCTCGACGCCTTTCCAGATCGTCGAACGGAGATCGACGATTTTGGAGTCTCTTCAGATTCCTTTAGAAGCCTCGATCGTCGAACTGAGTTCAACGATCTTCCCTTTTCTGCGTCGAACCCTAATATAAAACTCATTTTTCGCCGTCGTTCTCTCTTGCGCTTTCAATTTCTCTGCAAACTTTTCTTCCCTCCAAGCAGCTCTACACTTGGTCGTTTTGTTTGTTGATTTTTTTGCAGGTACCATGGCCGTTTCTGTTGCTGTGCTCGCTGCCATGAAATTTGATGCCGGCTTTGACATCGATTTCGATTCCTTCAACACAACAGATCAAATCTTCCAAGATATTCTCACCTTATTCAAAGATCAGCAATTAACTGCCTTGATGACAACCAGAATCAAACTTGCATCTGATGAGATTAAAGAATGGGTTTACACTGCCCACAACCTTGACACAAACACCATAGTTGGCTCCATTGGTGGCACCCAGGTACCTCTGACTCCAGCAGTATTGACAGAAGTTTTTGGCTTCAGGAATGGTGAAGACTCTGCTGACCTTTCTGGAGAAGAGTTTGCTGATGTTCTTGCCAGGATGGGTCATCCTGAGGGGAACCCTAGCAAGCTGTTTAAGAGAAACCTGTCTGTGGAATACAGGTTTCTGGCTGATGTAGTTGGCAAGGTTCTCTTGGCCAAGCATTCTGCTCATGACACAATCTCCAGATATCAGCTCTGCCTTATGGGAGCTCTGGTAGATAGCAAAAGCCTGAACTGGGGAGAAGTATTCTTTGATTTGTTGAAGAAAAAGATCAACAAGACCTTTGTGAACTTTGGAAGAATTCTGGGAATATTCCTCCAGGCTAAGTGCCCTGCACTGCTAGTCTCCTCTGGAGTGCACATCAATGCCTCCAAGAGACTCACCTGTGCCCTTTTTGGGAAATGGGACAGGCAAATCTCCAAGCCCAGCAGGCCCTCTTCTTCTGGCCCTTCAGGCACCAGGACTCTAAGAGTCACTCCACCCCAGGCCTCTGCCCCTGCAGAGGACCTGCCTGCTAGTGCTGCTGCTTCTCCTCCTCCAGCTCCATCCACCTCTCCAGCCACCTCCACAATTACCATCTCCAGCCCATCTCCAACTTCTATTCCATCTCCAGCAACAATTTCCTCTCCACCAGCAGACCACTTCCTTCCCTTATTCTCTTATCCCCCTCCAGATGTCACCTCATCCCCATCCCTTCCAACTTTCACTCTCCTGGATGAATCCTACATGGATAATTCCCCATCTTCTCCTCCAGATTTGCCATCCTCCTCCACATCTTTCCAAGACCTTCTCCACCAGATTCTTGATCAACCCACCTTCACTCCCTCCATTTCCATCCCTCTATCCTCCATCTCTACCATACCCTCTCCTGAGCCATCCCTTCCACCCTTCAGCCCTCCTCCTCCAGCTCCCTCAGCCTTCCCTGTACCCTCTACCTCTGCTCCCCTTGAGCATGTAGATCTCCCAGCCCTTGCTGATCAGTTGTATGAGCTCCTTGCACCTAGGCTCTCCCTTCTCCTGGAGGCCTCTTTAGCTCCTCTACAACAATCAGTGGCAGCTCTCTCTGCCAGGCTTTCCTCCTTCCTTACCCCTCTAGCAGCACCCCCAGCAGTGTGCCTTGATGCACAGGTATCTGCATCCAGGCAGGGGGAGATGCCCTATGAAGCTGTTGCTGCTGTTGCTGCCCCTGCTGTTGTTTCTGCTGCTACTGCTGCTGTGACTGTTTCTGCTGCTGCTGCTACTCCAGTTTTAGCAATAGACCTAAGGTCTTTGCTGTCTACTTTTGATACTGCTTACTTCAGCTGCCTTCCAGAAGTCTATGTTGTCCAGCCCCCAGTGGTTCTTGCTGCCCAGCATTCAGAAGATCTGTCCAAGGCCCTAGTGCCCTTCTCCTGCTGTGACCCCAAAATCATCTCTGATTTTATTCAGTCAATGACTGCTGCTTATGATGATGCTGCTGCTGCTGCTGAAGACAATGCTGTGTCTACCTCTGGAATTGCTGTTCCTACTGAGGAAGAAATTGTTTCAATTGCTGCTGTTGAGCCCTCATCCCAGGATGTTTTGATGACAGAGGTTATTGATGTTGAGCCTGCTGTAGATGTTGTTATTGTTGTCTCTGAACCTGCTGCTGCCAAAATTCCTGAAGTAATCTCTGTTGTAACATCTGCTGCTCCTGTATTTGTTGTAACATCTGCTGCTTCTATATCTGTTGCCCCATCAGCTGCTGTTAAACTGAAAGAGGATTTGATGAAAAAGCTTGATGCTTTATATGATGCACAAAGTTCTGAATCTGAGGATTATAACACTGCTTCTGATGACTCATCTGCCACAATTGCAAGGAAAAGAAAGGCAAGAAGCAAGGCCTTGAAGAGAGTTCCTCCTGCCAAAGTCAGAGATGATAATGATGTTCCATATTATATTCTGCACAATTGCCCAATCTCTGAGCATTGGATGCAATTCTCCAGGAACCAGTTAAAGGCAATGAAGAAGAAGAGGAAATTTGATAAAGATTCTTCTCAGTCCAAGAACCCTCATCCTCCTCCACCACCTCCACCTGATGCAGGTGCAGGTGGCAGCTCTGCAAGATCAGGCCCTGCTAGAAGCCAGGCTCCCTACCAGCCTCATGCAAGAACATATCAAAGGGAAAGCCAATCTAGGGGGTCCTACTCTAGAAGGGGAGGATATAGGGGAAACCAAAGAGAAACTCATGTTTACTCCAAAGGACACTCCAGGCAGCATCCTTATTCCAGGGGTGGACATGTTTCTTCTGATACATCTTCAGGTCCATTCCCTTATAAGCTTAGAGATACAGTGACTGCCAGGACCCCTCAAGAAACCACTTCCAACAGGTATGAGCCACCTGTTCCATTTGAGGATCCTGAGAAAAATCCTATTGCTTGGACTGCAAGGATGAAAGAACTGGCTGCTTTGGATCAGATAAGGAAAGCAAAAGAACAAGGGCTAGACACTTCCAACATATCTACCATGTCAGAGCAAAGGCAAAAAGAGTTAGAAAGATATGCCTCCAGTAAGTTTTTTGATGCAGACAGGTATATGGAGTTGCATCCAGCTGCAGTGGTTCCCAGGGCTTCAAAGCAAATCTATTTGGGTGCAGCTGATGATACAAGATCCAACAAGGAAGCATTAAATCCTAACAGGGAAATCAAAATGGTAAAAGGCAAAGAAAAGGAATAACTCTGTAAGGTGACAACTTTTGGTTTTTCTAAACTGCCTTCTGGATATCATATATATCTCTGTGATGGTTCTGTAATGTCTAGCTTCTGTTGTTTTTGTATTTTTCTGTTTATATGTTGTTTGTTTTTCCTATGTCTGTAAATAGTTTTCCTAACCCAAATAGGGGGAGATTGTTGGAACACCCTATTACTAATTTGGGTCAGGATCACTATGTCTCTAGGAATTTATGTTTTGACCTTCTGTATAGATTATAGGTCAATTAGAATTGAGTCTAAGGGATCAGGAGTCTAGGTTTGGAAAGCTGCCCTGAAGACCCAAGTTTTTCTGGAGACTAAGTCCAAATCGTCGAGCTCAGCACGACGTTTCGTCGAACTCCGGTCGACGATCGTCTAGCTTAACTTTTGACAGATCGTCGATCTCCATTCGACGATCGCTGAGCTCAATCTTCTCAATATCGTCGAACTCCTTTCGACGATCGCTGAGCTCAATCTTCTCAATATCGTCGAACTCCATTCGACGATCGCTGAGCTCAGGTCGACGATTTTGGCTCTGCACTGGATCCTTATCTCTGAGCTCAGTTCGACGATCTTTGAGCTCAGATCGACGATTTTCTGCTGCTTACATCTTTCTTTTTCGCTGAGCTCAGCTCGACGATAGCAGAGCTCAGTTCGACGATTTCAGTTGACCTTCAGAATTCTAATTCAAAATCAGATAGAAGTTATTCTGCATTTAAGACAGAAGATCTGCGAGCCGTTTTCATTTACTTCTGGAGCAAGTTTCAAGGGATTTTTCAAGGAACAATTCAGTGGACTTTCCTTCAGAGAAATTATACAATTAAGGCTGTAATTAATTCAGACCAACGGCTATCTTTGACAGAGCAATTTTCTATTCAGACTCAGAGAATAAAAGATAGAATGTTCTTGAATCAAAAAAGAAGAGAGAATAGAACAAGAGAATAGAGAAAGACAAGTAGAGGACACCTCTCTATACACAGAGACTCTCTCAATCTTCTGTCAACAAGAATTCAGAAGAACACTCATCAAAAAGAGATCAAGCTTTCAAACATTCTTCAGATCTCTTCAGCTCTCAAGTGTTCAAGGCCAACATCATCTCAAGACTCCAGACACTCAACATTTCAGCTTGCTGAAATCATCCTTTGCTGGAGATCTATCTTTGAAGGCCTATCACCCTCAGCAAAGCTCATCTTCCTGAAGACTTCAAGGACTCAGGGGGAGCTTTGACAACATCACTGAATCCACATAGTCTTCTCAGTTGCTTGAGAAAGAGAAGACTCCCATCACTCTCTCACCCCCATTCTGTAAAGGGTTTTTCAAACTCCCTTCAAAAGTTTGAATCTGGTTTTTGAGCACCTTGTCAAAAGCTCATTGGTGGCAAGACACCTGATCAAAAAATCTGATCTGGTTTTTGAGCACCTTATCAAAAGCTCATTGGTGCCCAGGACACCTGATCAACTCATCCTGCAGTGGATTCCTACCTAGGGTGGTAGAAGAGTGGATGTACCCAAGTTGGGGAACCACTATATTTCCTTGTGTCATCTGGTTGTGCATGTTTTCTTTTTGTTTCTGGCCTAGATTTTCTTGTGCTTAATATCTGCATAGCTTAATTTTATTTCTGCTTCCCTGCTTACACTCATTACAACAATTGTTGTAAAGCTTTGCAAAAAGTTTTCTTTGTGTTTTCAAAAAGCACCATATACTCTATTCACCCCCCCTTTAGAGTATATCAGATCTAGTTTCCCCTTTCAGCAAGGCTGCGGGCTCGGGTTATGCGGGCTGATGCCTTATCCGCTGATTGGAGGACATAGCTGTTGTGGAGTCCGGCTGTGGTGGTCCTTGCTTGGCCCTTGGCAACAAGGCGGACTGGAGATTGGAGTCCGGCCTTGGAGAAGCTAGGAGGGCTGGCTATCTGCACGGGAGCGGCGGACTGGTGTGTGTATCCGCGGACTTGCGGATACACTTATTCTTGCTACGGGATGTGGCGGTGATCCTATCGGCTAGGGCGGTGACCATACTCATCATCGTGCCTATAAATAGGACCCATGTCACATTAGGAAAGATAACCTAGAGAGAACCTAATCGAAGTAAGTAAACAGTATTTGAGCTCGCGTAAGTTGCTGCGGACTGGACCTTGGTGTCCGCGCGGTTTGAGAGTTGACTGGGTTGTGCTGTGCAGGTTGTACGGATAGCGCTGGAAAGCCAGGACTTGGCTCTGATTGCGGTCAGGGACAGTGCGGACTCTGTGGTTAAGCAACAGGCGGTAAACAACAAGTCGCGGATATCGACTAGGCAGTCTTCTCTTTGGCAACTTGGTTCGGGGTTCAGGGAGTCGCCTGCTTCAGGCGGACTGTTCCATTTGGTATCGCAGCGTGTGCGGTCTGGCGGCTAGGCGACCTCGCGGTTAGGCGGCCTGCAGATTGGCGGTGAAGAGCTAAGCATTGGAACAAGGGTTAGTCCGCGCGGCTTGGGTTGCGGACTGGCGACCTGGCGGACTGAGCGGACTCCACAACAGTAGACCAGCGGCTTGTTGATTGAGTCCGCGCGGCTTGTTTTGTGTCTTGTCTTTGTAACTGTCTCTGCTCTCCTGGTTTGGTGTTGGTGAAGCATGTCTCTCCATGTATGTCTCGCCTTGTAAAGAAGTTTGCTCTTGATCAATAAAGACGCTTGTGATGCATGTGTTGCTGGTTGTTACTGCTTTCTTGAGATAACCCCTGCTAACTCCAAGATCCGGGAAAACGTGCAACATTATAAGTGGACGTATCCTCCTCCAGTTTGATGAGTTTCAACAGGATATCCGAGGTTGCGTCTGCGGGTTTGTTGATTTTTAACAACGAGGATTACAACCGTTTAGCCAGTGAGTTCCTGGCTGATGTGTATCTATCTCGCACGCCCAAGGTCGGCGAATCTGTTAACACCTTCTATCCCGGCGAGCTAGCCTTCCCCGTCTCGCACTTCGAGGCGGGGCTAAGACTCACCCTCTGGCCAGAGGTAAAACAGGCCTTCAAATATTTTGGAGTTGTTCCCGCACAGTTCAACCCGAATGCAATCTCGATGTTGGTCGCCTTCGCCAACTACCTACGGCGAGAGCGCATTGAATTCAGTCTGACCGTCTTCCGTAAGTTGTTCATCTACTGCGCTAAAGATGACGGCATCTCCTATTTTACCGGCCAGGGCCTCAAGGTGTACGAGACGCCAAACAAGAACCCCCACTGGTTCACCCGGTTTGTATTCATCCGAGAGAACCTTGGAGGCATCCCACTCGTACCGGTGTCGCCTGCTGAGGATTACTACGACACCCCCAAGGTTGGGGGTGCCGAGAAGGCTCTCTACGACTTCTATGCAGGGAAAACTTTTGAGATCAACAACCTCCGGCGAGACCTCGACTCGCTCCTTCCTGTCCTCCCTGGTGAAGGTATACTCGCGCCCTCTTAGTATTATGGTTACCAACTTGTTTAATTCTAACCACTTTCTTGCTCAGGAGAGAGGACTATCCCCGTCCACCCCCTTACCAGAGCAACAATGGTCTCGCCCTTGCTAGAATGGCGGCGGAGGCAACAAAGGAAACGCTATCCCTTGCCAATAAGAAGAGGTTTGGGAAAGATGTCGCTACCTCTCGGCATAGCCCAAAGAAGAAAATGAAAAAGACAGTGTCATTCCCGAAGGAGAAAAAATGAGCTGCTCCTAAGGAAAGGAATGAAATGTTGGGGTCCCTCTCCCCCATTTCTGTGGAAAGAACTCCCTCACCTTGCCATCAAGCCATCTCTCCAGCCCGCAAGACGGCGCCACCTGACCAGACCACTACTACCTCAGTCCATCACACCAACCTTCCTTCTCGCGAGGCTGGCTCTTCCAGCCACCCGGCCCCCTCCTCACATCCAAGTTATAATATGGGGCCCATGACGAATGATGCCACCAGCGAGCCGGTACTCCTGTAGGAGAAGGACTCCAACAGTGTGTCGATGTCTACTCTCCTTCTCTCCTGGAAGGAGAAAGACCTACCCACGAGTAATGCCTTCTCCCTCGGGTATGGGCTCTCTGGGGGTCTTGTGGCTGAACCCTTCGACAACCATCCATTGCGAGACCTCGTTCTCAAGACGGCTCACGCCCAATTTCGCTCCATGGAGCTCAAGCACCGAATCTCGCGCCGCCTGGTCTTCAACAACAAGAAGGGGCAGGAGGTCGAGACTAGCCTTGTTGCAGAACGAGAGAAGTCAAATGACCTCGAGAAGCGGTTGGCCGTCGCCGACAACCTTCTCGCACGAAGCTTGGGCGGTGTTGTAAGCCTTTTAACTCCCACTCGCCAGTTTTACTTGCTAGCTCTTAATGAACTTTTTTGGACTGATAGCCTTCTCGCAGGATACCGAGAGTTCCGATTGAATGCGCTCGCTCATTGCAGCTTTGGAGGGAGAGAACAAGAAATTGAAGGCCGAGAACACGCGTCTCCTGGACAGCACCGTGCTCCACCCAGATCCATTCAAAGCTCCCCCGCCAACTCATTATTCCCTGGATGAGGTCGACGCCATCTGCCGAGATGCCAACATCAAGACGGCTGAGCTCGTCCTCAATATGATGAAGGAGCTGGGGGTAGTCAGGGACGATGCCGAGACAGTAACCGTCCGCAACTTTGTCCCCCAGCTATATGGCGAGACGGAGGGCAGCTCTGCCTCCAATGACGAGGAGTGAAAGTGTGTCAGAGTCTTGGGACTTCCCCTCCCCCTTTTTTTTCTTTTTCGTCTCATGTACTTGTAAATTTTTCTGATAGTGAAATGCTTCTTTATGATGAACAAAGAGCTCTTTTGAAAGTTCAGGAGGTATACTTGATACCACCTGAAGATGTTAATTAGAACAGATATACTCTAGAGGGGGGTGAATAGAGTATGTTGGTGATTTAAAACTTTTACAACTGTTGTTGTATTTTAGGTGTGTGTGAAGGGAAGCAAATACAATAAACCAAGATGCAGCAACTATCTAATCACAGCACATTCACAGAGCAAGGCCAAAAAATAAAAAGAAAAGAAACAACCAGACGACACAAGAATTTTATAGTGGTTCCCCAAATCTGGGTAGTCCACTCTTCTACCACCCTGGTAGGAATCCACTGCAGGAAGGGGTTGATCAGGTGTCCTGGCACCAATGGGGTTTTGATCAGGTTCCCAAAAACCAAACCCTCAATCCTTTTGGAGGGAGACTTGCAACCAGAATATTTTTGAAGGGAATTAAAACCCTGTAGAGAGGTGGAGTGAGAGGGGGATGAGGTCTTCTCTTTCTCAAGTCAAATGAGAAGACTTGTGGATTGTTGTTTAGCAGCTTTGCTCCCCCTGAGATATAGAATGAATCAGGAAGATCGCTGGAGCACTGCTTCAGGGTGATAGGTCTTCAAAGACCTAGATTTCCTAGTCCAGAGAAAGTCTCCAGGAACTTCTTGTGACTGATATGAATGTATTATCTTTGAAGTTATCCTGAGTAAAAGCAGATGAAGAAGACTCTTGATATTGATGTAGTGTTCTTCTTCTTCTTGATCAGTTTCTCTCTGGGCCAAGAATGAATTCCTTTTTTTGTGTTGTCTGAATCACTGTCTGTCTTTTTGTTGTTTATTCCTGTATTACTGACTCTTTCTGTATATCTCAATATCTCATAATAAACATTCGAATTTTTTGAATATAGAGCAGTAATGGCAGACGGCCTGGAAAGGAAGCAGCAATTAATTATTTCCCCAACTGTTTCCATGGGAAAATGGCATGTAATAATCCAGGATTAACTTCGCATTCTAACGGTAGTATTCTGGGAAGAACTTCCATAAAATGTTCAGGAATCATACGGGAATGGAAGAAGACCTAGTCTGGAATCGTCAACCGAAGAACATAATTCATCGAACTGAGTTTTGAGTTCGTCGAGCTGAGCCTGAGTTCGTCGAGCTAAGCTGAGTTCGTCGAGCTGAGCTGAGTTCGTTGAGCTGACAGTGTTCATTCGTTGAACATACAATCTTCAATATCAGACAATCTTTATTCGTTGAGCAGAGAACTAAATTCGTCGAGTTGAGAACTGAAGTCGTCGACCTGAGAATCTGAGAACTTGAGGTCGAGCTCAGAAAGTAATTCGTCGACCAAAGCTTGAAGTTGAACTTAGAGAAATTCTGAAGTAGTCCTGATAATGCTTGAAGTAGAATCTCGGTGTTCGTCAAACAAAGAACATAGTTCGTCGAGCTCAGCACTACGAATTGTCTCACGATCGTCGAGCGCATAACTCCCTTCGTCGAGCTGAGTTCGACGAACGTCGAACTCATTTCACTTAGTCTGAAAAACTGATAGATCTGGAGTTCCTGATGGTCTTGAGGAAGGCTGGTCCATCTGAAGTTGAGATTGAGGACTGTCCTAGACTCTAAGACATAAACTTGACCCAGACTATACATGATGGGTCACATCATAAGTTAGTGGACCTAGCCCAAATCAACTAGGGATCCAACAATCTCCCCCGATTTGGGTGAGGTCACTAACAGAGACTCCAAGCAAAGAACAAAGCAAAATTAAGAAATATATCTGGCAGAGAATTTACAACACATGAAACAGATATATATATACATACATGCTTTGTTTTAGTACAAGATATAGACTGAAATAGAAGAAGAAATGAAATAACCACAAAATTACTTCTCTGTATTCTTCTGTTTTAGCTTGTCTCCTGGTGCTTTATCTCCTGGCTTTTTGAAAATGATTTCCCTATTGGGATCTGAAGCTTGAGCCCTAGTCATAGTCATGTCAGCTGCCCCTATGATGTTCAGTGAAGTGGCTCTGGGGACAACTGCTTCTGGGTGAAGATGCATGTACTCATCAACATTGTGTAGCTTGTTTCCTTTCCCAAATCTCTTTAGCTCATCTCTCCTGTACTGAGACATAGTAGTTAAGCATGTTGTGTCCTTGCCTTCAGCTTTAGCTTTGTTGATTAGAGATTAGCCAATGAGCTCTTGGAACCTTGCCATTCTGGCTGTGTTGGCTGTTTCTGGACCTTCAGGAGGAGAATAGGGCCTTTCAGCTTCATGTTCCTTATGTTCCTGGAGCTGCTGCTGCTGTTGTTGTTGATGGTGTTGTCTGCCTGAAGATGGTGGCCTTGGCTGACTACCACCAGAAGATCTCCCTATTTGTCTCTGATAAGTTTGAATATGGGCAGATTTCTGAGAGCTAGAGCCAGAGGCACCTGCTGCTGGAGGAGGAGGAGGAGGATCCTTTCTATATCTATGAACTGGGGGAGGAGAGTATCTCCTACTCCTCTTCTTCTCTCTTTGCTGGTTCTTTGATAGCCATATCCATGCAGGCATCCCTTTGTAAGGAGCAACATTGTGCAGAATATAGTATGGAGTGTCTGCAGTGGGATTAGGCTAGGGAGCAGGAGGAGGAGGACCCTTCCTTTTCTTAGAAAGCAACTTCTTTTTCTTTTTAGCAGCCTCCTCATCTGATTCATCATCATCATCATCATCATCATTAGAACCTTAACTCTGAGGATTGTCATACAGAGCATTCAACTTCCTCAGAGTTTCATCAGAAATGATAAGAGGTTTTTCTTGAGGGGGGATAGATGGTTCAGAGGGTGAGGGTTCAACAGCAGTAGAGACAGAGCTTTCAGCTGCTGCATTGTTCTCTTCTTCAATGTCTGCCAGAATGAGCTCATCCAGATCAGGCATGGGAGAATCATCCATGACAAAATCGGGGACAGAGCAGATTTCTGGAATAGACACAGGAATTGGAACAGCAGTAGGAGCAGCAAAGGTGTCACAGAGTTGCTTGGCAACTACTGGACTAGCTGGAGAGGTATACTGGACAATAGCCAAATATGGCTTAGCAACCTCTGCTGAAGGAAACTTCATATATATAGAATCAAAGGTATGAAGTATCTCAGATAAATTAACTGTGGGATTTATAAGGAAATCACCAGCAGTTGTTATTGTATCTACTGACTCATCAAAGCTAATGTCAGTGTACATAAATTAAATAAAATCAATTATTTTAGAATCAAAGTCTATAGCTGTATTTGAAACTGCAACTGCATTATCAAGCACTGTATCAACTGTATCTGTATTATTAAAAATTGTATCTGCAGTATCAACTGTATCTGTATCAACTGTATTGTCAAAAACTGTATCAACCTCTGCAGCTGCTACACCAGCTTCATCATGGAGCATCTCCCCCTGCATGGGTTCAGGAGAACCTGGATCCAGGCCCCTGAATGAAGAGGGGGCAGCAGAAAGGGCTGTGATTTGTGCAGATAAAGAATAAATGGAATTCACCAGAGGTGTAATGGCCTCTGTGATGAGTGATTGAATGAGAGGAGTCAGAAGAGAGATGATGGAGGGAATGGTGGAAGAGTCCAGAAGTGGAGAAAGAATGGTGGAGGGAATAGAAGCAGAGGATGGAGGAAGAATATGTGGAGGGGATAATGGAGGGAGAATAGTTTGTGGTTCAGTGGGTATGGTGTAGGATGGAATAGTGGATAGGTGTGGGGGAAGAGGGGATTGAGGAGGTGAGGGAATATGGGTTGCAGTGGGGGAAACTGGAGGTGTAGGGATATGTGCAAGATCAAGCGGTGGAGATTAATGTTGAGGTGGAGTCAATTGAGGTGCAGGAGGAGTGGGAAGAGATTGATGTTGAGGTGGAGTCAATTGAGGTGCAGGAGTCAATTGGGTAGGTGGAATGGCCTCTTCAGTGTCAGGGTGGGGAGTGACCTTGACGGTCCTTGTGCTCTCAGAAGCGTTGATGGAGGAGGAGGAGCCCTTGGAGGGTTTGGTGATTGTCCTCTCCCATCTGCCAAACAAGGCTCAGGTGAGGCGCTTGCTGGCATTGATGAATATGGTCGGGGAGACCAAACATTCACTGGCCTTTTCCTGGAGGAAAATCCCCAGGATTCTGCCGTAGCAGACTTCCTTCTTGCTTATTTTCTTCTTGATTAGGTCAAAGAAGACCATGCCCCAGTCGACATGTCGTTTGTTGAGCACTGCGCACATCATCAGGAATTGATGGCGAGTGATATAGTCATGTGCCGAGTGCTTGCCCATCAGAATTTTTCCTACAATGTTGGCCAAAAATTTATAGGCGGCAGACAGTTGCTTCTTTAGAAGCTTATTAGGGTTGCTGCCGGAGAAACCCATTACCTTCAACATATCAGAATATTCTTTAGCGTCCATTTCCAAGTTGTCTTCACCATTGATCAGTCCAAAAATTTCAGAAAGTACTGCTGGATACAGGGAAACGACAGTGTTTCCAATATGTCCTGTCAGATCTCCGTCTTCAGAAATGGTTGCAGTGTACACCCATTCCCTTATCTCGGTTGAGTGTAGCTTGATGCTGCGAGTCATGAAATCCTTGAGATGCAATTCTTCAAGTAATTCCAGGATATAAAGAAAGATTGGATCTGAATGTTGGAAAGACTCAAAATCCATGGAGAATGCTGCATCAAACTTCATCGCCACAAGTGTTCCTGGAGGAATCGCCATTGATGACCTGCAAAGAAAATCACAGAGAAAACGGCGATCAAGAGCAAAGGAACTGAAAGCGCGGGACGGAGGTCGAAGAAAACCTAGATATAAGATTTTCGGAATATGAATCGACAAGCTCCGTTCCACGAAAAGAGACAGTTCTTCGAACTAAGGTCGACGAAATAAGTTAGAGGTGAGTAGTTCGTCGAACTCATTTAGAAGAATTGAAAATAGTCCGTCGAACTCCATTTGACGAAATGGTTTCTGAAGCAAGGTTCGTCGATCTCCGGTCGACGAAAATTGTTTCCACACAGAGAATTCGTCGATCTCCGTTCGATGAGAATCTCTCAAACTTTCCCTAATTCATCGAACGTCGTTCGACGAACTCTGGAAAATTCGTCGAATGCAGACAGAAATTAATTTAACTCTTCTCCATTAATCATTCCCAGTTGATTTATAAAGAACAGATGGGTTTTCTCATCTAAAGGTTTGGTGAAAATATCTGCTCTCTGTAAATCAGTAGGAATATGAATCAAGTTAATCTTCTTTTTGTCTACATTATCTCTAATGAAATGAGTTCTTATTTCAATATGTTTTGTCCTAGAATGATGAACTGGATTCTGAGCTATAACAATAGCACTTGTATTATCACAAAATAAGGTTGAATTATTTAAGTTGATACCATAATCTAGGAGCTGGTTTTGTATCCATAGCATCTGTAAACAGCAGCTGCCAGCAGCCATATACTCTACCTCAGCAGTTGATGTAGTCACAGATGTCTGCTTTTTGCAAAACCAAGAGACAAGTCTCATACCCAGGAACTGGCAAGTTCTAAAGGTACTTTTCTTGTCCACTCTACATCCAGTATAGTCAGCATCTGAGTATCCAGTTAACTCAAATTCTGACTCTGCAGGATACCAGAGTTCTAAACTAGGACAACTCTTTATATATCTCAAAATCCTTTTTAGAAAAATAAGATGAGATTCTTTAGGATTCACTTGGAATCTAGCACAAAGGCATGTGTCAAACATTATGTCAGGCCTGCTAGCTGTTAAGTATAATAGGGATCCAACAATTGCCCTATAATGTTTCTGATCTACAGGTTTCCCTGCTGCATCAGAATCCACAACAACATTGGTAGCCATAGGTGTTTTCATTCCTAAAGCATCACTCATCCCAAACTTTTTAATAAGCTCTTTAGCATACCTAGATATGTAGAGGAAGATACCATCAGGGAGCTGCTTCACTTGGAGACCAAGGAAGTAGGAAAGATCACCCATGCTACTCATCTCAAATTTGGAATGCATGAGGTCAGCAAACCTCTTGCACAATTTGGGATCAATAGACCCAAAAATAATGTCATACACATATATTTGTACCAATAAGATTTGTTCCTTATGATGTCTAGTGAAAAGGGTTCTATCAATGTTTCCTCTAGTAAATTTATGCTCTATGAGAAAGCTAGCTAGGGTCTCATACCAAGCTCTTGGAGCTTGCTTTAAACCATAGAGAGCTTTATGCAATTTGTAAACATAAGAGGGTTGAGTTAGAGAGATAAAACCTGGAGGTTGTTCTACATAAACCTCTTCTTGAAGTACACCATTCAGAAAGGCACTCTTAGCATCCATCTGGAATACTTTGAACTTTTTGTAGGCTGCATAGGCTAGGAATATTCTAATGGCCTCCAACCTTGCAACAGGGGCAAAGGTTTGGTCATAGTCTATTCCTTCCTCTTGCCTATAGCCTTGAGCAACAAGTCTAGCCTTGTTTCTTACTATGTTCCCTTGTGCATCCAATTTGTTCCTATAGACCCATTTGGTTCCAATAACTGGGTTGTTATGGGGTCTTGAAATCAAATCCCAAACTCTACATCTCTCAAATTGATTTAGTTCCTCTTGCATTACAAGAATCCAGTGGGGATCTTGCTCAGCTTCATGGATGGTGAGAGGTTCAATTTGAGAGAGAAAATAGGCATGCATCAAGTCTTGATTGAGCTGATGTCTTGTCTGTACACCAACTGAAATGTCTCCAATCACTTGAGATCTGGGGTGATCTCTAAGTGTGATAAGATCAGTTGGTGGAGTTGTTTGAGCAACAGCTTCTGCAAATAATTCCTCTTGAGGAATGGTACTAGCTGTTAATGGAAGTTCAGTTACTTCCTCTTGGACTTCTTCTTCACTATCTTCAGCAGCCTGTGGAGTGGGATGAGTTGGAACCTCTTGGATAAGGTTTAGTCCATCCATAGACTCACACAGTGGTGAAACCTGCAAAAAACTATTGGTAGAAATGTCTTTCTCCTTATAAGACATGTTAGCTTCATCAAAAGACATATGGACAGATTCTTCAATTTTAAGGGATGATTTGTTGAAAACCCTATAGGCCTTGCTTACTTGGGAATATCCAAGAAAAATCCCTTCTTCAGCCTTAGCCTCAAATTTTCTATTGTATCTTTTGTTATTAGTGTGGATGTAACATATGCAACCAAAAACTTTAAAGTAAGTGATTTTAGGTTTCTTTTCTTTATGTAATTCACAGGGTGTCTTATGTTTTAGTTTATGTATAAGACATCTATTCAGGACATAGTTAGATGTGTTTACAGCTTCTGCCCAAAAGGATAGAGGCATGTAAGCATCAGCTAACAAAGTACCTGCAGCTTCAATGAGTGTCTTATTTTTCCTTTCAGCAACCCCATTTTGTTGGGCAGTTCTAGGAGCTGAGAAGCACTGCCTGATACCTTCCTTCTCACAGAACTCATGCATAAGAAGAGACTCAAACTCTGTGCCATGATCACTTCTGATCAATACAACATGAGTAGAGAACTCAATCTGTATGGTCCTGAGAAAATCTGTAAGAACTTTGAATGTATCTGACTTAGCTCTCAGAAAGGCTACACAACTGAATCTGGAGAAATCATCAACAATGACTAAGGTGTAAGACTTCCCTCCTAGGCTTTGTACTGCAATGGGTCCAAAAAGATCCACATGAAGCAGATACAATATCCTAGGTGAATCACTTTTATTAATGGATTTGAAACTAGTTTTGGTTTGCTTGCCTAGTTGACAAGCCCTGCATAGGCTTTCCTTCTTGTAGGGACCAGAAGGTAAACCTCTAACAAGGTTGTATTTAGATAACCTAGATATGTTCTTAAGGTTTACATGTCCTAGCCTTTTGTGTCATAACTCATTTTGGTTACTACTGATATTGAGTAAACAAATATCAGTTGTGGCAGAAATGAAATCTACTATATATATGTTTCCTTGTCTAAGTCCAATTAAAGTAGTTTGGTTTTTATCATTTATAATAGAGCAAGAGGTAGAGTTGAAATGTACCTGATAACCTTCATCACATAATTGACTTGTGGATATAAGGTTATGTTTAAGTCCTCTAACATATATCACCTTTTTGAAGGTCACTGCTCCAATGCTTACTCTTCCATATCCTTTTGACTGACCACTCTTTGAGTCTCCAAATATCACCTTTGGTCCTAGCTTGGACTTATAGCTGGAGAGATTTGCTTTGCTGCCAGTCATGTGATTGGAGCAGCCACTGTCCAGGTACCAGGTCTGACTTAACCTTGGACAGCTCTTCACCTGTACCTGCATTTAAAAAATAAAGCTCAATTGTTCTTGACCCAGGTTACCTTGGGTCCTTGGTTTGGCTGAAAAGTAAAACTAGAAATGACTGATAAGGCAGGTTGAGACTTATACCCTAGAGGGTGATATCTCCTAGGTGGGATTATCCAATCAGCTACTGGATTAAATGTCTTGTTGGCTACTTTAAAATTTCTATAGGAGAAATGATTAATATTTGGTCGTTCTGGGATCGACGAATTATTGTGAGTTCGTCGACCAGAGTTCGACAAATGGGGATGAGATCGTCGACGTCCACTCAGAGAATCACCATGGTCATTTTCTGCATCCCACGTTCGTCGACCTCTGCTCGACGAACCATACACAGTTCATCGATCGCAGTTGGACGAATAATTATTTCTGAAGTTTGCGTTCAGCGTTCGTCGATCGGGGTTCGACGAACTTGCAGGATTTCGTCGATCTGAGTTCGACGAATTCTGCTGAACTTGGTTTTTAACAGCTTTCTTCTGTTTTCTGTTTCTATTGTCTAGGGGATTTGACTTGTTTTCTGACATGGGTTCTTCAATTAGTTTCTCTTTACCCTTAGCAGTGATAAACTTTATGGGAGTAGAAAGTATATTCTTCTTTATTATGGGGGGTATACTTGATGAAGCACCCAAGCCCAGCCTGCCATTTAATCTGGCATTTACTGTGCTTGTGATATCCATCAGCTTGAGGCTTCTCCCATTGAGAGATTGCTCAAGTTGTTTTGCCTCACATAATTCAGATTTTAACTTGATAATCTGTTCATTAGCTAGTGTCAATTGATCAGTTAGTTTTCTATTTTATGTGCTGTCAGATTCAAGGTTTTCTAGTGTAGTCCTCAAGGTTTTTGTTTCTTTCTCTGAGTTTATTAGATCCATGCACATAGTTTTAAATTCTACTTTAAATAAGTCAGAATTAAAATCAAAACTAGAAATCACCTGATCAGCCTCTGAGTCTGAGGCACCTTCATCTTCAGAATCCTCTTCTGATCCACAATTGCTTCTGGAGGCATCTATTGTCATTAGGCACACCTCCTTGGATCTGGCTTCTTCCTCTTCTTCACTGGAGCTGGAGGAGGATGTTTCCTCTTCTGTGTCACTCCAGGACTCAGCAACAAATCCTTTGTCTTTCCTTTTATATTTGTTGGAGGAGGGTCTGCTGCTTTGTTTTCTTCTGGAATCCTTGTCCCTGCCCTTATCCTTTTTCTGATTCTCTGGGCATTCTGAAATATAGTGCCCAGGCTTTCTGCATCCAAAACACACAACCTCCTTAGTTGGTGTCTTGTCATATTTTGGCTTATCATCTTGCCTGGATGATTTTCTTCTAAAGTCCTTTCTTGCCATTTTGTAGAATCTTTTGGCAAAAAGACTAATTAACTCTTCATTGGATGTAGATGTTTCATTGTCTTCAGAAGCTTTGAAGGCCAAGCTGTGCTCCTTCCTAACTGGGGTAGTTGCCTTCTGTTCTGCTGCCTCTCTTGATTTGACAAGCTGCTCATATGACTTCAGCTTGCCTAATAGAGATTCTGTTGAAATCTCATTGAGGCTTCTGGCTTCTTTGATTGGCCAGATTCTGGAATCCCCTGAACTGGGGAAACACATCAGTATCTTGTCATTCACCTCAGTTAAGGTGATGTCCTTGCAAGAGTCTTGAGTTCACTGATGATTGAACTTAATCTATTGTACATCTCAGCCACAGATTCTGTCTCATCCTTTTTGAAATTCTCATAGAGAGAAATGAGACTGGATCTCCTATCCTTTCTTTCATCAGCTGAGCCTGCTACCATTTGGTTGAGAGAGTCCCAAATGGCCTTGGCTGAGGTGCACTCAGCCACCTTCTGAAATATGTCATCTGACATTGTTTGGGCCAGAATATTCATAGCCTTTGCATCAGCCATCTTGGCTTTCTTATAGGCTTCAGTATTGTCTGGAGGTGGTATTGTACTCAGATTAGTTGATGTGCTGGCAAAAGTTGCAGGAGCTGGAGGAACACCTGTTGAAATGATAGAAAAAATATCCTCATCAATGGAGTTCATATATAATCTAATTCTTGCCTTCCAGATGGCAAACTTATTAAGATTGCACACTGGAGGTCTGATGCTTGTATAATCCTTGTTTTGGGCCATGTCTGTGAGAAGGATAAGTCCAATAACAGAATAAAAACAAACAGATCTAACTAAGAGATCTTTGGGTTCAGGTGTTAGCATGTACAACCAATCAGGTATGGTATGTTAACCAACCTGTAAGGTCTGGTAATTTAACCAACCTCCCTCTGATACCAATTGAATGTTCAGGAGGTATGCTTGATACCACCTGAAGGTGTTAGTTAGAACAGATATACTCTAGAGGGAGGGGGGGTGAATAGAGTATGTTGGTGATTTAAAACTTTTACAACTGTTGTTGTATTTTAGGTGTGTGTGTAGGGAAGCAAATACAATAAACCAAGATGCAGCAACTATCTAATCACAGCACATTCACAAAGCAAGGCCAGAAAACAAAAAGAAAAGAAAGCAACCAGACGACACAAGAATTTTATAGTGGTTCCCCAAATCTGGGTAGTCCACTCTTCTACCACCCTGGTAGGAATCCACTGCAGGAAGGGGTTGATCAGGTGTCCTGGCACCAATGGGGTTTTGATCAGGTTCCCAAAAACCAAACCCTCAAGTCTTTTGGAGGGAGACTTGCAACCAGAATAATTTTTAAGGGAATTAAAACCCTGTACAGAGGTGGAGTGAGAGGGTGATGAGGTATTCTCTTTCTCAAGTCAAATGAGAAGACTTGTGGATTGTTGTTTAGCAGCTTTGCTCCCCCTGAGATGTAGAATGAATCAGGAAGAATGCTGGAGCACTGCTTCAGGGTGATAGGTCTTCAAAGACCTAGATTTCCTGGTCCAGAGAAAGTCTCCAGGAACGACTTGTGACTGATATGAATGTATTATCTTTGAAGTTATCCTGAGTAAAAGCAGATGAAGAAGATTCTTGATATTGATGTAGTGTTCTTCTTCTTCTTCTTGATCAGTTTCTCTCTGCGCCAAGAATGAATTCCTTTTTCTGTGTTGTCTGAATCACTGTCTGTCTTTTTGTTGTTTATTCCTGTATTACTGACTCTCTCTGTATATCTCAATGTCTCATAAGAAACATTCGAATTTTTTGAATATAGAGCAGTAATGGCAGACGGCCTGTAAAGGAAGCAGCAATTAATTATTTCCCCAACTGTTTCCATGGGAAAATGGCATGTAATAATCCAGGATTAACTTCGCATTCTAAAGGTAGTATTCTGGGAAGAACTTCCATTAAATGTTCAGGAATCAGCGCCATGGAATGAGATGGGAATGGAAGAAGACCTAGTCTGGAATCATCGATTGAAGAACATAATTCGTCAAACTGAGTTTTGAGTTCGTCGAGCTGTGCCTGAGTTCGTCGAGCTAAGCTGAGTTCGTCGAGCTGAGCTGAGTTCGTCGAGCTGACAGTCTTCATTCGTTGAACAGACAACCTTCAATATCAGACAATCTTTATTCGTTGAGCAGAGAACTAAATTCGTCGAGCTGAGAACTAAAGTCGTTGACCTGAGAATTTGAGAACTTGAGGTCGAGCTCAGAAAGTAATTCGTCGACCAAAGCTTGAAGTTGAACTTAGAGAAATTCTGAAGTAGTCCTGATAATGCTTGAAGTAGAATCCTGGTGTTCGTCAAAAAAGAACATAGTTCGTCGAGCTCAGCACTACGAATTTTCTCACGATCGTCGAGCGCAGAACTCCCTTCGTCGAGCTGAGTTCGACCAACATCGAACTCATTTCACTTAGTCTGAAAAACTGATAGATCTGGAGTTCCTGATGGTCTTGAGGAAGGCTGGTCCATCTGAAGTTGAGATTGAGGACTGTCCTACTCTCTAAGACATAAACTTGACCCAGACTATACATGATGGGTCACATCCTAAGTTAGGGGACCTAGCACAAATCAACTAGGGATCCAATATCTTTATTATAACCTTTCGCTCTATTTATTTCATCGCGCTTTATCCATTGCTGTCTCGTATGAAAGTGAACTTAGGGCGCTGGTCGTTGGCCTCCTCTTCACCCTACCAAGCACGACATAGTTTGCCCTTTTTCTCTCATCTCGCCTTGAGATGCACCCCGCGCGAGTAGAGCCCAGAGACCAAACAAGCTGCTTACGATAAATCCCTCGTTTCTGTGCGGGACCCGTGCCTTTGATAGTGACTACTCGCTTTCTACGTGCGAGACCCCCCTAGCAGAGCGCTAGTCTGAAGTGCTCATCCTCACTTGTATTGCCCAAACCCCTCTTTCTCTTAGGGATCTTTGGTCAATTTAATGATAAGTATAGGCACCTTTATTCGTAAGCTCTTACCACTTGATTTGTCACCGAGTGAGCGTATAGCCCTTCCAGCTAGATGAGAGCCTGGTCGGCGGGTTTGCTCGGGGTCCCCTCTCCAAACCATCTCCAACCACCGCGTGAGCCTACAGTCCTGTCAGCTCGATGATATCCTGGTCAGCATGTCTTCTCGGGGTCTCCTCTCCATACCATCTCCAACCACCGAGTGAGCCTACATTCCTGCCAGCTAGATGAGAGCCTGGTTAGCGGGTCTGCTCGGTACCTCCACTCAAAATCAACTCCAACCACCGAGTGAGCCTACAGTCCTTACAGCTAGATGAGAGTTTGGTCAGTGGGTCTTCTCGGGGTCTCCTCTCCCAACCATCTCCAACCACCGAGTGAGCCTATAGTCCTGCAAGCTAGATGAGAGCCTGGTCAGCGGGTCTGCTCGGGGTATCCACTCCAAATAATCTCCAACCACTGAGTGAGCCTACAGTCCTACCAGCTAGATGAAAGCCTGGTCAGCGGGTCTGCTCGTGGTCTCCACTCCAAATCATCTCCAACCACCAAGTGAGCCTACAGTCCTGCCAGCTAGATGAGAGCCTAGTCAGCGGGTCTGCTCGGTCTCCACTACAAATCATCTCCAACCACCGAGTGAGCCTACAATCTTGCAAGCTAGATGAGATCCTGGTCAGCGGGTCTGCTTGAGGTCTCCTCTCCCAACCATCTCCAACCACCAAGTGAGCCTACAGTCCTGCCAGTAAGATGAGAGCCTGGTCAACGGGTCTGCTCGTTGTCTCCACTCCAGATCATCTCCAACCATCGAGTGAGCCTACAGTCCTACCAGCTAGATGAGAGCCTGGTCAGCAGCTCTTCTCGGGGTCTCCACTCCAAATCATCTCCAACCACCGAGTGAGCCTACAGTCCTGCCAGCTAGATAAGAGCCTGGTCAGCGGGTCTGCTTGGGGTCTCCTTGCCCAACCATCTCCAGCCACCGAGTGATCCTATAGTCTTGACAGCTAGATGAGAGCTTGGTCAGTGGGTCTGCTCGGGGTCTGCACTCCAAATCATCTTCAACCATCGAGTGAGCCTACAGTCGTACCAGCTAGATGAGAGCATGGTCAGTGGGTCTGCTCGGGATCCCCTTGCACCCACTCCACTCTTAATGCCATAAAGAAAATCACCTACGATTTCATCATATCAGAAGGCCACATCAAGATTGCAAGTACTGGAAAATATAATGAACAAAAGGTGTTATGGATAAAATCTCTTTAAGTCATGGCAACTTCGGGCACGATCGAGGGGTACCCCATCCACATCCTGGAGGTGGTACCCTCCCTACTACAAGACTTCTTTTACTATAAAGGGACCTTGCCAATTTGGATTAAGCTTCCCTATTGATGCCCATCTGCCTGCAGCGTCCACCTTCTTGAGGACTAAGTCAATGTTCTGGAACTGCTTGATCCTTATATACTTATCAAAGTACTTCGCCATCTGGCGCTTGACCTCCTCCTGCCGGATCAACGCCAAGTCCCTGAGTTCTTCCACGAGATCAAGAGAGATTCTTTTCTCTTCCACGTTCTTTGCCATCCATCCTTCGTCTCCTTCCCTTGCAACGGCTACTCTTGGAGATGTGACCTTGAACTCTATTGTTATGACTGTCTCTGAGCCATGAGAGAGCTAAAATGGGGTCTCTCTTGTGGCGGTGTTTTGTGTGGTCCTCAAGGCCTAAAGAACTGAAGGGAGCTGTTCGACCCACCTCCCCCTTAGATTCTCCACTTTATTCTTCAAAAGACTAACGATGATCTTGTTTGCTGCTTCCACCTGGCCATTACTCCATGGATGATGAACTGAGGCAAAACGGAGGTCTATGCACAGACGGATATAGAAATCAACGAATTCCCTACTAGCAAATTGTGGTCCATTATCAATAACAATGGCCAGCGGTAGCCCATGCCTGCAAATGATGTCTCCCCATACAAAATTTTTGACCAACTGCGATGTCACCTTGGCCAATGCCTTCACCTCCAGCCATTTTGAAAAGTAATATATCATGACCAAAAGAAACTTCCTCTGACCACTAGCCTGGGGAAAAGGACACACCAGATCTAGCCCACATATTACGAAGGGCCAGGGAGCCGTGATCGTTCGTAGCCTTTGTGCGGGAAGGAGTTAGAGGGGGGGGGAACTCATGGCACTTTTGACATCTTTTTGCGAACTCTTCTGCATCTTTCCTGAGGGTAGGCTAGTGATGCGTGTTAAAACTCCAAAAATTATTTCGAGCTCGCGGCGCCCCGAGCGGTTTTATTTAAGAATGGCAGAGTTGGTTTTTATTTAGAAAACGGGGCGCGCGGATTTATTATTTGGATATAAAACGGATGTGATCGAGTTTTAACGAAAGGAGGCAAGTGCACCTATCGTGTGTAGTATAGGATATTCCGGTGTGGAATATCGAGGTCGTATTGTTCTCGGGGTCGGTTCGTTTATTTCTACTCTTCCCTAGAGGGGACTATTATTTTACTGATAATTACTTATCCGGTAATATATATATATATAATAAAAAAGGGCAATAAAAATGAAAGCATAAAAAAGGTGGAGCCGATGAAGAGCTTAGCTCGTTGGCACCGAATAAAATTGAACTAAAATATACTTTAAATAAAAAGAGATCCTAAGTTTCTAACTAATTAGGGCGGAGACTTGGCCGTGGAGGCTCCACTAAAATGAGCTCACCTATCTCTAGGACTATTGGTCACCTGAACATTAAGACTATTCGACCGGGCTCTCGTCCGACGAAGGATTCCTCTTAATGCCTGCATTACGCCATGAACCCCGTTATTGGGTGGGGAACCCAATCCGATAGAGTTGGCACGCCTCCTCTCTCGAGGGTTAGTGCGGAACTCCATTTACCAAGGGGTGATCGCTCCATACGCACGACCTCTCGGCTAGCTAGCGTATGGACTACGGAAATAGGGCCCACACATCGATTATGTGGTCCTACGCATCGTAAACCCACGACAAACCTTAAGTGATTTTAATTATTTAGAAACATGAGACCTTTTATTATTTAAAGCAATATTATTTGTACCAATGCTCTTGGATACTGAGGGCTAAGAACGTTAGCCACTCATCGGAATGCGGACGGCAGCGATTGAAAGCAATAAAATTAAGCAGTAAATGAAAGCAGTAAATGAAAGCAGTAAAAGGAAAGCAGAAAATTGCAGGTCCTACTCAAACGAGTAGGACTGAAATGAAAGAAGGAAAATTGCAAGTCCCGGCTCAAATGAGTGGGCGGGACAAAATAAAGCGAGTCCTACTCAAACGAGTAGGAGAAAATAAATGCATTTACAAGTCCATTTCAATTATTACAATAAAGACCTGCCATTTAACTCAAGTGAGTAGGCGGTAAATACAATCCAGCCATTTAACTCCTAGCGAGTAGGCGGAAAATAAAAGCTAACACTCACGCACTCGACATAAAATTAAAACACACAAACTCTACAAAAAGTAAACACACTCTACTGGATTTGAAATACGCACACACAAAATAGAAATGAAAATGCACACGTACAAGTCCTACACAAACGAGTAGGCGGGAAATAAAAGCACGCCATTTAACTCTTAACGAGTAGGCGAAAATAGATGCAACACACGCACGCACTCTACAGAATTGAAAGAAAGCAGTTTAAACTAACTCATACACGCACGCACACGTACAAAATATAGGAACAACTAAGTGACCGAAAAATTAAAACAACTACATTTTTACCGATCTAATGCGCTAGAAATGAATAAAAAGTGAAAATAAAATTTAAAGGAGCAAAAAGTTTGCAAATAAACGAAAAGTGCAAGTGCTCGAAAGATTGAAATGAATACATTTCTACCGATAGAATGCTGTAGAAATGCATAAAATGAAGAAATAAAATTTAAACAGGCAAAAAGTTTTTGAAAATAAAAGCAAAAATGAAGTGTTTGAAAAATTGAAGCGGCTATATATTCATTCCTATAACTCCGTAAAAGTGATCAAAAAGTGAAAATAAAGTTAAAAGAACGAAAAAATTTTAGACCTAAAAAGGAAAATCTAAGTTAGTGAAAAGTTAAAAGCACTTTGAAAATAATTTTTATTGGTTTATAGGACTGCATAAAAGCTATAAAAACCTAAGTCGAACCAAAACTAAGTATAAATGACTAAGTATGAAAGCATGAAAGTTAATCTCATACACACACACACCCATTTTAAAAGACTAAAAACAAAGTTAAAACTAAATAAAAAGATAAGATTGAATAAGAGATTGCTTATAGATGAAGTTCATGACAATGTAAAGAGGAAAAACTACAAATTTTATAAAGATAAAAAGTTCATTACAAAGCTAAAACAAACAAACAAAAAGGGGAGGGGGATAAAATCTCCTTACAAAGCCCTTGGGATCATCTATCAGCAAAGCACTTATACAAAATGGTTCAGGAAAGTGGAACAACAGCTCAAACAGAAGGCTGCAATTTATAGACAAAAAAATTTCATCGAACACGCCCTCCGACACGGGCGTGTCAGGGTGCGTGTCAACACTATACATATGGCAGTCGTGAATTGACTGGAGATTTTGACTTTGCGGCTGAAAACACGGCGGTCACACCCATGTCACGGGCGTCACATTGGGCATGTCATTCGGCGATTGATGGCGTTGTTGACTTCAGGGGTCGCCGGAGGCGGTTTGTCGGGCCAGATGGAAGAGTCACGCCCTAGGTCACGCGCGTGACTCTGGGCGTGTCGGGTTGAGTCGACACTCGACAAACGTAGAGCGGAAATTGTCGAGTTGGAAATTCATCGAGCGGGAAGAGGAGTAACGCCCTGGGTCACGGGCGTGACTCTTGGCGTGGCGCAGAGTCGACGATCGTCGAGTTGAAATCGTCGAGCGGGATGGACACGGGCTTGGTCACGCCCCGTGTCGGATTGATACGGGCGTGTGGTCGGGCGTGTCGATTTTTTTCTTCAGAAATTGGCTGAATCACTGGTTGTTGACGTGTCACGCCCAGGTCACGGGCGTGACCAGTAATGACACGGGCATGCCATTACTGTTTTTGGCAGATATTTTGTATTTTTTCTGAAAAAGAAAATATGTTAAGTTTGCAAAATATTTACAATAAAAGGAGCATTTTATTAAAGAAAATTAAACAAAAATAACAAAAATAATGTAAAACAGTTTATTTAATGTACATTAAAATATGTATATCTACAACTCATCAAATACCCCCATACTTAAGCTTTTGCTATTCCAGAGCAAAAGTTGGAGATGAACTTATAATGAATTAAGGAAATCCTAAGTTTATCTACCGCTTGACTTAATTGAAAAAAGGATCTAAATAAATTTCCCGGATATAAGAGTTAAATCCTAAATTATGCCAAAAATTTAAATAAAGGAAGAGTTTCAGCTAAAAACTTATGATATGATCGAGTAGATAGCAAAAAATTTTATTTGTTAGGCTAACAAAAATAGATTGGATTTATGAAACTGTAGCTTCGAAAAATTAAAGGAAATAATTTAATTTACAAATTATGCTCTAAAAAAGATTTCAAAAATAAATCTAGAATTTTTTTGAATTTGGCGGAGGGGGATATCGTGGTATATGAAGAAGGCTTTGAATTAGAGGCGAGGGTATATTTTTTTCCCTCGAACCTCTAATGAAATTTTTTGGTTTGAATGTGGATGTTAGGAAAATGAAATCTTATTTTCCATAACATAATATTTTTTTCTTTAAACATCTTCATAATAATCCAATGTATATATGTAGAAGTAATGAATTTTATCGTTTTACTCCATAACATATAATTTTTTCAAATATTGGATGCTTATGTTTACGGAACGAAATCTTATTCCCATTGACATAAGATCTTTTAAGGATCGAAATCATGTCAAGTATGACATGAAAAAAAAGTGATAGAGTTTTTTCAAAAATAAAACTAGGTTTAATTAAAAAACTTTTGAGAGCAACCTTTATAAATTAAACATTCCTAAATTTCAAAAAAAAACTTGGAGTTATGATAACTTGAAATCTAAGATTGTTATTTTTAACAAAATAAATATGCAACTATTTTGATAGATTAGAAGTGGTGCCGAAAACAGGTACCTTATTTAAATAAAAAAAAGCATACGAAAATTTTTAAAACTTAACCCCAGATATCTAAATCTATCGTTCTCCAATTAATAAACGAATAGTAAGCAAAGAACTAAAATAATTCGCTTATAAATTAACTCGCAACTAGGTTGTTGGAGAGCGAAAAGGGTTAAGAATTGAGATATTCGATTTATTTGTTACAAAATATTTTTAGATTTTTGGGGTTTTTATTATTATTTTTTGGTGGCCCGCGAACAGACTCTTTGAGTGGTTGGTTCGATGAGTCGAACGCCGCGGGCATGCTAAAAAGCGAGTTTTACAATTAAGAAGAGGCGGGAAAGAAAGAGAATTATTTTTTAAAAAAAATTAACAAAGGAAAAATAAATAATTTTTTTTTGTTTTGTTTTTGAATTTTTGTTTTATAATTTTTTTTTGTTTTTAGATTATAAAAACAAGGAAAAAAAATTTTTTGGTTTTTAAAACTTTTTTTTTTGGTGCAGAAAATAAAGATGCAGAAAATAGGAAACTAAGAATACATCCCCATACTTAAACCAAACATTGTCCCCAATGTTGCAATTTAAGTATGCGAAACGATTAATATACAAAATATAATATGGGCAAAATAAAGGGGAGGGGGGTCGGAAGTACCCTTACACGAGTTCGGGGAGGCCCGGGTTGAAACCCTGCATTATTTTAGAAGAAGTAGCAAAAACATAACAGAAAAATAAAATGAAAAAGATAAACTCGGCCTAAAGTGCGCGGGCGGTAGGGGGCAAATGTGTAAGTGACGCGTAAGCTAACGTCTTAGCTGTTGAGTGGGACAGATAAGAGAGCCCCTAGTGCGCACAAGAGTGTGATATGTCGAAGTGACAAAAAAGTGTTATTTGTTTAAAGTATTGAGTATTATTAGTCATTTTGTAAAAAACATAATTTTGCGTTTTGAAAAGGAAGAAGGTAAAAACAAAAAATATAGACGAAATTTTTTTTTTGTGGTCTTTTAGGAAATTTTTTATTGTTTTTGGTTTTGTGGTTTTTGTTTTTTTTTTTTTTGTTTTTTTTTTGTAAGTTTTTAAATTTTTTTGGTTTGTTTTTGTTTTTTATTTTTTAGTTTTATAGTTTTTTTTCAAATTTTTTTTTTTAAGGTTTTTCAAATTTTTTAATTTTATAAGTTTTTTTTTAAAAAAATTTTGTTTTATAATTTTGTAATAATCATTTTTTTTGATAGTTTTTATTATGATTATTATTATTATAATATTTTTGTTGGCTATTTTTTGTTTTTGTTGAAATTATATATAATAGGTAAAATTAATAGTATTCCAGAGTTCGAAATAACGACTCGAAAATTCCCCGGCAACGGCGCCAAAAACTTGATGCGGGTTAAAACTTCAAAAATTATTTCGAGCTCGCGGCGCCCCGGGCGGTTTTATTTAAGAAATGCAGAGTTGGTTTTTATTTAAAAAACAGGGCGCGTGGATTTATTATTTGGATATAAAACAGATGTGATCGAGTTTTAACGAAAGGAGGCAAGTGCACCTATCGTGTGTAGTACAGGATATTCCGGTGTGGAATATCGAGGTCGTATTGTTCTCGGGGTCGGTTCGTTTATTTCTACTCTTCACTGGAGGGGACTATTATTTTACCGATAATTACTTGTCGGGTAATATATATATATAATAAAAAAGGGCAATAAAAATGAAAGCATAAAAAAGGTGGAGCCGATGAAGAGCTTAGCTCGATGGCACCGAATAAATTTGAACTAAAATATACTTTAAATAAAAAGAGATCCTAAGTTTCTAACTAATTAGGGCGGAGACTTGGCCGTGGAGGCTCCACTAAAATAAGCTCACCTATCTCTAGGACTATCGCTCACCTGAACATTAAGACTATTCGACCGGGCTCTCGTCCGACGAAGGATTTCTCTTAATGCCCGCTTTACGCTAAGAACCCCGCTATTGGGTGGGGAACCAAATTCGGTAGAGTTGGCGAGCGTCCTCTCTCGAGGGTTAATGCAGAACTCCATTTACCAAGGGGTGTGAAAGTGCAACTAGATCTGATATACTCTAGAGGGGGGGGGGTGAATTGAGTATATGGTGCTTTAAAAACTTTTACAAACTTTTACAACAATTGTTGTAATATGTGTGAGCAGGGAAGAAGAAATAAATCTAATCACAGAACTAAGCTATGCAAAAACTAAGCACAGAAAAATCAAGACCAGAAATAAAAAGAAAGCAAGCCAAAACCAGATGACACAAGGGAATATAGTGGTTCCCCAAACTTGGGTACATCCACTCTTCTACCACCCTAGGTAGGAATCCACTGCAGGATGAGTTGATCAGGTGTCCTGGGCACCAATGAGTTTTTGATAAGGTGCTCAAAAACCAAAGCAGATTTTTTGATCAGGTGTCTTGCCACCAATGAGCTTTTGACAAGGTGCTCAAAAACCAGATTCAAACTTTTGAAGGGAGTTTGAAAAACCTTTACAGAGTGGGGGTGAGAGAGTGATGGCAGTCTTCTCTTTCTCAAACAACTGAGAAGACTATGTGGATTGATGTCAAAGCTCCCCCTGAATCCTTGAAATCTTTAGGAAGAAAAGCTTTGCTGAGGGTGATAGGCCTTCAAATATTGAACTCCAGCAATGGATGATTTCAGCAAAAGGGACTGAAATGTTGAGTGTCTGGAGTCTGGAATATGTTGGCCTTGAACACTTTGAAAACTACAGAGATCTGAAGATTTGAGAAAACTTGATCTCCTTTGATGAGTGTTCTTGAGAATTCTTTGTGACAGAAGATTTTGAATGAGTCTCTGTAATCTGTATTGAGTGTGCTCTATTTCCTGTTTTTTCTTAGAGATTCAAAAACATTCTCTCTTTTACTCTCTGGTCCTGAATAGAATATTATTCTCTGTCAAGGATAGTCGTTGGACTGTATTGATTGCATCCTTAATTGCATAATCTCTTTTTGAGGAAAGTCCACAGAATTATTCCTTGAAAAGTCCCTTGAAACTTGGACCAGAATTGAATGAAAATGGCTAGCAAATCTCTGAATTAATTGCAGAATAACTCCTAACTGATTTGAATTTGAATTCTGGAAGTTATCTGAAATCGTCCAACTGAGCTCTGCTATCGTCGAGCTGAGCTCAGCGATCTGAAAACACACAGCAGCAAGAAAAACGTCGATCTGAGCTCAAAGATCATCGAACTGAGCTCAGAGATAAGGATCTAATGCAGAGTCAAAATCGTCGACCTGATCTCACCGATCTTCGAATGGAGTTCGATGATATTATGAAGTTGAGCTCAGCGATCGTCGAATGGAGTTCGACGATCTGTCGAAGTTGAGCTAGACGATCGTCGACCGGAGTTCGACGAATCGTCGTGATGAGCTCGACGATCAGACTTAGTCTCCTAGACAGAAAAACTTGGTTTTCAGGGCAGCTTCCAAACCTAGACTTCTAACCCTTAGACTCAATTCTAATTGACCTTTTAAGCTATACAGGAGGTCAAGCAAAGGTTCCTAGAGACATAGTGATCCTGACCCAAATTAGTAATAGGGTGTTCCAACAATCTCCCCCTATTTGGGTTAGGATTACTATTTACAGACTTTGGAAAATTTAAATAACAACATACAAGCAAAAACACAGAAAAGCAACAGCTGGATATTGCAGAAACATCACAGATATATATATATCATCCAGATAATCAGAAATTCAGAAACTGTCACCTTACAAAGTCATTTCTTCTCTTTGCCTTTAACCATTTTAATTTCTCTATTTGGATTTAGGGCTTCTTTGTTGGACCTGGTGTCATCTTCTGCACCCAAATAAGTTTGCTTTGCAGGCTTGGGAACCACAGCAGCAGGATGCAATTCCATATATCTGTCAGCATCAAAGAATTTACTGGAAGCATATCTTTCTAATTCTTTCTGTCTTTGCTCAGACATTGTAGAAATGTTGGAGGTATCCAATCCTTGATCTCTGGCCTTCTTAATCTGATCTAGGGCAGCCAATTCTTTTAACCTGGCAGTCCAAGCAGCTGGGTTATTTTCAGGGTCCTCATAAGGTACATGTGGCTCATACCTATTGGAAGGATTGTCTTGAGGAGGCCTGACAGACACATTCTCTTTCAGCTTATAGGGGAAAGGACCTGATGATGTATCAGATGAAACATGTCCTCCCCTAGAATATGGGTGCTGCCTGGAGTACCCTTTAGAATATACTTGAAAATCTCTCTGATTACCCCTGTATCCTTCTCTCCTAGAATATGAACCCCTAGATTGGCTTTCCCTTTGGTAGGATCTGGCATGGGGTTGATAGGGAGCCTGGCTTCTAGCTGGGGGTTGGCTTGCAGAGCTTCCACCTGCACCTGCATCAGGAGGAGGTGGTGGAGGAGGATGAGGGTGCTGGAATTGGGAAGAGCCCTTCTCATATTTTCTCTTTTTCTTCATGGATTTCAGCTGGTTTTTAGAATATTGCATCCAATGTTCAGTGATAGGACAATTATGCAGAATGTAGTAAGGAATGTCATTGTTATCTTTGACTTTTGCAGGAGGAACCCATTTCATTGCCTTGCTCCTTGCCTTCCTTTTCCTGGCAATAGTAGCAGAAGAATCATCAGAGTCTGTTTTGAACTCATTAGATTCAGAACTCTGGTCATCATATAGAGCATCTATTCTCTTCATCAAGTCTTTCTTCAGCTGAACAGAGGCAGATGAGGCAGAAGCAACAACAGCAGCAGCAGGAGTGGTGACAGCAGCAGTAACATTCTCACTTACAGCAGAAACAACAGATTCACTCTCAACAGCAGATTCACTAATAGCCACAGAAGCTAGAGAGGTGATAGCAGCAACAACTTCATTGATAACAGCAGTAACATCATCAAAATCTGCAGCAGGCTCAATTTCAGTGGCCTCTGACATCAGAAAGTCCTTGGATATTGGCTCAGCAGAATCAATTGGAACTTCAGCAACAATATGAACAATCTTAGCAGCAGCAGCATCTTCAGTAGCAGCAATCACTGAATGTACAAAAGAGGAGATAATGCTGGGGTCACAGCAAGAGAAAGGCACCAATGCCTTGGATAAGTCTTCTGGGGGCTGGACAGCATTATTCTCTGGCAAACAGCTGAAGAAGGCAGAATCAAAAGCAGAAAGCAAAGACCTTAGGTCTATTGCAAGAACTGCAGTAGGAGGCACAGCAGCAACAGCAGCAAGAGGAGGAGCAGCAGTCACAGAAACAGCAGCAGCAACAGCATGAAGAGTCTCTTCATATGGCATCTCCCCCTGCCTAGATGCAGAGACATCTGGATCAAGGCACACTGCTGTGGGTGCTACCTGAGGGAAGAAGGAGGAGAGCCTGGCAGATAGAGCTGCCACTGACTGGTGTAGAGGAGCTAAGGAGGTCTCTAACAGGAGAGAGATCCTGGGGCAATCAGCTCATACAGCCTGTCAGCTAGGGGTGAGAGGTCTACTTGCTCAATAGCTGGAGCAGAGGTAGATGGAATAGGAGCAGCTGGGGATGCTGGAAGGGAAGGGCTGGAGAAGTGTGGAATGGAGGGCTCAGGTGTTGGGATGGTGGATATGGAGGACAAGGGGATGGATATGGATGGAGTGAATGTTGGTTGATCAATGATGTGGTGTAGGAGGTCTTAGAATGAAGTGGAGGAGGAGGGTAACTCAGGAGGAGAGGATGGGGAATCATCCATATAGGAGTCATCCAGGAGGGTGAAGGATGGAATGGATGGTGAAGAGGTGATATCTGGTGGAGGGTATGAGAACAGAGGGTGGAATTGGTCATTTGGTGGAGGTAGAATGGGTGCTGGAGATGGAGTTGATGTTGGAGATGGGCTGGATATGGTAATGGTGGATGGAGCTGGAATGGTGGATGGTAGGGGAAGGGTTGGAATTGGAGGAGGAGAAGAGGCAGCAAAAGCAGCAGCCAGGTCATCTGCAGGGGCAGAGACCTGTGGGAGAGTGACTCCTTGAGTCCTTGTGCCTGAAGGAGCACTTGAGGCTAGGCTTGCTTATTTGCCTGTCCCACTTGCCAAAGAGGGCACAGGTAAGTCTCTTGGAGGCATTTATGTGAACTCCAGAGGAGACCAGCAAGGCAGTGCACCTGGTCTGCAGAAAAACTCCAAGAATCCTTCCAAAATTAACAAAGCTCTTGTTTATTTTCTTTTTGATTAGGTCAAAGAAGACCTCTCCCCAGTTCAAATTTTTCTTATCCATCAGAGCTCCCATGATACAGAGCTGATGTCTGGATATAGTGTCATGAGCAGAGTGCTTTGCAAGCAGCACTTTCTCTACCAGATCTGTCAGGAACCTGTATTCAACAGACAGATTCCTCTTGAATAGCTTGCTAGGGTTTCCCTCTGGATGACCCATCCTGGCAAGCAGGTCAGAATATTCTTCTCCTGATAACTCAGCAATATCTTCTCCATTTCTCAGTCCAAAAACCTCTGTTAAAACTGTGGGGGTCAAGGGTACCTGATTTCCAGCAATAGACCCAACTATTGTAGAGTTGTCTTGATTATGAGCAGTATAGACCCACTCTTTTATCTCATCTGAAGCCAGCTTGATTCTGGTGGTCATGAGGGCAGACAGATTTTGATCCTTGAATAAACCCAGTATGTCTTAGAAAATCTGGTCGGTGGTGCTGAATGATTCTATATCAATGTCAAACCCGGCGTCAAACTTCATTGCAGCTAGGACAGCAACTGACACAACCATTGTACCTGCAAAAACTCAACAAACAAAATAACCAAGCGTAGAACTATTTGAAGGGAAAGAAAATTCTGCAGAGAAATCGAAAGCGCAAAAGAGAACGACGGCGAAAAATGAGTTTTATATTAGGGTTCGACGCAGAAATGGAAAGATCGTTGAACTCAGTTCGACGATCGGGGCTTCTAAAGGAATCTGAAGAGTCTTCAACATCGTCGATCTCCGTTCGACGATCTTGGAGAGCGTCGAGCTCCGTTCGACGATCGTTCAGAGAACAAAATCGTCGAGCGCCGTTCGACGATCGTTGACCGGAAGAGATAGTTCATACTATCGGAGAGGCATTGAACTCAGTTCGACGATTTTGGAAATCGTCGATCTCCGTTCGACGATCTTAGGGGAAATCGTCGAGTGCAGTTCAGAGATCAGAAAAATTCTAGACACTAAGAAAAATCAGAATTTTTGCCTAGTCTTGGTCAATTTTTAGCTTTCAAAATCTTGGAAATTATGTAAGACTTCCTCCATCTAACATTCCTAACTGATTTAGGAAGAAGGTGTGTTTCTTTTCATCCAAAGGCTTGGTGAAAATGTCTCCCCTTTGTAAATCAGTTGGGATATATTGTAATTCAATTCTATTCTTTTCAACATTATCCCTTAAGAAATGATGCCTAATCTCTATGTATTTTGTCCTACTATGGAGGACTGGATTTTGTGCTATGGAAATAGCACTTGTGTTATCACAAAAGATTTTAGACTTCTCTAAGTTATAACCACAGTATAGGAGTTGGTTTTGAATCCACAATATTTGTGAACAACAACTGCCTGCAGCCATATATTCAGCTTCAGCAGTTGAAGTTGACACAGATGTTTGTTTCTTACAAAACCAAGAGACAAGTTTGTCACCAAGGAACTGACAAGTTCCACTGGTGCTTTTCCTGTCAATTCTGCATCCAGCATAATCAGCATCTGAGAATCTAGTTAAATCAAATGCTGACTCTTTTGGATACTAGAGACCTAGATTTGGACAACTCTTAACATACCTGAGAATCCTCTTTACTAAGGTTAGGTGTGACTCTCTAGGGCTTACTTGGAACCTAGCACATATACATGTATCAAACATTATATCTGGTCTACTAGCTGTAAGATACAGTAAAGAGCCAATCATTGCTCTATATGTTGTCTGATCAACAGGTTTCCCATGTTCATCAGCATCTAATACAGCATTGGTAGGCATGGGTGTTTTCATACAAGATGCCTCAGACATACCAAATTTCTTAACCAGTTCATTTGCATATTTGGTTTGAGAAATAAAGATGCCTTCAGCATGTTGTTTGACTTGCAATCCTAGGAAGAAGGATAGCTCACCCATGCTACTCATCTCAAATTTAGAATGCATTAGGTTAGAAAACCTTCTGCACAATTTGGAGTCAGTAGAACCAAAAATGATATCGTCTACATAAATTTGTACTAGTAGGGTATGGGACTTATGGGTTCTAATAAAAAGAGTTTGGTCTACTCTACCCCTTATAAAACCATTTTCCAAGAGAAAGCATGCTAAGGTCTCATACCATGCTCTGGGAGCTTGCTTGAGACCATATAATGCTTTATTTAATCTAAAAACATAATCAGGATAAGTTGGAGAGATAAAACCTGGAGTTTGTCTGACAAAGACTTCCTCTTTGATGTCTCCATTTAAGAAGGCACTTTTGACATCCATCTGATAGACTTTGAATCTTTTGTGAGCTGCATAAGCTAGAAAAATCCTGATGGCTTCTAATCTTGCAACAGGTGCAAAAGTCTGGTCGTAGTCGATTCCTTCTTCTTGAGAGTATCCCTGGGCAACTAGCCTTGCCTTGTTCCTTATAATTACTCCTTGATCATCCAGTTTGTTTTTGAATACCCACTTTGTTCCAACAAGTGAATGATCCTTAGGCTTTGGCACTAGTTCTCATACTTTGTTCCTCTCAAATTGATGCAACTCCTCTTGCATTGCAATGATCCAGTGTGGATCTTTCTTTGCATCTTGAATGGACTGAGGTTCAATTTGAGATAGGAAGCAGGTGTGCAACAGGTTTTGGTTGACCTGATTTCTGGTTTGCACACCAGCTGAGATTTCTCCAATTATTTGGGAAATTGGATGGTCTCTTGATGTTACTAAATCAACAGGGGGTGTTGATTGTTCACCAACCTGTGTTGTTGTTTCCTCTTGTGGTACAACAACTGGCTCTTCAGGTTGTGCTTCAATGTGTTGAGCATTCCCTTCATCTTCACTGCTTTCATCCTCTTGAGTAACCTGTAACCTGTTC
This sequence comes from Platanthera guangdongensis, assembly GCA_039583875.1. Lineage (NCBI taxonomy): Eukaryota > Viridiplantae > Streptophyta > Magnoliopsida > Asparagales > Orchidaceae > Platanthera > Platanthera guangdongensis. The sequence continues at coordinate 113,393,761 of CM077155.1, read as the reverse complement.
AAGTCTTCAACTAGAGAATGTTCCTGCAAAGGTTCTATGGTAGAAGAAATCTTCTCCTTGAAAGACATGTTAGTTTCATCAAATGAGATGTGAACAGATTCCTAGATTTTCAAACTTGATTTATTATAGACCCTATAGGCCTTGCTGATCATGGAGTATCCCAGAAACACTCCTTCATCAGCTTTGGCTTGAAATTTTGCTAAATATTTCTTGTCATTATTATGAATATAGCAAATACAACCAAATACTCTAAAATAGTCAACTTTAGGTTTCTTCCCTTTGAGTAATTCATAGGGAGTCTTTCCCTTTAGTTTATGTATCAGACTTCTATTCAACACATAGTTGGAGGTGTTCACTGCCTCTGCCCAAAAGGTTAGAGGTAGATGAGCATCTGACAACAATGTAGTAGCAGATTCAATAAGGGTTCTATTTTTCCTTTCAGCTACCCCATTTTGTTGAGGAGTTCTAGGAGCTGAGAAAGTATGCCTGATCCCTTCACTCTGATAGAACTCTTGCATAAGAAGAGAATCAAACTCTGTCCCATGATCACTTCTGATCAGGGCAATGTGAGTATTGAACTCAATCTGTATGCATTTGAGAAACTCTGTCAGACACTTAAAGTTATCAGACTTCTTCCCTAGAAAGAACACCCAAGTGAATCTAGAGAAGTCATCTACAATTACTAAAGTGCAGGATTTCCCTCCTAGGCTTTGTACTGTGATGGGTCCAAAAAGATCCATGTGTAACAGATACAATATCCTAGGTGAATCACTCTTATTAAGTGACTTAAAACTGTTTTTAGTTTGCTTGCCTAATTGACAAGCCCTGCAGAGTCCTTCCTTCTTGTAGTGGCCAGAAGGTAGTCCTCTAACAAGGTTGTCCTTGGATAGCCTAGCAATAGTTCTAAGGTTTAGGTGTCCTAATCTCTTATGTCATAAAACATTTGATTTACAGACTGAATTAAACAGGCAGATATCTACATCAGTTGAAAGAAAATCTACTAGATAGATGTTACCTTTCCTTTTACATGTCAACACAGTTGTGTTGTCCTCTGACTTGATTTTGCATAAGGCTTTGCTGAAGGTCACCTGGTAACCTTCATCACACAGCTGACTGATGCTGATTAGGTTGTGCTTCAGTCCTTCTACATAAGCTACCTTCTTGAAGGTTACTGAACCAATCTGGACTGCACCATATCCTTTAGTTTGTCCAAAGTTGGAATCACCAAAGATAACTTTGGGTCCAAGCTTGGCTCTAAAGGAAGTGAGGTTGTCCTTGTTCCCTGTCATGTGCTTAGAGCACCCACTATCCAGATACCATTGCTGGTTAGATGTTGGATAGGTCTTCACCTGCACATAAGATAATTCATTTGTTTTTGACCCAGTTTACCTTGCGCCTAGGTTAATAACCTCTAAATTCTGAAATGAAAGACATCCCAGGCTGACTCTTATATCCTTCAGGATGATATCTCCTTGGAGGTATAATCCATTCAGTATAAGGGTTAAAGGTTTGGGATGAAGAACCCTTAGGATTTAATTTTGATTTGCCTTTGAAAAGTTTTCAGAGCTCTGACCTCTGTTCGACGATCTTGGAGCTACGTTCGACGATCTTGGGTCAGATCGTCGAGCTCCGTTCGACGGTCGACTATGGCTGAGGTCAGGTATATGAGATCGTCGACCTGCGTTCGACGACTTTGGCTGATATCGTCGATCTGCGTTCGACGATTTTTCCTGAGATCGTCGAGCTGCGTTCGGCGATCGTCGATCTTCATTCGGCGATCGTCGATCTCCGTTCGACGATTTCTGCTGGGACTTAGTTTTCTGAGGCAGATAAGAATTTTTCCTAGCAACCTCTACAACTCCCTTTCCCTTATCAGAAATAAACTTGATGGGAGTTGTTAGAATAATAGGTTAGCTGGATGAGGCACCCAAGCCCAGTGTACTGTTAAATCTAGAGTTCACTGTGCTTGTGATGTCCATCAGCTTGATTCTTCTCTCATTAAGGGATTCTTCAAGCTTTTGGCCTCAGAGAGCTCACTTTTCAGTGTAGCTATCTGTTCCCTACAGTTATCCAACTCCTGAGAGAGTTTGAGGTTTTCTGACTTTAAAACATTGTGTTCAGATAATTGATTTCTGAGAGAGATAATCTCTTTCTCAGTCTTTAGCAGGTCTAAACACAGTGCTTTAAATTCAGATTTAAAGTCTTCTGAACTAAAATCAAAGGAACTAATTACCTGATCTTCTTCAGGTTGGGTCTCTGAGTCTGACTCTGACTCCTCTTCTTCTGAGTTATGCTGTGAGGCATTGATTGGCATCATGCAGAACTCCTTTTCTTCTACATCATCCTCATCATCACTGGAGCTGGAAGAGGCTTCTGACTCCTCTTCTGTCTCACTCCAGGATTCAGCAACAAACCCTTTTCTTGTATGCTTATTTTTGCTTGAAGAAGGTTTGCTATTGTCATTTCTTTTGGAGTCTTTCTCCTTCCTTCTTTCTTTCTTGTCCCTTCTGTCCTTATTCTTGTTCTCTGGGCAGTCAGGAACTATATGCCCTGGTTTCCTGCAACCAAAGCAAATGATGTCTTTATTATTACCAATGGACTTGTCATACCTTGGTTTATCCTGCTCCTTGTATGATCTTCTTCTGAAGTCCTTTCTGGCCATCTTGTAGAATCTTTTGGCCAGCAAGCTGAGTAGTTCATCATTGCCTGTGGCTTTATCTTCAGGCAGATCCTCAGTTGCCTTGAATGCTATGGTCTTCTCTTTCCTTGTGGCTGGTGAAGCAGCCTTCTGTTCTTCCTCTCTGTTCTTGATGAGTAGCTCATAAGATTTGAGCTTACCCAACAAGGCTTCAGCGGTGATCTCATTCAGACTTCTGGCATCCTTAATTGGCCAGATTCTTGAATCCCAAGTGCTGGGGAAGCACATTAGGATCTTGTCATTAAGTTCTGTCAGAGAGATCTCCTTGTCCAATGTCCTTAGTTCACTGACAATTAGACTTAGTCTGTTATACATGTCTCCCACTGACTCAGTCTCTCCCTTCTTGAAGTTCTCATATTGAGAGATGAGATGGGATCTTCTGTGCTTTCTTTCATCAGCTGAGCCTGAAACTATTTCTAAGAGCTTGTCCCAAATTTCCTTGGCTGAATTACATTCAGCTACCTTTTGAAATATGTCATCTGACATAGTCTGGGCTAGAATGTTCATAGCCTTGGCATCAGCTACTTTCCATTTTTTGATGTCAGCATCTGTTCCTGATGGAGGTGGAACAGCATTTGTACTTGTATTCTCTGGGTGTCTTGGACACACTGTCAAAACAGAATTAAAAATATCTTCGTCAATAGAATTCATGTAAAGTCTAATCCTTGCTTTCCAAAGTGCAAACTTTGACAGATTGCACACTGGAGGTCTGGTGCTAGCATAATCCTTGTTTTGGGCCATGATTTGTGCAAACAAAATCTAATAATAAAATACAAAAGAAAAACAGATCTAGTTTGGGATCTTTGGGTTCAGGTGTTAGTCTGTACAACCAATCAGGTATGGTGGTATATTTAACCAACCTCGCTCTGATACCAATTGAAAGTGCAACTAGATCTGATATACTCTAGAGGGGGGGTGAATAGACTATATGGTGCTTTAAAAACTTTTACAAACTTTTACAACAATTGTTGTAATATGTGTGAGCAGGGAAGCAGAAATAAATCTAATCACAGAACTAAGCTATGCAAAAACTAAGCACAGAAAAATCAAGGCCAGAAACAAAAAGAAAGCAAGCCAAAACCAGATGACACAAGGGAATATAGTGGTTCCCCAAACTTGGGTACATCCACTCTTCTACCACCCTAGGTAGGAATCCACTGCAGGATGAGTTGATCAGGTGTCCTGGGCACCAATGAGTTTTTGATAAGGTGCTCAAAAACCAAAGCAGATTTTTTGATCAGGTGTCTTGCCACCAATGAGCTTTTGACAAGGTGCTCAAAAACCAGATTCAAACTTTTGAAGGGAGTTTGAAAAACCCTTTACAGAGTGGGGGTGAGAGAGTGATGGCAGTCTTCTCTTTCTCAAACAACTGAGAAGACTATGTGGATTGATGTCAAAGCTCCCCCTGAATCCTTGAAATCTTCAGGAAGAAAAGCTTTGCTGAGGGTGATAGGCCTTCAAATATTGAACTCCAGCAATGGATGATTTCAGCAAAAGGGACTGAAATGTTGAGTGTCTGGAGTCTGGAATATGTTGGCCTTGAACACTTTGAAAACTACAGAGATCTGAAGATTTGAGAAAACTTGATCTCCTTTGATGAGTGTTCTTGAGAATTCTTTGTGACAGAAGATTTTGAATGAGTCTCTGTAATCTGTATTGAGTGTGCTATATTTCCTGTTTTTTCTTAGAGATTCAAAAACATTCTCTCTTTTATTCTCTGGTCCTGAATAGAATATTATTCTCTGTCAAGGATAGCCGTTGGACTGTATTGATTGCATCCTTAATTGCATAATCTCTTTTTGAGGAAAGTCCACAGAATTATTCCTTGAAAAGTCCCTTGAAACTTGGACCAGAATTGAATGAAAACGGCTAGCAAATCTCTGAATTAATTGCAGAATAACTCCTAACTGATTTGAATTTGAATTCTGGAAGTTATCTGAAATCGTCGAACTGAGCTCTGCTATCGTCGAGCTGAGCTCAGCGATCTGAAAACACACAGCAGCAAGAAAAACGTCGATCTGAGCTCAAAGATCGTCGAACTAAGCTCAGAGATAAGGATCTAATGCAGAGTCAAAATCGTTGACCTGATCTCACCGAACGTCGAATGGAGTTCGATGATATTATGAAGTTGAGCTCAGCGATCGTCGAATGGAGTTCGACGATCTGTCGAAGTTGAGCTAGACGATCGTTGACCGGAGTTCTGTTGGGTACATTGGTCAAATGTACCTGATTTGAAGAAGCCTCACCTAACTCAATGATATACATCATAATGTATTTGATGTGTGTTTGAGTTACTTGTGCAGGTTAGGTATTCACTAGACTGAAGCTAAAAGTTTCTAAGTCCATGTGTCGACACCCAGAGGGAAAGTGTCGACACTTGAGAAAGCTTGTGTCGACACCCAGACAAGCAGTGTCGACACTTGGAGTCATTGTGTCGACACCTGGGATGAAGAGTCGACACCAGACAGAAAGTGTCGACACTTGGAGCTGTGTCGACACTCAGTGAAGAAGTATGTAGAAAAGCTGTGTCGACACTTAGCAGAAGTGTCGACACCTAGAAGAGCTAAGTCTACACCAGAAAGTGTCGACACTTGAAGATGTGTCGACACTCAGCAAAAGTCTGCAGAGTCTAAGTAAAAGTGTCGACACTCAACACAATGTGTCGACACTATGCAGAAAGATCAGTAATTGAAGTAAGTGTCGACACTCAACACAATGTGTCGACACTATGCAAAAGAGTCAGCATTTGAGGAATGTGTCGACACTCAGCACAATGTGTCGACACACAACCAGAAGAGTCAACATTTGAAGTAAGTGTCGACACTCAGCACAATGTGTCGACACTTAGCTAAAACACTTGAAGAAAGTGTCGACACAAGGAGCTGTGTCGACACTTAGCAAAGAACAGAGAAGTTTATAAAATATTCTAAGTACAAGTGTCGACACTAAGGGAATGTGTCGACACTCAGCTGAAGAAACAAAATTGAAGACTTGTGTCGACACCAAGAAGCAGTGTCGACACTTGACAGTTTCGACACTTAGAAGAATACAGTTAAAGAATGAAGTACAAGTACTTGTGTCGACACTCAATTTCAGTGTCGACACATGCAGAAGAATCTGTGTCGAGACATACAAGGAATTGTGTCGACACCTTGTAGACTTGTGTCGACACTTACACAACATGTGTCAACACTTAGTCTATAAGTGTCGACACTTAAGAACAGAAAGTCTCGACACTATCTGACAGTTAGAGAATTTCAAGAAGTGACTGGTTGACAAGACAGCTGCCGATCCAGCCGGTCTACATCAACTGTCAGAGAAATCAGAAGTCTGTTATGAACCGGACCAGCCGGTTACCATGAAGGAAGCCTATAAATAGGCACTCATAGATTACAGAAAGAGATTGATTGTTGTTGTTACAAGTAGTTGTCAAGAATACTTAAAGTGGTTGATCAGATTCTTCAAGTAATCAGGAAAGTGATACACAGAGGATCAACACAAGAAGATCTGACAGTCTAACTGCAGATCTAAGAAGTTGGAGAGAGAGAGCTCCAATCAAGTATTCAGTCTTTGGAACTAAGGCTGATAAGAAAGATTCAGAATCATCTGGATCTCAAGAAGCAGAGGTCAAGGATAAACTGCAGAAGATTCAGACTAATTCAGTTCTAACTCAAGAAGCTTTGAAGGAAGCTAAGTCAGTTTGGATCTAGCTAAGTTCTTCCAAGAACTCTTCAAGAAACTCTCAACTCCTCTCTTATTTTCTGAGTTGTAGAGTTAGCTATTGTATTTTCTATTTTAACTTGTAGGATCCATTGGATCTGAGAGAATTGTAAGCCTATATTATAAAGGCTGAGGGTAGGGCTTGGTTGCCTGAGTGTAGGAGTTGAAGAACTCTGAGTGTAGGCCTTAATTGGCTGAGTGTAGGCCTGGGTGGCTGAGTGTAGGCCTTGGTGGCTGAGTGTAAGGCTTTGGGCCTGAGGTGTAGGAACCTTGTTGGGTTCTGAGATAGTGGAGAAGGTTGGCCGAATCTAGTACACTGCTAGATAGGCGAAGGGGGACAGTGGATGTACCCAAAGATTGGGGAACCACTATAAATTAGTGTGTCTGCTGTGCTGTGCTGTGCTGTGGATTAACTGTTTATATTCTGTAATTGCTGTTAGCTGTAGAATTCTGTAAAATAACTGTTGTGCTGCCAACAAAGTCTTAAAAAGGTTTAGGTCACCTATTCACCCCCCCCCCCCTCTAGGTGTTTAGGTACCATATCTTTCAAGTGGTATCAGAGCCAGGTTCCTCAAAAAGGACTAACTGTCTAAGGAGATCCAGTTTGGCAGATTTAGGATAAGTCAGAACACAGTTTCAAGAAAATCAAGAAACATGGGTTCTTCAGAGAATCACAAGGAATTGGGTTCAATGAAACTGCCCATATGCAGAAAAGAGATTTTTGGAATCTGGAAAGAAAGGGTAAGGCTGTTCATGGAAGCCTCTGACCCTAGGATCTACATCACAGTCAAAGAGGGGCCCTATGTGCCCATGAAGATCTCAGTATTGGATGCAAATCAGAGGACTCCTAAGGATTTCTCTGAGATGACCAAGGATGAAATTGTCCTAGCCACTATGGACAAAAGGGCACAAAACATAATAGTAAGTGCCATTGATGATGCAACTTTTCAGAACCTAATTCATTGTAAAACAGCAAAAGAAATGTGGGATACCCTCATTGTCTATATGGAAGGTTCTGAAGAAGTTAGGCAAGATAGAAAGTCCTTGCTTAATCAAGAGTATGAGAGCTTTAGGCAAGGAAGAGGAGATAGCATCACTGAATGCTACAAGAAATTCTACAGAATTGTTAATGAACTTATGTCCTATGGAAGAGAGTTCACTAACTATGAATTGAATGATAAGTTCTTAAGGTCCCTAACCAAAGATTGGGACACCAAGATCTGTGCCATCAGAGAAATGGCAAAGTTGGGAGAAATTCCTCCTCCCACATTGTTTGGCAAGTTGTTGTCTTATGAGATGCAGCTGTCAGTGAGAAAAGAGGAGGAAAAATCAACAAGGACTGAGCACAGAGAAAGGACTGTTGCTTTCAAGTCAGAAGTACCTAGAAAGGGGAGGACTAAGTCATCAACACCTCCTCCAGAGATAGTTGAATCTGAATCTGATGAGTCTGTTAGCACAAAGTCTACAAGCAGTGAAAGTGATGAAGACTTTGCTGCATTCACCAGACATTTTCAGAAATTCCTGAAGAAGAAACAGTGGAGGTCCAGACCTTCATTTTCCAAAGGGAAAGAAGTTCAGTATCAGGAAAAGAAGCCTTCAAAAAAGGACAAGAAAAAGACAAAGACTAGCAAGGCAACTGGGTCTAAGATAGTATGTTACTGCTGCAATAGACAGGGTCATGTTATTGCAAATTGTCCTGAGAGAAGAAAAGAATCCAGTGACAAAAAGAAGACTCACTTCAAAGGAAAGAAGGAGAAGTCCTTTGTTGCAAAGAATGAGAAGACTCTTTCAGACATTTCTTCTTCAGACACTGAGACAGATGCTGAAGCCTACATAGGGCTATTTGCTGAAGAAGAAGAGGAGTTTATGCAGATCATGGAATCAATCCATGAACAAGAAGAGTGTTAGTGCCAAGGACTGATGGCATTGACTGAAAGTACCAAAATCCTGGAGCAGCCAGGACCTAGTCAGGTACAAAGTCCAACTCAAAGTTCAGATTTCAGTTCTAGTTCAGAGTCAGATTCATCTTCATCAAGTGATGAAAGTGTTTCTGAATCTGAGGGAGATATTCATCAGCTCTTAGATGAATATAAAGTACTGTTGCAAGCCTATAAGAAAAGCAAGTCCCTTGCCAAAAGTCAGGCAAAGGAAATTGCTGATCTAAAGGCAGCTGCAACAGACTTTGAGAAGGAATTTGATCAAAAGCTCAATGAGGTAGCCAGGCTGAAACAATTACTGTGATTCAGATGGGAACTATCACTTATAAAAATGATCAAATTAAGTTACTAGAGATTAATCTCCAGAAGGAAAGAGAGCTAGTTGCTAGGTTTTCAAAACCTAAATCAGTGCTACCCTTGATTGATGAATTTGTTCATCATAAAGGAAAGGCTGGATTGGGTTTTATTAAACCTAGCTAGGACTGTTCAGGATCAGTCCAAGTCCAAGGGCAAAGCCCCAACATTCAACAAGCCTGCTGTAATCAAGACAGCAAAGGTTGTACCTAAGCAAAGGTACAACAAGTTTGAATGCTGGTGTTGTGGCAAGGTTGGCCACTTTGCCTTGGATTGTTGGCACAATGCCAGTGCCAAGTTGAGTAGCAAGTTACCTGGTGGAAAGCCAGCAGGTAGCTATGTCAAATTGCAAACTAACAATCACCAAGGACCCAAGTTTACTTTGGGTTCTAAGGTTCATTAATTTGTTTTGCAGGTGAATCCAAGTGGCCATACCCCAACATGGTACTTGGATAGTGGATGTTCCAGACACATGACTGGAACTAGGGGACTACTGAAGGACTACATTCCAATCAAAAATGGTCCAAAGGTGACCTTTGGTGGTTCAGAAAAAGGAATCATCAAAGGGTTTGGTAACATTTCTTCAAACCTTGTTACCATTACTCAAGTGGCTTATGTTAAAGGGTTGAAACACAACCTCATTAGTATAAGTCAGTTAAGTGATGTAGGGTATGACATCTCATTTGTTAAAAATGGTTGTCATATCAAGAGGTCAAGTGATCAAGAGATCATTTTGACTGGATATAGAAAGAGGAATGTCTACTGCTTAGACATTATGATTGAGAACAATGGTTCTCCTGTGTGTCTTGTAGCTGATGAGACAGTCTCTCAATGTGTCAAATGGCACAAGAGGCTTGCCCATCTTAACTACAAGACTATTAGCAAACTCTTTAGTAAAGAGTTAGTGAGGAATGGTCCTCAAGTTAAGTGTGTTAAAGATGGCATTTGCTCAGCTTGTCAAAAGGGCAAGCAGACTAAATCCACCTTTAGAAGCTTAGACAACAAAGATGCTGTGAGGTGTTTATACCTTTTGCATATGGATCTATTTGGTCCAATGCCAGTTCACAGCTTAGGTAGGAAGGTCTATACCTTTGTAGTTGTTGATGACTACTCAAGGTTTTCCTGGGTGTTCTTCTTAAAGCAGAAATCTGAAACACCTAGTGTCTTCTATAGTTTTGTTAAGCAAATTCAGAATGAATTGAACTGTACAGTGGTCAAAATTAGAAGTGACCATGGTACTGAGTTTCAGTCTGAAAGCATGACAAAGCTGTGTGAAGACTATGGGATATTTCAAGAATTCTCTTCACCTAGAACACCTCAGCAAAATGGCATTGCTGAAAGGAAAAATAGGACCTTGATAGAGGCTGGTAGAACCCTACTTAGTGATACATCACTGCCTGAGTATTTCTGGGCTGAAGCAGTTAACACTGCATGCCATGTGATAAATAGGGCTACCATCACTAAAAGGTTAAACAAGACCCCCTATGAAGTTGTGAAAGGCAGGAAACCAAATCTATCCTATTTCAGGATTTTTGGTTGCAAATGCTTCATACTTAACAATGGAAAGTCTTACTTAACTAAGTTTGCTGCCAAGTCCCAAGAGGGAGTGTTTGTTGGGTACAGCAATAATAGTAAGGCTTATAGAGTCTACAACTTGACTACACAAGTTGTAGAGGAGTCTGTGCATGTAGTTTTTGATGAGACACAACTAATTAACAATGAGTTGTCTAGCAATGTATGCAGCCCCACAGGTCTTACTAAGAAGATGGACAAGCTAGCCATAGAAGATGTACCTGCTGCAAGACAGCAAGTAGAAGAAGATGGCTTATGTCCAGGGGGAGAACTACATGTACCAGGAGCTGAAGAAGTACAAGGAACTCAGCATGATGAAGATGCTGTAGAAGTTCAACCAGAAGTAAGGATGCCTCCAGCCAACAGGCATCTAAGAGATCATCCAGTAGAGCTGATAATTGGAGATCCAAGACAAGGTGTTCAGACAAGGAGCAGAAATCAGAATGCTGTAGTATATTCAAGTTTTCTGTCTCAAATAGAACCAAAGAAATTTGAAGAAGCTATACAAGATCCACAGTGGACTGAAGCTATGCAAGAAGAACTTAATCAGTTCAAAAGGTGCAAAGTTTGGGAGCTGGTTCCAAAGCCTAAAGACCACAATGTTATAGGAACTAAGTGGATCTACAGAAATAAGTTAGATGAACAAGGGGTCATCATAAAGAATAAAGCAAGACTGGTTGCAAAAGGATATAGGCAAGAAGAAGGTATTGATTTTGATCAAACCTTTGCCCCAGTAGCCAGACTGGAGGCCATAAGGATGTTCTTGGCCTATGCAACTTATCAAGGATTCAAGGTATACCAAATGGATGTGAAGTCAGCATTCCTAAATGGTAATCTAAAGGAAGAAGTATATGTGGAGCAGCCTTCAGGTTTTGTTGATCCTACTCTTCCACATTATGTGTATAGACTTAGGAAAGCATTATATGGGTTAAAACAAGCACCTAGAGCTTGGTATGAAACCCTATCTAGTTTCCTCATTGAGAACAAATTCTCAAGGGGGAAAATAGATAAGACTCTATTCCTTAGGGAATCTAGAGGCAAAGTCATACTTGTCCAAATATATGTAGATGACATTATATTTGGGTCTACTGAAAGTAGCCTTTGCAAAAAGTTTGCAAGGCTTATGCAAAGTCAATTTGAGATGAGTAGTATGGGAGAACTGAAGTTTTTCTTGGGTCTCCAAGTTAAACAGACTGGAAGTGGTCTATCCATATGTCAGTCCAAGTTCACCCTAGAACTCATAAGGAAGTATGGTATGGATTCATCCAGTACCATGAAGACTCCTATGGGGTCAAGTATGTCTCTAAGCAAGGATGATGCAGGGAAACCTGTAGATGAAACCTTGTATAGAGGGATAGTTGGCTCCCTACTATACTTGACTGCAAGTAGGCCTGACATTATGTATGCTACATGTGTTTGTGCCAGGTATCAAGCCTGCCCTAAAGAGTCTCACTTGACTGCAGTCAAGAGAATCTTGAGATATCTAAAGGGCACACCTTATCTAGGCCTCTGGTACCCTAGGAATGGAGATTTTGATCTAACAGGCTATTCAGATGCAGACTTTGCAGGATGCAAAGAAGATAGAAAGAGCACTACTGGATCCTGTCAATTCCTAGGTGGAAGACTCATTTCATGGAGCAGTAAGAAGCAAACTAGTGTGGCTATTTCCACAGCTGAGTCAGAATATGTAGCTGCAGGAAGTTGCTGTGCTCAACTTCTGTGGATTCAACATCAGTTAGAAGACTATGGATTTCAGGTAAGTAGAACTCCACTTTACTGTGATTCTACTAGTGCTATTTCAATAGCTAACAATCCTGTATCACATAGTAGAACTAAACATATTGAGATTAAATATCACTTTCTTAGAGAGCATGTAGAAAGAAATGATATTGCACTTGAATATGTTAGAACTGATAATCAGATAGCTGATATGTTCACTAAGCCCTTAGAAGAAGCTAAGTTCAATAGGTTCAAAATTGAACTAGGTATGATAAACTTAGACTAAGTTTACAGAACTAAAAATTGGCTAAGTAAAAAGGTGTCGACACATAGACAAGTCTATGTCGACACAGAATAGTAAGTGTCGACACTTCAGGAAAATGGTGTCGACACATCTAGGAAGCTGGTGTCGACACTTCAGAATGTTAGTGTCGACACATGTCGAGTAGGTGTCGACACATCCAATAAGGTGTCGACACTTAAGTTTTACTCAGAATTTTCTAAGTAAAGTCTCGACTACATGTCGAGTAGTGTGGTGTCGACACTTAACCAAGTGTCGACACATAAAATCTGTTGACTCACACTTGTGTCGACACATGAGTGTCGAGACATTATAAGTCTGTGTCGACACTTATTAACAGTGTCGACACATCTTTAGAAATCCATCCCGCCTGTTCGTCTTCAAACAAGAAAGGTATAAATAGGGTTCAGTCTTTGTTTGTCGACACGCTTTCAAAAGTTTCGAGACCAAAACTCTTGTGTCGACATTTCTCTTCTCTAAAGACTAATTCTCCAAACCCTAATGGCTCCCAAGCTGGAAGAGAACGTTAACGAAGGCTATGAACTGGTGCGTGGCGCATTCGACGACGGTGATCAAGAAATCAAATCGGTGATAACCCTAGTCACCAATTCAGGATTGGAGTTCTTGGTTTCAGAACCAACCAAGATATGGAAGAAGGAAGTTATAGAATTTCTTACTGGAGCGTCTGTAGATGACTCAGGCTACAGAATCAAATCAAGGGTGCATGGCACCAAGGTCAAGATTTCACCCAAGTCTCTGAGAAAGGTACTTCAGCTACCTAAAGTCCAGGAAGAAGAGGAAGTAACAACATCTAAGACCAAAGAAGCACTTGCCTGGTGTGGATTAGATCCTAAGCTGAAGATAGGATCAGTATTCAACAGGAGAGGAATGAATACCCAAGGAAAGTTTCTGTCAGAAGTTGTGGGTAAAGTTATCCTCAGTAAACCTGGAGGGCATGACAGGGTGTCAGCCTCCATGTTCAGTGTTATGACCAGAATCATCTTCAACCTTAAAACAGACTGGTCACTGGTTGTGTTTGAGAAAGTAAAGGAAAGTCTGAAGAAGCCCAATCTGGGCAGGATACTTAGTCTCTACCTGGCTGGTACAATACCAGAGGTAATGAGCAATGCTGCTGGTGCTAAAATCAACCACATGAGAAGGATGGACATGAGGATCTTCTCCAGGTGGGAAAGGGTGCTGTCGAAGGAACTGACCACCCCTGAGAAACAAGTTTCTAAGAAGGATTCCCCTCCAAAGAAGAAGAGGAAAATAGCTGCTGTGACTCAGGAGTCCTCCAGCAGCTCAGGTAGTGAAGAACATGTGGTTTTCACTCCTGATAGTCAAATAGATGTGGCTGCAGAGAAGTCACCTGCTCCTCAAAAGCCAGCTGAAATCCAGGGGGAGCCTCCAGCTGTAGATCAACCCTCTACACTGGAGAGTGAGCAAGCTTCACTCATTATCCTAGAGGTACTTTCTGACCTCAATACTTTAGATTTTTCTGTAGTAGATTCTGATTTGTCTGATGTCCCTCAGCAAACTCAGCAAGCAAACCAAGAACCAGATGTTGTTCTTCCAGACACATCTGTAGTGATTCCTGATAAAGTGGTTGATGAACCCAGTACATCTCCTGCACAGTCTCCTCCTGAATACACAATGGAAGATCTATTTCTGAATCTAGATCAAGAGGATTTTGACATGGACAAGACTGCTGCTGATGAAGAGAAGGATGCTGCTGTTGAGGGGGAGATCTTGGAAGATCAGGAAGAGCCTATTAGGCAGGAAAGTGAGAAAGCACTTGATGTGCAAGCTGACAAACCCTCAAGCCCTAAGGATAGGGTAAATATAGCAAGTACTTCAGAGTCTGAGGATGATGAAGCTGAGCAAGCTAAGAAGAAGCAGTTCTTTGTATTCAAAAGAAGGAGTCAGAGCTATAAGAAAGCTCTACAAACTGTTGCTCAACACTCCCTAGTCCAACAAGCTCCATCAACAGATTACAGCAGCTTAATGGTAGCAATGCAAGTTAAGCTGGATGAGCAAAGGAGGGCTATAGAGAAATATATTGATGAAGGCCACAAGTCTTTACAGTTTGATTTAGCTCAAGATATCAAGTCAATCAGGTTTGAGATGAACCTGAATAAGAAGGAAATGAATGATTGCTTCCACAAGGGTGGAAATGCAGTGGTATTCCTGGCTAAACATCAAGAACAGATCAAAGACAAAGTAGATGATATAGCATTGAAGCAAGGTTATGTGCTGGAGAATCAATTGAGGATGAATGATAATTTGACTGCATCCCACAATGCAATAGTCACTGAACTAAAGAATAAGTCTGATGAACCTTCAACCTCCTCTGCTGCTGCCAAGGCTGAATTTGATAAAGTATTTCAGGAAGAAATTGCTGCTGTAAAGACTGCAATTAAAGATTCACAGAAGGTCATTTCTGAACAGCTTACAAAGCTTAGACCTTTCTTTAAGGATGGCATAAGGTATTTGGACAGTCAGATCAGATTCCAAAAAGATGATGTAAGAGATCATGTTGAACAAGAAGTCATAAAGGGGGAGAGGGTGTTAGTCAAAGCCAGTTCTGAACATGCAAAATGGATATCAAATTCCATCAGGGCTACACTTGGATATCCTCCCCTGTGTGATGATAATGAAGTTGCTGAATCTGGACTGAACCCTGCCTATTTTGGAGGTGAGCCACAAGAAGTAGCTCAAGTCATTTATCCACCTCCCGATTTTGAAATGATTCATGCAGAGGTGAGCACTATGTATAGCCCATCTGGGGGAAAGGACAATGTCCATTTAGAAAAGGTTGTTCAACCTATTACAGCAGCTATGCAAGAGGCTATGGACAAAGAAGAAGAGACAAGGCTGTCAAAGAAGAAGTTCAGGGAACTGGCTGAGCAAAAACCAGATTTTGAACAATGGAGCCCTACTTCTAGGAACATCATTCTCACAGCCTGGAAAGCAGCCAAGGACAATGCTCATGAAAGGAATAAATGGTTCTCAGAAGCAGAATGGAGGAAGCATGAGATCAGGCAGGAAGCCATTGTCCAGTATAGAAGGAAGGCTAAGATGGGAAAGCTAGCTCCTACAGCTGTGGAGCCTAGCAAGTACTTTCCTAAGCCCTATCATTATTTTGAGAGACAAAAAATCAAGGCTGAAGAACTAAAGAAGAAGGACTCCAAAGGCAAGAAGCCTGCTGATGCTGAGCCTGCTACTACTGCTGCTGTCAAAGCTCAAGTTAAAGCTGGAAAGGGAATAGTTATCAAAGAACCTGATCTGAAATAGATTAGGAATTTAACTTGAAGCTTGTTGTAAACTTTTAAATGAAAAACATTTTTGTACAACATTGAAAATGTATAAGGAACTATGTTAGAACAATATATGATAAATATATTATGATTGTTCTGAAATATGTCTGTTTCTTATTTGTTCTGGAATGTTGAATGTGTATATGTGTGAAGTTTTACATGTTCATGTTAACCCTGCTGATTATAATTTGCTTTTCATCATTTTATAATTTTTTTAATTATGAATGGTGTATATCATTGACTAAGGGTTATGACTTCTCCAAATAGGGGGAGATTGTTGGGTACATTGGTCAAATGTACCTGATTTGAAGAAGCCTCACCTAACTCAATGATATACATCATAATGTATTTGATGTGTGTTTGAGTTACTTGTGCAGGTTAGGTATTCACTAGACTGAAGCTAAAAGTTTCTAAGTCCATGTGTCGACACCCAGAGGGAAAGTGTCGACACTTGAGAAAGCTTGTGTCGACACCCAGACAAGCAGTGTCGACACTTGGAGTCATTGTGTCGACACCTGGGATGAAGAGTCGACACCAGACAGAAAGTGTCGACACTTGGAGCTGTGTCGACACTCAGTGAAGAAGTATGCAGAAAAGCTGTGTCGACACTTAGCAGAAGTGTCGACACCTAGAAGAGCTAAGTCTACACCAGAAAGTGTCGACACTTGAAGATGTGTCGACACTCAGCAAAAGTCTGCAGAGTCTAAGTAAAAGTGTCGACACTCAACACAATGTGTCGACACTATGCAGAAAGATCAGTAATTGAAGTAAGTGTCGACACTCAACACAATGTGTCGACACTATGCAGAAGAGTCAGCATTTGAGGAATGTGTCGACACTCAGCACAATGTGTCGACACACAACCAGAAGAGTCAACATTTGAAGTAAGTGTCGACACTCAGCACAATGTGTCGACACTTAGCTAAAACACTTGAAGAAAGTGTCGACACAAGGAGCTGTGTCGACACTTAGCAAAGAACAGAGAAGTTTATAAAATATTCTAAGTACAAGTGTCGACACTAAGGGAATGTGTCGACACTCAGCTGAAGAAACAAAATTGAAGACTTGTGTCGACACCAAGAAGCAGTGTCGACACTTGACAGTTTCGACACTTAGAAGAATACAGTTAAAGAATGAAGTACAAGTACTTGTGTCGACACTCAATTTCAGTGTCGACACATGCAGAAGAATCTGTGTCGAGACATACAAGGAATTGTGTCGACACCTTGTAGACTTGTGTCGACACTTACACAACATGTGTCAACACTTAGTCTATAAGTGTCGACACTTAAGAACAGAAAGTCTCGACACTATCTGACAGTTAGAGAATTTCAAGAAGTGACTGGTTGACAAGACAGCTGCCGATCCAGCCGGTCTACATCAACTGTCAGAGAAATCAGAAGTCTGTTATGAACCGGACCAGCCGGTTACCATGAAGGAAGCCTATAAATAGGCACTCATAGATTACAGAAAGAGATTGATTGTTGTTATTACAAGTAGTTGTCAAGAATACTTAAAGTGGTTGATCAGATTCTTCAAGTAATCAGGAAAGTGATACACAGAGGATCAACACAAGAAGATCTGACAGTCTAACTGCAGATCTAAGAAGTTGGAGAGAGAGAGCTCCAATCAAGTATTCAGTCTTTGGAACTAAGGCTGATAAGAAAGATTCAGAATCATCTGGATCTCAAGAAGCAGAGGTCAAGGATTAACTGCAGAAGATTCAGACTAATTCAGTTCTAACTCAAGAAGCTTTGAAGGAAGCTAAGTCAGTTTGGATCTAGCTAAGTTCTTCCAAGAACTCTTCAAGAAACTCTCAACTCCTCTCTTATTTTCTGAGTTGTAGAGTTAGCTATTGTATTTTCTATTTTAACTTGTAGGATCCATTGGATCTGAGAGAATTGTAAGCCTATATTATAAAGGCTGAGGGTAGGGCTTGGTTGCCTGAGTGTAGGAGTTGAAGAACTCTGAGTGTAGGCCTTAATTGGCTGAGTGTAGGCCTGGGTGGCTGAGTGTAGGCCTTGGTGGCTGAGTGTAAGGCTTTGGGCCTGAGGTGTAGGAACCTTGTTGGGTTCTGAGATAGTGGAGAAGGTTGGCCGAATCTAGTACACTGCTAGATAGGCGAAGGGGGACAGTGGATGTACCCAAAGATTGGGGAACCACTATAAATTAGTGTGTCTGCTGTGCTGTGCTGTGCTGTGGATTAACTGTTTATATTCTGTAATTGCTGTTAGCTGTAGAATTCTGTAAAATAACTGTTGTGATGCCAACAAAGTCTTAAAAAGGTTTAGGTCACCTATTCACCCCCCCCCCTCTAGGTGTTTAGGTACCATATCTTTCAAGTTCGACAAATCGTCATGCTGAGCTCGACGATCAGACTTAGTCTCCTAGACAGAAAAACTTGGTCTTCAGGGCAGCTTCCAAACCTACACTTCTAACCCTTAAACTCAATTCTAATTGACCTTTTAAGCTATACAGGAGGTCAAGCAAAGGTTCCTAGAGACATAGTGATCCTGACCCAAATTAGTAATAGGGTGTTCCAACAGGGTGATCGGTCCATACGCACGACCTCTCGGCTAGCTAGCATTTGGACTACGGAAATAGGGCCCACACATCGATTATGTGGTACTACGCGTCCTAAACCAACGGCTGTTGGGTTTCTCTATGAGGATGGCACAACGCTTGTGCACGCAGCGGAAGAATAAAATATCAAGAAAACCCAAAAGAGATGGGATCGGGCCATAGTAGTTGAATCAATAAGTTAACATACAACTATGCAAAATTACCTCAATGGCGTTGAGTCACAACTCAACGGAGATGCTCCAAACTTCGTCTTTTTGCTAGTGGCGAGTTCTACGTGGAATAATATCCACGTCTCTGCAGAAATCCACACGAGCGGGAGAACGCCGAGTTTTCCGTCGCACAGATAATCGGGAAGGATGATGGTCGCACCTTGCTATTCCACGGACTGCTAGGTCCGCGCCAGGAAAAGCAATACCAGCGACGATCGCCGGAGGGGAGGAGGTCGACGGAGCGAGCACGGCGGCGGAACCCTTCCGTCGGCGGGATTCGGGATCGGCGGAGCGAACGAACGTCGGAACACTTCCGTCGGCTTCGATTCGATCAGCAAGAAGATCTAGGTTCCCGAAAACCCTAAGTGTCTATTTATACCAAAGGCATAAATAGACTTAGCAATATCGCTATCCGCAGACCACCCAGAAAAATAGGGTTCCAGAATCGGCGAGAATCACCAAGCAGATTCGGTGAGAATCACAATCGGAGAGAATCACAATCGGCGAGAATCACCCGGATCGGCAAGAATCAGAGTACTATACTCGACGATTCTCGCCGAACGCGGGGTGGACCATACTCGTCGACCGTCGACCCGTGGTCGATGACACACGATGACTCTCGTCGATCGTCGAGCCGCGGTCGACGATACTTGACGATTCTCGTCGATCGTCGATTCGCAGTCGACGATACACGACGATTCTCGTCGATCGTCGAACTTGGGTTGACGACACTCGTCGATTCTCGTCGATCGTCGAACTTGGGTTGATGACACTCATCGACCCGCGGTCGACAACTCTTACCAATCCTTCAAGGTAACACTTTGCCCAACCCGACGATCCTTTAAGGCAACACTTTGCCTATAACCCCATTCAGGTCGGTGATTGGTAACCTTTACCAACACAGTCAATCATCCAACTTCTCCATATCTCTTATGTGCGACCCTGCAGGCTCATATCGCGTGGGCAGTGAGATTACATGTTTGATCACTTCCAGATCACCATGGTAACTCCAACAGACTCCCACTTGATCTTGAAAGTATCAAACCAAAAACCTCTCAAACAATGAGCGGCATCTAGCAATGCATCATTGCTCCCCAAGCAATAAGAGTTTATAACTCATAAGCCTTTATGACCAATGTATCAGCATTGTCTTTGTCCCTTTGTCCCTTACATCCGGAAAGAACTAGAGGCATGGACCGTGTCACCCTCGTAATAGCTCAATCCAAGTTTCTTGATCCAGGACGGACTTCTAGAGAATGGTGAGTCCAATATCACATATTGACTCAACCAAGCATGGCCATGCATTTCTTAGTCCAGTTCCATCAAGGGGCCCATGGATGCAACTCCTGTCATATAGGAGGACAAATCCCATATTTGCTCACACACAAACACCCAAATGATTCGTAACATGCCCAACAACCACCCTTATCATCAACCTTTCTCAAGGAAGACTTTAGATGGCATCAAAGCAGGCTCTTCCTCACTTGATGAATGCTGTGACTTCAGGTTAAAGGACCACAACACCATTGTCAATTGAGACCTACTCGTGACACGATTGGATGACAATCTACAGAGTAGTCTCAGTTTGGGTCTGTCCAGTACAACTTGTTCACTAACAAGTACCCACGTGATGACTTGATATAACAATATCATGACCTGTGAGAACCGGTCATCAGTCAACGCACGTGCTAGCCTTCATGTACCATCATCACCCTTAGCTTCTTTGATGATACTCGACAAGGGACCTTTTAAGAATGAAGCTTCAAATAAATCATAGGCTCTCACATTCAAGTCACGTACTTGATGTCCCATGCAAGCGAATATTCTAAGGGTATCTATTATGTTAACATTTAACTATCATATAGAAAAAGCTCATAATAAAAGAACTTGCTATTAATTGTAAGAGAAAAACTAGGTACACTGTTCATCATATGAACATATAGCCAACAAAATACATGTTTACATGCAATCCACAAGATTCTCACTAGTGTTGATCATTTAGGTATCGTATACCCATCGATCTAGTATGACCATCATGCTTTCTCTGCACGAGAGGCTTTGTCAGTGGATCCGCAATATTCTCCTCAGTCGGCACTCTGCAAATGTTCACATCTCCTCGTTCGACAATCTCACGAATAAGATGAATCCGCCGAAGTATATGCTTGGAGCGCTGGTGGGATCTAGGTTCCTTAGATTGTGCAATTGCACCATTGTTATCATAGTAGAGAACTACGGGACCAACAATGCTAGGAACTACATCAAGCTCGCCGATGAATTTCCTAATCCATACAGCCTCCTTCGCCGCATTAGCTGCGAGGATATACTCGGCCTCTATTGTAGAATCAGCAACTGTCTCTTGCTTGGAACTCTTCCAGCTCACAGCTCCTCCATTCAGACAAAACACAAAAGCTGACTGAGACTTGGAGTCGTCTCTATCAGTTTGGAAGCTAGCATCCGTGTAACCACTTACAACGAGCTCTTCCTCTCCACCATACACCAAGAACACATCCTTAGTCCTTCTCAAGTACTTCAGGACATTCTTGACTGCAATCCAGTGACACTCACCGGGGTCTGACTGATATCTGCTAGTCATGCTCAAAGCAAAGGAGACGTCGGGTCGAGTACATAACATCGCGTACATGATTGATCCAATTGCCGAAGCATATGGAATCAACTTCATGATGTCCTTATCTTCACAAGACTTCGGACACTGGTCCTTAGAGAGACTCACACCATGAGAGATGGGCAAAAATCCTTTCTTGGACTCAAGCATGTTGAACCGCTTCAACACCTTTTCGATGTACGTACTCTGGGTCAAACCCAGCAACTTCTTCGATCTATCTCTATAGATCTTAATACCAAGTATATAAGTCTCTTCACCCAAATCCTTCATTGAAAAGCAGTTCCCTAGGTTGTTCTTAACAACTTTCAGGGTAGGAATGTCATTCCCAATCAACAGTATGTCATCTACATACAATATCAGGAAGACAACAATGCTCCCACTGATTCGCTTGTAAACACAAGGCTCATGTTCATTCTTGATGAAACCAAACTCTTTGATTTTCTCATCAAAACGAAGATTCCAACTTCGAGAGGCCTGTTTCAGTCCATAGATGGACTTATTCAGCTTGCATATTTTAGTGGCTTCATCTGGGGATATAAAACCCTTGGGTTGTGTCATATACACTTCCTCAAGGAGGTTTCCATTAAGGAAAGCCGTTTTGACATCCATCTGCCAGATCTCGTAGTCATAATACGCAGCAACAGCAAGCAATATCCTTATGGACTTTACCATGGCAACAGGGGAAAAAGTCTCATCATAGTCAATACCATGAATTTGCTTGAAACCCTTAGCCACCAGTCGCCCTTTGAATGTTTGTACATTCCCATCCATGTCGGTCTTCTTCTTGAAGACCCACTTGCACCCTATGGGTCGTACCCCTTCAGGTGGTTCCACCAAGTTCCAAACTTGGTTTGCATACATGGAGTCCATTTCGGATTTCATAGCCTCAAGCCATTTGTCGGAGTCCGGTCCATTCATAGCCTCTTGGTAGGTTGCTGGTTCATCATCATGATCCATAAGCAGCACATTACCTATTTGAGACACGAGAAATCCATATCTCTCCGGCTCAAACCTCGGTCTACCAGATCTACGTAGGACTTGTGTTCCCTGAGCAGGTTCTCTAGCTACAACATCTTGTAGTCCTGTCTCAGAATCCAATTCTGGTTCATTCATTACATGTGGTTCTTGAACTTCTTCAAGCTCTACCTTTTCAGTCTTTCTTGATAAGAACTCTTTCTCCAAGAAGACACCAGTTCTTGCGACAAACACTTTGCCCTCAGACGGTACGTAAAAGTAATACCCTTTCGTTTCCTTAGGATATCCCACCAGATAACATTTATCCGATTTGGGTTCCAGCTTGTCAGGCATTTGACGTCTCATGTATGCCTCACAGCAACAAATTTTAATGAACGACATACTAGGACGCTTCCCAGTCCATATCTCATATGGTGTCTTCAGAACCGTTTTCATTGGAGCGCGATTCAATGTCATTGCAGCAGTCTCTAAAGCAAAACCCCAAAAGGAAACAGGCAAGTCTGCATGACTCATCATCGAACGTACCATGTCTAACAGAGTACGATTTCTCCTCTCAGACACACCATTATGTTGTGGTGTTCTAGGTGGAGTGAGCTGTGATACAATACCACACTCTTTCAGATGATCATGGAACTCATGACTCAGGTATTCGCCACCTCGATCAGATCGGAGTGCTTTAACCCTTTTACCCAACTGCTTTTCTACTTCATTCTTGAACTCTTTGAACTTTTCAAAGGTCACGGATTTTCACTTCATAAGATACACATATCTGTATCTACTGAAATCATCAGTAAATGTAACAATGTAGAAATACCCACCTCTAGCCATGGAACTCATGGGTCCGCATACATCACTATGTACAACACCCAAGAGATCCTCAGCCCTCTCAGTATAACCAGTGAAAGGAGCTTTAGTCATCTTGCCTAACAAACAAGATTCGCATCGCTCAAATGATTCATAATCAAATGAGTCCAAAAGTCCATCTCTCTGGAGTTTGGATATGCGCTTCTCGTTGATA
Source organism: Platanthera guangdongensis (assembly GCA_039583875.1). Lineage (NCBI taxonomy): Eukaryota > Viridiplantae > Streptophyta > Magnoliopsida > Asparagales > Orchidaceae > Platanthera > Platanthera guangdongensis. The sequence continues at coordinate 113,370,735 of CM077155.1, read as the reverse complement.
TGGCCCAAACGACACTGCCAGAGTAATGTAGGGTTCGAGTCATTTGTTCTTAGTCTTTTATTATTTTCTACATTACAGATCAGATGGTACAAGTTCAAAACATAAAGACCATTAAACAATTGGGCTACAGCATAACAAACATCATTCTTAAATATAGAACAACAGTTGTTCTTAATTATAAAAGAAAATCCAATCATGTCCAAACATGAAATAGATATAATGTTTCTAGTTATGGCCGGAACAAAATAACAATTATCTAGTTCTATTACAAGCCCACTGGGCAAAGAAAGACGGTAAACCCCTACGGCTACAGTAGCAACTCTTGCTCCATTGCCGACGCGGAGGTCCACCTCCCCTTTACTCAGCAATCTTCACCTTCCCAGTTCCTGTACATTTGTACAAATGTGAGAACCACATCCGGTATCCAATACCCAAGATGAAGGAGCAGAAAGGTTTATCTCTATAACGTAGACATTTGAAGCGGAAGTCATACCTCCCTTCAATTTCTCCAGACCTTCAATGTATGAAGGACAGTTCCTCCTCCAATGACCAGCCTTGCCACAGTGGTGGCATTTCCCTTCCTTCACCGTGCTTTTCTTTTTCATCAGTGCTGAAGACTTGGGCTCAAGGTATAACTTAGGTCCCACCTTCGTCTTCTTAGAGCCCTTGGCCTTGCCCTTGCCCTTATGCACCATCAGTATGGGGCTGGCAGGCTTGGCCTTCTTCATATTGATTTCGGCAATTCTCAACATGCCTAGGAGTTCGGGCAGTGTCTTGTCTATTTCATTCATGTTGTAGTTCAAGACGAACTGCTCATAACTGTCCGGCAACGATTGCAGGATCAAATCTGTGGCCAACTCTTGACCAAGAGGAAAACCCAGCCTTTCAAGGTTCTCTATATACCCAATCATCTTGAGTACGTGAGTCCCTACTGAGTCTCGAATTCCCATCTTGCACTGAAACAACGCTTTTGTGACGTCGAACCTCTCTTGACGAGCCTGCCCTTGAAACATTTTCTTGAGATGCTCGTCAATCTCCTTGCACCCCATGTTCTCATATTGCTTCTGAAGATCAGAGTTCATAATGGCAAGCATAAGGCATTCGACATCTAAAGCATCATCAGTATACTTCTTATAAGTATCCTTCTCAGCACGGGAAGAGTTCCCGGTCGGCACCTCGGGGGCTTCTTCTTCCAAGACATAGAGCTTTCGCTCTTGCCTGAGAACAATTCTCAGGTTCCTATACCAGTCCATGTAATTTGTCCCACTGAGCTTATCCTTCTCAAGGATGGCTCTCAGAGACAACGTGGAGTGTGAAACACTTGCCATGGAATTCTACAAGAATTTATGCAGAATAAAATCAGTACCAAAATTTCAAATACAATTTATTTTAATTTGGACTTCAATTAAAACACTCCCACTATTTTATTCGAAATGATAGCGCTCACTAACAATTCGGAGAGTTCATGCGAGCTACTCTCTTAGTGGACAAGATCCGTATTTCACCAACACAATGAGTCAGCTTTGGCTTTCCTCTAACGATGCGGTTATTTAGGTAGGCAACGCTTGCCAATTGCATCCTCATGCAATTCTTGTATGGTTGGTGAATAACTCCTTACTCGCATCCATCATATGGTGCATGCCAACCCTATGCCTCTAGGCACTCAACCTTTGAGGTCACCTAGTTAAGCTGGACCCGATGTCGACAGTGGGATATCACAATTATCCGCTCGCACCCTTACCAAGATAGATTAATGCACCTTGCTTTGGCAAGCCCACACTTCATCGATCGAGGCAGGAAGAGTGTCATCCATCGGAAGGCATCCGAACACTTAATATTTGATGAAGGGATTTTGATTATGGGTTAACAGTTAACCATGATCAACATTTGATCAATGTGCACATCCAAAGAAATACAGTATTTCTAAAACCACATGCATCCCTTATGTGCACAACCTGACACCATCAACATTTGATAGAAGGAAGGGCTAAATCTGAACATCCGGAAACTTCCAAATCCTCAGATTTACATGCATTGGACAAAAGCAAAGACAACTCAACTTAAGACAGTAGACAAGCTCATCTCTCTATGTTGGATTCAAAATCCAAAACAAACTCGAGGGATGGTTACTGCTAAGGAGACAACAATTTCTAACAATTAGAAATTTCCACGAAATTCCAGACGTTCTTGGCGGGGTACCAAGACTAAATCTAAACATTTAGAACACTTCTAAATCCCTAGGTTTACACGTACTGGAATAACAAAACTTCCAATACAACAATCATGGCCGAAACCTGGCTCTGATACCACTGTTGGGTTTCTCTATGAGGATGGCACAACGCTTGTGCACGCAGTGGAAGAATAAAACATCAAGAAAACCCAAAAGAGATGGGATCGGGTCATAGTAGTTGAATCAAGAAGTTAACATACAACTATGCAAAATTACCTCAATGGCGTTGAGTCACAACTCAACGAAGATGCTCCAAACTTCGTCTTTTTGCTAGTGGCGAGTTCTACGTGGATTAATATCCACGTCTCTGCAGAAATCCACACGAGCGGGAGAACGCCAAGTTTTCCGTCGCACGGATAATCGGGAAGGATGATGGCCGCACCTTGCTATTCCACGGACTGCTAGGTCCGCGCCAGGAAAAGCAATACCAGCGACGATCGCCGGAGGGGAGGAGGTCGACGGAGCGAGCACGGTGGCGGAACCTTTCCGTCGGCGGGATTCGGGATCGGCGGAGCGAACGAACGTCGGAACACTTCCGTCGGCTTCGATTCGATCAGCAAGAAGATCTAGGTTCCCGAAAACCCTAAGTGTCTATTTATACCAAAGGCATAAATAGACTTAGGAATATCGCTATCCGCAGACCACCCAGAAAAATAGGGTTCCAGAATCGGAGAGAATCACCAAGCAGATTCGGTGAGAATCAATCGGCGAGAATCACAATCGGCGAGAATCACAATCGGCGAGAATCACCCGGATCGGCGAGAATCAGAGTACTATACTCGACGATTCTCGCCGAACGCGGGGTGGACCATACTCGTCGACCGTCGACCCATGGTCGACGACACACGACGACTCTCGTCGATCATCGAGCCGCGGTCGACGATACTTGACGATTCTCGTCGATCGTCGATTCGCAGTCGACGATACACGACGATTCTCGTCGATCATCGAACTTGGGTTGACGACACTCGTCGATTCTCGTCGATCGTCGAACTTGGGTTGATGACACTCATCGACCCGCGGTCGATGACTCTTACCAATCCTTCAAGGCAACACTTTGCCCAACCCGACGATCATTTAAGGCAACACTTTGCCTATAACCCCATTCAGGTCGGTGATTGGTAACCTTTACCAACACAGTCAATCATCCAACTTCTCCACATCTCTTAAGTGCGACCCTGCAGGCTCATATCGCGTTGGCAGTGAGATTACATGTTTGATCACTTCCAGATCACCATGGTAACTCCAACAGGCAAACCTTAAGTGATTTTAATTATTTAGAAAAATGAGACCTTTTTTTATTTAAAGCAATTTTATTTGTCCCAATGCTCTTCGATACTGAGGGCTAAGAACGTTAGCCACTCATCGGAATGGGGACGACAGCGATTAAAAGCTATAAAATTAAACAATAAATGAAAGCAGTAAATGAAAGCAGTAAAAGGAAATCAGAAAATTGCAGGTCCTACTCAAACGAGTAGGACTGAAATGAAAGCAGGAAAATTGCAAGTCCCGGCTCAAATGAGTGGGCGGGACAAAATAAAGCGAGTCCTATTCAAATGAGTAGGAGAAAATAAATGCATTTACAAGTCCATTCCAATTTTTGCAATAAAGACCGGTCATTTAACTGAAGTGAGTAGGCGGTAAATAAAATCCAGCCATTTAACTCCTAGCGAGTAGGTGGAAAATAAAAGCTAACACTCACGCACTCGACATAAAATTAAAACACACCCACTCTACAGAAAGTAAACACACTCTACTGGAATTTAAATACGCACACACACAACAGAAATGAAAATGCACACGTACAAGTCCTACTCAAACGAGTAGGCGGGAAATAAAAGCACGTCATTTAACTCTTAACGTGTAGGCGAAAATAGATGCAACACACGCACGCACTTTATAGAATTGAAAGAAAGCAGTTTAAACTAACACATACACGCACGCACACGTACAAAAAATAGGAACAACTAAGTGACTGAAAAATTAAAACAACTACATTTTACCGATGAAATGCGGTAGAAATGAATAAAAAGTGAAAATAAAATTTAAAGGAGCAAAAAAGTTTGCAAATAAACGAAAAGTGCAAGTGCTCGAAAGATTGAAATGAATACATTTCTACCGATAGAATGCGGTAGAAATGCATAAAATGAAAAAATAAAATTTAAACAGGCAAAAAGTTTTTGAAAATAAAAGCAAAAATGAATTGTTTGAAAAATTAAAGCGGCTATATATTCATTTCTGTAACTCCGTAAAAGTGATTAAAAAGTGAAAATAAAATTAAAAGAACGAGAAATTTTTAGACCTAAAAAGGAAAATCTAAGTTAGTGAAAAATGAAAAGCACTTTGAAAATAATTTTTACCGGTTTATAGGAATGCATAAAAGCTATAAAAACCTAAGTCGAACCAAAACTAAGTATAAATGACCAAGTATGAAAGCATGAAAGTTAATCTCATACACACACACATCCATTTTAAAAGACTAAAAACAAAGTTAAAACTAAATAAAAAGATAAGATTGCATAAGAGATTGCTTATAGATGAAGTTCATGACAATGTAAGTGTAACAACCCCATCCGTTCATATGGTATATTCTAGAAGGTCCGGCCGGGGCCCCACAGTATATAACACAAAACAGGCGGTGAAGGTGCAGGATGATACCAGAGTAGCGCATCGCACCTATCACAAATCATTCTAGCGGAAGCCTAGACTACAACTTGAACTCCTCATGAATGTCCAAACATAAAACTCCACATTTTATATCATATAGGAATGTCTTACAACAAGTACAAAGAGCTGGGCTTATGGCCTTTACATGGCTTTCAAACAGTGGCCTAAAACAATTGGCGCGCAGGCCGGCCACACGAAAAGAAAACACACAACATAACATAGAGCCTTCGAGGGCTCACAACAGTGGCAGCAACAACAGCAGGTACATCAACCTCTATGCGTCCCGCTCGACTCTCCAGCACCTGTCCAGGGACAATCCACCCAACGGTGGCAAACAAAAGCAACGGTCAGCGTTCAGCTGAGCAAATTATAATGACCCTAACCCTTCTCTCGGGGCAGCGGTATTCTTCCCTGCAAGCATATTATATCCCAAATATGGCAATATATCATCAAAATGTGCTTTCACGCACACAAGCCATCACAACCGTTCGCCACCCGGCCCAACGGTCTGTGCACTCAGAGCACATTCTTGGTGTTCTGGCAAAGCTCTTGCCCACCACCGTATTAGGGTCACAACCTAACGGTAAATCTCTTGAGCATTTACTCCATAGCGTGCTGCCGGAGTTAGTCTTCCTACACCGGGATGGCCCGTAGCCCCCCATTGTGTCATGGCGCACAGGCCGAAGACTCTTGCTATGCGCTCCAACAGACCGCACCTTTTGGTCTCACGTCGGACGGACATAGCGCAGGTCGGATCCTCCACCCCCGTTGCTCAAATCGCCTTGCCTTCTCCGAGTACAGCGTACTCATGGCTATATCAAAGGCGCGGGTCGGTCTCACCAATCCTGTTCTTGGCATTCAAGCCTGGGTATTTCTCTATACCCATTTCTTAGCACAACAGCGGGTCTTTCCTGGGCCTCCCAGTACTTCCTGTGACTCTCTCCATAGGTGGACACCGCACAAACACAAATGTCAGTGGTCTTTCCTAGCTATCATGTCAGTACTTCCTGTTACTTGCTTCACAGGTGGACACCCTACGACATCAAGCATCACAAAGGGCCTTTCCTGGTCATACCAGTACTTCCTGTGCCGCATACACAGATTGGACCCAAAAACATCACATGGCTATTTTTCCTGGGCTACCACCCCAGTACTTCCTGCTACTCCTCTTCACAGGCATAACCCGTAGACTCCTTAAACTACACGTTATCGCGGAGTCTTCTCCAGTTCGTATGCAACATCACCAATCCAGACCAACCTGTCTAGATGGGCTTCACACAGCATGCCTATTCCGTACTCCATTTCCGGATCTATATGCTAACAAAGGGGATGTCAAACATCCACCCAAGGATTCCCAAAATCAGCCACCTCTTGGTGGGGGAAATCACAAGATATGCTAAAAGAAAGCCTTCACATGGCTAGGAAGAAAAGTCGTTACCCTTGATGACTGTTTCAGTGCCATGACCTCAAAGCTTGCTTGAAAGACTCGCAAGAGTGTTTCCTCCGCAACGCCGGCTTCGGATTTCTCGTCGGTAAACCGTAGCACCACCAGCAGCAGCCCTTCCCCTTCTTCCTCCTCCTTTCTCTCTCTCTTTCTCTCTTATCTTGAAGAAAGAGCAAGGCCAAAGAAAAATGAGAAGAAATTCTCAGTTTCGGCCTTTAGGAACAGAGGAAAGCAGTTTCAGCCATTGGATCCCAGCTGAAGGAATGGACGGCCAGAAACTTGCCAAAAATGCTAAATTTGACCTGACACGGCCTGTGACACGGCCGTGTCCTAGGCCGTGTGCCTCAAGCGGTGGTCAACCGACATATCCAAACCAGTGATACGCCCCTGGAACATGCCCGTGTCATGGGTCGTGTCACCAACATCCCTTCAGACACGCCCGTGTCTGTGGCCGTGTGCCTGGGAGAAAAAAATCCCAAATCATCCCGAGACTTCACACGGCCTGTGACACGCCCGTGTCCCAGGCCGTGTGCCCAGACACGGCACAAAGACACGCCCTGTCGAAAAGCTTCGTCGGGCTGAGATCGTCGACCCCGACATGACACGCCCGTGTCACAGGCCGTGTACAACTTCTCGACACTCGACGCCCACGTCTCGACACTCGACGATCGTCGAGTAAAAGTCGTCGAGCACACGACACGGCCTTGGACACGCCCGTGTCCTGGGCCGTGTGTCTCCTCTCGACACATCGTCGAGCGAAAAATCATCGACACCAAGGCCGATCGTCGACACAACCTCGACACGCCCTGCGACACGCTCGTGTCGCAGGCCGTGTCCGCTGACACGCCCTGGGACACGCCCGTGTCCCAGGCCGTGTCACCAAAAAATTCCTATTTCAGAACTTTGGACTGTTATAATCCTCCCCTCCTATAGGAAATTTCGTCCTCGAAATTCAGATACAGGAAGGCAACAGTAATCAGCAAGAAAAATGTTACAACATATAAACGTTTATGTTACCACATCCTCTCACCATATTACAAAAACAGCTCAGGGAACTCTTCTCGCATGGTTTGCTCGCGCTCCCATGTCAGTTCTTCACGGCCGCAGTTGTCCCATCGGACTTTCACCGTGCCGACCGTCTTGTTCCGCAACTGTTTCTCGGCTCGATCTTCGATCTGAATGGGTCTAACTTTCGTTGTTAGCCCATACTCCACCGGCACACGATCATCCGCGATCACTTGAGCTGGATCTTTCACGGCCTTCCGAAGTACCGAGATGTGAAATACATCATGTAATCCACTCAAGTCTGCCGACAGAGCTAGCCGATAAGCCGCTTCTCCAACTAGCTCAACCACTTCAAAAGGACCCAAATATCTTGGACTCAACTTTTTCAATCGTCGAATCTTGGAGACACCTTTGAAAGGCTTGATCTTCAAGTAGAACCAATCGCCAACCGCAAATTCCACGTTCTGGTGCTTGGCGTTGTAGTACTTTGCTTGTCGATCTTGAGCAATAAGCAATCTCTCGCGAATAGTCCGGATGGTTTAGTTTGCTTCATCAACCTCATTTGGTTTAAAAACCCGAGCTTCGCCCGCTACTACCCAAGCTAAGGGAGTACGACACTTCCTTCCATATAGAGCTTCATATGGTGCCATCCCAATGCTCGCCTGGTAGCTATTATTATATGCAAACTCTTCCATATAGAGATGATCTTCCCATCTCTTTCCGAAGTCAAGGGCGCACATTCGGAGCATGTCCTCCATTGTTCTGTTGGTACGTTCAGTTTGGCCATCCGTTTGGGGATGAAAGGCCGTACTGAAAGTCAACTTCGTGCCCAACAGTCGGTGAATTAGCCGCCAATCATTTGACGTGAATCGCCCATCTCGATCACTTACGATGCTCCGAGGAACACCGTGAAGCCGTACAATCTGGTCAACATATAACTTTGCCAAACTTTCAACTGAATCATCCCGTCTGTTCGGGAGAAAATGTGCCACTTTCGTTAGCCGGTCCACAATGACCCAAATGGAATCATTTCCTCGCTGCGATCTTGGCAACCCGTGCACAAAATCCATGGAAATATCATCAAATTTCCACTCTGGGATTGGCAATGACTTTAAATAACCGCCCGACTTTTGGCATTCCGCCTTCACCAACGCACATGTTTGGCATTTAGAGACATAAAGGGCAATATCTTTCTTGAGCCCTGGCCACCAGAATAGCTTCTTCATATCGTTGAACATCTTTGTGCTCCCGGGGTGAATGGAATACTTTGTAAAATGCGTGTCATACATCAATTCTTCCCTCAATTTCCCCACATTCGGGATGCACAAATGGCCCTCTTTTCGCAAAAGACTGTCATTCCAGGTGAATTTGCCCTCTGGCCCTTCATTCACATAGCGTAAGAGATCTTCATCCAACTCTGTTGCCCGTCGAACTCGGTCCGCAAGGTCACATTGCACCTCGATCCAGTTCAAACATGCAATGGCAGTGGAATTCTTGTCAACACAATAGATCTCTAACGCCTCCAACTCCTGGATCAGACGTTTATCATGCCTTTGTAACCAATTCGCTCTAGCCGGAACCCGCCTGACTCAAGGCATCCGCGACAACATTTCCCTTCCCGGGCGTATAGTGAATCTCGAAAGTGTAGTCCCCAAGGAATTCCAACCACCTTCGTTGTCGCATGTTCAAGTCTTTCTGCTCCAAAAGATACTTTAGGCTCTTATGATCGGTATAGATCTCCACCTTCACACCATAAAGGTAGTGTCGCCACAACTTGAGTGCAAAAATGCCCGCCGCTAGTTCCAAATCATGGACGGGATAATTTCGCTCGTGCACCTTCAGCTGGCGTAAGCCATAAGCAATCACCTTTCCGCTCTGCAGAAGAACGCAGCCTAAGCCGCTCCCTGAGGCATCACTATAAATTACAAATCCATCGGTTCCACGTGGCGAAGACAACACCGGCGCCGTGGTCAACCGAATCTTCAGCTCTTCAAAAGCTCGTGCGCACTCAGGCGTCCAAACGAACTTCTGATCTTTTCGCGTCAATGTGGTGAGCGGCAAAGCGATCCGCGAGAAATTTTCCACAAATCTTCTATAGTAGCCTTCAAGTCCATGGAAACTCCTGACCTCGGCCACGGAAGACAACATTGGCCACTCGTGTATGGCCCTTATCTTCGCTGGATCCACTGCAATGCCCGCTCCATTCACCACATGGCCCAAAAATGCCACTGACGATAGCCAAAACTCGCACTTCGAGAACTTGGCATAGAGCTGAGTTTGCCTCAATGTGTTCAACACCAACCGCAAGTGAATCTCATGCTCAGCTTTGGACTTCGAGTACACCAGGATGTCATCAATGAACACTATCACAAACAGATCCAGGTACTCGCGAAAAATACGGTGCATCAGATCCATAAACACCGAGGGCGCATTGCACAGTCCAAATGGCATGACTGTGAACTCATAGTGCCCATAACGTGTTCCAAATGCGGTTTTGGGAATGTCACCTTCCCGAATTCTTAACTGGTAATAACCAGACTTCAGGTCCAATTTCGAATAGACGGTCGAGCCCACCAGCTGATCGAATAACTCATCAATCCGGGGTATCGGATACTTATTCTTCTCGGTCAGCTTATTTATTTCACGGTAATCAATACACAACCGCAACCCACCATCTTTCTTCTTTTCAAAAAGCACAGGCGCGCTCCAAGGTGACATGCTTGGGCGTATATAACCTTGCTCTAGCATTTCTTGTAGTTGAACCTTCAACTCCGCCATCTCTTTTGACGCAACGCGATATGGCAAGCGGGCCACAGGTTTCGCACCTGGCACCAGCTCAATTGTGAAGTCAATCTCCCGCTGGGGTGGTAGCCCAGGGAGATCCGTGGGAAACACATCTGTAAATTCTGCCACAATCGGAACCTCGCACAAACTGGCCTTAGGCTCAACAGCCTGAATTAGTGCAAAGTAACACTCTGCACCCTTCCGAACAGCCTTGACTACCTGGAGTGCAGTCAACAACGTCCCGCCCACTCCTCGCATACCTGCGAACTTTGTCTCCTGTTCGGTATTCTGGCCCAACGTGATTTCTTTGGACTGGCAATCAATCATAGCATGCTGCTCCGCAAGCCAATCCATCCCAAAAATCACGTCGAATTCCGATATTGGCAAAACAAATGCAGATAAATGAATATCCCGACTTCCTAACTGAACCACCACATCGCAAGCTTGATCCGCAAGCATCCAACATCCATTCGGCAACACCACTCTGACGCTATCTGTCTTTGCACGACTGGGTATCCCAAGCCGCGTAATAAACTCGCTAGACAGAAAAGAATGCGATGCACCTGTATCAAACAGTGCTCGCGCCAGCGTGTCCTGAATCATCACAAAGCCTATGACAAACATGTCACACACAGAAACCGCAAACATAGGGGTACTAAACAAAGCATACAAACAATAGCATATGCAAAACTAAACTCATACCTGTGACCACGTCACTCTGCTTGATGGCCTCTTGTAGGCCAAGATTGTACACCCGGGGTTGCGCCTGCGAGGCAGAGGAATCCACCACCGCCTTTCCTATTTACGCATAAGATGCTCCCGCCTTCTTTTCACTCTTTGGCGGCATCCTACAATCTCGCGCAATATGCCCCATTCGGCCACAATTGAAGCAGATACGAGTATCTGGCTTGGAGGTTGCCCCTGACGTTGCTCTCGTTGCAACGGATGAAGGAGTTTGTCCACTAGGCTTGGACTTCTTGCCCCATCTCTTCTTATAGAATGGTTTCCCAGATCGGGGCGCCTTCCACTCCGGTTGCGACACCGCCAAAGCTCTCTTCCCTTGCACCCTCTTCATATCCTTTTCCAAGGCGCTCGCAGTGTCAACCAATGCTTGGAAACCTCGGTTCACTGAACTTGACACAAGGAACCTCAGCTCGTCCCTCAGTCCTTCATAGAACCTGTTGGTCTTCCTCTGTTCATCAGCAAATATAGAACCCGCATACCGCCCCAAGCGAGTAAATTCATGCAGGTAGGCGTCCACACTGCCATCACCTTAGGTCAACCGTTGGAATTCATTTTCCATTGCTATCCGCTGAGCCGCTGGAAGGTGCTTCGCTAGGAAGAGTCTGGAGAATTCTTCCATGGATACTTGGGTTAACGGACGACCCGCCAAATGATGCAACTCCATCTCATCCCACCATAATCGAGCTTCTCCTTCAAGCAAGAAGGTAACTAAAGTAACTTTCTGGTGCTCCGCCGTTCCAATCGCCGTCACCACTCGCTTGACGCGCAATAGCCAATCCTCAGCCTGCGTCGGGGTTCCCGCTCCCGAAAACGTAGGCGGATGGAAACTCATAAACCGCGTTAGCTGCTTCTCAGCCGCTCGAGGAGCCACATCCACTACAGGTTCCCGCCTTGCCGCCACCTGTTCTGGACTCACAGCCGCTTGTTCATGCCTAAGTGGCTGGCCTTGGATCATGGTAAATAAGGCCTCCGCAACTAAACGCACATGTTCCGCAGACGGTGGAGGTGTAGGCACCGCGGCTGGTGCCGTACTTTCATCAGAACGCTGGGGCTCAACGGCCCAGCTCCACTTCGAGTCACCTAAAGGTGGACAAGACACACACATTAGCGGTCGTACCCAAGCAAACAACACAAAATAAGAACACACAGGTTCCTCAAACACACAAATGTGCATTCCTATCATGGACATTCAGGAGTTCATTCGTAGACTGTGGTTTGCACAAACACGTGCTCGCCACCCCACAAAAGAAGTTGGCCACGACGTCGAGAGGGAAGGACCAAGACAACCGATACCAAAAATGTAACAACCCCATCTGTTCATATGTTATATTCTAGAAGGTCCGGCCGGGGCCCCACAGTATATAACACAAAACAGGCGGTGCAGGTACAAGATGATACCAGAGTAGCGCATCGCACCTATCACAAATCATTCTAGCGGAAGCCTAGACTACAACTTGAACTCCTCATGAATGTCCAAACATAAAACTCCACATTTTATATCATATAGGAATGTCTTACAACAAGTACAAAGAGGTGGCCTTATGGCCTTTACATGGCTTTCAAACAGTGGCCTAAAACAATTGGCGCGCAGGCCGGCCACACGAAAAGAAAACACACAACATAATATAGAGCCTTCGAGGGCTCACAACAGTGGCAGCAACAACAGAAGGTACATCAACCTCTATGCGTCCCGCTCGGCTCTCCAGCACATGTCCAGGGACAATCCACCCAACGGTGGCAAACAAAAGCAACGGTCAGCGTTCAGCTGACCAAATTATAACGACCCTACCCCTTCTCTCGGGGCAGCGGTATTCTTCCCTGCAAGCATATTATATCGCAAATATGGCAATATATCATCAAAATGTGCTTTCACACACACAAGCCATCACAACCGTTCGCCACCCGACCCAACGGTCCGTGCACTCAGGGCACATTCTTGGTGTTCTGGCAAAGCTCTTGCCCACCACCGTATTAGGGTCACAACCCAACGGTAAATCTCTTGAGCATTTGCTCCATGGCGTGCAGCCGGAGTTAGTCTTCCTACACCGGGTGGCCCGTAGCCCCCCATTGTGTCATGGCGCGCAGGCCGAAGACTCTTGCTATGCGCTCCAACAGACCGCACCTTTTGGTCTCACGTCGGACGGACATAGCGCAGGTCGGATCCTCCACCCCCCGTTGCTCAAATCGCCTTGCCTTCTCCGAGTACAGCGTACTCATGGCTATATCAAAGGTGCGGGTCGGTCTCACCAATCCTGTTCTTGGCATTCAAGCCTGGGTATTTCTCTATACCCATTTCTTAGCACAACAGCGGGTCTTTCCTGGGCCTCCCAGTACTTCCTGTGACTCTCTCCACAGGTGGACACCGCACAAACACAAATGTCAGGGGTCTTTCCTGGCTATCATGCCAGTACTTCCTGTTACTTGCTTCACAGGTGGACACCCTACGACATCAAGCATCACAAAGGGCCTTTCCTGGTCACACCAGTACTTCATGTGCCGCATACAAAGATTGGACCCAAAAACATCACATGGCTATTTTTCCTGGGCTACCACCCCAGTACTTCCTGCTACTCCTCTTCACAGGCATAACCCGTAGACTCCTTAAACTACACGTTATCCCGGAGTCTTCTCCGGTTCGTATGCAACATCACCAATCCAGACCAACCTGTCTAGATGGGCTTCACACAACATGCCTATTCCGTACTCCATTTCCGGATCTATATGCTAACAAAGGGGATGTCAAACATCCACCCAAAGATTCCCAAAATCAGCCACCTCTTGGTGGGGGAAATCACAAAATATGCTAAATGGAAGCCTTCACATGGCTAGGAAGAAAATTCGTTACCCTTGACGACCGTTTCGGTGCCATGACCTCAAAGCTTGCTTGAAAGACTCGCAAGAGTGTTTCCTCCGCAACGCCGGCTTCGGATTTCTCGTCGGTAAACCGCAGCACCACCAGCAGCAGCCCTTCCCCTTCTTCCTCCTCCCTTCTCTCTCTCTTTCTCTCTTATGTTGAAGAAAGAGCAAGGCCAAAGAAAAATGAGAAGAAATTCTCAGTTTCAGCCTTTAGGAACAGAGGAAAGCAGTTTCAGCCCTTGGATCCCAGCTGAAGGAATGGACGGCCAGAAACTTGCCAAAAATGCTAAATTTGACCTGACACGGCCTGTGACACGGTTGTGTCCTAGGCCGTGTGCCTCAAGCGGTGGTCAACCGACTTATCCAAACCAGTGACACGCCCCTGGAACATGCCCGTGTCATGGGCCGTGTCACCAACACGCCTTCAGACACGCCCGTGTCTGTGGCCGTGTGCCTGGGCGAAAAAAATCCCAAATCATCCCAAGACTTCACACGGCCGGTGACACGCCCGTGTCCCAGGCCGTGTTCCCAGACACGGCACAAAGACACGCCCTGTCGAAAAGCTTCGTCGGGCTGAGATCGTCGACCCCGACATGACACGCCCGTGTCACAGGCCGTGTACACCTTCTCGACACTCGACACCCACGTCTCGACACTCGACGATCGTCGAGTAAAAGTCGTCGAGCACACGACACGGCCTTGGACACGCCCGTGTCCTGGGCCGTGTGTCTCCTCTCGACACATCATCGAGCGAAAAATCGTCGACACCAAGGCCTATCGTCAACACAACCTCGACACGCCCTGCGACACGCCCGTGTCGCAGGCCGTGTCCGCTGACACGCCCTGGGACACGCCCGTGTCCCAGGCCGTGTCAACCAAAAATTCCTGTTTCAGAACTTTGGACTGTTACAGTAAGGAGGAAAAACTACAAATTTTATAAAGATAAAAAGTACATTACAAAGCTAAAACAAACAAACATAAAGGGGAGGGGGAGAAAATCTCCTTACAAAGCCCTTGGGATCATCTATCAGCAAAGCCCTTATACAAAATGGTTCAGTAAAGTGGAACAGCACCTCAAACAGAAGGCTGCAATTTATAGACAAAAAATTTCATCGAACATGCCCTCCGACACGGGCGTGTCAGGGGGCGTGTCAACACTGTACATATGGCGGCCGTGAATTGACTGGAGATTTTGACTTTGTGGCTGAAAACGCGGCGGTCACGCCCCAGGTCACGGGCGTGACATTGGGCGTGTCCTTCGGCGATTGATGGCGTTGTTGACTTCAGGGGTCGCAGGAGGCGGTTTGTCGGGCTAGGTGGAAGAGTCACGCCCTAGGTCACGAGAGTGACTCTGGGCGTGTTGGGTTGAGTCGACACTCGACAAACGTCGAGCGGAAATTGTCGAGTTGGAAATTTATCGAGCGAGAAGAGGAGTCACGCCCTAGGTCACGGGCGTGACTCTAGGCGTGGCGCAGAGTCGACGATCGTCGACTTGAAATTGTCGAGCGGGATGGACACGGGCTTGGTCACGCCCCGTGTCGGATTGACACGGGCGTGTGGCCGGGCGTGTCCATGTTTTTCTTCAGAAATTGGCGGAATCACTGGTTGTTGACGTGTCACGCCCAGGTCATGGGCGTGACCAGTAATGACACGGGCGTAACATTACTGTTTTTAGCAGATATTTTGTATTTTTTCTGAAAAAGAAAATATGTTAAGTTTGCAAAATATTTACAATAAAAGGAGCATTTTATTAAAGAAAATTAAACAAAAATAACAAAAATAATGTAAAACAATTTATTTAATGTACATTAAAATATGTATATTTACAACTCATCAAATACCCCCATACTTAAGCTTTTGATATTCCAGAGCAAAAGTTGGAGATGAACTTATAATGAATTAAGAAAATCCTAAGTTTATCTACCGCTTGACTCAATTGAAAGAAGGATCTAAATAAATATCCGGGGTATAAGAGTTAAATCCTAAATTATGCCAAAGATTTAAATAAAGGAAGAGTTTCAGCTAAAAACTTCTGATATGATCGAGTAGATAGCAAAATATTTCATTTGTTAGGCTAACAAAAATAGATTGGATTTATGAAACTGTAGCTTCGAAAAGTTAAAGGAAATAATTTAATTTACAAATTATGCTCTCAAAAAGATTTTAAAAATAAATCAAGAATTTTTTTGAATTTGGCGGAGGGGGATATCGTGGTATATGAAGAAGGCTTTGAATTAGAGGCGAGGGTATATTTTTTCCCTCGAACCTCTAATGAAATTTTTTGGTTTGAATGTGGATGTTAAGAAAATGAAATCTTATTTTCCATAACATAATATTTTTTTTTAAAACATCTTCATAATAATCCAATGTATATGTGTAGGAGTAATGAATTTTATCCTCTTACTCCATAACATATAATCTTTTCAAATATTGGATGCCTATGTTTACGGAACGAAATCTTATTCTCATTGATATAGGATCTTTTAAGGATCGAAATCATGTCAAGTATGACATGAAAAAAAGATGATAGACTTTTTTCAAAAATAAAACTAGGTTTAATAAAAAAACTTTTGAGAGCAACCTTTATTTATTAAATATTCCTAAATTTCAAAAAAAAAGCTTGGAGTTATCATAACTTGAAACCTAATATTGTTATTTTTAACAAATTAAATATGCAACTATTTAGATAGATTAGAAGTGATGCTGAAAACAGGTACCTTATTTAAATAAAAAAAAGCATACGAAAATTTTTAAAACTTAACCCCAGATATCTAAATCTATCGTTCTCCAATTAATAAATGAATAGTAAGCAAAGAATTAAAATAATTCGCTTATAAATTAACTCGCAACTAAATTGTTGGAGAGCGAAAAGGGTTAAGAATTGAGATATTCTATTTATTTGTTACAAAATATTTTTGGATTTTTGGGGTTATTATTATTATTTTTTGGTGGCCCGCGAACAGACACTTTGAGTGGTTGGTTCGATGAGTCGAACGCCGCGGGCATGCTAAAAAGCGAGGTTTACAATTAAGAAGAGGAGGGGAAGAAAGAGAATTATTTTTACAAAAAATATTTACAAAGGAAAAAAAAATAATTTTTTTTTTGTTTTGTTTTTGAATTTTTGTTTTATAAATTTTTTTTGTTTTTAGATTATAAAAACAAGGTAAAAACTTTTTTGGTTTTTAAAATTTTTTTTTGGGTGCAGAAAATAACGATGCAGAAAATAGGAAACTAAGAATACACTCTCATACTTAAACCCAACATTGTCCCCAATGTTGCAATCTAAGTATGCAGAACGATTAATATACAAAATATAATATGGGAAAAATAAAGGGGCGGGGGTCGGAACTACCCTTACACGAGTTCGGGGAGGCCCGGGTTGAAACCCTGCATTATTTTAGAAGAAGTAGCAAAAACATAACAGAAAAATAAAACGAAAAAGATAAACTCGGCCTAAAGTGCGCGGGCGGTAGGGGGAAAATGTGTAAGTGACGCGTAAGCTAACGTCTTAGCTGTTGAGTGAGACAGATAAGCGAGCCCCTAGTGCGCACAAGAGTGAGACGTGTCGAAGTGACAAAAAAGTGTTATTTATTTAAAGTATTGAGTATTATTAGTCATTTTGTAAAAAACATATTTTGGCGTTTTGAAAAGGAAGAAGGTAAAAACAAAAAATATAGATGAAATTTTTTTTTGTGGTCTTTTAGGAGATTTTTTAGTGTTTTTGGTTTTGTGGTTTTTTTTGTTTTTTTGTTTTTTTGTTTTTTTTTGTTTTTTCGTAAGTTTTTTAATTTTTTTGGTTTGTTTTTGTGTTTTATTTTTTAGTTTTATATTTTTGTCAAATTATTATTTTTTAAGATTTTTCAAATTTTTTTGTTTTATAAGTTTTTCAAAAAAAAATTTTGTTTTATAATTTTGTAATAATAATTTTTTTTTGATAGTTTTTATTATGATTATTATTATTATTATTACTATTATTATATTTTTGTTGGCCATTTTTTGTTTTTGTTGAAATTATATATAATAGGTAAAATTAATAGTATTCCAGAGTTCGAAATAACGACTCGAAAATTCCCCGGCAACGGCGCCAAAAACTTGATGCGGGTTAAAACTCCAAAAATTATTTCGAGCTCGCGGCGCCCCGGGCGGTTTTATTTAAGAAAGGCGGAGTTAGTTTTTATTTAGAAAACGGGGCGCACGGATTTATTATTTGGATATTAAACGGATGTGATCGAGTTTTAACGAAAGCAGGCAAGTGTACCTATCGTGTGTAGTACGGGATATTTCGGTGTGGAATATCGAGGTCGTATTGTTCTCGGGGTCGGTTCGTTTATTTCTACTCTTCTCTCGAGGGGACTATTATTTTACCGATAATTACTTGTCGGGTAATATATATATAATAAAAAAGGGCAATAAAAATGAAAGCATAAAAAAGGTGGAGTCGATGAAGAGCTTAGCTCGATGGCACCGAATAAAATTGAACTAAAATATACTTTAAATAAAAAAAAATCCTAAGTTTCTAACTAATTAGGGCGGAGACTTGGCCATGGAGGCTCCACTAAAATGAGCTCACCTATCTTTAGGACTATCGCTCACCTGAACATTAAGACTATTCGACCGGGGTCTCGTCCGACGAAGGATTCCTCTTAATGCCTGCATTACGCTAAGGACCCCGCTATTGGGTGGGAAACCCAATCCGGTAGAGTTGGCGCGCCTCCTCTCTCGAGGGTTAGTGCATAACTCCATTTATCAAGGGGTGATCGGTCCATACGCACGGCCTCTCGGCTAGCTAGCGTATGGACTACGGAAATAGGGCACACACATCGATTATGTGGTCCTACGCGTCGTAAACCCACGGCAAACCTTAAGTGATTCTAATTATTTAGAAAAATGAGAATTTTATTATTTAAAGCAATTTTATTTATCCCAATGCTCTTCGATACTGAGGGCTAAGAATGTTAGCTACTCATCGAAATGGAGAAGGCAGTGATTGAAAGCAATAAAATTAAGCATAAATGAAAGCAGTAAATGAAAGCAGTAAAAGAAAGCAGAAAATTGCAGGTCCTACTCAAACGAGTAGAACTGAAATGAAAGCAGGAAAATTGCAAGTCTCGGCTCAAATGAGTGGGCGGGACAAAATAAAGCGAGTCCTACTCAAACGAGTAGGATAAAATAAATGCATTTACAAGTCCATTCCAATTATTACAATAAAGACCGGCCATTTAACTCAAGTGAGTATGCGGTAAATAAAATCCAGCCATTTTACTCCTAGCGAGTAGGCGGAAAATAAAAGCTAACACTCACGCACTCAACATAAAATTAAAACACACCCACTCTACAGAAAGTAAACACACTCTACTAGAATTGAAATACGCACACACACAACAGAAATGAAAACGCACACGTACAAGTCCTACTCAAACGAGTAGGCTGGAAATAAAAGCACGTCATTTAACTCTTAACGAGTAGGCGAAAATAGATGCAACACACGCACGCACTCTATAGAATTGAAAGAAAGCAGTTAAAACTAACTCATACACGCACACACACGTACAAAAAATAAGAACAACTAAGTGACCGAAAAATTAAAATAACTACATTTTTACCGATGGAATGCGGTAGAAATGAATAAAAAGTTTAAATAAAATTTAAAGGAGCAAAAAAGTTCGCAAATAAACGAAAAGTGCAAGTGCTCGAAAGATTGAAATGAATACATTTCTACCGATAGAATGCGGTAGAAATGCATAAAATGAAGAAATAAAATTTAAACAGGCAAAAAATTTTTGAAAATAAAAGCAAAAATGAAGTGTTTGAAAAATTGAAGCGGCTATATATTCATTCCTATAACTCCGTAAAAGTGATTAAAAAGTGAAAATAAAGTTAAAAGAACGAGAAATTTTTAGACCTAAAAAGGAAAATCTAAGTTAGTGAAAAATGAAAAACACTTTGAAAATAATTTTTACAGGTTTATAGAAATGCATAAAAGCTATAAAACCTAAGTCGAACCAAAACTAAGTATAAATGACTAAGTATGAAAGCATGAAAGTTAATCTCATACACACACACACACCCATTTTAAAAGACTTAAAACAAAGTTAAAACTAAATAAAAAGATAAGATTGCATAAGAGATCACATGCACATCAAGCATGATAATATAGCAATGGTTATGCATTCAATTGTCGGACATCACACCTTCTTTCCAAAACCTATTTCATTCTCCTAATTATAATCATGCACATCCCTACCAAATTTCACAAGAATATCTGAAAGTGAAGGTTAGATCTGAAATACTCTAGAGGGGGGTGAATAGAGTATCCTTAAAAAGTTTATAACTTTTGTTGTAAATAAAAACTTCAGTGTTAAGAATCCTAATTTAAATTATTTTACCACAGGTGCTGCAGAAAATAGATTAACTATCACAGACACAGCAAAAACCTAACTAGCACAGCCATAGTAAGAACAAAAGAAAAGAGCAACCAGACAACACAAGAATTTTATAGTGGTTCCCCAACCTGGGTACATCCACTCTTCTACCACCCTGGTAGGAATCAACTCAGGTTTTGATCAGGTTACTGCCACCAATGAGCTTTTGGTCAGGTGCTCAAAAACCAAACCTCAAGTCTTTTGATCAGGTGACTTGCAACCAGGAATAACTTTTGAAGGGAGTTAAGAACCCTTTTTATAGTGGGGGATGAGAGATTGATTTTGTCTTCTCTTTCTCAAATACACTCTAAGAAGACTCTTTTGGATTTAGATATTAGCAAAGGCTCCCCCTGAGATGTAGAATGGTTCAGGAAGTTGGAGCTTTGCTACAGGGTAATAGGCCTTCAAACTGTTGCTTTGACCAGATGAGCTCCCGGAACTTCTTAATAGATATTGTAGTTGTTGTCCTTTGAAGAATCCTGGAAGAAGAAAGAAGAAGACTCTAGATTTTGATTAGCTGTTCTTCTTCTTCTTCAGATTACTTTGATGTTTCTGGTCTAGGGCTGTTTCTCTGTATCACTGTATGATGTATTGTTGTGTAATTCTTGTTGTGTTTCAGAGAACTGTGTACTTCTTCTGTTTTCTGTATTCTCTGATCACTCGTTATCTAGGAAGAGAAATGAAATCCCTTTTATATTTTCCATGTAAATTTTCATTTGAAATTTGAATTTCTTTTGCATTCTTTTTTGACGGCCTGGAGAATATTTTGCATTGATTGTTTTCCCCAACTGTCCCATTGAAAAACGGCAAACAATAATCCCGAAGAAGGCCATAATCAATGCTCCGTCTAACGGTAATATTCAGAGAATATTTTAGCATTAATATCTCAGGAATTATTGCAATAGAATAAGGACAGAAGGATGAAAATAACCAAGTCTGGAATCGTCGAACATAGAATAGAATTCTTCGAGCTGAGTCCACAGTTCGTCGAGCTGAGAAGTTATGTTCGTCGATCTGATAATAGCTGTTCGTCGAACTGAGATCCAAGATCGTCGACCTAAGGACAAACAACTACTTCCCCAGAATCTTGCCAATTCTGTGCATGAAGTTCGTCGAGCTGAGAATAAAACTTGATCGACTGGAGTTCAGAATACCATGTTTCTTGCAATCAAAAATGTTTTAAGTAAAATGTCCAGAAATCGTCGACCTGAGAACTAGTTTCATCGAGCTGAGAAGTTCTAACTGCTAGATAAGTCTTGTCAGGAATGTGGTCTAAGTTCGTCGAGCTAAGAAGGTGAATTCGTCGACTGGAGTATGATCCTGGACTTAGAATATTTAGTTATTTCTGGAATAAGATGTTGAAGTAAAATACTCATAGATCGTCGACCTGAGAACTGAGTTCGTCGACTGGTGTTCAGAGAAATTTTGGACTTGAAATATTGAAGTAGAGTGTCCATAAGTCGTCGACCTGAGTACCAAGTTCGTCGAGCTCAGCTCAGAGAATTGTTTCTGAGTTCGTCGAGCTGAGCATGACTTTCGTCGACCTGTGTTCGACGAACGTCAAACACATTTTCCTGAGTCTTTGAAATCTCTAAGTCTTGAGTCTTTTTGCAGTTTGTTGATGGCTGGTCCATGCAGTGATGACTCTAAGGACTTATCCTATACTCTAAGACTCATACATGACCCTAGCTATACATGTTGTGTCAAACATCCTAACTTAGTGAACCTAGCCAAAATCCAACTAGGGATCCAACAATATCATTTATACAACCAAACGTATCAATTCATTTGTTCACTATGAGAGTTTTATTTTCAAGGCTAGCTTTACACCTAGAGGGCGGTGAATTGTTTTGTATCTCTATTAAATATGTCTAGCCTGTTTATTAGATTTCTGTGTCTATTTATTAGATTAGATCAGCTTTCAAGAACATTCACGGACGGCACTGCAAATTTATAGTGGTTCCCCAATCTTGGGTACATCCAATGTCCCTCAGCGCCTATCTAACAGTATGTTAGATGTTGCTCTACCTCCAGAACCCAGCTTCTTAATAGCTTACAACACCAGTCCCGTAGGACCACAAACAGGTCACACAGACCAACAACTTAGGCACTAAGCCATCCCGGGTCACAAAGACCTATATGCCGAACATAGGTCACTAAGACCCAGCCTTTATAGTACAGGCTTACAAACCACAGATTCACAAAGAATCTTTACAGCAAATAGAAATAAAGAATATGATGTTTAGACACCAGTGCAAGCTCAGTGTCTCCTTCTTCTTGCACTGAGCAGATATCAGATTCAAGATATTGTTGTTGAAAACAATATGTAGACAGTAGAATCTTTCTTAAAATAGCTACCTTTTTCCCTGCAGAACTTGTAGGTCTACTAGCTTTAGATCCTGTTGATGCAGATGGGGATTGCTTCTGCTATCTCTTTCGCAGCAAGGTTCTCTGTGTATGACAACTTCTTCAGGCTCGACGAAAATGGCGAGGATGAAGATGACGTTCATCTGCACTTTTGTTTTCAGAAAAACTAGACAAGGAATACACTTCTTGATTCGATGATCTGATTCTTTATATCTCAGGCCGATTGAGCAGTGGGTCCCACAAGCAGGATTGATGGCCGAGATTTAGCCAATCAGCCCACGCTTTCCATTCATTCCCGATTCAACGGCTTTTTGTTGTGAGTGGGCCTCAGCACTTAATGGGGAAATAATCCTTGGTAATTACAGAAGATAGCAACAGTTGGACCCCCAACGTTCTTGCAGCATTTTCGCAACATTTGAATTTTGGTTGACTTTTGACTTTGCTGACATCAGCATGATTCAGCATCTGTGGACTTAGACAAAATTCAATCATTAGTACCAAAGGCGTTGAGTGAGTAGGAATCACTCAACGCCACAACACTTGGACAAAATTCTGTCTGTCTACGTATTGAGCTCGGCGAACTCTGAGCTTCGTTCGACGAACGGCAAGCTTAGCTCGATAAGAGCATAAAAATCAGTTCGACGAACTGCGGGCTCAGTTCCACGAATGCTGAGTTCAGTTCGACGAATCTCTACTAGACGAAACCATATTATCAGTTCGATGAACTGTAGACTTAGCTCGACGTTTTTTTAAACACAGTTCGACGAACACTAGGTTCAGGTTGACGAACATTGAGCTCAGGTCGACGAATCTGAGCTCGAACAAAGCCAAGCTAACCATGCGTTTGGATTTAGCCGAAATTCTGCATCAAAGCATTGAGACCATCGAGGGCCTTGAGAGAGTTTGCCTCACTAAACATTTTTTTGCATTAGCAAAAATTTTTGTGCCATGGCGTTGAGAGAGTAAGCTCCACTCAACGCCAAACTACTTGACAAAATTTCTATTCTCTTCCGTTGAGAGAGTAAGCTACACTCAATGACTTTTGCCTTGGTGTTGAGAGAGTAAGCTCCACTCAAAGCCAAACTACATAACATAATTTTTCTATTATCTGGCATTGAGTGAGTAAGCTACACTCAACGCCTGTGGACTTAGTCAAAGTTTTGCTCAACATTTCTGTAGAGTTGACTAGCATAGCAACACTCATCGCTTTGAGCTGTATGGTATTGAGTGAGTTGACCACACTCAATGCTTGTGGATTTGGCCACATTTTTAGCCAATTTTTCTAGGCTTATACTAAGTCAGCCTGACTCACAGCCTTTTGATGTATGTCATTGAGTGAGTAGACTACACTCAATGCTTTTGAACTTAGGCAAATTTCTACTAGACAATTATTGAATCCATACCCCTGGCGTTGAGTGATATTATTTCACTCAACTCCTATGGACTTAGTCAATTTTTATGCTATGTCCAGGAACCACTTCTTGTGTCCACATGACCAATCAATATGATATGGACTAACCTGCACTCAAGAACTCAAATGCACATCAAATATATTTGATGTGTGTGACATTGACCTGTTTGACTTCTCACAAATTAGAGACATTGGGAACAATGGACCTAACAATCTCCCCCTATTTGAAGAGTTCAAAACCTCATTTCTGTTCTTGGTCAATGGCACACACAACCTATGCAGCAAAAAAAATGGAAATTTTGATAAGCTATGAGTAAATGTACCTCATTTACTTACTCCGCCTATTTTACTGCAAGGTGTTTGTCTTTCCTTGAGTGCCACATTACTTTCTTTACCTTTGCCATCTCTCCCAATTGCTATGACTCCCCCTTGCTAGGACCTTCTCTCTTCTCTTCTCTCCCCATTTTTTGACTTCTGTAGAATAGGCACATGGGGCTGGCCTTCCTATTGGCTGACCTTCTTTCTTCTATCCAGAGTAGCTTGCTTCCCCTCAGTAGCATCAGTGAACTGATACTACTAGAGAGTCTATATGTCCAACAAGAGGAACAATACCTGAACAAAAAAAATGCAAAAGGGAGTGTCTGAAGATATGCCAAGTTCAACATACCCAACTCAAATTTGAGGGTGTTGAACTTTGCTTCATTTAATGGCTTAGTGAACATATCAGCCACTTGCCTGTCTGTGGGGACAAACTCAAGACTGATGTCTTCCTTATCCACATGCTCCCTGATAAAATGATATCTTAATTCTATATGCTTAGTCCTGCTATATGAGATAGGATTTCTATCAATAGAAATAGCACTTGTAGAATTATAGTAAAGAGGAGTTCTACTTACCTGCAGGTTATAATCCCGGAGCTGATGTTGGATCCATAGGAGCTGAGCACGGCAGCTACCTGCTGATATATATTCTGACTCAGCAGTGGATATAGCCACACTAGTTTGCTTTTTTGTGCTCCAAGAAACTAGCCTTCTACATAAGAACTGATAGGTTCCAGTAGTGCTTTTTCATGTCTTCTTTGCAACCTGCAAAATCTGCATCTGAAAATGTTGTTAGATCAAAATCCTTATTTCTAGGATACCATATGATGGCGCCATGGATACCCGTCTGAAAGCGTTCGTGGATTGGGACGGTCGTTGCTACAAACTCACGGATGGTATTTCTACCTCGACGCCAAAGCCGCCGCCAAAGCGTTTGTGGATTTGGACGGTTGTGGCCGCAAACTCATGGATGGGATTTCTACCTCGACGCCAACGCCGCCGCCACTATTAAATAAAATATATAATTATGAATAAAATAATTATAATTATATATTTTATTAAATTGTTATTTTATCGATTGTTATT
Organism: Platanthera guangdongensis; assembly: GCA_039583875.1. NCBI lineage: Eukaryota > Viridiplantae > Streptophyta > Magnoliopsida > Asparagales > Orchidaceae > Platanthera > Platanthera guangdongensis. The sequence continues at coordinate 113,345,399 of CM077155.1, read as the reverse complement.
TTAAGCAATCTTATTTCAAGCATTTTAATTTTGTATTGCATGATGGGTCCTTATAACCATCTTGCATTTTTTTATTCTTCATGCAAACTCTATGCTTTATTTAATTAATGATGGGTGCATATAACCATCCTGAGGGTGTTAATTTTCTAAGGTGGAGATTGAGTGGTGTAGCCTATATATAGGCATGGATTGTTTTCATATGGTTATGTTGAATGAGAATTTGAAATCCTACCTCCAAAAGGAATCTCCCCCCCCCCCCCTCTCCCTCCTATTCTAATTTTGGCTCCCTCTCAATCCTAGCCTTCTCTCCCTCTCCTAGCCGCCAACCTCCCCTCCCTCCTCCTTCTCTCGGCCACCCAAAGACCCTCCTTCACAAGCCACCACCACCTAGCCTCCTCTCCATTTCATCCATAGCCGACCGACCTCTCTCAAGCACAACCCGACCAACCCCTTCCCCCTTCGAGGAAGAATTCGGCCACCCCTCTCTCTTGGTGGTTAGAACAAGGTGCTTGTGGTAATCTCTCGAGGATCTCGGTCAAGGCGTGACGCGACGAAGGAGGACGAGTTTCCTCTCCATACTGCGTAACTCCGGCGGAACCGTGGAAGAGCAATTCAAGCGAGATAACCGGAATCACCCATTCCGGTTTGGGTAACGAAACTCTATCGTTGTGTGTTTTCTCCTCTTGATAGATCTTGTGGCATATGCGTGTTGCGTGGCTTGTGAAGCGTTTGAAATTTCGTGGTTAAATTTTCATTGATATTGTTGGTGTTTTCCTTTTTCCGTTTAATTTCGTGAGGCGTGGCGGGCCTCGTTTTATTTTTTTGGGAGAGAACTACCCTTGTCCGAATCTTTTGTTTTCGGTGGATTCTCTTTTGGTTCAACAACGCTCGACCGAACCGTGTGGGTTCCTTTCGCTTGAGAGGACCTTGACCTATCGCCTTGGTACTACCTTGAAGGGCTTTGCGAACCCTCCGTCGTCTATGCTTAATGAATATCCGAGTTGGGAGGTTGCTGCATTTTGGTTGCTTGAGCGTGACGTGAGAGTTAGCGGAGAGCGTTGCGTTAGTTACGTCGATCACCATAACGCCCAAAAGGACTAGTCTGCATCAATTTGGTATCAAAGCGAGGTTCACGTCAATTTCTTAATTGGCACCCTCCCCCTTTTATTTGCACGTCGGCACGCATTTTTCTTGTTCACTTTCGAGTCAAAAACAATTCTTGCCGGTCTGCCAATAGCGGCCTAGATTTCTTATTTTTCAGCAAAATTCAAAAACAATTTTTTTTAATAAACCTCATATTTTTTCCAGCAAGAAAATCTATTTTATATAATTATAATCTTAGTGGATAAGCGGGAACAATTCTATATTTCCTAGAATTAGTTGTTCAGGTACCCTTTCTTTGCATTCGCATAAAATCCGGATCGAGTGTCCTCTCCGGTTCACACTGAAATGGCTTTCGACGTTTACGCTTCCAATCGTCCCCTGACTTATCTACACACTAATATTTTTACCAATGATGGTTATGGGGATCCCAAGTATTTTAAATACTGGCTTGAGAGGGTAGAAACATATTTTGATTATAACAAATTGGACGACTACCAAAAGGTTAATGTAGTCCGAGAGCGGTTAAGAGGTCGAGCCCGCATGTTTTGGCTGAACGAACAGCGTGGAGCTGGTAGCTATCTATATGCCTGGCCCCACATGGGAAGAATACTCTCGGATAAATTTGATTGCCCCTACCGCCTTACTACTAGCCCGACATCCGCTAGACAGTATAGTTATGGCACCTTATCCAAGCCTTATTATAGGGGTGACCTATTCCCCCAGGACATATCCTTTCCTCGGGCTGGGGGAGCTACCCATAGCACACCTGCACCCACCTATAGAGGAAAGGAAGTAGTGAGGTCCCCTATCTCGAGTTCGGTACATATGACTGCTAGGACTGTAATGAGCCCGCGGGGTGAGAGTAGTCCTATCTATAGGGGCAGACAGACGACTACGACTTGTGAGTCTAGCGGCATATCTGACCATGGCTATATTGAGCATCCTACCCCGATTACGGCCATAGACCCTTTTAAGTCTCTCCCCGAGTTGCCTGAATTAGTCGTTGACTCTCCTGTTGAGTCTGAGGCGGTGTCTAGGACTGTGCCCGTCACTGAGGACGAGGCTGAATACGCTGGCGATTTGAGTGATGATGAGGAGATTGGTTACCCTAGTGACCTGGACGATGATTTATCCTCTGAGGAATCGTCTCCTCTTCCTTTCGGCGATGTTTTTGAGGCGTCTCCCTTGATAGTTATGTAGTCTTATGATGACCCTGAGTCAAAAGACATTCCGGCTGAGTTACCCTATGTTGAGAGCTTACCTGTTATTGATTTAGGTGATGACCTGCTAGAACACGAGCTAGTTCCTTCTAGCCCGGAATATATTGAGGTGCCCATTTATTTAGCTTCCCCGTTAGATCAATCCAGTCAGATAAGTGGGAGTGAGGATCACAATATTATAATGATTGATCCAGGATTGGTAGATGTTTCAATGGTGTTGGAAGAGTCACCTTGGGATGGATGTTTATCTTGGGATAATCTTAGTGGTGCACATCCGGGAGATTGTTCATTGATATTATCATCATTGCTTGAGGGTCATACTAATTTAAATTCTCCCCGGGATTCGATTTGCCCAACCCTCCATCATGATTTAGACAATTTACCTACTTCGTGGGAAGATTTGTGTTGGATCCCTAGTTTATTTGGGCTAGGTTCACTAGCTTAGGATGTGACCCAACATGTATAGCCAGGGTCCAATTTTGTGTCCTAGAGTCTAGGCTAAGTCCTTAGAGTCAACATCAGATGGACCAGCTATCAACAAGACCATCAGAGACTCAAGAATTAGAAGATTTCAAGACCAAGTCAAATGAGTTCGACGTTCATCGAACTCAGGTTGACGAAAGGCGTTCTGAGCTCGACGATCTTGAGATATTTCTCTGTGCTAAGCTCGACGATCTTTGTTCTCTGTTCGACGAAGACTGAGATACTTCAACAAACTAAAGTCAGGTTAACTCTAGATTTTTCTAAGTCCAACTTCAGGCTTTGGTCGACGAACAAGATTCTGAGCTCGATGAACTTGGACCTCAAGTTCTCAACTTCTTAGATCGACGAACTCAGTACTATACTCGACGATTTCTGGTCGACGATTTGAATCCTTCTCAGCCAAAGACTTCTCAGATTCTAAGTCCACAATCATTCTTCGGTCGATGATTTTGGATCTCAGCTCGACGAATGATGATTGTCAGCTCGACGAATGAAGATTGTCAGTTCGACGAATATTGTAGCAGAATTGACAAGATTCCCTTGAAGACAAATTGCTATTGTCTGGTCGACGAAATCATCAGCTCAGCTCGACGAACTGTGAACTCAGCTCGATGATTGCTGCTCTTCGTTCGACGATTCCAGATTAGGTTTTCTCCAGATTTCCGTCCCTTTTCTTGGCGATGAATCCTGAGTAATTAATGCTCAATCTTCTCGAAATGTTACCGTTGGAACGAGCATTGATCATGGATTATTACATGTCGTTTTTCCATCGGACAGTTAGGGAAATCATTGATTACCGCTTCCTTCCCAGGCCGACTGCATTTACTGCTCAAGGTTTCAAATTTCGAATGTTCTTCAGTCAGTCTTTAGTCAAAAAAAAGAAGAAAAAAGATTAACCAGACTGATAGAAACACAGACAGATAGCAATTCAACATTCTTACAGAAATCAAAAAGTTTTTCTGCAATCAGCCTAAGCCAGAGAACATCATCAAGAAGAAGAAGAACATACAATCTCCATCAAGAGTCTTCTTCTTTCAACCCTACAGGATAACTTCAGAAGGACAACAATCTCTATCTGTCAAAGAAGTTACTGAAGCAATCTCTGGTCAAGGCAATCAAGTTTGTGAACACTTGTCACCCTGAAGCAGTGCTCCAGATTTCCTGATCCATTCAAGATCTCAGGTGGAGCAATCTGCTGAAATCAATCCACTAGTCTTCTTAGTTGTTATTGAGAAAGAGAAGACATCATCGCCCCTTTTCCATCTTCTGTACAGGGTTTTAATTACCTTCAAAATTATTCCTGGTTGCAAGTCTCCTACCAAAACACTTGAGGTTTTGGTTTTTGAGCACCGGAACAAAAGCTCATTGGTGTCAGGCACCTGATCAAAAATCTGAGTGGATTACTACCAGGGTGGTAGAAGAGTGGATGTACCCAGGTTGGGGAACCACTATAAATTTCTTTTGTCGTCTGGTTGCCCTTTTTCTTTTATTTTGGCTGTGAACTGTGATTTGTTAGGTTGTTTTGCCTATTACTTTATTTGCTAATCTGTTCACTTAGGATTACAGCAAAAGTTGTAAAAAGTTTGTAGAGAGCACAATACTCTATTCACCCCCCTAGAGTTTTTTAGATCTAACCTGCACTTTCAATTGGTATCAAAGCGAGGTTGGTTAAACTACGACACCTTAAGAGGTTAATTGGTTGTACAGGTTAACACCTGAACCATAAAGATCTCTCTTGTTAGATCTGATTGTTCTGTTTCCTTTATTAGATTTATTTTTTCACAGAAATGGCTCAAAGCAAAGATAATGCAAGTACCAGACCTCCAGTATGCAATCTTAATAGATTTGCCATCTGGAAGGCAAGAATCAAATTATATATGAATTCTATTGATGAAGATATTTTTGCTTCTATCTTAACAGGAGTACCTCCAGCACCTGCAGCTTCTCCAAGCACCTCTACTAACATGACTAAAGTACCTCCTCCAGATAATAATGATGCTTACAGGAAAGCCAAAATTGCAGATGCAAAAGCAATGAACATCTTGGCTCAGTCTATGTCAGATGACATATTTCAGAAGGTGGCTGAGTGCACCTCAGCCAAGGCCATTTGGGACTCTCTCAACCAAATGGTAGCTGGTTTAGTTGATGAAAGGAAAGACAGGAGATCAAATCTCATATCCCTGTATGTGAATTTTAAGAAGGATGAGGCTGAATCAGTTGCTGAAATGTACAATAGGTTGAGCTCAATCATCAATGAGCTTAAAACCTTGGATAAAGATATCACCCTTACAGAGGTGAATGACAAAATCTTGATGTGCTTCCCTAGCTCTTGGGATTCAAGAATCTGGCCTATCAAAGAATCCAGAAGCCTAAATGAGATATCAACTAAATCTCTGCTAGGCAAACTAAAATCATATGAGCAGTTGATTAAGTCAAGAGAAGCAGGTGAACAGAAATCAACAACTCCAGTGAGAAAGGATCACAGTATAGCCTTCAAGGCATCTGAGAAAAGTGAGACCTCAACATCCAATGAAGAACTAATGACCCTCTTTGCCAAAAGATTTTATAAGATGGCTAGAAAGGATTTCAGAAGAAAATCATCCAGGCAGGATGATAATCCCAAGTATGACAAGACACCAACCAAGGAGGTTGTGTGCTTTGGATGTAGAAAGCCTGGACATTACATCTCTGAATGTCCAGAAAGCCAGAAGAAGGAGAAAAGCAGAGAAAAAGACTCCAGGAGAAAACACAGCAGCAGACCCTCCTCCAACAAGTACAAAAAGAGAGACAAAGGCTTTGTTGCTGAAACACAGAGTGATACTGAAAAAGAATCATCCACTTCCAGCACAAGTGAAGAAGAGGAAGAAGTAAGATCCAAGGAGGTTTTCCTTATGGAAATTGATGCCTCCAGGAGCAATTTAGGATCAAAAAGTGAATCTGAAGATGAGGCAGTCTAAGACTTAGAGGCAGATCAGGTTCTTTCAAGTTTTGACTTTAATTCTGTTTTATTTAAAATTGAATTCAAAATTATGTGTTTAGATTTAATCAATTCAGAGAAAGAAATTAAAACCCTCAGAGAAAAACTAGGAAATCTTGAATCTGTTAACTCAGAAAATCTTAAACTGAAAGATCAACTAACTTTTGCACATGAGCAGATAATTAAATTAAAAGCTTATTTATGTGAGGCCAAACAACTTGAGCAATCTCTCAATGGAAGAAGTCTCAAGCTGATGGACATAACAAGCACAGTAAATGCCAGATTAAATGGCAAGCTGGGCTTGGGTGCATCATCAGGTTTGCCCCCCATAATTAAGAAAAATATTTTTACCACACCCATTAAATTTGTTTCTGCCAAGGGAAAAGAGAAGATAATAAACAAACCAATATCTGAAAACAATCCAAAACCCATAGACAAGAGCAATAGAAATCAAAAAACAGCTAATAAAAACAAGGTTCAGCAGCATTCGTCAAACTCAGATCGACGAAATGTGGCCCGTTCGTCGAACCTGCATCGACGAACACTGAACACAAACTCCAGTTATAACAATTCGTCTAACTGCGATCGACGAAATTTGTATGGTTCGTCGAGCAGAGATCGATGAATATGGGGCGCATAAAATGACTATTGTCATTCTCTGAGCAGAGATCGACGATCTCAGCCCTATTCGTCGAACTCTGGTCGACGAACTTATAAAAATTCGTCGAACCCAGAAGAACCAAACATAAATCATTTCTCTTACAGAAATTCTAAGCCAGCTAATAAACCATTCAATCCAGTAGTTGATTGGGTTATTCCACCTAGGAGATATTATCCTTTAGGTTATAAATCTCAACCTACTTTGTCAGTTATCTCCAGCTTTTCATTTCAACCAAACAAAGGACCCAAGGTGACCTGGGTCAAGAACAATTGAGTTTTGTTTTTCATTACAGGTACAGGTGAAGAGCTATCCAAGGGTGTGTCAGACCTGGTACTTGGACAGTGGTTGCTCAAGCACATGACAGGCAGCAAGGACAATCTATCTAATTACAAGTCCAATCTAGGACCAAAGATGATCTTTGGTGATTCAAATAGTGGCCAGTCTGAAGGATATGGAGCAGTAAAGATTGGAACAGTTACTTTCAAGAGAGTAACATATATAAGAGGACTCAAACATAACCTAATATCCATAAGCCAATTATGTGATGAAGGTTATCAGGTACACTTTAACTCTACCTCCTGTTCTATTATTAATAATGAAAACAAAACTATTTTAACTAGAATTAGACAAGGTAACATATATCTAGTAGATTTTAAACTGATGTTTGTTTACTCAATATCACTAGTAAACAAAATGAGTTGTGGCATAAAAGATTAGGTCATGTAAACCTTAAAAATATAGCTAGGTTATCTAAAGACAACCTTGTTAGAGGTTTACCTTCTGGATCCCTATAAGAAGGAAAACTTTTGTAGGGCTTGTCAATTAGGCAAGCAAACTAAAACTAGTTTCAAATCTATTAATAAGAGTGATTCACCTAGGATTTTGTATTTGCTTCATGTGGACCTATTTGGACCCATTGCAGTACAAAGCCTAGGAGGGAAGTCTTATACTTTAGTAATTATTGATGACTTCTCCAGATTCAGTTGGGTGGCCTTTCTGAGAACTAAGTCAGATACATTCAAGGTTCTTACAGATTTTCTCAGGACCATACAGATTGAGTTCTATACTCATGTTGCATTGATCATAAGTGATCATGGCACAGAGTTTGAGTCTCTTCTTATGCATGAGTTCTGTGAGATGGAAAGTATCAGGCAGTGCTTCTCAGCTCCTAGAACTCCCCAAGAAAATGGGGTAGCTGAAAGGAAAAATAAGACACTCATTGAAGTTGCAGGCACATTATTGGCAGATGCTTACATACCTCTATCCTTTTGGACAGAAGCTGTAAACACTGCTAACTATGTCCTGAATAGAAGCCTCATACATAAGCTGAAAAATAAGACCCCCTATGAATTGCTTAAAGGGAAGAAACCTAAAATCACATATTTTAAAGTTTTTGGTTGCATATGTTATATTCACACAAACAACAAAAGATACATTAGAAAGTTTGAGGCTAAGGCTGAAGAAGGGATTTTTCTAGGATACTCCCAAGTAAGCAAGGCCTATAAGGTGTTTAATAAATCCTCTCTTAAAATTAAAGAGTCAGTCCATGTATCTTTTGATGAAGATAACATGTCTTATAAGGAGTAAGAGATTTCTACCAATAGCTTTTTGCAGGTTCCACAACTGTGTGAGACTATGGATGGACTAAACCTTAACCAAGAGGTGTCAAACCATCCTGATCCATAGTTTGCTGAAGACAGTGAAGAAGAAAATCAAGTGGAAGTGGTTGAACTTCCCTCAACAGCTAATAACATTCCTCAAGAGGAATCAATTATAGAAGTTGTTGCTGAACAAACTCCGCCAACTGATCTTGTCACACTTAGAGATCACCCCAGATTCAAGTGATTGGAGACATTTCATCAGGTATACAGACAAGGAATCAACTCAACCAAGACTTGATGCATGCCTATTTTCTCTCTCAGATTGAACCTCTCTCCATCCATGAAACTGAGCAAGATCCCCACTGGATCATTGCAATGCAAGAGGAACTAAATCAGTTTGAGAGATGTAGAGTTTGGGATTTGGTTCTAAGATCTCATAACTACCCAGTTATTGGAACCAAATGGGTCTATAGAAACAAGCTAGATGCTCAAGGAAATATTATGAGAAACAAGGCTAGGCTTGTTTCTCAGGGCTACAGGCAAGAGGAAGGAATTGACTATGACCAAACCTTTGCCCATGTTGCAAGGTTAGAGGCCATAATAATATTCCTTGCCTATGCAGCTCACAGGAGATTCAAAGTTTTCCAAATGGATGTCAAGAGTGCATTTTTGAATGGAGTGCTTCAAGAAAAGGTTTATGTGGAACAACCTCCAGGTTTTATCTCTCTAACTCAACCCTCTTTTGCATTTAAATTGCATAAAGCTCTCTATGGTTTAAAGCAAGCTCCAAGAGCTTGGTTTGAGACCTTAGCAAGCTTTCTTTTAGAGCATAAATTTACAAGAGGAACCATAGATAAAACTCTTTTCACTAGACATCATATTGACCAAATAGTGTTAGTACAAATATATGTGGATGACATCATCTTTGGGTCTACTGATCCCAAATTATGCAAGAGGTTTGCTAACCTCATGCATTCCAAATTTGAGATGAGTAGCATGGGTGAGCTTTCCTACTTCCTTGGTCTCCAAGTGAAGCAGCTCCCTGATAGTATCTTCCTCTCCTAAGCTAAGTATGCTAAAGAGCTTATTAAGAAGTTTGGGATGGGTGATGCTTCAGGAATGAAAACACCTATGGCTACCAATGCTGTTGTGGATTCTGATACAGCAGGGAAACCTGTAGATCAGAAGCATTTTAGGGCAATTGTTGGATCCCTATTATACCTAACAGCTAGCAGATCTGACACCATGTTTTCCATATGCCTTTGTGCTAGGTTCCAAGTGAACCCCAAAGTATCTCACCTTATTTTCTTAAAAAGAATTTTGAGATATATAAAGAGTTGTCCTAATCTAGGACTCTGGTATCATGTAGAGGTAGAGTTTGAGTTAACTGGATACTCAGATGCTGACTATGCTAGATGTAGAGTGGACAGGAAGAGTACCTCTGGAACTTGCCAGTTCCTGGGTATGAGGCTTGTCTCTTGGTTTTGTAAAAAGCAAACATCTGTGTCTACATCAACTGCAGAAGCAGAATATATGGCTGCTGGCAGCTGCTGTTCACAAATGTTATGGATACAAAACCAACTCCTAGACTATGGTGTCAACTTAAATAATTCAACATTATTTTGTGATAATACTAGTGTTATTGCTATAGCACAGAATCCAGTTCACCATAGTAGGACAAAACATATTAAAATAATGCATTATTTCATTAGAGATAATGTAGACAAAAAGAAAATTAATCTAATCCATATCCCTACTGATTTACAGAGAGCAGACATTTTCACCAAACCCTTGGATGAGAAAAATCATCTGTTCTTTATAAATCAACTAGGAATGATTAATGGAGAAGAGTTAAATTAATTTTTGTCTGCATTCGACGAATTTTCCAGAGTTTGTCTAACGTAGTTCGACGAATTAGGGTAAGTTTGAGAGATTCTCGTCGAATGGAGATCGACGAATTCTCTGTGTGGGAACAATTTTCGTCGACCGGAGATCGACGAACTTTACTTCAGAAGTTATTTCGTCGAACGGAGTTTGACGAACTATTTTCGTTTCTTCCGGATGAGATCGACGAATTATTTGTCTATATTTTATTCCGTTGACCTCAGTTCGAAGAACTGTTTTTTTTCGTGGAACGGAGATTGTCGATTCATATTCTGGAAAACCTTATATCTAGGTTTTCTTCGACCTCCATCCCGCGCTTTCTGTTCCCTTGCTCTTGATCGATGTTTTCTCTGTCTATCTTGTAGGTGATCTCAATGGAGATTCCAGCAGGAGCTTTAGCCACAATGAAGTTTGACACCGGTTTTGATGTCGACTTCGACTCTTTCCAGCACTCAGATCCAATCTTCCTCTACATTCTGGAACTTCTGGAAGAACAAAATCTGAAGAACTTGATGACCACCCGATTAAAGTTGGCCGGAGCTGAAATAAGCGAATGGGTTTATACTTCAATCATTTCTGAAGACAATGTTATGACAGGAACAATTGCCGGTAACGCCGTCTCCTTAACCCCCGCCGTTTTAACTGAAATATTTGGTTTGACAACTGGAGAAGAGGATTTAGAGATTGATTCTAAAGAGTTTCCTATGTTGCTGAATTTGATGGGTTATGCTGGTGACAACCCTAACAAACTGTTGAAGAAACATCTGTCTGCCCCATATAAATTCTTAGCATATTTGGTGGTAGAGTGCTACTCGGGAAACATACAGCACACAACTGCATCACTAGACAACAATTTCTGGTCATGTGTGTCATTGTCAACAAGAAGCAAATAGATTGGGAACAATTGCTGTTTGATTTGATTAAGAAGAAAAATTCCAAGAAGGAAGTATGTTTTGGAAGGATCCTAGGAATCTTCCTAAAGGAAAAGGCTGCTGAATCCCTGGTCTCCCCGACCATATTCATTAATGCTAGTAAAAGGCTGACCTATGCCTTATTTGGTAGGTGGCATAGGACAATCACCAAGCTCATAAAGGCTTCTACCACTTCCACCCCAGCTTCTGAAGGCACCAGGGCTGTTAAAGCCACTCCCACACCTGCTGAGGAGTTTCATCCCACTCAACCCTCTCTTCCAGCACCCCTTCCAGCAAAACAACTTTCTCATGTGCCTACTCCACCTCCATCTCCACCACTAACATTCCATCTTCCCATAACCTCCTACTTCAAGCAAATCAACAACCAACACCTCCTACTTCACTTCATGACACATATATTCCTACACCACCATAGTCTCCACTTCCCCCACATTTGTCCTCCATTCCATCTTACATCCTACCCTCAGACACTGTAATGCCAGATGCTACCTTTCCATCCTCATCACCATCCACTCATCACATACATGCTACTCCTCCCTCCATTCCATCACTAGTTGCTCCCTCCTCCACACCAAATTCAACATCCTCTCCCACTTCTTCATTTGATCCCTCTACCATATCCTCTATCCTCATCATCATTACCCCCCTCTAAAATCCCTTATAGCAGAGGCCATTACACCTCTCACTTCCTCCATTCAATCTTTATCTACCCAAATTTCTGCCCTTACTACTACCCCCTCCTTAGTCTAGGGCCTGGCCTCAGTTCCCACTGAAACCAGGCAGGGGGAGATGCATGATAATGAAGCAGCAGCACCAGCATCAGATACTTCAGCTCCAGCAGATACTGCAGATTCTCCAGTCCCCACAGAAGTTTATCCAGATTATACAGATATAGATATAATTGATTTAATTGATTTTATTAATACTGATATGGACATTGCTGATATGGATATTGCTGCAACTGTTGGTGATTTTATTCTCAATCCCACAGTTAATTTACAAGAATTACATCAACCTTTTGATACTGTATATATGCATTCTCTTCCAGAAGACTTCACTAAGCCACAGTTGGCTATTGTTCCTTATACATCACCAATAAGTCCAGCAGTTGCTAAGCAACTCTGTGACAGTTTTGCAATTCCTGTTGTTGCTCCAACCTCTGCAGTTATTCCAGAAGATGTCACAGCACCAATTTTTATTATGGATGACTCACCAATGCCTGATCTAGATGAGCTAATCTTGGCTGATATTAAAGAGGAAAATAAGGCAGCAGCTGAAAGTTCTGTCCCAATTATCTCTGATTCCAGTAAAGTTTCTTCTTCAACTACTGCTGAAACTCCAGTTTTTGAAACGCCAGCTTCTGAACCTTGTGCCCCTCCTCCAGAAAAGACTGCTATTGATGATAAAGCTTTGAAAGCATTGGATGCTTTATATGATAACCCTCAGGGTTCTGGCAGTGAAGATGATGAAGATGATGATGAAGATGACTCAGATGAAGAAGCTGCCGAGAATAAGAAAATGATGTCAAAGAAAAGGAAGGCTCCTCCTCCTCCTGCTCCTAAGCCTAATCCAACTGCTGACACTCTCTACTACATTCTGCATAATGTTACTCCTTATAAGGGAATGCCTGCTTGGATGTGGTTATCTAAGAACTAGCAAAAGGAAAGGAAAAGAAGTAGGAGATATTCTCCTCCTCCAGTACACAGATATAGAAAAGATCCACCTCCTCCTCCTCCTCCAGCAGCTGGTGCCACTGGCTCTAGCTCTCAGAGATCTGCCCCTATGCAAACGTATCAGAGACATCAATAGAGATCCTCTGGAAGCAGTCAGTAAGGCATCACTCCTCAGGAAATCAACATCAGCAGCAACAGCAACCTATCTCTGAAGATCAGAAGGCTAAGAATCCTGAAAGACCACTTTCTCCTCCTATTCCTTTTGAAGATCCTGAAACAGCCAACACTGCTAAAATGGCCAGGTTCCAGGAACTTATTGGTCTATCCCTGATTAATAAAGCTAAAGCTGAAGGTAAAGACATTTCTGGATACACAACTATGTCAAAATACAGGAAGGAAGAATTAAAAAGATTTGACAAAGCAAACAAGCTCTTCAATGTTGATGACTACATGAAGCTCCAACTTGAAGAAGTTGTCCCCAGAGCTACATCACTGAAGATTATTAGGGTAGCTGACATGACAATGACTCAGGCTCATGCTATAGATCCTAATAGAGAAATTATCTTTAAAAAGCCAGGAGAGAAGACAAAATAAGACAAGACTATGCAGAAGAAGCAAAAGAAGTAATCTTTACTGTGTTTCAATTTCTTTCTGCATTTTCTTTCAACTATGTTATTTGTTTAAACAAAGCCTATGTACATATATATCTGCTGCATGTGTTTGTAATTCTCTGCCAGATATATTTCTTTTCTTGCTTTGTTTATCTGTGTGTTTATGTTTTGAGTCTTTTAGCGACCTCACCCAAATAGGGGAAGATTGTTGGATCCCTAGTTGATTTGAGCTAGGTTCACTAGCTTAGGATGTCACCCAACATATATAGCCAGGGTCAAATTTTGTGTCCTATAGTCTAGTCCAAGTCCTTAGAGCCAACATCAGATGGACCATCTATCAACAAGACCATCAGAGACTCAAGAATTAGAAGATTTCAAGACCAAGTCAAATGAGTTCGACGTTCGTCGAACTCAGGTCGACGAAAGGCATTCTGAGCTCGACGATCTTGAGATATTTCTCTATGTTAAGCTCGACGATCTTTGTTCTCTGTTCGACGAAGACTGAGATACTTCAACAAACTAAAGTTAGGGTAACTCCAAATTTTTCTAAGTCCAACTTCAGGTTTTGGTCGACGAACAAGATTCTGAGCTCGACGAACTTGGACCTCAAGTTCTCAACTTCTTAGGTCGACGAACTCAGTACTCTACTCGATGATTTCTGATCGATAATTTGAATCCGTCTCAGCCAAAGACTTCTCAGATTCTAAGTCCACAATCATTCTTCGGTCGACGATTTTGGATCTCAGCTCGACGAATGATGATTGTCAGCTCGACGAATGAAGATTGTCAGTTCAACGAATATTGTAGCAGAATTGACAAGATTCCCTTGAAGACAAATTGCTATTGTCTGGTCAACGAACTCATCAGCTCAGCTCGACGAACTGTGAACTCAGCTCGACGATTGCTGTTCTTCATTCGACGATTCCAGATTAGGTCTTCTCCAGTTTTCCGTCCCTTTTCTTTGCGATGAATCCTGAGTAATTAATGCTCAATCTTCTCGGAATGTTGCCGTTGGAACGAGCATTGATCATGGATTATTGCATGCCATTTTTCCATGGGACAGTTAGGGAAATCATTGATTGCCGCTTCCTTCCCAGGCCGACTACATTTACTGCTCAAGGTTTCAAATTTCGAATGTTCTTCAGTCAGTCTTTAGTCAAAAAAAAGAAGAAAAAAGATTAAGTAGACTAATAGACACACAAAAAGATAACAATTCAACAGTCTTAAAGAAATCAAAAAGTTTTTTTGCAATCAGCATAAGCCAGAGAACATCATCAAGAAGAAGAAGAACATACAATCTCTAACAAGAGTCTTCTTCTTTCAACCCTACAGGATAACTTCAGAAGGACAATAATCTCTATCTGTCAAAGAAGTTCCTGAAGAAATCTCTGGTCAAGGCAATCAACTTTGTGAAGACCTATCACCCTGAAGCAGTGCTCCAGATTTCCTGATCCATTCAAGATCTCAGGGGGTGCAATCTGCTGAAATCAATCCACTAGTCTTCTCAGTTGTTATTGAGAAAGAGAAGACATCATCACCCCTTTTCCATCTTCTGTACAGGGTTTTAATTCCCTTTAAAATTATTCCTGGTTGTATGTCTACTACCAAAAGACTTGAGGTTTTGGTTTTTGAGCACCTGAACAAAAGCTCATTGGTGTTAGGCACCTGATCAAAAATCTGAGTGGATTCCTACTAGGGTTGTAGAAGAGTGGATGTACCCAGGTTGGGGAACCACTATAAATTTCTTGTGTCGTCTGGTTCCCCTTTTTCTTTTGTTTTGGTTGTGATCTGTGATTTGTTAGGTTGTTTTGCTTATTACTTTATTTGCTAATCTGTTCACTTAGGATTACATCAAAAGTTGTAAAAATTTCGTAGAGAGCACAATACTCTATTCACCCCCCTCTAGAGTATTTCAGATCTAACCTGCAATTTCAATTTGGTTAGCAAAGGATGTGACGTTCTGGAAGATTTACCCTGTGTGGGAAGGCTATTTGTGGAAGATGGTAGAACTGAGGACCCGATAAACATTTCTTTTATGTTAGCGCCTTCACCAGAAGCCCGAAATGGATTTGAAATTTTGTCGCGTATGATTTTGCCTACTTTTGAGACCAATACTTATTCTGATTTGGACGAATTATCTAGTGGGTTGGAAGACATGTCGACTGAGTTGGTGGAGTCACCCCATGATGAATGTTTATCTGATAGTGAGTTAGATGATGACGATCCAGCTGAGTTTTCGGTAAGGACGAATCTGCTGTTTGATTTTTCCTTTGATTTTAATGGCTTGCACCCGGAGGATTTTTCTTGGACGTTAAATCCATGTTTTGACGGTGAGTATGATTTAGTTCCTCCTCTAGAATCGCCCATGTCGACTCCTGCTCCGGTTCACTTGACTCGATTAGATGACTTGTTAGGGAACGAACTTGTAATTTCTAGCCCGATATATCTAGAGATGTTTATTTATCCAGCTTCCTAATTATACTTACCCAGACGGATGTGTGTGAGTGATTTGTTAGTTGTCGCATTCGGTCTTTCCACTACTGTTCATAGATCTGACTATGCTGTTCCTAGGATGGACCCTTCATCTGACCGCTTGGCGTTGGGTAAGGCTTCGTTTTGGACCGCTAGTGATTCCATGGCGATGGTACGTTTTGATGTGGTGTCCCCCAAACACAATTATTTGCCAAGCCCTGTTGCTTGCATTTATCCTCCGGCTTTTGATGATCCGCGCATGCACACATTAGTGAATGTAGTTGGGTATGTGGAGTTGTGTCTCCCGCACTACCTTTCAACTCCGAGAGCATCCAACTCTATAGTTGGAGATGAGTGCTTTCCGCAGGCATTTATTTGTGAAATTTATAAATCTAAATTTAAATCTAAATTTAAAACTACGATGTTAGACTCCACGGAAATCGTTAATGAATGTAGAGCACCCGTGCCACCAGACTTAGTCCCGTTATTTTCTACTGTTAACTCAAGTCATGTTGCACATGGGTTCACCCCTCACGGTTTTAATTTAATTAGGCGCATTCTTAACATCGTAATCAATCAAGAAATGTCTGTTAAATCACTTGCTAGTTCGTGTCGGAGGGTCTCCTACTGTTATGTGGATGATTTGGGTTTGGTTTGTCTCACCCCTGAACGGATGCCCCCGGGCACCTTAAAAATATTAACGAATTGGCAAGTCCATCCTTTGCGAACATTAAGGGAGTTTGGTAACATCACTTTTCTATTAGAATTTTCCACTGATTGGGGCATAGCTTCTATTTTCATCGTTTCATATTTTACGCTTCATGCTTCTATGCCACTTGAAATGTATACCTATCCGTATATATATTCCACTTTGAATTCTATCGGGTTGGGTGGTGCAAGTTTCCCAGGATCATTCTCTTTCTTGGTCTCCATCGGAGGTGAAAGTCCACCTAGTTTCAACTACCTTCACCTATGGGGGGGGGGGGGGGGAATATGTGACGTGCAGCGTTTTTGCGGAATTAAAATTGTACCTGCACACGAAAACAAAACAGCACAGCAAAGAAAGTACACAAGCAATTTATAGTGGTTCCCCGATTTGGGTACATCCAATTTCCCCCTTTGACCTATCTCCCAACAAGGGACGACTCGGTCACTTCACCAACAGGATTGAAATCCAATCCTTGCACTATCGGAAGGAACCCTTCCACACGTAGGAGACAACACTCCCACAACACGGGTTGCACCCAACCCTTATAACTAGGAACCAACGTTCCTTTACAACAAAAATGAAACTAGAATGTATACGAAATACAAACAACTTTTGGAGACTAAGGTGTCCCTCTTCATTCGATGACGGGTTCTTGAAGTCAACGAAGAGTCCACAACCCTAGATCTCTCTTGAAGAGAATCTCCCCGAAATCGGCGGCGGCAAGAAGGGCGGCAGCTCGGTTCTCTGAATCGGCGGCGACAACGGTGTGTGGCTGCAGTACTTTGGAGATTCAATCTTCGTAGCAAAGCTAGCACGGTCTACCAACGGTCACACTAGGATCGATCGTCTCGATCGATTCGGAAGGGGAAGGTTTTCCCGATCAACGAATCAAGAGACAAAGGATCTCTGGTCAGACGCGTGAGACGCTACGCTTGGCTAAGCTTCTGTCGCTGGAAGATCTAGAAGAATCACGATCAAAAGGCCGGCGATCGACTAGCACGAGCGGCGACGGAGGCGGAGCAGGTATCGCGATTTAGGTCAAGGTCGGCGGCTCGGCTTCGACTTTTTCTGTGTGTAATTACTGTTCAAAATACGCGTGTATTTATACGGTAGAATACTCCATTATGACCGTTAAGGGTCCCACCTGAAGAAACCCTAAGCCCGGATCAAAACAGCGCCAGTGGCTGAGTCCGGTCCAGCGGGTTCCAGAATTCGCCCAAGGCAAAATCGGCGAGAATCAAAGGTGATTCTCGTTGAATCGTCGAGAATCAAAGGTGATTCTCGACGATTCGGCGAGAATCAAAGGTGATTCTCGTCGAAGTTGACTTGATTGCACGCACTGTTTTAGCCGGATAGAGATGGCGAGAATCAACCAGTGATTCTCGACGATTCGGCGAGAATCACTAGTGATTCTCACCGAATCGGCGAGAATCACTTGGTGATTCTCGTCGAATAATACTTGGATGATTTTTCGTCTTTCCGCCTCTGAGCTGCTCTTTGACTCATCCTTGCTCCTTGTCTGCTCTTGCAATATCACAGCCCTATACTTGAAAATAAGTACACTCCAATAGAGAGAGTACACGTAGGACAACACACTGATCTGCTCAACGAGGGATTACGTCATGCAGACCCGTGTATATTGATCTACTGCACCCTGACATTGGTGTGCACTTAGCATGGAATAACTGCAAGCACAACTTGAAATATTTTATCAAATACATTGTCTATTTACCTTAGCTTGTTCAGGGGCTTCTTCAAATCAGATACGTTGTGGATACAATACCCAACAATCTCCCCCTATTTGAAGAAGCCTAAACCCTACAAGCTAAGGTGAATAGAGCGTATGGGAATGAAAATCATAAACTTGAAATTGAGGTGAGAGAGATATTCATTACCAATACCAATTTCTTGAGAGCAAACTTGGAGCCACCGTAGCCAACTTGGAGCCACCTTAGCCTTAGCCGAGAGGGTAATCTCCCCCTTTTCGGCTTCTGCAAATCTGGGTCGGTTGCATTTTACCCCTTGCTCCCCCTCAGTTCTTGCACCTGTGCTCACACTTGAGTTCCTGGCAGATGCTCCCCCTAGATGCACGAGCCTGGAGCTTCTGTAGTCTTTATTCCTCATAGTTTAGCATCCCCAATTCAGTTTTGAAAAGACTGAACTTGGCTTCGTCTAAGGGCTTTGTGAAAATATCTGCAATATGCTTGTCCGTGGGGACATAACAGAGAGAGATGTCCTTGTTCTCCACGTGCTCCCGAATGAAGTGGTAGCGCACTTCAATATGCTTCGTTCTGCTGTGCGATACCGGATTGTTGGGAATTGCAATTGCACTGGAGGAGTCGCAGTACATTGGTACTTCCTTGAACTGAAGGTCGTAGTCGGCTAACTGGTTTCTGATCCATAGGAGTTGTGCGCAACAGCTGCCTGCCGAGATGTACTCCGACTCTGCTGTGGAGGTAGCTACACAATTCTGCTTCTTGTTGTTCCATGAGATAAGCCTTCTTCTGAGGAATTGACACGTCCCGGAAGTGCTTTTCCTGTCATCCCTACTCCCTGCAAAATCAGCATCTAAAAAACCTATTAGCTCGACATCATTGTTTCTCGGGTACCACAAGCCAAGATTGGGAGTACCTTTAAGGTATCTTAGAATTCGCTTTGCAGCGACATAGTGAGATTCCTTAGTGTTCACCTGATATCTGGCACAGACACATGTGGAGAACATGATATCCGGTCTACTGGCAGTAAGGTAGAGCAGGGATCCAATGATGCTTCTGTATTTGGTTTCATCGAAAGGTTTACCTTTCTCGTCCTTATCCAGAGACATAGTGGATCCCATTGGAGTCCTCATAGAGGTTGCATTCTCCATACCGAATTTCTTGAGGAGTTCATTTGTGAACTTTGTCTGAGAGATGAAGATTCCATCCTCAGACTGTTTCACTTGAAGTCCCAAGAAATACTTTAGCTCTCCCATACTGCTCATTTCAAACTTTCCTTGCATAAGTTTAGAAAACTTTTTGCAAAGATTGTTGTCCGTTGAGCCGAATATAATGTCATCGACATAGATTTGCACCAGCAAAATCTTGCCTTTGACTTCCCTGAGAAACAATGTCTTATCTATTTTACCTCTAGAGAACTTGTTCTCAAGAAGAAAACTAGATCAAGTCTCATACCAAGCTCGGGGAGCTTGTTTTAAACCATATAGAGCTTTATTAAGAAAATATACATGATTGGGATAAGTAGGATTGACAAAACCTGGGGGTTGAGCGACATATACTTCCTCTTTCAGGTCTCCATTCAAGAATGCTGATTTCACATCCATTTGATAGACTGTGAATCCTTTGTGCGAAGCATACGCCAGGAACAATCTGATTGCCTCGAGCCTTGCCACTGGTGCAAAGGTCTGGTCGAAGTCAATCCCCTCCTCCTGTCTGTAACCTTGAGCCACCAGCCTGGCCTTGTTCTTTATGATGACACCATGTTCATCCAGTTTGTTTCTGAAGATCCACTTGGTGCCAATCACATTCTGCTTGTGTGGTCTGGGAACCAGCGTGCAAACGTTCCATCGTTCGAATTGATGTAGTTCATCTTGCATGGCCAAAATCCATGCCGCATCTTTGCTCGCCTCGTCGAACTTCTTTGGCTCAACCTGTGACAGGAAGCTAAGATGCAAAATCTCATTAATAGTACCTCTTCGAGTTCTGACACCGTCAGGAGGATCTCCGATGATCTAATCTCTAGGATGATCCCTCACGTGCCGGAGCTCTAGAGGTCTGGCGTCTGGAGCTTCGACTACTTCTTGGGCTTCTCCTTCTTCTATGAGATTTGTTCCATTTTGATCTTCAACATTCCCAGTTGACATTGAGGTGGAAACTTTGACGTACTTAGGAGTTTCATCTTTAGCGGTCTCATCGAGACTCAGCTGTTCAAGTCGTGCACCTACATCTTCAAGAATACCGCTAGAAGAATTGTTGTTAAGCAAACTTCATTCATCAAATACAACATTAATTGATTCTTCTACCACTAGGGTTTTCTTATTGAAGACCCTATATGCCCGACTGTGGGAACTATAGCCCATGAATATGCCTTCGAAGCATTTTTCACCAAATTTAGTACGCGGGTACTTCCCATTATTCAGTACATAGCATCTGCAACCAAAGATCCTCAAGTAGGACATGGTTGGTTTCCTGCCTCTCAGTAGCTCATAAGGCGTCTTACGATGATGCTTGTTGATCAATTCTCGGTTTTGTACATGACAAGCTATATTGACCGCCTCTGCCCAGAAGTATTCTGGGAGAGAAGCGTCTTTCAACATTGTCGTGCAGGCTTTAATGAGAGTTCTATTTCTCCTCTCCGCAACTCTATTTTGCTGAGGAGTGCGCGGGGAGGAAAACTCATGAAAGATACCTTGTTCTTCACAAAACTCTGTCATAGCACCAGATTCGAATTCTGTTCCATGGTCACTTCTGATTTTGACCACTGAGCAGTTAAATTCGTTCTGAACCTGCTTGACAAAACTAGTGAATATGTCAAACGTATCCGACTTTTGTTTTAAGAAGAACACCCATATAAACCGAGAATGATCATCAACTATCACTAGCGTATAGGACTTGCCTCCCAAGCTATGAACTTGCATTGGACCAAACAAGTCCATATGTAGAAGGTAAAGACATCGGGAAGAGTCTTTGTCTGCAATGCTCTTAAAGGTAGCCCGAGTCTGTTTGCCCATCTGGCATGCAGGATAGGGGCTATCTTTGATGCACATGATAACGGGAGCATCCCTTACTAAGTTTTTAGAAAACAACATACTAATTGTTTTGAAATTAACATGTGCCAATCTCTTGTGCCATTGTTCACAAAGAGATGCACTGCCTGTTGCCACTAGGCATACGGGGGTAGATGTATCTAAACTAAGAAAATTTAAGCAGAAGATATTTCGGCTCCTAATGCTTGTTAATACTATCTCAGAAGAGGCACATGATATTATCAGGCATTTATCCTTGCAGAACTTAACGTCATAACCTTTGTTACATAACTGACTTACACTGATGAGGTTATGGTTTAACCCTTCAACATAAGCCACGTCGGTGATAGAGATTATACCGTTGGAAATCATACCGTAACCTCTGGTGACTCCTCGATCTGACCCCCCAAAGATGAATTTGGGTCCATTCGCGACTGGAGTGTAATCACGCAGCAGGTTTCTTGTCCCAGTCATATGCCGGGAGCATCCACTGTCCAAGTACCATATTGGCGTTTTGGTGGCCTTTGGACATTCCTGCAAAACAAAATTAATTTCCCTTAGGAACCCAATCGAACTTGGGTCCTAGATTCTTGGTTAGCATACTCCCCCTCGGGTGGTTAACCCTACGAGTGGTCGGCCTCGCATTGCTAACATAGGGAGTCTCGTTATACCTCGGATTAAACCAACAATCCACGGCAAAGTGACCGACTTTGCCACAACACCAACAGTCAAATCTATTGTACCTCTTCCTAGACTCCTGCTTTACCCTAGGAATGGTGGGTACAGCCGGGGCCTTGGATCTGGAGGTGGAGGCCTCATAGTGATTGCAGTCACATGACTTCTTCACCTTCTGTTTCTTCAGTATAACAGGCTTGGCTCTTGGTGCCTGCTTTCCATTATGGCCGCTAGAGAATTGACCATAATTTCCCATGTGGATTTCCTCATAAGGTGCCTTGAAGGAACTCTCACCGAAGTTCCGGGGAAAAGTCCAACCAACATATCGGCTCTTTGGCTTTGCAACCGAGGGCCGGAAATGATGACCAAAGGTTGATTCAAAGTCATGTTGGTTGCAAGGAAAGCTAGGCTTTCTGAACGCAACAGGACTGAGCGGAGCCTTTCCCTTTTCAGCAGCAGAGGCCTTCTTGGCGGCCTTATTCTTCCTCTGGTTCCTGTTTCTCCTGGATGAGGAACCAGATACCCCTACATACCCCAAGCCAGCTCCTTTGGCCTGAGCAGAGAAGGTATCAACAACTGGAAGAACTATTTTTGGCATAGAGAAGCTCTTGACGATCTTCTTTTCTGCCGCAAGTTGTTCTTCCAACTTGTCGACTTCCTCCTGCTTAAGATCAAGGAGCTTAAGAGACTCTGAATGCTTTGAAGTCAGGTCTAGGTGCTCCTGTCGGAGAGAGATCAAACTGGTGATCTCTTCCCTTAGGGAGACACTCTCACCCTTAAGGAATTTCACTTCCTTTTTCTCAGCCTTCAATCTCTTACGATACTCCTCGAAAGTGTTGAGCAGAAGCTCATACTTCTCGAGGAGCTCCGGTTCACGGGCCGAAAGGCTATCCTCAGGGTCATCATCCTGAGACTCAGGATCAGAGTCAGAGTCGGAGAGAGGGGTGTGAGCTTTTACCTTCCCAGTAAATGGGGGGCATTCTCCTTCTGAGTCGGAGCGACACACCAGCCCGAAGTAGGCTTCCTCATCATCACTAGAGTCTGAGGAATCAGATTCACTCAGTGTCTTTGGCTTTTTGGCGATGTAGCTCCTCTCTTTCTTCTTATCTCTAGAAGACTTGTGCTCCTCTCCCTTCCCCTTTTCTCTCTTGCCTTGGTGGCAGTCGGCCACGACGTGTCCTGGCTTATTGCATCCAAAACAAATAATGTAAGCGGAGCGATGTTTGTTCGGTTTAGAAGCATACCTGTCAGAAGAGTAATTTTTCGTCTGATGCCTGGAGGAGGAGCCGTCTCTCTTTCTTTGATTCCTCATCTTGAGCAACTTCTTGAGTTCTCGGGTGATGAGGGAGAAATCTTCCTCAGACAACTCTGAGCAGGAGGAGCCAGACTCGGAGTCCTCCTCCTCATCCTTTTTCCTGGCACGGTATGAAACCGTACCCTTGCCCTTCCTGGAGTGAATGGCTTTTAGAGCCACAGTCTTTTCCTTGGTTGCAGCCTTCTCTGCTTCTTCTTCTGCTTTCCTGGTGTTCAGTTGAAGCTCATAGGACATCAGCTTCCCAAACAGAATTTGCGGGTCTGTTTCAGCTAGTCTGCCAAACTCTCGGATGGCGCAGATCTTTGTGTCCCATTCCTTAGTAAGGGACCTAAGGAATTTATCATTAAGTTCACCATCAGTGAACACTCTTCCATATCCTTTGAGGGCATTGACAATCTTGAGGAAGTTCTCGAAGGTGACTCCGATCTCTTCCTTAGGCCCTTGTCTGAAGGCCTCATATTTCTGGTTCAGAAGGGATCTCCGATGATCCCTCACTTCATCAGTGCCCTCCATTAGGATAATCAAGCAGTGCCAGATCTCCTTTGCTGTCCTGCAGTTGCAGAAGTTTTGCATCATTGAGTCATCGACCGCGCTGACCAGAATGTTCTGCGCCTTCTTGTCAAGTCCCACCAGCACCATCTCGTCCTTGTCCTTTTCAGAAATTTTCTTTGGCACTTTCTTGGTAGGATCAATGGTGGAGACCTTAGTGGGGACATAAGGTCCCTCCTCCACGATCATGAAGAGTCGAGGATCAACTGCTTCCATGTAGAACCTGATCCTTTTCCTTCCAGATAGGAAAGTTGAGCCTGGTGCACACTGGGATCTTGCCTGTGTACTTGAGCTCATCCATAGTAGATGTTTGCCTTCATCTTGACACTAGCGGCAGGATTCTACTCAAGGTGTGACCCTTTTTGATGAGTAACCTCCCTCTGATACCACTTGAAAGTCCACCTAGTGTTAACTACCGTCACCTATGGGGGGGGGGGGGGGGAATAAGTGACGTGCAGCGTTTTTGCGGAATTAAAATTGTACCTGCACACGAAAACAAAACAGCACAGCAAAGAAAGTACACAAGCAATTTATAGTGGTTCCCCGATTTGGGTACATCCACTTTCCCCCTTCGACCTATCTCCCAACAAGGGACGACTCAGTCACTTCACCAACAGGATTGAAATCCAATCCTTGCACTATCGGAAGGAACCCTTCCACACGTAGGAGACAACACTCCCACAACACGGGTTGCACCCAACCCTTACAACTAGAAACCAACGTTCCTTTACAACAAAAATGAAACTAGAATGTATACGAAATACAAACAACTTTTGGAGACTAAGGTGTCCCTCTTCGTTCGATGACGGGTTCTTGAAGTCAACGAAGAGTCCACAACCCTAGATCTCTCTTGGAGAGAATCTCCCCGAAATCGGCGGCGGCAAGAACGGCGGCAGCTCGGTTCTCGGAATCGGCGGCGACAACGGTGTGTGGTTGCAGTACTTTGGAGATTCAATCTTCGTAGCAAAGCTAGCACGGTCTACCAACGGTCACACTAGGATCGATCGTCTCGATCAATTCGGAAGGGGAAGGTTTTCCCGATCAACGAATCAAGAGACAAAGGATCTCTGGTCAGATGCGTGAGACGCTACGCTAGCTAAGATTCTGTCGCCGGAAGATCTAGAAGAATCACGATCAAATGGCCGGCGATCGACTAGCACGAGCGGCGATGGCGGTGGAGCAGGTATCGCGATTTAGGTCAAGGTCGGCGGCTCGGCTTCGTCTTTTTCTGTGTGTAATTACTGTTCAAAATACGCGTGTATTTATACGGTAGAATACTCCATTATGACCGTTATGGGTCCCACCTGAAGAAACCCTAAGCCCGGATCAAAACAGCGCCAGCGGCTGAGTCCGGTCCAGCGGGTTCCAGAATTCGCCCCAGGCAAAATCGGCGAGAATCGAAGGTGATTCTCGTCGAATCGTCGAGAATCAAAGTTGATTCTCGACGATTCGGCGAGAATCAAAGGTGATTCTCGTCGAAGTTGACTTGATTGCACGCACTGTTTTAGCCGGATAGAGACGGCGAGAATCAACCAGTGATTCTCGACGATTCGGCGAGAATCACTAGTGATTCTCACCGAATTGGCGAGAATCACTTGGTGATTCTCGTCGGATAATACTTGGATGATTTTTCGTCTTTCCGCCTCTGAGCTGCTCTTTGACTCATCCTTGCTCCTTGTCTGCTCTTGCAATATCACAGCCCTGTACTTGAAAATAAGTACACTCCAATAGAGAGAGTACACGTAGGCCAACACACTGATTTGCTCAACGAGGGATTACGTCGTGCAGACCCGTGTATATTGACCTACTGCACCCTGACATTGGTGTGCACTTAGCGTGGAATAACTGCAAGCACAACTTGAAATATTTTATCAAATACATTGTCTATTTACCTTAGCTTGTTCAGGGGCTTCTTCAAATCAGGTACGTTGTGGATACAATACCCAACAGGAGGTATGTTGGTTGATGTTGTGGAAACTATTTTTCCTTCGTTGGCTAAAGCGTTTTTGAGGTCCCCCCAAGACCACTTTTTGCCTTGCACGTTCTTCTTCCCCGTCGACAATCTTCCATGCGAGTACTCACATGCCTACTCATCAGTGATGAGTATTTTTGATAAGGGGAGGATTGATGGCACCATGGATCCCCGTCTGAAAGCATTCGTGGATTGGGACGGTCGTTGCCGCAAACTCACGGATGGTATTTCTACCTCGACGCCAATGCCGTCGCCAAAGCATTCGTGGATTGGGACGTTTGTGGCCGCAAACTCACGAATGGGATTTTTACCTCGAGGCCAACGCCGCCGCCACTATTAAATAAAATATATTATTATGAATAAAATAATTAAAATTATACATTTTATTAAATTGTTATTTTATCGATTGTTATTTTAAGCAATCTTATTTCATGCATTTTAATTTTGTATTGCATGATGGGTGCTTATAACCATCTTGCATTTTTTTTATTCTTCATGCGAACTCTATGCTTTATTTAATTCATGATGGGTGCATATAACCATCATGAGGGTGTTAATTTTCTAAGGTGGAGATTGAGTGGTGTAGCCTATATATAAGCATGAATTGTTTTCATATGGTTAAGTTGAATGAGAATTTGAAATCCTACCTCCAAAAGGAATCTCCCCCCTCTCCCTCCTATTCTAATTTCGGCTCCCTCTCAATCCTAGCCTTCTCTCCCTCTCCTAGCCACCAACCTCCCCTCCCTCCTCCTTCTCTTGGCCACCCAAAGCCCCTCCTTCACAAGCCACCACCCCCTAGCCTCCTCTCCCTTTCATCCATAGCCGACCGACCTCTCTCATGCACAACCCGACCAACCCCTTCCCCCTTCAAGGAAGAATCCGACCACCCCTCTCTCTTGGTGGTTAGAGCAAGGTGCTTGTGGTAATCTCTTGAGGATCTCGGTCAAGGCATGATGTGACGAAGGAGGACGAGTTTCCGATCCATACTGCGTAACTCCGGCGGAACCGTGAAAGAGCGATTCAAGCGAGATAACCTGAATCACCTATTCCGGTTTGGGTAACGAAACACTACCGTTGTGTGTTTTCTCCTCTTGATAGATCTTGTGGCATATGTGTGTTGCGTGGCTTGTGAAGCGTTTGAAATTTCGTGGTTAAATTTTCATTGATATTGTTGGTGTTTTCCTTTTTCCGTTTAAGTTCGTGAGGCGTGGCGGCCCTCGTTTTATTTTATTGGGAGAGAACCACCCTTGTCTGAATCTTTTATTTTCGGTGGATTCACTTTTGGTACAACAATGCTCGACCGAACTGTGTGGGTTCCTTTCGCTTGAGAGGACCTTGGCCTATCGCCTTGGTACTATCTTGAAGGGCTTTGCGAACCCTCCGTCGTCTATGTTTAATGAATATCCGAGTTGGGAGATTGCTGCGTTTTGGTTGCTTGAGCGTGACGTGAGAGTTAGCGGAGAGCGTTGCGTTAGTTACGTCGATCACCATAATGCCCAAAAGGACTAGCCTGCATCACCATAGGCCAAGATCTGGTGTGCCCTTAAGATATCTCAAGATTCTTTTTGCAGCAGAGTAATGAGATTCTTTAGGGCAGGCATGATACCTAGCACAGACACATGTGGCATACATGATGTCAGGCCCACTTGCAGTCAGGTATAGAAGGGAGCCAATTATCCCTCTATACAAAGACACATCAAATGGTTTCCCTGCCTCATCTTTGCATATAATCATACTTGATCCCATAGGAGTTCTCATGGTGGAGGCATTCTCCATACTATACTTTTTGATTAGCTCCCTGGTGAACTTGGACTGGGATATGGACAAGCCATCATCAGTCTGTCTTACTTGAAGTCCGAAGAAGAAGTTGAACTCACCCATGCTGCTCATTTCAAACTTCCCTTACATAAGTTTAGCAAACTTCTTGCAATAGTTGTGACCAGTAGATCCAAAGTTAATGTCATCGACATATATCTGAACTAGGATAAGCTTGCCCTTTGATTCCCTTAGAAATAGGGTCTTATTTATCTTCCTCGTTGAGAATTTATTCTCAATGAGGAAGCTGGACAAGGTTTCATACCAAGCCCTAGGGGCTTGCTTTAGCCCATATAGAGCTTTCCAAAGCTTATACAAAAAATTAGGAAAGTTAGGATCTACAAAACCTAGTGGTTGAGCCACATATACTTCCTCTTTAAGGTCCCCACTCAGGAATGCTGATTTCACATCCATCTGGTAGACTCTAAATCCCTGATGGGCAGCAAATGCAAGGAGTATCCTTATGGATTCCAGTCTGGCCACTTGGTCAAAGGTCTGGTAAAAGTCTATGCCCTTTTCTTGTCTATAGCCTTTAGCCACCACTCTAGCCTTATTTTTGACAATATTGCCATCTTGATCCAACTTGTTCCTGTAGATCCACTTAGTCCCAATTTCATTTTGTCCTTGAGGTCTGGGGACCAACTTCTAGACCTTGCATCTCTTCAATTGGTCAAGTTCTTCTTCAATTTCTCCAATCCAGAACTGGTCCTTGATCGCTTCTTCAAACTTCTTTGGCTCTTTTTGAGATAGGAAGCTTGAGTATAGAGTTGTATTCATGCTCCTGCTTTTGGTCTGGAGCCCATGATGTGCATCACCAATGATTTGGTGAGCTGGATGGTCCCTTAGATGCTTGGTAGCTAGAGGCAATCTAGCTACAGCTTGCTGATCTTCAGGGTTTTCAGCTAGCTGGTCTTCATTTTCTTCAGGTATATCTTCCCCTTCTCTTGGAATAGGCAGTCCATCATCATTTTCCTAGACAGTGGGGGTAGCTTCCATGATGGTCAGCTTATCCATCATCTGCTCTGTACCTGCAATACTAGAAGAGGAGGAGCTTGGTAGCTCAAAGTTAACCATGTTGGATTTATCAAAAACAACATGCCTTGACTCTTCTACAACTTGGGTAGTTAAGTTGTAGATTCTATATGCCTTACTATACGTGTTGTACCCAATAAAGATCCCTTCATGGGACTTGGTAGCAAACTTAGTTAAATTGACTTTTCCATTATTGAGCACATATCACTTGCAACTAAAGATCATGAAATAGCTCAGGTTTGGTTTTCTGCCCTTCAAGATCTCATAGGGAGTATTCTTGTGGCTCTTGGTGATAGAAGACCTATTGAGGACATAGCATGCAGTGTTAACTGCCTCAGCCCAGAAGTATTCTTGGAGGGATGAGTCACATAATAAGATTCTACCAGCCTCTATGAGAGTCTTATTTTTTTCTCTCAGTAATTCCATTTTGCTGGGGTGTTCTAGGAGAGGAAAATTCTTGATGAATCCCTTGCTCTTCACAGAACCTTATCATGCACTCAGACTGAAACTCAGTCTCATGGTCACTTCTGATTTTGACCATAGTATTGTTGAATTCATTCTGAATTTGCCTGACAAATGTCTGAAAGACATCAGGGGTTTCAGATTTCTTCCTTAGAAAGAACACCCAGGCAAATCTGGAAAAGTCATCAACAACCACAAGGGTGTAGACTTTCTTACCTATACTTTGAATTGGCATAGGACCAAACAGATCCATATGCAAGAGGTATAAAGATCTCATTGAATCTTTGGAGCCAATGCTCTTGAAGGAGGTCTTAGTCTGTTTGCCCTTTTGGCATGTAGAGTAGATACCCTAGTTAGTGCATATAGACTTAGGCCAATTCCTAACCAGCTATTTGCTGAATAGCTTGCCTTTGGTCCTATAATTTAGATAGACTAGCCTTTTGTGTCGCTAGACACAGGAAGAGGATTTCTCATTTGGAACTAGGCATGCAGGTGAGTCTTTGCTAGAGCATAAAAAATCTAAACAGTATATATTTCGACTCCTACTTCCTGTTAAGATGACCTCTTGGTCACTTAACCTCCTAATTTGGCACTCATCCTTGTGGAATACTATGTCATAGCCAAGATCACAGAGTTTTCTAATGCTTATTAGGTAGTGTTGCAACCCTTCCACATAGGCTACTCTAGTAATAATGAATATATCATTAGAGATCTTACCATAACCTCTAGCCACCCCATTTCCTGACCCACCAAAGATGACCTTTGGTCCATTCTTTATAGGAACATAATCCTTCAGCATGCTCCTTGTTCCAGTCATGTGCTTGGAACATCCACTGTCTAAGTACCATATAGGGGTATGGGCACTTAGACTATCCTACAAAACACAAATCAGTTAACCTTAGGACCCCAATTTTCATTGGGTCCTTGGTGCTTGATAGGTTGAAAATAATTTTGCCTGCCTGCAGCTTTTTTGACAGGCAACGTGATATTTGCTCTATGAATACTATGATTGTGCCCTCAATCAACAACAAAGTGGCCAACCTTGCCACAACACCAACACTCATGGATGTTGTGCCATCTTTTTGGAGCATGTCTAGTGGCTGTGTTAACATCAGCTCTGGGTCTAGAGGGAGTAGCAGCAGTCTTGTTCCATGGTTTCCCAGCCGCAGTCTAACAAGTGGTGGATCTGGCAGTAGAAGTGCTTGGGATATCTTGAGCCCTTCTAGCAGTAGCTTTCTTTTCAGATAGAACACTCTTAATGGCCTCAGAGATGCCGAGGTCTGGTCTACTGACATCCTTGCCCTTTGTCTTAAAGTGGGCTAGAGGAATTTGATAACAGGCTGCAGCTTTACCCTTGTCTGAAGGAGTTGTAGCACCAAACACAAATGGTCCAGGATGGGCCATTTGTATTTTCTCACAGGCACTAGCACCTTTGCTGTAAAAGCTGCCATTTTGTGGAACATCTTTGTTCACACAAGATGGTTTAGCATAATTCATGTGACCATAAATACTCTCATGATCATGGTTGTTTGAAGGAAACTGAAATTTATTAAACTTGACAGGAGCCTTAGAGGCTAGTGGCTCCACTTGAGATTTTCCCTTTCCCTCAAGATTAGCAGCTCTTGTCTTTCCCTTGAATCCCAACCCTTTCTTTCCCTTTTCGGAGGAGAATGAGTCTATCAAGGGCAACATTGTGCAAGGCTTGGAGTAGCTAGCCACTAGTTCCCTCTCCTTTTGGAGTCTTCCCTCAAGATTCTTGATATGGTTGTTCTTGAAGGTTATAGTGCTCATCTGAAGGATTGTAACATTCTTCAACTTGCTGACTTCTTGAGTCTTCAGATCCAACAATTTTGCTGAATCAGAAGTAGCATGCTTTAAAGAGGCAATTTCCTGAGCCTGTTGTTTGGCCAGGAGCTTGCTCTTCTTAAAAGACTGCAGAAGTGCACCATAATTATCAATCAATTTATTGATGTCTTCCTCATATCCTGAGCCATTATCATCACTTGATGTAGAGGCACAGGAATCTAGAACAAATTCATAATCTGAACATACAGAGCTAGTGACAAATTTTACCTTGCTGGTACCCATGGAGTTAGCACTAAGACTAGTAGCGTGGGTTGAGCCTGTATGCTAGGAAATTTACTTTGTCTAGTGCACACCTGTAATTATTGTTCTTTACGGGGAGGCTCCCCCTGATTCGGAGTCTCTTCAGGAGGTAAAGTATGTGGAGGAATGGTGTATGGTGGAGGGATAGATAGGGACGTAGTAGGGGAGTTCACTTTTTCCGTAGGTGCAGACTCCCCCTGAAGTGAGGTCACATAATAAGGTTCAAATTCTCAAAATGTAATATCCGCAGTGACAAAGAACCTCTTCGTCGGGGATGATAACGTTTATACCCCTTCTGAGTAGGAGATCCTGGCAGATTTCTTCATCTGATTTGGCCATCAGCACAAGGCAGCAGCTATCTTCTTTAGAATCCACCTCAGAATCACCATCTGATTATGATAGAGGGGCCCTGTCTTCAATCCTGACAGCAGGATGGACCTCCTCAGCTTCTTCTTCGAAAGCAGACAGCCTTTTGATGCAGTCTGCTTCAACATCTCCTTCTTCATTAGAGTACAACCTAATATAGGCTTCTTCTTCTGACTCAGATGAGGAGGAGTCAATCCAGCTCTTTTGCTTTTTGGAAATGGGGGATTTCTACTTCTTGCCTTTTTGCTGGTGATCCTTTTTCTCACCATATTCCTTCCTTTTGACTGGGCAGCCGGCTATCACATGCCCAGATTTTCTGCAATGATAGAAAGTCATGTTAGAGGAAATAGGTTTACCAGATTTGGAACCATACTTGTCCTCCTTAGAGGATTTTCTCCTGCCATTATAGTAGTCATCTTTAGGATGAGAGGAGGAGGAAGGCCTGCTTCTCCAGTTCTTCTTCTTCAGGAACTTCTGGAATTTCCTGGTGATGGCAGCAAAGTCTTCATCAGACCATTGGCAGTCTGATGTGCTTTCCTCTGATTTCAGTCTCAGATTCAGCATCTCTCCTTGGTGGAGAGGGAGACTTCCTTCTACATCTTCTAGAGCCTTTAGCTTTGAATGCCACAGACTTATCCCTTACCTGAGGCTTGTTGTTATTCTCCTCATCTTCCCAGGCAGCCAGCAGCATCTCATATGAAAGCAGCTTTCCAAAAAGGGTGTGAGGAGCTATTTCGCCCAGCTTTGCCACTTCTCTTATGTAACAGATTTTTGTGTCTCACTCTCTAGAGAGAGATCTAAGGAACATGTCATTTAGTTCATAGTGACTGAAAACTCTTCCATAAGTCTTCAGCTCATTCATAATCCTGAAGAACTTCTCATAACAGACGGTTATGTTGTCCCCCTTGGATTTCCTGAATATCTCATACTTTTGGTTGAGCATGGACTTCCTGTCATCTCTAACCTCATATATCCCCTCCTTGTAGATAACAAGTCTTTCCCATATTTCCTTTGCTATTTTGCAATGGATCAGATTCTGGAGTGTAGAATCATCAGCAACACTTATATTGATATTCTTTGCCCTCTTGTCTATTGAGGTCTGGGCCAACTCATCCTTGGTCATCTTATTATATGTTTTGGGGGTCTTGACATTGGCATCCAGTACTGAGACCTTCATAGGGATGAATGGTTCTTCTTCAACTGTAATATACATCCTATGTTCAGTAGCTTCCATGAACTGCATCACCCTTGCTTTCCAGATTCTAAAATCTTCCTTCCTACAGATTGGAAGTCTCATAACACTCAGATCCCTATTTGTCATTCTTGAACCCATGGAGACAGACTTCTAGCTAACCTTGGAGATTTACTCATACTGTTAAACCTTTAAATAGCAACCTCCCTCTGATACCACTTGAAAGTCTTATTTTCAAGGTTAGCTTTACACCTAAAGGGGGGAGGTGAATAGGATTTTGTCTCTATTAAACATTTCTAGTCCGTTTATTAGATTACTATGTCTGTTGATTAGATTAGATGTTCTTTCAAGAACATTCACAGACGACACGAAAAATTTATAGTGGTTCCACAATCTTGGGAACATCCACTATCCCTCTTTGCCTATCTAATAGTGTGTTAGATTTGGCTCTCCCTCCAAAACTCAGCTTCTTAATAGCTTACAACACCTATCTCGCAGGACCACACACAGGACACACGGACCAATAACGTAGGCACTAAGCCAACCCAGGTCACAAAGATCTATCACCCGGCATAAAGCCAAACACAGGTCAGTAAGACCCAGCCTTTATAGTACAAGCTTACAAACCCCAGATTCACAAAGAATCTTTACAGAAAACAGAAATAAAGAATGTGATGTTTAGACACTAGAGCAAGCTCTGTGTGTCCTTCTTAGACTGAGCAGATATCATATCCAAGATATTGTTGTTGAAGACAATATGTAGACAGTAGAATCTTTGTTCAAACAGCTTCCATTTTCACTGCAGAACTTGTAGGTCTGCTAGCTTCAGATCCTGCTGATGCAGATGGCGATTCCTTCAGCTATCTCTTTCCCAGCAAGGTTCTCTGTGCAGAACAACTTCTTCAGGCTTGACGAAAATGGCGATGAAGAAGATGGCATTCAGCCGCACTTTCATTTTCAGGAAACCTAAACAAGGAATATACTTATTAATTCGATGATCTGATTCTTTATATCTCTGTTCGATTGAGCAGTGGGTCCCACCACCAGGATTGATGGCAAAGATTTATCCAATCAGCCAACACTTTCCATTCATTTCTGATTCAACGGCTCTTTGCTGTGAGTGGGCCCCAGGACTTAATGATGAAATAATCCTTGGTAATTGCAGAAGATTGCAACCGATGGCCCCCCAAAGTATCTGGCACCATTTCCGCAACATTTGAATTTGGGTTGACTTTTGACTTTGTTGATGTCAGCATGACTCAGCATGTGTGGACTTAGCCAAAATTCAATCATTAGTACCAAAGGCGTTGAGTGAGTAGGAATCACTCAATTCCATAACACTTAGATAAAATTCTGTCTGTCTAAGTATTGAGATCGATGTACTCTGAGCTCTATTCGACAAACGGCAAGCTTAGCTCGATAATAGTATAAAAATCAGTTCGGCAAACTGCGGGCTCAGTTCTACGAATGCTGAGTTCAGTTCGACAAAGCTGAGCTCGACGAAATCATATTGTCAGTTCGATGAACTGTAGACTTACCTCGACATTTTGTTAAACTCAGTTCGACGAACACCAGGCTCAGTTCGACGAATGTTGAGCTCAGGTCGATGAATCTGAGCTCGACCAAATCCAAGATAACCACGCATTTGGACTTAGCCAAAATTCTACATCAAGGCGTTGAGATCGTCGAGAGAGTTGTGAGAGCTTGCCTCACTCAATGCTTTTTGCCTTAGCAAAAATTTCTGTGCCTTGGCGTTGAGAGAGTAAGCTCCACTCAATGTCAAACTACTTAATAGAATTTTTGTTATCTGGCATTGCCAGAGTAAGCTACACTCAATGGCTTTTACCTTGACGTTGAGAGAGTAAGCTCCACTCAACGCCAAACTACTTAACAGAATTTTTCTATTATCTGGCGATGAGTGAGTAAGCTACACTCAACGCATATGGATTTAGTCAAATTTTTGCATAACATTTCTGTGGAGTTGACTGGCACAGAAACACTCAACTCTTTGAGCTGTATGGCATTGAGTGAGTAGACCATAGTCAATGCTTGTGGACTTGGCCACATTTTTAGCCAATTTTTCTAGGCTTTGACTGACTCAGCCTGACTCACAGCCTTTTTTTGTATGGCATTGAGTGAGTAGACTACACTCAATGCTTTTGTACTTAGGCAAATTTCTAATAGACAATTATTGAATCCATACCTCTAGTGTTGAGTGAGCTTGCTTCACTCAACGCCTGCGGACTTAATCGATTTTTGTGTTATGTCTAGCAACCAATTCTTATGTCCACATGACCAATCAATATGATATGGACTAACCTGCACTCAAGAACTCAAATGCACATCAAATACATTTAATGTGTGTGATATTGACCTGTTTGACTTCTCACAATCAATGACATTGGCAACAATGGACCGAACACACTAACTTACCCAAACCATTTGTTTATCAAACTCTTTCAAACCATTTGTACAACCATGTTTCACCAAACCATTTGATTATCACAATTACATATAGGCTAAGTTTACCAAAACCTTGACATTATTTTGCTACGAACTCTCTACCAAACCCAAACCTGGTTCTAAACAAACCCGAGAACAACATGTACATAGACATGACTGTACAACAAATTCGACTTGTCATTCCTGAGGCTACAGGACTTTTATGAAAACATGTAACCATCCGTTGGAAAGGTATTTCAAAGGGCTACGACTTTTGTGTTTAGTCAAAAACACAGATCTTGTCATATCATACCTGAAAATGGACTTGAAATGTACTGCGCACAAAAAGAAGATTTATGCACGTATCTTAAAGCAAGATGAACGACATCGTTTCATCTTATTCCTTTAGTTATTTGTTCAAACCACTAACAGTTTTTCCTCCTTCCTTATTCACCCTCAATAGGCCAATCCTCTTCAAGAAATCAAGTCCATCAACTTCACATAGAAGAATGGAGAGGTTAAAGACATCAAATCCCTAGGACAAGATCCTAGCATGATCTCTCCCTAAGAAAACTTCATCTCATAAGTCAAACTCTTTTGATTTGACATCTCTCCTGGATAATAACTACAGATCTAGATCCAAAGGAGAGGGTAGGAAGCTCACCTCATTTCCGACCATGGATCTCGTCACTCTCCTTGAAGGCATCTTCTTCTCCTTAGCGTTGTTCTTCACGGAAAGGAGAAGTCTTTCCTCCAAAAAATCGGTAACTGGCGGCTTTCCCTCTTTCGATGTATTTAGCACAGGTACGTAACTGCTTGGCAGGATAATTAAGTGATGGATTGGGTTTCCCGTAAATCTCCTTTTATAAGAGGAATTAGTGTTGGACCACCTATTATTACTTTAAATAAGTCCTGTTGAAGAGATCGGGTCTAGTTAAGTCATTTGGCACATTTCCCGAAAACCCGGTTTAACCCATTTATATGAACCAACAAACAGTGGGCCAAAAAAATTCTAAATCAAAAGCATTGTGTATGCCATACACACTCGACGAATTATCGAGATTCATCGTGATCAATCGACGCCTATAGTCCAGTAAAAATCGCCGAGTATTCCTGACAATTCGTCGAATGGCATTGAGTTTACTCAATGCACTTGACGCGTCATCGAGTGGCGTCGATTGCACTCAATGCCTATAGTAACTAGAATAATTCTAAGTTAAACACTCAATTCCTCGTCGAATGGCATTGAGACCACTCAACTCTCTTGATGCTTTGAGTCCAGAAATATTCTAATTCAAAAGCGTTGATTGGAGTTGAGACCACTCAATGCCTCTTTGAGTGCCAAAATTTTTAATTCAAAAGCGTTGAGTAGCGTTGAGACCACTCAACACCTCGTTGAGTCCCGAACTTTATAAGTCAAAAGCACTGATTGGCATTGAGATAACTCAATGCACTCGACACCTCATCGAATGGCCTCGAGTTCACTCAACACCTCAGCATCCAGAATAATTCTGAGTCAGAATTCATCTAGTGGCATTGAGACCACTCAACGCACTCAACACTTTGTCAAATCCAGGATTATTTTAAGTTCAATTCGTCGAGTGGTGTTGAGTCCACTCAATGCCTATATCATCCAGAATATTTCCAAGTCATATTTGCCCGATTAATCAAGTATCACTCAACTCCTGTTACCGGTGCACTCCAAGCTTGAGTTAGCTTTCTTGACTCAAAACCTGCGTGAGGGGTCTAACACGAAATGGGACTTTACAAATCATATAAATAAAATAAAAGATTTCGTCTCTGAAATCAGGCTAAGGATGTGGGGGAGATAAAACATGGAAATATAGTATGTTTAAATTTTAACCTTGGGAGAATAACTTCGGGTAGCACTTCCGCATCAATTCCACTGGCTCCCAAGTATATTCTTCCTTCCCATGGTTAGACCGCGGGACCTTCACCAAAGGTACACTTTTCAAACACAAGTTCTTCATCTCAGCGTCTACTATCCGTACCGACTCTACTCGAACAGATTTATCAGTTGCCACTGCTCCATCTATGGTGTAGAAATGTTGATCGAGCCGTAATAGTGCCTTTCGATGCGATGACACGTGGAAGACATCGTGCAAATTTTCCAGTTCTGGTGGTAGCTCCAGTCGATAGGCCATAGGGCCAATTCTTTCCAATATAGCATTGGGCCCCACATTTCTTGGGCTGAGCTTCTTCATACCAAGCACTCGTGACACTCCATGGATCGGCCTGATCTTCAAGAAAACTTTGTCACCGAGTTGAAATGCCACCATCCGATGTTTTTTTTATGGTATTTTGCCTGCCGACTTTTAGCGCCAAGCATACAGTCCCGTATCAATCTAACAACAGCATCGGTATCATCAATATATTCGATTACCAAAATCTTTGGATCCTCATCCTGCACGTACCCATGACAATGCAGTTCTACACCTCCTCCCATAAAGTGCTTCATGGGGTGTCATCCCGATGCTAGCTTGATGACTGTTGTTGTATGAGAATTCCACCAGTGGCAAGAGCCTTTACCATGGCTCTCCTCTATCAGTACTCACAATCTCAATAGATATTCCATAGTTCTAATGGTCCTCTCAGACTGACCATTCATCTGAGGATGAAAAGTGGAGCTAAAGCTAAGGCGAGAACCCAAGTATGCTTGAACTGCCTTCCACTCCTTGGACGTAGAGCGACCATCATGGTCGGATACTATCGTCTTTGGCACCCCATTATACCATACAAAATACTCCACAAAGAGACACACTAAAACATCAACATTGTTGGGTCTGTTACCCACAATGTCCAAGATTTGAAGAAGTCAATCATATCAATGACATACACAAAGTTGTATTTGATGTATGCTTAAGTTCATGCATGCAGGTTAGTCCTTATGACATTGATAGGACAACTATTCCAAGTTTGTGATAGGTGGTCAAAAGGGAGAAAGGTGGACACAAAGAAATTGGCTGGATAGGTAGAAATTTGCCTAAGTCCACAGGCATTGAGTAAAGCAAGCTCACTCAACGCCAAATGTCAAAGAGCAGTTGACATAGTTTGAAAAGCAGCTAAGTTCACAGGCGTTGAGTGGAGCAAGCTCACTCAATGCTAGAGGTAAGGAAGGATGTTGTCTAGAAAGAAACTCAGCTAAGTCCACAGGTGTTGTGTGAAGCCTACTCACTCAACATCAAATGACTAAAAGCGCTGAGTATAGCCTGTACAGTCATAGAGTAACAATTTGCAAACTGAAATTGTGGCCAAGTGCACAGGCGT
This sequence comes from Platanthera guangdongensis, assembly GCA_039583875.1. Classification (NCBI taxonomy): domain Eukaryota; kingdom Viridiplantae; phylum Streptophyta; class Magnoliopsida; order Asparagales; family Orchidaceae; genus Platanthera; species Platanthera guangdongensis. The sequence goes on along the minus strand of CM077155.1, from coordinate 113,307,117 downwards.
TGAGTAAAGTGTACTCACTCAATGCTATACAACTAAAATTTGTGAGATAGGCAAGGCCTAAGAAGAAACAACAAGAATGTGACTAAGTCAACAGACGTTAAGTGAAGTCCACTCACTCAACATCATAACATCAAAATCGTTGAGTATTGCTCAGTCAGTCAAAGCCAAAGAAAATATGTTCAAATATTTGACTAAGTCCACAGTCATTGAGTGAAGCTTACTTACTCAACGCCATGTGATAAAAAGCGTTAACTAAACCTTTGTCAGTCAGAGACTGTGATTTTATAGAAATTTTCCTTAGTCCAAATGCGTTGAGTGTAGCTTACTTACTCAACACCAAATAACAGAAGAATATCTGTTAAGAAGTTTAGCGTTGAGTGTAGCTTACTCACTCAATGCCAAGTGACAAATTCTATCTAAGTATGATGGTGCTGAGTTATGAAGGCTCACTCAACGCCTAGTAATAGAAAGTTTGGCTAAGCCAAAAAGCATTGAGTTATGAAGACACACTTAATGCTCTTAACGCCTAGTAATAGAAATTTTGGCTAAGGCAAAAGGTGTTGAGTGATGAAGACACACTCAAGGCTCTCAACGCCAGAGAAGCAGGAATATTTTCCTAGACAAAAAGCTTTGAGTCCACTCAACGCCTAGTAACAAAATGTTTGGCTAAGACAAAAAGTGTTGAGTGAAGAAGACACACTCAACTCTCTTAACGCCAGAGTAGTTGGAGTATTTTCCAAGGCAAAAAGCATTGAGTGGACTCAATGCTCTCAACGCCTCGAGACAGAAAACTTTTCTATGTGTGTTGGTGTCGAGTGAAGGTTGCTCACTCAATGCCTAATGGTAGAGAACTTTTTCTAAGTGTTTTACCATTGAGTGAAGGTTGCTCACTCAACGCCTAGTGACAGAATTTTGTCCAAGTGTTTTGGTATTGAGTGATGGTTACTCACTCAACGCATATGCTACCGATTCTTGATTTTGGCCAAGTCCATAGATGTTGACATCAGCAAAGTCAACAAGTCGACAAAATTCAAATTTGTTGCGGGAAAGCTATAGTATACGACAAATGTAGCTGCATACCTTCAGTACTGCAATTAATAAAAAAGCAAAGTTGCAGCTATCAATTTCAGTGGGGCCCACTGGTCAAAAGAGATATTTATGGGATAATAATAAAAGGCGGAGATCGAGGAAGAGAAAATTGCTTTTGGAAAAGAAAGCTGTCCCTCATCTTCGTCATCGTCATTGTTGTAGAGGCTAAAGAAGTAAGTTATAATCAGCGAGTCTAAAAGCTCAACAAAAAGTTAGTTGTCGACATCTCCATCATCAACAGCAAGATAGCTGGTGCCATCCTCATCTGCACCAGCAATGTTAGTGACATTTCTCTAAGAAAAGGATAGCAGCCAAGGGCTAAACCTAGCTACAGTTTTTGGTATATTCAAGCAAGATAGATGGTGTCTTTTCTATCTACACCAGCAAGCTCAATGTGATTCTCTGAGAAAGAAGAGGCAGTAAGGGCCGACCCTTGCTACAGGTACTTCACAGATCCAGCAAATCAATTCTAAAGAACATTCTCAGGAAGCTGTGAAGAAGAAAGCTTGAAGAAGTAGTGATCTGAAAGAAAGCACAAGGGACTATTCCTCTAGAGTCAAAGTTAGTGGTGAATCTCCTCAGCCCAGGAAAGAACAAAGAAGCAGAATAGTTATCTGCAAGTTACTTCTAGCACAAGCTAAATCATCCTGAAGATCTGCATCCTTATTGCTGAGGAGTTAGGGCTAGGATTCTCTCAGCTCAGGTAGTGGCAACTAGGTGTAGTTACTTCTCAATTCCAACAGGAACACCTTCCGATGCTGAGAAGAATAAGATAGGGCTGAGTATGCCTCTTTTCAGATAGAAGTGGACTGTGCTATTATTTCCCTAAAGTCAAAGTAGGGGTGAGTTTATCTTAGTCTAGAAAGATTGGCACATAGAAATATCTCTTATTTCAAGATCAACTCACCAACCACTTTTATTTTGTAGGATCCTTTTAGATCTGAGTGGTATGAGAAAATTTGCTCTAATGTAGGATCCAACTTTGGATCTGAGTTGTAGGGCTGTTTAGCCTGAGGCAAGATTCTGTTGAGAATCTAAGGTAGGTGATCATTTAATCACTGAGTGTAGGATCTACTTTGGATCTGAGGTAGGACCTTTGGGTCCGAGGTAGGAGAGTCATTCTATCTGAGTGTAGGGAACTTGTGCTTGAGATATACGATCCTTTGTATCTGAGGTAGGGCCTTTGTGCCTAAGTTGTAGGATAGTCATTCTCTTTGAGGTAGGATCCCTTGTGGATATGAGGTAGGGCTATCCTCCCAAACTGAGTTGTAGGGCCTTTGGGCCTGAGGTAGGTGATCTTTGGATCACTGAGTTGTAGGACCTTGTGCCAGATCTGCAGGTCTTGCAGGAGATCGAGTGTTTGTAATGCCCGGAAACTCAAAAGAGCAACGAGAGGCATTTTGAGCCAAGTTTGGAACTTGGTAGGGGTCACACGGTTTGGGACACGGGCGTGTCCCACAGGCGTATTGTGCTCGTGTCGACGATCTGGCCGAGAGGTCGACAAATTTGGAGTCGACGATCGTCGAGCAGCGAACACGACCTTAGACACGGGCATGTCCCAGGTCGTGTCCTTATCGGGGTGAAGGTCGGGTCGTATCGTGGGAGACACACGGTGTTAGTACACGGGCATGTTCGGGCAGACACGGGCATGTAAGTTTCGACACGGGCGTGTCGAGTACCCGTGTCCCTTGCGGGACATTTTGTTCCTGTGTCGATGGAGGAAAATGCCTGGCAATATGGGCATGTACTGGATGACACGGGCGTGTCAAGCCTGACACGGGCGTGTCGAGAGCCTGTGTTCTTTTCGGGACGCGTCGATTTCGACGGTGAATGGGGAAAATGGCCTTGGACACGGGCGTGTCACAAGCTCTGTTCGGCCCAGGTTTTGGATTTCAAGCCCGAATCGTGGCCGTCCGTTTCCTTATTTTGGGATCCGACATTTCAGTGTTGTTTAGGCTATGTTATACCCTGGAATACGGTTTGAATCCTTCATTTCATCCAAATATTCTCTTTCCAAAGTTCTAGAGAGAGGGGAGAGCAAGGAAGAAGAAGGAAGAGAGATCCGGGCACCGACGGAGCTTCAGGGCTCCGAATCGCGAGCCGACTTCAGATCTACGGAGGCGAGGACGTTGCGGTGCTTTTCATCCGCATAGATTTCCATGGCGCCAAAGAGGAATGCTAGGGTAACGATTCTCATCCTAGGACATGTGAAGTCCTCTTTTCTTTGCATAGGAATCTCGCTCTCGCGAGTTTACGGTGAGTTTGAGGCGTTCCTTCAGGTAGATATGAATATTCCCTGTTATTTAGCATGTAGAGTCCGTAATCGAGAAACAAACATAGGCATGATGTGTGAAGCCTACCCGGACAAGTTGGTCTATATCGGTGATGTTGCATTACATGAATGGTCGTAAAAGACTCCATGCGGATGTTTGTTTTTTGGGTTTTCTACGCGGTAGATTGCAACAGGGAGCCATGGGGGCTAACTCCAAGGTGCACCAGGAAAACTGGGTAGATGCGTGATTCTGCAAACACGGTGGCCTGGGAGCCAACTTTCACATAACTGGGTTATGTGAAGGGTGTGATCGGATTAGGACTCGGGGAAGTTTGACACGCGCCCATGTCTTAAGGTGACAGGGCGGTGTGAGCAACGGGTTAGGCGGAACCATGCCCGCTCTATGTCGTTCGGTTAAAGCGACCTAAAGTTACTTGGTTCTTATCGTTGGCGTAGATGGAGGGTCTTAGGCATTGGCCGAAAAGACCATAATGCTCACGAGATATTGCCGCCCACGGAGTAGTGGTCAGTCAGCGGACTTTGACCGTATTCACCGAGAATGTGCCCTGAGAGCACTAGGTGTGTGGTGATAATACGGTTTGCAGTCAATTTTATTAGGATATTTTCGGGGTTTTAAAGCAAATCATGTCTTGTAAAGTACTTATTTTGATTCCCCTTTGTATATATTTTTGTCGCTAATGAATTTTTCTGCTTTTTGAAGGTTTTCACGGCTTTCAGCCGAATTTTGCTGTGACACGCCCCAAGGTCACGCCCTACCAGGGCGTGTACCTAGAGCGTGTAACCCAGAGGAATGAAGCAATTGGTCCGAAACTGCATTCCGTGGAAACTTAGTGTACACGCCCTCTGTCACGCCCGTGTCACATGCGACACGGGCGTGTTCTAGAGGCGTGTCCCCAGGTTCCGAGGAATCGCCGCAGCGCGCTCGTTTTTCCCGCTCCACCGTCGCACCGAAAGTGTCACGCCCCAGGGTCACGCCTGACCCTGGCGTGACATATGGGCGTGTACTTCAGCAATTCCGCCCGTCACCTCCAGCATTCAATTTCAGCTCAACAAAGTCACGCCGCAAAGAACACGCCCCAGGTACACGCCCTCCCAGGGCGTGACTTGTGGGCGTGTACCTCAACTACTTCGTCAGAATTAAATTCCAGCCCGAAAAAGTCGCGTCGAATGTGTCACGCCCCAGGGTCACGCCCGACCCTGGCGTGACAGGGGGGCGTGACCCGACCCGAAAAATTCTATAAATAGAGCCCAACTCTAAGGGTTCAGGGACACTTTTCGGATTGAGAGGGGAGGTTCTGCCCTTTGTATTTTTGAACTTTTTTAAGCATGTCTCTCCATTTTTAGTTCTTAGCTCTAGCTTTATGCTTTCCCTGTATTTGTTCCAAGCTTCGTTCTGTAGTATAATGTTAATGATAGTGTAGTTTACCTTTCCATGCACTTGTAATCTCTGGTTTTCAAGCTGTAAGATCCTTGTTTCCATTAATAAAAAGTGTTGTTTTCTTTTACGTTTCTGCTCTGTTTTCATTATTCTTCTTCTACTCATCCCCCCTCTTCCACCTCACCATGATTAACTAATCCTCCATGTACTCGATCTTGATGATCCGAGGTTCGAGTGATTAGGTTATGATGTTTTGAATCTTACCTTTTCTTTTTAGGGTTTAGCCTTGAATTACTCTTGATTTATCACGGGTTGGAGGTATATCATCGATATATACTCTCCACCTTTGCTTTCATTCTGGGCTAGCCGAGAGGCCGTAAGTTTGAAATGAGCACTCAAGAGTAAAGGGAGTTGTTCGCACCCCTCGAGAGAGGCAGACGTTCAAATCTCCCGGATTGGAGCAAAATCCAATTGCGGGGTTCACCGCGTAAAGCGAGTTTTAGGCCTCCGATTTAGGCGAGAGTCGGTCGGACCTTCCTAAACTCAGTTAGGCACGGCCTTCGAGAGAAGCGTGTCAATATTCATGGAACCTCCACGGTCAAGGACCTTTTATCCTAATTAGCTTAGGGTTATTTATCGTATTTTTCTAACCACTCTTGCCGAAGTGATTTCTGATCGAGTGCATTTTCCCTTCATCGTTACTAAGCTTAAGTTAATCGCTCTTTTAGCTCTCTTTATCTTTTCATGCAAGTAGCTCTCTTTCATTGCAAGTAGTTCTCTTCCTTTAGTACATTTAGCTTTCTTCTAAAAAACCTTATTTTTCCGTCGATAAAATAATAGATTTCGTGTGAGTAAGCTTACTCAACTGTTCCCGGATTTCAATACGACACTTGTGTCCCCTAGCTGCATTTCGATAGGTATACTTGTCTTGTTGGATTATTAGTTTGGTTTTTTTCTCCTTGCAGATATCTAAGAGACAATCAAGTTTTTGGCGTCGTTGCCGGGGAGGCAACGCTCGTTGATAAATTGAAAACACGAATATATTAATTTTATCACTTCTCTTTCTCACCCTCCTTCTTAAAATTTTTCCGCCTACTCACTTGAGTTAAATGGCTGGATTTTGTTCAAGCAAATGTGCGTATTTTTAATTTTTCCGCCTACTCACTTGAGTTAATTGGCTGGATTTATTTCAAGCAAGTGTGCATATTTTTATTTTTCCGCCTACTCACTTTAGTTAATTGGCAGGCTTTATTTCAGTAGAGTGTGTTTACTTTCTGAAGAGTGGGTGTGTTTTAATTTTCTGTCGAGTGCGTGAGTGTAGCTTTTATTTTCCGCCTACTCGCTCGGAGTTAAATGGCTGGATTTTAATTACCACCTACTTAATAGAAACCCACATCACAAATTTTTCTACACCACCTAACTCTCTCGAAAAGGGCAAAGTGGCTCTAAATGCCACTATCTTGTCTAGTACCTTGCGAACCCTTCACCGGGTAGCCCTTGGGAAGTTCGGGAGTTAAAACATAAAAAAATCTATTTCAAAAAAATTTTCGAACTTCATTAGCTCTTTTATTTTCTAGTCTTTCTTCTCCTCTCTTCTTCTAGTGTATGACTCGCGGAAGTCCGTCGGTTACTTTGGACCTGGACCACGAAATTGAGCGTACTCTTCGGAGAAGATCGCGATTTCAAGGCCCTACTACCCAAGTGCCGGTTGAGGATTCCGAGTCAATTTCTACCTTAAGAATGGCAGAACCCAACGTGGAGGAAGCCGTGCAAAGGCCTATGTCCTATTATGCACGACCGAATCTCGAGGGTACAAAATCTAGTATAGTTCGCCCTGCAATAAATAATAATAATTTCGAACTGAAGCCTAGCATAATTCAAATGGTGCAGCAGTATGTGCAATTTGACGGGCTTCAAGATGAAGATTCGAACGCACACATAGCCAGCTTTCTTGAGATTTGTGACACCTTCAAGATAAATGGTGTCACAAATGATGCTCTTAGGCTAAGATTATTTCCTTTCTCTCTTAGAATTAAGTCTAAGCAGTGGCTGAACACCCTTCCTAAAAATAGCATAACTACTTGGACGCAATTAACTGAAAAATTTTTGGACAAGTATTTTCCGCCTGCTAAAACTGCAAAACTTAGGAATGAAATTTCTGTCTTTGGACAAATAGACTCTGAGACCCTTTACGAAACCTGGGAAAGATTTAAAGAATTATTAAGACGATGCCCACATCACGCTCTGCCTGTATGGTTGCAGGTGCAGACGTTCTATAATGGGCTAAATCAAAGCACAAAGCAAATGATAGACGCAGCTTCTGGCGGTACTTTAAACCATAAGACCCCGGAAGCAGCTCTTGAGCTGTTTGAAGACATGGCCATGAACACTTACCAGTGGAATGTGCCTAGGTCCCGCCCAAACAAACCTGCAGGTCTCTTTGAAGTGGACAACGTCTCCCAACTCGCACTGCAAGTTGAAATATTAAGCAAAAAAATTACGGGGATGACTGCTGCCTCCGCCCCTCAGGTATGGGAATCTACAACTCCTCCCGCTGAACATTTGGATTATGTAAATAATATGCCTAGAACTGCTTTTAATAATTTTTCTGCTGCGAATTATCATCCTCCTGGTTTTAATTTTCCGAATAGTTATAATCCTGTGTTAAGAAATCATCTGAATTTTTCGTGGAGCAATCCATCGAATGATGTGCGCCCGCCACCGCAAAGTGATTTTTCTGCACCACCACCACCTCCTCAAAGTTTTCCAAAACCTCCAAATTTGGAGGAAATGTTTTCAAAATACATGAATGCTAATGACGGTACGATTAGAACCTTAACCGGAAGTGTTAAAAATTTAGAAAATCAGGTAGGACAGCTCGCTAAAATGATTTCTGAGCAACCTGTAGGGTCTCTTCCTTCCAATACCGAGCCCAACCTGAGAGAGCAAGCGAAAGCTATAACTCTTCGGAGTGGGAAGAAAGTTCCCGGTACGATAAGTGAAGAGCCCAAGGCAATCTCCGCTTCCGCTTTAAAAAATCAAAGCTCCGTTCCCATTTTAAAAATTCCACCCTCTGCCGAAGAAATTATCACTCCTATTTTAGAAAAACAACTCACTCCACCACCCACCTTTAAAAATAATCCATCCCCGCCATACCCTTCCGAACTTAATAAACAACGACAGGATGATCAATTCACCCGTTTTTTAGAAATGTTTAAACAAATCCACATAAATCTGCCTTTCCACGAAGCCATATCCCAGATGCCTAAGTACGCAAAATACCTTAAGGACCTCCTAACCAACAAGAAGAAGTTAGAGAACCTTTCTCATGTCACGTTAAATGTCGAGTGGTCGGCGGTTTTGACAAACGGATTACCAAAGAAAATCAGTGACCCGGGTAATTTCTCTATCCCGTGTGTCTTTGGTGATCTCTTTGTCAAACACACTTTAGCCGACTTAGGTGCGAGTATTAATCTTATGCCCCTATCGTTGTTTAAAAAGTTAGGAATTGGTAGTCTCAACCCCACACGCATGAGTATCCAGCTTGCCGACAGATCAGTCAAATACCCATTAGGAATAGTGGAGGACGTCCTAGTCAAAGTTGACAAGTTCATCTTCCGGTGGACTTTGTCATTTTGGACATCGAAGAAGATGTCGAGGTTCCCCTGATCCTTGGCCGACCCTTCCTTGCCACCTCCCGAGCTATCATTGACGTAAGCGATGGTAAGCTCTTCCTTCGAGTGGGCGACGAGGAGGTAACTTTCTCTATCACCCCCTCGATGAAGAACACAATAGCTAATGATGACTCCTGTTTTTTCATGGATACCGTAAGTGAAGAATCCTTCTCTCACACCTCTGATTTTGAAGAAGAATTTTCCAATTTTTGTTCCTCTCCTACTCCTCCAACTGAATCTCTACACTTAAGTGAAGAATCCTCCACCCGCCTTTTCTGATTTTGAAAAAGAATTTTTTGATTTTTGTTCCTCTTCTACTTTTCCAACTGAATCGCTGCACGAAGCTGCCATGGCCGCTAGCAACACCCCTTTTAATTTTACATATAAAAAAGTGTACGAGGACATAGTTTTTGAAAAAGAACAAATTTCCAAAACCTCATATGATGACCCCCCTACCTTGGAACTGAAAGAACTACCAGAGCACCTTCGATATGCTTTCTTAGAAAAGGACTCCAAGCTGCCTGTCATAATTTCGGCCTACCTCACAGACGCACAAAAGGATAAACTTCTTTCAATTTTACAAAAGCATCGCCAAGCTATTGTTTGGCAGATATCTGATATCAAGGGCATAAGCCCATCTTTTTGCACTCATAAAATCTTAATGGAAGATAATTCACGTAACTCGATACAACCTCAGCGCCGTATAAACCCAAACATGAAAGACGTAGTTAAGGGCGAGGTTATGAAATTGTTAGACGCATGAATTATCTATCCTATATCCGACAGTAAGTGGGTTAGCCCAGTACAGGTAGTGCCAAAGAAGGGAGGGATAACGGTCTTAAGTAATGAAAATAATGAATTAATCCCGACTCGGACGGTGACCGGATGGCGAATGTGTATAGATTACCGTAAATTGAACGACGCCACCCGCAAGGATCACTTCCCCTTGCCATTCATTGATCAGATTTTAGAACGACTTTCCGGAGATAGCTTTTATTATTTTCTCGATGGCCTCTCGGGGTATCTTCAAATCCCCATCTCCCCCGAGGACTAGGAGAAAACTACGTTTACTTGTCCCTTCGGCACCTTCGCCTACCGAAGAATGCCGTTTGGATTGTGCAATGCGCCAGCTACATTCCAACGATGTATGCTCGCCATCTTTGACAAGTACGTAGAAAGCATTATGGAAGTTTTCATGGATGATTTCTCCGTGTTCGGGAATTCCTTCGATAGTTGTTTAGAGAAGCTTGAAAACGTCTTAGAGCGATGCGAAGAAACTAACTTCGCCTTAAATTGGGAAAAATGTCATTTTATGGTAAGGGAAGGGTTAGTTTTGGGACATAAAATTTCTGAAAGGGGTATTGAAGTAGACGTTGCGAAAATAGAAGTTATCGAGAAGCTGCCGCCACCTACGAACATAAAAGCTATAAGAAGTTTCCTGGGTCATGCAGGTTTCTACCGCCGCTTCATAAAGGACTTTTCCAAAATCACCAAGCCCCTTACCCATCTCTTAGAAAAAGATGCCCCATTCATCTTTGATGACCTCTGCCTAGCTGCCTTCAATTTAATAAAAGAAAAATTAGTTAATGCCCCAATTATGATAGCTCCGGTGTGGGATCTTCCATTTGAGATAATGTGTGATGTGAGTAGTTATGCGGTGGGAGCCGTACTAGGTCAACGTATTTCCAAAAACTTCCACCCCATTTATTACGCTAGTAAAACACTCACATCTGCACAGGAAAATTACACCACAACCGAGAAGGAGCTCTTAGCTGTAGTATTCGCTTTTGACAAATTTCGCCCTTATAATACTCTTTCGAAAATTATTGTTTTTACGGACCACTCGACCCTCAAATATCTTCTCTCTAAAACGGATGCCAAGCCTCGCTTGATTCGCTGGGTCTTACTCCTCCAAGAGTTTGACTTAGAGATCCGTGATAAGCGAGGTGCCGAGAACTTGGCCGCCGACCACCTTTCGCGCCTAGACAACCCGTTTATAGAACAATTAGACGAAAATTTTTTTCATTACTATTTCCCTGATGAGAAGCTGTTCATAATTAACACATCTACTTCTCCTTGGTTTGCCCGCATCGCCAACTATCTAGTGGCCCGTGTGCTCCCAAAAGAGTTTTCATCTCAGCAAAAGAAGAAATTCTTTTCTGAGCTGAAAAACTATTTTTGGGAGGATCAGCATCTTTTCAGAATTTGTGCCGACCAAGTGATCAGGAGGTGTGTTTCTTTTGATGAAGGATTAGATATTATTAAACATTTGCATGAAGGACCGACAGGTGGGCACTATCAAGCTGCTCGCACCGCTCACAAAGTGTTAAGCGCGGGTTTTTACTGGCCCACCCTGTTTAAAGACGCGCATGCTTTTGTGAGTAGGTGTGATAGTTGCCAACGGTTGGGGAATATTTCGAATAAAAATGAAATGCCACAAAATTATTTCCTAGAGTGCGAAGTTTTCGACCTCTGGGGGATTGATTTTGTTGGCCCTTTTCCTTATAGCTTCGGGAATAAGTACATTTTAGTTGTCGTTGATTATGTTTCACGTTGGGCCGAAGCCCAAGCTCTTCCTACGAATGACGCCCGAGTCGTAGTTAATTTCCTAAAAAAATTATTTTCTCGTTTCGGTACGTCGCGTGCTATCGTTAGTGATAGGGGTTCCCATTTTTGTAACGCACAATTTTCAAAAATCCTAACTAAATATGGCGTTACTCATAAGCTTTCCTCTGCCTACCACCCCCAAACTAACGGACAAGTCGAAGTAGTAAATAGAGAAATAAAAAGAATTTTAGAAAAGACTGTTTCAACATCTAGAAAAGACTGGTCAGCCAAATTAGACGATGCTCTATGGGCCTACCGAACAGCGTACAAAACCGCCCTCGGATGTACGCCATATCGGTTGGTTTACGGAAAATCGTGTCATTTACCCGTAGAGTTAGAGCACCGCGCCTTTTGGGCCTTACGATTTTTAAACTTCGATCCCCACTCCGTCGGCGATTTTAGAAAATTTCAACTTAACGAACTCGACGAGTGGCGCTCTTACGCGTATGAAAATAACAGACTTTATAAAGAGCGGACGAAGCGTTTACACGATCGACATCTTAGGCACCCAAAAATCTTTAAGCCAGGCGACCAAGTGCTTCTTTATAATTCTCGTTTACGTTTATTCCCGGGTAAATTAAAATCACGTTGGTCGGGGCCTTTTACTGTTTTAGAAGTCTTTTCTTATGGTACTGTTTTAATTTCCCACCCTGATAAGGGTACTTTCAAAGTGAATGGTCAGCGTCTTAAACAGTATTTCTGTGATGATGTCAGTCTCAACCCTGTTAACTCTATCTTTTCGGTCCTGACATTTGATTAATCTGAACTTTAATTTTCTCATAAACTTTGAACTTTAATCGAACCTTTTTTAAACAATATTTGGTACATTCTTATTTTGATGCGTCGAGCTCAAATGACGCTTTAAACAAAGGGCGCTCTTGGGAGGCAACCCAAGTTATCTTTTTCTGCTTTCTTTATTTCACACTTTTTGCCCCGAATGGCTCCGGCAAGCTGAAACTTCTGCGATCGCCTGCTCCAACGTTCTGATTCCATGACAAAGTCCACCGGACGACGTTTCATGACGACCCACATCACAAGCATGGCGGAGCGGCATCACTCAGCTTTCCCTGCAAAATAAAACTGGGGAAGTACCTGTTTTTCAATTCTATCTTTCCTTTCTGTACTTTACTTTTCTCTCGTTCTCCGACCTCCTTCTCCATTGAGGACAATGTAGATTTTAAGCTTGGGGGATGAGTTCCTCCTTTTTGCTTTTTGTAAATATCCAAAAAAAATCCAAAAAAAAAAATTCAAAAAACATTATTATATATATATAGCTGCATTTTGGTATTTTAATAAGTACCCCATGTTTATGTTTTGTTTTTCTCAAACTTCTTTATAAACAACGTATTTAATTATAATTTTTCTGATCATTCTTTTTAATCATATTTCACAAGTAAAATGTTGGTCATACTTTGTTTCTAATTCACGGTAGCATGTTAAGGTAAAATATTTCTCTAAAACGTGCATTTCTATTATGGTTTTCCGTTCTTTATTTTCTTTACTTTCTCTAAAAATTTATCATCCATTATTTTCCTTTTCGTCTTTAGATAATTTTTGTAAGAACAAATTTTTTATAACGTAGTAGATATGAACGATCCAAGTCACATATTATTTTTATTTTCAAGATAATTTCGTCAATCTTCTTTTATTATCTCGAACTTGCTTTTTGAAATTTATCGACTCTATGTTTTAAATAAATTTAAAAAAAGCGTGAAAATGATTTAGGCCATTTTTGTTTACGTTTGTGATTTCCTGCCAACCTAAAATCTTTTACCATTAGTTAGCCGCTTTTGAGCCTTTTTTTCCAAATTCATTTGATAACTCCACACAGCATTTCATTTAAACCAAAGCCCAAATTCCTACCTATCTAATCACGCTAATTTTTTTTGATAGAAAATTTTGTGTTATCTTTGAAGAAATTGTTGAAAAAAGTGTACTCAAAAGCATTGTATTGAAAAAAAAGAGAAAAAAAACTGAATGAAAAAAAAGAGATAACTAATCATAAAGAAAAAAAAAATTTATTTATACATATTTTGTTTAAAATAAATTTTTTTTTTAACTCGTTGTTTTGGTTTTGGGTGATTTTTAAGCCTCCATGTTTATATTTGAATTCCACTCATATACATATTCCTAAACCAAACGTTTCGGTCCTATTAAGTCCTTTTGATTCACGCCCTTTTTTAATTTTATTTAACAACTAAGAAAAGAAGAAAAGTAAATCAGTTTTAGTTTTGGATTTAAACTTAGATTTTTGTTATTTAATTGATATAATTATAATGCGTTGCTTGGATCTAGTAATAACTCAATACGTTCTTTTCATTTTCACTGCCTTGCTCAAATCTATTTAAAGAATTTCGTCAAAATTCTGGATGATTTATTTTTATTAAGTAAAGTTTATAAAAGTTAAACCATACCAAAATAATTGTTTTAGATTTACGTTTTACATTCTCCCTACCTAGAATTTCGCATAGTACTTGTGTAAGTATGATTAAAACTTTTTGAATTAGTCACTTTTTATGATTAGCTAGTCTTTATATCTTTGCTTGGGGACAAGCAAAACTTAAGCTTGGGGGAATTTGATAATACGGTTTGCAGTGAATTTTATTAGGATATTTTCGGGGTTTTAAATCAAATCATGTCCTGTAAAGTACTTATTTTTATTCCCCTTTGTATATATTTTTGTCGCTAATGCATTTTTTCTGCTTTTTGCAGGTTTTCACGGCTTTCAGCCAAATTTTGCTGTGACACGCCCCAAGGTCACGCCCTACCAGGGCGTGTACCTAGGGCGTGTAACCCAGAGGAATGAAGCAATTGGTCCGAAACTGCATTCCGTGGAAACTTAGTGTACACGCCCTCTGTCACGCCCGTGTCACATCCGACACGGGCGTGTTCTAGAGGCGTGTCCCCAGGTTCCGAGGAATCGCCGCAGCGCGCACGTTTTTCCCGCTCCACCGTCGCACCGAAAGTGTCACGCCCCAGGGTCACGCCTGACCCGGGCGTGACATATGGGCGTGTACTTCAGCAATTCCGCTCGTCACCTCCAGCATTCAATTTCAGCTCAACAAAGTCACGCCGCAAAGAACACGCCCCAGGTACATGCCCTACCAGGGCGTGACTTGTGGGCGTGTACCTCAACTACTTCGTCAGAATTAAATTCCAGCCCGAAAAAGTCGCGTCGAATGTGTCATGCCCCCGGGTCACGCCCGACCCGGGCGTGACAGGGGGGCGTGACCCGACCCGAAAAATTCTATAAATAGAGCCCAACTCTAAGGGTTCAGGGACACTTTTCGGATTGAGAGGGGAGGTTCTGCCCTTTGTATTTTTGAACTTTTTTAAGCATGTCTCTCCATTTTTAGTTCTTAGCTCTAGCTTTATGCTTTCCCTGTATTAGTTCCTAGCTTCGTTCTATAGTATAATGTTAATGATAATGTAGTTTACCTTTCCATGCACTTGTAATCTCTGGTTTTCAAGCTGTAAGATTCTTGTTTCCATTAATAAAAAGTGTTGTTTTCTTTTACGTTTCTGCACTGTTTTCATTATTCTTCTTCTACTCATCCCCCCTCTTCCACCTCACCATGATTAACTAATCCTCCATGTACTCGATCTTGATGATCAGAGGTTCGAGTGATTAGGTTATGATGCTTTGAATCTTACCTTTTCTTTTTAGGGTTTAGCCTTGAATTACTCTTGATTTATCACGGCTTGGAGGTATATCATCGATATATACTCTCCACCTTTGCTTTCATTCTGGGCTAGCCGAGAGGCCGTAAGTTTGAAATGAGCACTCAAGAGTAAAGGGAGTTGTTCGCACCCCTCGAGAGAGGCAGACGTTCAAATCTCCCGGATTGGGGCAAAATCCAATAGCGGGGTTCACAGCGTAAAGCGAGTTTTAGGCCTCCGATTTACGCGAGAGTCGGTCGGACCTTCCTAAACTCAGTTAGGCACGGCCTTCGAGAGAAGCGTGTGAATATCCATGGAACCTCCACGGTCAAGGACCTTTTACCCTAATTAGCTTAGGGTTATTTATCGTATTTTTCTAACCACTCTTGCGGAGGTGATTTCTGATCGAGTGCATTTTCCCTTCATTGTTACTAAGCTTAAGTTAATCGCTCTTTTAGCTCTTTTTATCTTTTCATGCAAGTAGCTCTCTTTCATTGCAAGTAGTTCTCTTCCTTTAGTACATTTAGCTTTCTTCTAAAAAACCTTATTTTTCCGTTGATAAAATAATAGATTTCGTGTGAGTAAGCTTACTCAACTGTTCCCGGATTTCAATATGACACTTGTGTCCCCTAGCTGCATTTCGATAGGTATACTTGCCTTGTTGGATTGTTAGTTTGGTTATTTTCTCCTTGCAGATATCTAAGAGACAATCATGTGGCCATGCGTGTCCATGCCTGTGATGAAGTGTTTTTACACTATACTGCTTGGTTATGCTGATAAAGTGCAAGGAAGGAGCATCGCCTCCCCTAGTTTGTGGGCGGGGTCATTATAATTTGGTCAGCATAGCTGACCATTGCCATTGTTTTCCACTGTCGCGGTGGATTATGCTTGCAGGTGCTGCAGAGCCAAGTGGTAAATAGCGGGCAAAAAGCCCTTGTTGCTGAGCCGGTCATCGAAGGCCTATATTGAATGATTACTTGTATTATTCATGTATGACCGGCCTGCGTTTCGAGGTTTGGAAAACACTGTAATTTGAGTAAACTATTATAAGGCCTTGAGGCCATGAACTTGTGTATTATACGTCATTCCTGTTGGGTTTTGTAGTGGACATTCATGTTGTTGGCTGGGTTCTATTTATTGCAACTATTAAATTGCTTCCGCTAGAATATACTATGTGTAGGACCTTGATTCTTAGTTGGATGGTTTCCATTGAATAACCTTCCGGTCTGTCTGTGGTATATGGCATCGGGCCCCGGTCGGACCTACTGATATATGCTATGCGACGGATAGGGGGTATTACAATTTCGTATCAGACTACTGGTTTCGGTCGAATTAAATGAATTCGTGGACGAATTCTTTTAAGGGGTGTTGAGCACATGTGTGTGCGTCATCGTTATATCATAAAAGAACCAATTAATGTCCACTTAGGAATGAAAATACACGTGTTTGGGGAATCTGCGTGTTCCTATAATTGCTTTTTGCAATTTTGTTTGGTCGCTTAACGGTGTTTTGTACAACTATAGGTGACCAGAAGTGGTGCAGGACCGTCAAAACGCTCGGTTTCTGAGTCTAGTAGCGCACCAAATGTTGCACCTTCAACACCTCCCTCGGAAGAAACGATACGATTGGTGGACGAAGCAGTGTTTGTCATGATCAATGCGCAGCCTGCAAGGCAAATGCAGCAGCTCGCTCCTACGATGGAGCAGGTACCGCTTCAAACGGATGAACCAAGAAGGGTGGAGCAGGTGGTGGTGGAGCCTTTGGTGCCTAGGAGAGCAACAGAAAGGCAGCTCAAACATGTTATTGGATTCAATCCTCCGGTGTTCTTGGGGACGGGAACCCCATCCCAAGCAGAGGATTGGCTCTCCCGAGTGAAGAGAGTACTGACAGCTACTGAAACGGAAGAGTGGCAGATGACCACTATAACTACATTCTTGTTGGATGGAGATGCTAGGCTGTGGTGGGAAGGTTTGGAGCTACATCACTTGAGGGGAAGGCAACTTACGGACGTCTCGACAGAGGAGTTTTCGAGGATGTTCTTGGCGAGGTACCTTCCCTTGGCTCAGAGGATAGCATGTGAGAATGCGTTCTAGAAGCCGACACAAGGAGAGAGTAGCGTGGATGAGTATCTCCACGAATTTACAATACACCAGCTCTACATTCGCGGATGAGGAGCGTAAGACAAACCGTTTCTACGAAGGTCTGAGAGATGACTTGAGTCTACTGCTCTCGGGGCCTATGAGGCACGGCTTATTGACCCTGGTCAGTACGGCTCAGTCGTTGGAAAAGGATTTGAAGAATGTATAAGCAAAGAAAAACTCTGGTGATAAGAAGACTGAGTTCAAGGTGCCGGCTAATTCAAAGCCTGCGTACCGTAGGTGGTCTAAGAAGGCTAGGAATTCAGGTCCAGCCCCTTCTTTAGGTGCTTCTGGGGCGACTAGGGTCGGACATCGGGCGCATGCTTTCCTTGTCGAAAGCCGGGACACTTTGCCCGGGATTGCTTCAGCGGACGTCCAAAGTCCGGGAGGAAGCCGGGAGCAACATATGAGGAAAAAGGCAAGGCGGTGGAGTCAACTGCATCCCATTATGCTCAACCTATAGTTTATAATCTTGGCCAGCAGGAGGCCATTAAGTAAGCGGATGTGGTGATAGGTATGGTTTAAATTTATAGCAAGTTAATTTTTAAATACTTGTTATGCGCGTGTTACCTTACCACTACTTATATAGGATTTCTTTTGATTGGTGAGAACCCGGCGAGAGCACTCTTTGATACGGGAGCTTCGCACTACTTTTTGTCCGAAGGATTCATATCGCGCATCAGAGTACCTTCTTCGATGGCGAAGGACAAACTGGATGTGTTGTTGCTGAATGGTTGTTCAATGCATGCAGATAGAATCTATGGCATAAAGATTCGTATTGGGAGTCAAGAGTTCGATTTGCAAGTGTCGTTACTACCGCTGGTGGAGTTCGACGTGATATTTGGCATGGACTGCTTCTCGGAGCAGCAAGCTTATATTGATTGCAGACGCAAGGAGGTCAAGTTGGGAACAGGTCGTGAGACGACTTTTACGGGCTTGAAAAGGTCGCGCAAGCCTCTGATGTCTGCTCTTCAGGTGTTGAAGGCAGTTCGTGCTGGAGCAGAGCTGTTCTTCATGCTAGTGTATGTTGCAAAGCCTAAGCCTACGTTGGATAGTATTTCAGTGGTATTCGAGTACCCTGATGTGTTCCCCGGCGATCTCCCTGGAGGCCCACCTCAACGGAGATAGATTTCACCATCGAGCTAGTGTCAGGTGAGAAACCTGTGTCACGCTCTACATATCAGCTCGTGCCTAAGGAGATGGCGGAGCTGAAGGTACAACTTCAAGAGTTGTTGGAGCAGGGGTATGTGCATCAAAGTTCGTCGTCTTGGAGCACACCGGTCCTTTTTGTTAAGAAGAAGGACAGAAGCTTCAGACTTTGTATTGATTACCGAGAACTGAACAAGCTAATGGAGAAGAACAAGTACCAGATCCCAAGGATTGATGATCTCTTTGATCAGTTAGACGGGTCATCGGTGTACTCGAAATTGGATCTCAAGTCCGGTTATTATCAGCTGCGGATAAGGGAGAGTGATATCCCCAAGACAGCTTTTAGTACGAGATACTGGCTTTACGAGTTTACGGTCATGACATTTGGGCTGACGAATGCGCCGTCAGTGTTCATGGATTTGATGAACAGGACTTTCAGGGAGTACCTAGACCACTTTGTGATCGTCTTCATCGACGACATATTGGTGTACTCGCAGAGTGAGGAGGATCACTTCAAGCATCTGCATTTGGTGTTGGAGACGCTGAGGAGGAATCAATTGTACGCCAAGTTCTCCAAATGTGAGTTTTGGTTGTCCTCAGTAGCGTTCCTTGGTCATATAGTTAGTGGAGAGGGAATTGCGGTGGATCCGGCGAAGATTGTTGCCATACGAGAGTGGCCTGTGTTGTCTACGGTAGCGGAAGTCCGGAGATTTCTGGGGCTTGCCGGCTATTACAGGCGCTTCGTGGAGAACTTCTCGTGGATAGTGTTACCCCTCACGACTCTAACGAGGAAAGAGCAGAAGTTTGTTTGGACGTCGGAGTGTGCATGAGCTTTAGAGGAGCTGAAGAGTAGGTTGACCAAGGCGCATGTGCTGAGTTCGCCGAGTGGGACCGAAGGTTTTGAGATCTACAGCGATGCTTCGGGCAGTGGACTGGGTTGTGTCCTACTACAGTATTGAAGTGTGATAGCGCATGGCTCGCGACAGCTGAAAGTACATGAGAGGAATTATCCAGTCCATGACTTGGAGTTAGCAGCCGTGATTTTTGCCTTGAAGCTGTGGGGGCAATACTTGTACGGGGTGAAGGTAGATATCCATACCAACCACAAGAGCTTGAAATACTTGTTGGATCAGAAAGATCTAAACATGCGACAGCGAAGATGGATGGAGTTCCTGGGAGACTACACGTTCAAAATTCATTATGTGCCAGGGAAAGGCAATGCAGTTGCAGATGCGTTGAGTCACAAGGCCCCAGCTCAAGCCAATTTTCTGTCGGTCCATGAAGAGCGGTTGATTCGGGCGTTGGAGGCATTGGAGATCTCTTGCGTAGACAAGCAAACAAGTGTCGAAGCGCTATTATACTTGACAAAAGTTCAGTGTGACCTGGCTGATCGGATTCGGCACGCTTTGTATATGGATGGCCACATGAAGCAAATCATGGTTAATGCTTTGGATGGGCCAAATTCCCAATTTGTTGTTGAGGATGGATTGATATGGAAAGATGGTCGTCTGTACGTCCCAAACGTGGGCAATCTGCGGGCAGATTTAATGTATAAGGCTCATCATACCAAGTACTCGATCCACCCAGGGAGCACGAAGATATACCGCGATGTGAAGAAATTGTTCTGGTGGCCAGGACTTAAGAAGGATGTGGCACTGTACGTGGCGAAGTGTCAAACATGCGCCTTAGTGAAGGCAGAGTGCCAAAAGCCAGGAGGATTCTTGAAGTCCTTGCCTATTCCGGAGTGGAAGTTCGACGACATTACTATGGACTTTGTGCACGGTTTGCCAAGGTCGCAGAAGGGAAACAACGCCATCTGGGTGATCGTAGATCGTCTGAGGAAAGTGTCGCACTTCATCCTACATAGGAAGGATGATTCTGTGGAGAAATTGGCCAAGTTATACGTGGATAATATTGTGCGGCTTCACGGTGTGCCCCGCATCATCGTGAGTGACCGTGATGGGCGGTTCTTGTGATTCTAGGCTGGTGCAGCAGATGTTGGGATCAAAGCTGAGTTTCAGCACAGCCTTTCATCCGCAGACGGATGGGCAGACCGAGAGAGTCAATAGGACAATGGAAGACATGCATCGCATATGCGTTTTGGACTTCGGGAAGCAGCGCGAAGATCACATATACTCGGTGGAATTCACTTACAATAATAGCTACCATGCGAACATACAAATGGCGCCATTCGAGGCCCTTTATGGTAAAAGATGTCGCACGTCGTTGTCTTGGTTGGAAATTTGTGAGTCAAAGTAGTACAAGCGACAAGAGGTGGAAGATACAATGTCATTGGTTCGAATGATTCGAGAGAGATTACTAATCGCTCAAGACCGCCAAGCTAAGTACTATAACGCCAAGCATAGGAACGTGGAGTTTGTTGTCGGCGACTGGGTGTACTTGAAGATCAAGCCGTTCAAGGGTGTCTCGCGGGTACGTCGCCTGAAGAAGCTAAGCCTGAGGTACCTTGGACCATTTGAGGTACTAGAGCGGATTGGTGAAGCAGCTTATTGATTGAGGCTTTCTGTGGAGCTAAGTGGTCTACACGATATATTCCACAAATCGGTGCAGCGGAAGGCGGTGCAAGAGCCTTCGCAAGTAATTGCGGTTGATCAAGTGCCGGTCGATAATGGGTTGATGACGAAGGTCAAGCCTGTTCGCATTGAGGACTCGAAGTCAAGCGACTACGCAACAAAGAGATCAGGATGGTCAAAGTTCGTTGGGACAATTGCGGTCGGGAGGAGCTCTCCTTAGAGCTAGAGCAGACCATGCTTGATGAGTACCCAGAGTTATTCCACTCAGGTTCCGTTTAAGTTTTGTTTTATCTTTCCTTTATAATTTCGGGACGAAATTCTTTTAAGATGGAGAGAGTTGTAATGCCCCGAAACTCAAAAGAGCGACGGGAGAGGTTTGGAGCCAAGTTTGGAACTTGGTAGGGGTCAAACGGCCTGGGACACGGGCGTGTCCTTGGGCCGTGTCGTGCTCGGGTCGACGATCTAGCCGAGAGATCGACGAATTTGGAGTCGACTATCATCGAGTAGAGAACATATCCTGATACACGGCCGTGTCCTAGGCCGTGTCCTTATCGAGGTGAAGGTCGGGCCGTGTCGTGGGAGACAGACGGTGTTAGCACATGGGCATGTTCGGGTAGATACGAGCGTGTCAGTTTCGACACGGGCGTGTCGAGTACCCGTGTCCCTTGCGAGATGTTTTGTTCCTGTGTCGATGGAGGAACATGCCTGGTAACACGGGCGTGTAATGGATGACTGGGCGTGTCAAGCCTAACACGGGCGTGTCGAGAGCCCATGTTCTTTTTGGGACGCATCGGTTTCGACGGCGAATGGGGAACATGGCCTTGGACACGGGCGTGTCAAAAGCCGTGTTCGGCCCAGGTTTTGGATTTCAAGCCGGAATCGTGGCCGTCCATTTCCTTATTTTGGGATCTGATGATTCAAGGCTGTTCAGGCTATATTATTCCCGGGAATAGGGTTATGAATCCTTCATTTCATCCAAATATTCTCTTTCTAAAGTTCTTGAGAGAGGGGAGAGCAAGGAAGAAGAAGGAAGAGAGATCCGGTCACCGGCAGAGCTTCGGAGCCCCGAATCGCGCGCCGACTTCAGATCTACGGAGGCGAGGACGTTGCGGTGTTTTTCATCTGCATAGATTTCCATGGCACAAAAGAGGAATGCTAGGGTAATGATTCTCATCCTAGGACATGTGAAGTCCTTTTTTCTTTGCATAGGAAGCCCGCTCTCGTGAGTTTGTGGTGAGTTTGAGGCGTTCCTTCGGGTAGACATGAATAGTCCCCGTTGTTTAGCATATAGAGTACGTAATCGACAAACATACATTGGCATGATGTGTGAAGCCTACCCGGACAAGTTGGTCTGGATCGGGGATGTTGCATTGCATGAATGGCTGGAGAAGAATCCGTGCGGATGTTTCTTTTTCGGGTTTTCTACGTTGTAGATTGCAACAGGGAGCCTTGGGGGCTAACTCCAAGGTGCACCCGAAAAACTGGGCAGATGTGTGATTCTGCCAACATGGTGGCCTGGGAGCCAAATTGCACATAACTGGGTTATGTGAAGTGTGTGATCGGATTAGGACTCGGGGAAGTTTGACCCGCACCCGTATCTTAAAGTGACAGGGCTTTGTGAGCAACGGGTTAGGAGGAACCGTACTCGCTCTATGTCGTTCGGTTAAAGCGACCTAAAGGTACTTGGTACTTGTCATTGGCATAAATGGAGGGTCTTAGGCATTGGCCGGAGAGACCATAATGCTCACGAGATATTGCCGCCCAGGGGGTGGTGGTGAGTCAGTGTTCACCGAGAATGTTCCCTGAGAGCACAGCGTGTGTGGCCGTCCGTGCCCTCGCCTGTGATGAAGTGTTTTTACGCTATACTGTATGGTTATGCTAATAAAGTGAAGGGAAGGAGCATCGCCGCCCCTAGTTTTGGGGCGGGGTCGTTATAATTTGGTCAGCATAGCTGACCGTTGCTTTTGTTTGCCACCGTCGCGGTCGATTGTGCTTGTAAGTGCTGTAGAGCCAAGTGGTAAATAGCGGGCAAAAAGCCCTTGTTGCTGAGCCGGTCCTCGAATGCCTATATTGAATTTTTACTTGTATTATTCATGTGTGACCGGCCTGCGTGCCGAAGTTTGGAAAACACTGTAATTTGAGTAAGCTATTGTAAGGCCTTAAGGCCATGTACTTGTGTATTGTACGTCATTCCTGTTGGGTTTTGTAGTGGACATTCATGCTATTTTCTGTGTTCTATTTATCATAACTATTAAATTGCTTCCACTAGAATATACTATGTGTAGGATGTTGATTCTTAGTTAGATGGTGCCCATTGAGTAACCTTTCGGTCTGTTTGTGGTATATGGCGTCGGGCCCTGACCGGACCTTCTCCTATATGCTATGCGACGGATAGGGGGTGTTACAGTTGTCCTGCGGGATCGTGTTGAAAGCTCTTAGGAGCCGAGATTAGAGAAGTGTCTTGTCTAACTATTAGTTAGAAAGGTGGGAGGGAAAGTGGACGTACACATAATCTGGGGAACAACTATATATCTTGTGTGTCCTTATTGTGTTGTTTCTTTGATTGCAGGTTGTGTGTCTTGAAAGCAGATAACAATGCACTCACATAACACTTAAAGAAATAAAATTAAATATAGTCACAAGAGATTAAGAAACCTATTCACCACCGCCCCCCCCCCCCCCCCCCCCTCTAGGTGATTTAGTTATCCGTAAAACTAAAGAACTACATGTGGTATCAGAGGGAGGTTACTCAAAATGGACTTAACAGTCTGAGTAGACCTCAAAGGTTAGCTAAAAGGTTTGTACTTGTCGGTTCGGAAGAGAACAATAAAAAATGGACCATCAAGTCTACAACAAGGAGAACTTTGGGAGTTGTAAAGAAAAGATCAGGCAGATCATGGAAGCCATTGATCCTAGAGTCTTAGCATCAATTCAAGAAGGACCCTTCATTTTTATGAAGGTCTCTACATCAGATGCAAGTATCCAGACCCCAAAGAGCTATGGTGAAATGACTAAGGATGAGTTCATTCTGGCTTCTATGGACAAGAGAGCACAACACATCATGGTAAGTGTCATGGATGACTCCACCTTCCGGATCTTGGTCTACTGCAGGACAGCCAAAGCGATGTTCGTTTCTCTTACTGTCTATATGGAAGGGATAGAGAAAGTCAGTTTTTCTGATAGTGATTCAGAGTATGAAGAAGAAGAAGAAGCCATAATTGGGCTACTTTCCTCTATTACAGATGAAGCAAGAGACATTACAGATGCACGGATAGATATCAGGGTCCCTCTGTTAGATTCAGAAAGTGATTCAGAGGTGGATGTTGATGAGTAAGATGATTGCAGCTGGATAGTTGTCATGACAGAAGGAGAATCCTATTAGGATCAGCGTGGTCCAGATCAGGTACAATCACTGTCTAGTTCTTCTTATTGCTCAGGTCATGAGACAAGTCTAGATTCAGAAGCTTCTTGATCCAGTGATGAAGGTGACTCTGAATCTGAGGAAGATATCAATCAATTGATTGATAAGTATGGTAAACTTCAATAGGCTTTGAGGAGAAGTAGGAAGTTAGTCAAGAGGCAGGATGAGGAGATTACCTCCCTTCAGTTAGCTGCTTCCCAACAAGCTGAGACCGCATCCTTACAGGATCAGAAGACTAGGGAAGTGTGCCAACTAAAGGCCATCTCAGTCATCCAACATAAAACCATAAGCCAAAAGTACAAGATCATCTTGGATCTTGAAGAGGAGCTCTTTAATGAGAAACAGATAATGGCTAGTTTTTCTAAGCCAAGTACTGTGTTGCCCTTGATAGATTCCTTCTCCTCTCAAAAGGGTAAGAAGGAGTTGGTAGTTAAGGGAAGCACAAGTGTTGACCTTTCCAAATGGAAAGGCAAAGCTCCAGTAGTGCCTCAGTCAACCTTTCATAAGGTAATCCTCACTTCTCACGGGTATGACCAAGGCTGTATGCATGGTCACTGGAATAATGGGAATTCTTCTTGTAAGAATACAAGGGAATCTTCCAATGATAGAAGAAAGGCTAGGGGAATGAGTGCCTGTAAGGCTCCCCGTGAATAAATTCAAAAGGTCCATAATTGACCTTTTGTATTTAGTGCTCCAGCCCCCTCACTCATGAGTAAGACAGTGGCTTTCACACAAGCCCATTCACCAAAGACTCAGACCAAGGGGCAGTCTGCCAGTAAACCTGACTTGGATATTTCTGATGATATAAATATCATGTAATCTACAAAGAAGATAACTGTAAATAACATTCAGAATAAGCAAAGGAAGCCTGCTGGAAGACTAACCTTCATTCAGATCCTTACTGAAAGAAACTTGAAGCAAGTTGTTGCTACTCTTCCTTTTTTGTAGTCAGCAGTTAACCATACTACAGGACCTGCTCATAAAAGGAGATATAATATCCATGAGTATTGGTGTTGTGGCAAGTTGGAGCATTTTGCGCTAGATTGCTAGCACAATCCTTTTGTGCCCAGAGCAAGAGATAACCTACCTGTCAGAAATGTTGTTTGTAGGAAAGTTATATTTCAGACTAATCAGAGTCTACGACCCAATACCTATTGGGGTCCTAAGGTAGGATGAACTCTGTCTTGCAGGTTAGTCGAAGTGCTCATTCCCCCCATGTGGTACTTGGACAGAGGATGTTCCAGAACTTGGACTGGAACAAGAAAGTCATCGTATGCATAATACTCAAGTGAAGGAAATAACTAAGATCTACAGTTGGGAAGTTGGAGATGGGTAAATGGGACATCAAAGAAACTTCTCTCACTACCAAAGAGGAGGGGAACGTTGAGTGAAATCTTGAAGAAGATCAAGTGCACATTCATTATTGAAGAACCACTGAATCCATCCATTAAAGGTTAAGATGCCTGAGTGATGGACAAAGTGTAGTTGTCCCCTCAGCAAATAAAGTGTTGCACAAGTCTTGTGCACAGACCAACTGGATCAAGGCAGCAAGAATGTCTGGTTGGACAATATTTTGCTTCCACACCAGCAAATCAGTGAAGCGAAAAACAGACTATCCTCAATATTGAGGAAATCTAAGGTTGCTCTTTTGTGAGTACTGTTGAAGAGGCAGTTGATCCTCAGTGTCTGGTACTTCTGTGGAAACCAGAAATGAAGTATGCTCAGGTTTCTGTATCATCTGAACCTGTAGCAAAGGATGTCCATATCATTGGGCCGTGTGGATAAAAACTGTGCAATTATTGAGGGGAAGCCAATACAGTCTAGTTTAGTCTAGAAAGTTTAAAGTCTGGTTTAAAGAATTGGTGCCTGAGAATATACAGCTACAAAAAGATCAGAAGAATACTTCTGAAGTTCATAATGACCCTATGGACAATGCTGAGGATGAGAGGAAGATTATCCAGATGACTGAAACAATTATGAGTAAGCAAGTTCACAAGAATAGCAGGTTTGCTCCAGCTATTCCTGATACAAGTCAACATATTCCTATGGGAATAGCAATGTAAAGAAAGATATGCAATAAAAATGAAGGGACGGTTCAAGGAAAGATCACTCAAGTTTCAAGTGGTCTTAAAGTCCAGCAGCTGTAGGAGAAAATTCAGCCTCATATAGAGAGGAAGCTGGCAGCTGCCCCAGTGGTATCATCTACAATCAGCTAGTGGAGAAAAAAATCAAGGCAGGCCAGCTCCTCCCTGACTATTCAAAAGCCAAGATGGGATTGCTCAAGTGGTATCAAGTGGCATATGAGGGCTGTGTCAGTGGTACCAACTCAAGATATTTGATTTCTAGTCAAGTGATATGATCACAATGAGATTGGTAACTGGACATGTTCAAGGATGAAGGCAATGATCGAGTGGGAGAATAATATTTGGGCTGCCAATGCAAGAAGTTCATTGGGGCTTAAACAGTATGCAGACAACATTCCACCTATTCAAGAAGGACTATACGGTATCCAGTGTGGTGATCAAGATGGCATATCAATGTGATGATCAAGATGGTGCTTAGTCGACTGAACACTCTTGTGATGTTAAACAAAAATCTAAAGCTAGAAGCAAGTTTGTTGCTAAAGGAAAGGATGATGGCGCGGCCCCTCCTCCACCGGTTGAAGACGATGCTGATGATGCTGTTGATGATTCGGTTGCTAAGGCCATACGACTCAAGGACGTGAGGCGGCATGATGACGCTAACGGACGGCTACGCTACAACCTCCGCCCACGCCGTGTTACCGCCACGGCAACGCCTTAGTTTTATTTATTTCCTTTTCGTGCACTTTATTTTATAATTGGAATATAAAATTATCCTATGCTTATGTGATAATTTTATATTCATTGCATGTGTTGTTGTATTTTCAATTTCAACTATTTTAGTTTTGGTGTGCAATTAGCCATTCGGATGGATGAGATTAAATCTCCATCATGAAGGGCTAAGGCTTATTTGTAACTCCTATTAGTCATTCGGATGGATGAGATTAAATCTCCATCATGAAGGGCTAAGGCTTATTTGTAACTCCTATTTAAAGGAGGCTATCATGAAGAGTTAAAGCAATTGGAAAAAAAACCTAAAAAAACCCCCTTGTGGAAATTTCGGCCACCATGGAGAAGTCCATAGCCGCCCCCTCCCCTTTGGTGTGAAGCCAAGCCTTGCCTCCTCCATCCCCGTTCGGTGCGACTCCGGCGTGGCTTCCTTCGGTGCGACTCCTTGGAAGAAGGTTGCAAACCATTCGGTGCGACGCCGGTGGATCCGTGGAGAGAGTGATTCTCCCACAGTTATCTCGTGTGAACGTTTTCCGGTTGGGTAATCTCTTTCCCCTCCCTTGTGTGATTTCTTCTCTTTAGTTGTGGTGGATTTCGCTCATCGTTTTCTCCGGATCTTTAATTTAATCGCTGCAAGTTTTGAATCGAAATCGCCGTTGCAAGGCTTTTATTTCCGGATCGGGTGGATCCTATTTGCTTGAGCGGATCTTGGCCTATAGCCTTGGTCTTGCTCTGAAAAAGGAGTGGCAACCTTTGTGTTTTCTTGGGGAATAATCCGACTCAAATTTCAGATCGTTGTTTTTGAGTCGACCATTCCTCCTTTGTTGTTTGTGCTGCGTTTTGTGACGAGGAACTATTGTGGGCGATAGGTGTTGTGTAGGTGCGGTAGATCTACGACGTGTTGTGCGTAGGGAGAGCATTAGCTTCGCGGAGATCTCCGTTTCCGGATAACCCTACATCAATTTGGTATCAGAGGCGGTCGTTTCAACTTTCACGTTGCAAACATCCTCTCTGCGTTCCTTGTTGGCGATCGGATCGTTAGAAAAATAAAAAAAATTATTTTCTGTGGTCTGCCAATAGCGGGCTGAAATCTTTAATTTTCAGCAAAATTTCAAAAACAAATTTTTTTAACGATGTATGTGTTATTCACTTTGGGAATATATAAAAATATCTTATTTCCAATTTAGCTACATCCCTAGGAAAATTCATCTTGCCCGGGGCCTCCCAAACCTGAATGCGCACAAGGCTAGGAACGGAGTACGCAACCCCGTCTACGTCTAGTATGGCTGCGAACGAGCATGGTGATCCCAACACCGCGGCTATAGAGGGTCTTCGTGCTGAAATGGCTGAGCTTAGGAACGTCTTAGCCCAGATCCTACAAAACCAAGCTTGGCCACCCCCGCCACCCGTTAATGTTGACCGGCCCAACCGGCACCAACATAACTCTGATTCGGATTCTGATGGGGACTCCCACAGGTGCCCCCTAGGGGACACCGCCCCGAGAGAGACTTTGAAATTACTAGGGCCATTAAGATAAATGCCCCCACGTATGATGGCATGGGAGACCCCCAAATCTTCCTTAACTGGACTGTGGATATGGAGTGTTACTTCAAGTGGCACAACCTGACGGATCCCCAAAAGGTCCAAGTTGCCCGGATGAAGTTAATAGGTCGTGCAAAGACGTTCTGGCTGAATGAGGAGCGAAGATTAGGAACCGGACACGGAGCCCCCCTTATAGGTTGGCCAGTAATGAAGAACCTGTTGACCGATCAGTACGTTCCCGCGTACCATCGGACACAGATGTTCGATGAGCTTGCCACTCTGCGGCAGGGCTCAAGCTCGGTAGATGAATATATGGGTGAACTTAAGGACCGAATGGTGCGATGTGACCTTAGGGAGATTCCCGAAGTCACTTTATCTAGATTTCGAAAGGGCCTTAACCCCGATATCCAAAGGAAGCTCTTGCGATATGGGCATACGGACTTGAGCACGACTTTCAATGCCGCCTTGGACATTGAAAAACACCTAGCCTCTAAGGCTCACTCCTGTTACGCTCATGCGAAGCACAAGTCCACCACTGGGGCATCTTCTTCCACATATCCTGATAAGGGAAAGTTTAAATCTACCGAGTCGAAGTCAATCGTGATCACCGCTAGGAACTCCAAGAACCCTTCGAGTGAGCGTGTCTCTATCGGGAAGGTTAGCAAGGCTAACACCACTTGTTACTCTTGCGGCATTCAAGGCCACTATGCCTACGAATGCCCAACAAAGACAAAAACTCTAGCCTTGTTAGAGCCAACTACCGACCCTGACGATTATGTATACGAGGCCGCAGAAGAGAGTGACCCCGAAGGAGTCCCTAGTGACTTAGAGGACGATCACCCCCTTATGGTGATGCGTTGTATTTTGACCACTCCTCGTCCATTAGATGATTGGAAGAGGACGGGCATATTTTCTCTGATTTTTAAGAGTGGCGAGAAGTTTTGCAAGCTGATTATAGATAGTGGTAGCTGCGTGAACGTCATATCTGAGAACGCCGTAGCACGTATGTCCTTGGTCACGGAACCACACCCAACCCCATACAAGATCGCTTGGATCAACAAGCTCTCTGTACCCGTTACCAAGCGATGCCTGGTCCCACTCTCATTCAAATCCTACATTGATGAGGTGTGGTGTGATGTCCTTCCGATGGACGCTTGCCATGTGTTGTTAGGCCGCCCTTGGCTATACGACCGTGATGTTACACATTTTGGTAGAGCCAACACTTATGAGTTCAAATTCAATGGCAAAACCATCACTTTGAAGCCGACCATCCCAAAGGAGCCCGTAGTCTTGGCTAAGGACACCACTATCCCGGTAGAACGGAAAACGTTGAATCTCGTTGATAG
Source organism: Platanthera guangdongensis (assembly GCA_039583875.1). Lineage (NCBI taxonomy): Eukaryota > Viridiplantae > Streptophyta > Magnoliopsida > Asparagales > Orchidaceae > Platanthera > Platanthera guangdongensis. The sequence goes on along the minus strand of CM077155.1, from coordinate 113,277,476 downwards.
GAAAGAGTTTGAGAGAGATCCGTTCTTTGATGGAATTATGTATGCGCTAGTCCTCTTAAGTGCGAAGCCCGATTCTAGCATTTTGGATGAGCTACCTAGTGAGTTACGGGTACTGTTGGAAGAGTATAGGGACGTGTACCCGGATGAGTTGCTACCCACGTTACCCCCGCTTAGGAATATCCAGCATGCGATAGATCTCATCCCGGGGTCTTCCTTGCCAAATCAGCCCCATTATCGACTCCACCCCGCGGCTCACCTAGAGTTGCAGTCTCAGATCGAGGGCTTGCTAGCGAAGGGTTTTATTCGGACTAGTATGAGTCCATGTGCTGTACCAGCCCTACTTGCCCCCAAGAAGGATGGTACATGGAGGATGTGCGTTGATAGCCGGGCTATCAACAAAATCACCATCAAGTATAGGTTCCCCATTCCCCGCCTAGATGATTTGTTGGATGTCTTGTCTGGAGCCACCGTGTTCTCCAAATTAGATCTTCGGAGTGGCTATCACCAGATTAGGATACGAGAGGGTGATGAGTGGAAGACGACATTTAAGTCGAAGGATGGTCTGTACGAATGGCTTGTGATGCCCTTTGGGTTGTCCAATGCCCCTAGTACCTTCTCCCGGATGATGACACATGTCTTTCAGCCATTCATGGGAAAGTTCGTTGTCGTCTACTTTGACGATATTCTGATTTATAGCACCTCTACTACCGAGCACATCTCCCACATGAGAGTGATCCTTTCCACCCTGCGGAAGGAGACGTTATTTCTCAACCTTAAGAAATGCACTTTCAATGTCTCGGAGGTAGAGTTCTTAGGCTATATAGTCGGCTCCGAGGGTATCCGAGTCGATCCGGGCAAGGTTCAGGTCATTAAGGACTGGCCCGTGCCAACCACCCTACGTGAGGTGCGTAGTTTCCAGGGGTTAGCCGCGTTTTATCGTCGTTTCATACGAGACTTCAGTAGTATTATGGCGCCTATCACGGACTGTATGAAGAAGGGAGAGTTTACGTGGACGAAGTCCGCCACCCATGCTTTTGAACGAATCAAACAGCTTATGACAGAGGCACCTGTCTTACGTCTACCTGACTTTGCTAAAGTCTTTGAGCTCACATGCGATGCGTCTGGGGTCGGGATTGGAGGTGTCTTGAGCCAGGAGGGCCATCCCGTTAGTTATTTTAGCGAGAAGTTGTCCGGCCCTAAACTGAACTATTCCAATTACGATAGGGAATTTTATGTTGTAGTCCGATGTCTACACCATTGGAGGCACTATCTCCTCTCCAAGGAGTTTGTGATCCTCTCCGATCATGAGGCTCTATGTTTCATCAACGGCCAGCATAAGATCAGCCCACGACACGCTAAGTGGGTATCTTTCTTACAAGGCTACACGTTTAATCTCAAGCACCTTAAGGGAGCTGATAACCGAGTCGCGGACGCCCTTAGTCGTCTTACGCTTTTACTCACCTCTATGGAAGTACATGTTATAGGCTTTGAGCGGATTAAGGATGAGTACGCCACGTGTCCTGACTTCCAAGACTTCTATTTATCTGCCTAGGATAGCTCCCCCACGACGATATCTGCATACGTCATCAAGGATGGTTACCTGTTTAGGAACGGGAAGCTATGTATTCCGCAGTCATCGTTACGACTACATATTATATGGGAGTTTCATAGCGGAGGGTTGAGTGGCCACTTCGGTAGAGATAAGACCATTGCGTTAGTCGAAGACAAATTCTATTGGCCAAAACTGAAGGTTATGGTGGGACATGTAGTGAGTAGCTGCCGCACATGCCAGGTATCTAAGGGTAGTAAAACCAACGTAGGATTATATACACCCTTGCCTATTCCTTCCATGCCTTGGGTCGACGTTAGTATGGATTTTGTATTAGGCCTCCCCATTACCCTACGCCGTCACGACTCAATTTTTGTAGTTGTGGATAGGTTTTCAAAGATGGCTTATTTCATCCCGTGCAGTAGGACAAATGATGCGTCTCACGTCACTAAGCTTTATTTTAAAGAAGTCGTTAGTCACCGTGGAGTGCCCAAGACCATAGTGTCGGATAGGGACGTAAAATTCACTAGTTATTTTTGGAAGACTCTTTGGATATTAATGGGAACAAAATTATTGTTTTCCTCTGCCTATCATCCCCAAACTGATGGGCAGACAGAAGTGGTTAATCGGAGCTTAGGAAGTTTGTTACGATGCCTCGTGAGTGCTCACAAGAGCACTTGGGATCTTCTCCTTCCCCATGCCCAATTAGCCTACAATAATTCCAAGAATCGGTCTACGGGTCTGTCTCCAAATGAGATTGTCCACGGGTATAAGGCTCCTGTGCCACTTGACTTGGTGTCGTTGCCCCCAACGTACAAGGCAAGTCAGTTTGCACAATCCTTCGCCCAGCACATCCATGATTTACACGCACGTATACGGGACACCTTGACTACGTAATACAACTCTTATCAAGCGCACGCTAATTTACATAGGAGAGTATCAGACTTCAAAATTGGCGATCTAGTTTTAGTCTGTTTGGTTCCCGAACGCTTGCCAACTGGCACCGTTAAAAAGTTAGCACCAAAGCGCGCCGGCCCTTTTCGGATTATTAAAAAGCTAGGTGACAACGCTTTTGTTTTGGACTTGCCTGCTGATTGGGGTATCTCCCCCATTTTTAATGTTTCGGATTTAACGATGTTTGTGTCACCACCACAAGAGTTGATTTCTTTGTCGTCTTCTTCTCCCACTAAAAATTATCATGGGTTGGGGAGTGGTAGTACGGATGATCTCTCTCTTTCGGTCCCCACAGGTATATCATCAGATGGTAAGTTGCCTTCTTTCCTGCCTACTGCTAATATGTTCCCCAGGTTTCCACGGACGTTCTCCACTCCAGAGATGATACTTGATGCTGAGCCTGTTACCACTGCTGATGGCGACACCCACCGCTTTCTCATCTGTTGGCGTGATCGGCCCCCTTCGGATGACTCTTGGGTACTCGAGACGGAGCTGCAGAGTTTGGATGCCGCTCTCCTTCACCGCTATCGCTTGGACCACACAACGGAGATGCGTGCATTTGAGCGGGGGAGGATTGATGGCGCGGCCCCTCCTCCACCGGTTGAAGACGATGCTGATGATGTTGTTGATGATCCGGTTGCTAAGGCCATACGACTCAAGGACGTGAGGCGGCACGATGACGCTAACGGACGGCTACGCTACAACCTCCGCCCGCGCCGTGCTACCGCCACGGCAACGCCTTAGTTTTATTTATTTCCTTTTCGTGCACTTTATTTTATAATTGGAATATAAAATTATCCTATGCTTATGTGATAATTTTATATTCATTGCATGTGTTGTTGTATTTTCAATTTGAACTATTTTAGTTTTGGTGTGCAATTAGCCATTCGGATGGATGAGATTAAATCTCCATCATGAAGGGCTAAGGCTTATTTGTAACTCCTATTAGCCATTCGGATGGATGAGATTAAATCTCCATCATGAAGGGCTAAGGCTTATTTGTAACTCCTATTTAAAGGAGGCTATCATGAAGAGTTAAAGCAATTGGGAAAAAAACCTAAAAAAACCCCCTTGTGGAAATTTCGGCCACCATGGAGAAGTCCATAGCCGCCCCCTCCCCTTTGGTGTGAAGCCAAGCCTTGCCTCCTCCATCCCCGTTCGGTGCGACTCCGGCGTGGCTTCCTTCGGTGCGACTCCTTGGAAGAAGGTTGCAAACCATTCAGTGCGACGCCGGTGGATCCGTGGAGAGAGTGATTCTCCCACAGTTATCTCGTGTGAACGTTTTCCGGTTGGGTAATCTCTTTCCCCTCCCTTGTGTGATTTCTTCTCTTTAGTTGTGGTGGATTTCGCTCATCATTTTCTCCGGATCTTTAATTTAATCGCTGCAAGTTTTGAATCGAAATCGCCGTTGCAAGGCTTTTATTTCCGGATCGGGCGGATCTTGGCCTATAGCCTTGGTCTTGCTCTGAAAAAGGAGTGGCAACCTTTGTGTTTTCTTGGGGAATAATCCGACTCAAATTTCCGATCGTTGTTTTCGAGTCGACCATTCCTCCTTTGTTGTTTGTGCTGCGTTTTGTGACGAGGAACTATTGTGGGCGATAGGTGCTGTGTAGGTACGGTAGATCTACGACGTGTTGTGCGTAGGGAGAGTGTTAGCTTCACGGAGATCTCCGTTTCCGGATAACCCTACATCAAAGGAAAAGAACTGGCTCGGCAAGAAGAGACCTAAAATGGTGCAAGGGAGTTGCTGGGCTCAACTGGTGTTCATCCAGCTTCAGCTCCAGGTCAATAACCTCCAGATAAGTAGAACTCCTAAAATTATGATTCTACTAGTGTAATCTCAATTGCTAGGTATCCTGTCCCTCATAGAAGGACTATGCATATTGAGATTAAGTATCAATAAATTAGGGAGCATGCGGGAAAGGAAGAACTCAATCTTGATTTTGTCCTCTGATGCGCTTACGGCAAGTGTACCGCTCGCATAGGTAATATAAAATGGGGAGGCTTTCCCAAGTATAGAATCTCTCAAGGAACACTGGAAGGTGGAGTTGTCATTCAAAGAGGACTTGAGATTGAAGTCCTTAGGTCGAGGTCACTAAGGGATTTGGTTTTATAAGCAAGAAAATAAAAGCTAATTAAATCTACTCCTATGCAGGCCGCTATGCACTGCTTCGCTCGGTGGAATGGAAGAAAATCTGGGCATTGGGAATGAGTAGAACAGCGGATTGAGGGTCGCAAACACCTCGTCGCAAAGCGCGCCTCTATTGAATGCTAGAGCAGCAGAACCAACTATAGCGGCGGGCGAAAATATAGGCGCTGCACAAGCAACTAATACAGTAAAATTATATAGATTCACATAGACATGAAACTAATAACGCTATAGCTAAAGCACCACATCAACTACAAATAAAGATTTAACAATGCATATAAAGCAATAAAGCAAGAACAAGTCATGAAATCGACCGAATATAAAGCCTCGTCGAGGATTCTTGGAAGGAATCGTCGGGTTGTCAATCCTCATCCAAGCTCGGTCCTCAACTACGTCCGGGGTAGAGAAGGTTGTCACTATCCTCCAATGGACCCGTCTTCTTCGTGTCACGATCTGGAAGAAGGTTGCAGGCTTCCCTTTGCTTGATGGATACGCCGTCAAAATTTGCAATAGAGCAAGGAAGTGAAGGAGCAGGCCGAAAGCAAGCACCAGCGAGAGGTAAGCTTCGCGACCATGGCCAGAGCTTCTCTCCTTAGTGGAAGATGAAGGGAGAAGGAGAAAGGGCGCAGTTTTGCCCTAAAACGGCGGCATGAATGGCAGAAAAGTGGAACCTTTTGATTTGAAGAAAAACTATGCTTAAATAGAAGCAGGTCAGAAAAATGTCACACACGGTTTGGCGCACAACCATGCGTTTTTCACACACAGAAAATAGCCTGTGAGGAAGAAGTGTTGACCCGTGCGTTTTACTCACGCACGGGCGCAAATGCCTGTGTGTGAAGGAAAACACTCGAGTAACGACAGAGCGTTGGAAAGCAAGATAACAAAGAGGAACCGTGTGTTTTACTCACACACGGGCGCGTATGCCCGTGTGTGAAGGAAAACGGACGATTAACCCAAGAGAGCAGGAAATCCCGATAAGTAAGTGGAACCGTGCATTTTACTCGCGCACGGGCACTTCTGCCCGCGCGTGAACAAATCACACGATTAACCATAGAGCGCAGGAATTCTGAGAATAATATGCAGACCATGTGATTCCTTCTCGCACGGTTTAGCCGAAACCATGCAGGAACAAAACGCACAGATAACCATAGACGTCCCCAGGATTGTTGTGTATAACACACGATTACACTGAAACAGTGCACGAAGAATTTCGCACAACCGTGTGTTTTACTCAGTAGCTAGAATTGGAATTCTGAACATCTCTACCTCCGGCACAGCAATAAATCCATCCAAAAAATCGTATAAATCTGTAAAAAAAAATAAGTGCGAGGAGCTCAAAGAACTTACCCTCAACATAAGAGTGCGCAATCGCACACCACAATGGGCCAAAACAATACACTTAGCATGATAAACTAACCCAGATGAGTCCGAAAAACCCTATATAAATCGGACTCATCACACCACCAGACTTAAACATTTGCTCGTCCCGAGCAAATCATCTCTAAGCGTAGTGAAAGAAAACTAGTTTGTTATGCAATTGCAAAAATAGAGTACCATGCGAAGTCATACCCTCATGTACAAAAAGAAATAGCAGAAAACACATCTATACATGCATAATAATTTCTAATTTCTGCACACGTAAAGAAGATATTACAAATACTCTTAAAGTGAATCACGGTGAATCATTCGGTTGCGTGTAGAACAAAAGCAGGCGGATAATGAGGTGAGCATTGCCAATGATCAGGTCTCAGGAGAATGTCCAAAGGAATCCACCAATGTCGATGACCATATGCTTGCCCATTCACACTCTCTCCACGACACTAGTTTGACTCAAGCATGAATCCATAGGACTTGGAGTATAATACAGGCTTAGGAGAAGGCAGGGTATACAAAGATAAATAAGATGGACACGCACATCCAAAATGAGACCGCCCGAAAACACTCACAGCTATACTCAATGACAAAACACGTGCGACACACCACCAGACTTGGACTTTTGACGGTGCGTGCACGCCCAAAACGAACACAATACAACAAAATTTCACAACTCAACAACAATATTTTTTTTCTTTTCTTTTCTCTTTTATTCCACATTGAGAATTTTCATTTCATTTACTATTATATTTTTTTTCTTTTCTCTTCTTTTTATCCAAATAGCCAAAACAAAATATGAAAACACGGCAACACCACAAGCTGCACCAACACCCACATAACTGCCACACATAACAGATACAAACTACAACAAAACAAACTAATCGAGCGACCACATTCGGATGTGCGAGTAGGAAAGGCTATATGTCTTTGGTAGCGAGGTGTAGGGATCTCAAAGGAAGGGACAGGCTCAACAGGATAGAAACGGATAGACGTCGGGAATGGTACAAGGCTCAAACTAGACAAAGTGACGGCATACATCACGCACGCACTTGACTAACAATGTTCTCATGCTTCTAGAGTAGCTAGGGGCAAGTTCTTAGCCACCAAGAAAGACAACCCTTCCTCCAGACTCGAGCAATACGAGGCTATTGAACTCCCACTCATAATCCTACACCACCGTTTGATTCATAACTGGATTCACAACTAGAGTACCATAAACAAAATATATGCTAATAGAAAAATAGAAACTATCAGCATATAAAGAATTTTATTCTACACAGACTCTAAGTGAGCATGAGTGCAAGCCTAGGAACACTTTTGGAGTCAACATTTTACTCCATCACGCATTCCTAAGTCAATATAGCATTCCTTATTCTACGTATAAGTGATAAACAAGCTCGGAGCATGTAAGTGCTTAAGTATGTGTTCTCAAGTGGGTGATGTGGAGCGCGAAGCAAATACAAATGATATTACAATAAAAGTTTCTAGTATGCGAGTGGAATGTTCATGTGAGCGGATAACAACTCGAGTCTCTCCCCCACCAGACTTAATCCATGCAACCTATCACGAGATTTGCAATAAAAATAATAAAATATAATTCGGGTGAGAGGTTACCCCATACTCAGCAAATGAGCACACCAGAAGACGCGAGAAAGCTTGAAGCTAAACCGACAGAAATTTCACTCACTCCGCTGCGCAAGTGAAGGGCTAACCTGCAAAAGAGCTCCGGCAAAAATTGTATACACTATGGCAATATCAAATTTAATCTAAGCTATACAACACACAAAACAATTTTTAAAATAGTAAAAATAACTAACTATACCTACTCCTAGATATGTACTGAGGTTATTGTCCACCCAGCACGACTTATTCGACTAACGAAAAGTTCTAGCCAATGGGCCTATAAAACAAAAGATGCACAGGTAACTGGCTGAATATCCGTTATAGTAGCGAGTACCGATACGGAGATAATACAGTTACCCCTCTACCTAAATAATAATACCTGCACAACTCAGGTAGAGGAAATAGGAAACAAGATGAGGAGGAGCACTGGTCCTCACTAATCTCATCAAAAGCTAGATCCTTGCCTAGCATGGCGCTGTCCACCGCAGGTCTGCAAAATGCGATGGTGATGATAGGGGCTTCCACTACGAAGGAGGTAGGAACTTTCTCACACAAGCAGATGCACTCGCTGACAGCTTGAGCATAAGGCCCATCGTCATCCCAACGTACCCGTGGAGACACAACCTACACTTGATCAGATAAAGAAGGGGGGTCAAGTAATAAATGAGAAGAAAAACTAAAATGTACATAATATGTGATAGTGATCCCGGTATCACTCTCAGCAGGATCCAAGCACAGATCACTATCGGTATCATATGAGTCGTATCAGGGGGAATCCGAGAACTTGAGGTCTGTGGTGGTAAGAGGGACCACCTCGTCCAATAAGGAGGTGCAAACCTCTGCATCAAAAAGAGGATACTCCTCATCCTACCGGGGTGCGTCATAGTGTTCCAAAGATCCACATTCTCCGTCGAAGATAGTAAAATCCTCATCCCACTTCGGCGCAACCTCAGGAACCAAATCACCAACAAATACGGCATCATCAGCTGACTCACACAAAAAAGGAGTAGCACGATCAAGAAAAAATTACGGAGAGGCAAAACTGCTCCCGAAACCCGGCATTAAATGAGCAAGCCCCGTCGCAAAATCATCTGCTGACACCTCCCCGTCGACGAGAACAATTTCTACATCCCATACAGGTGCGCCCATGTGTTCCTAATCCTCTTTTTGCTGGCTAACACCAGAATGATCGTCATCACTCAAGTGAAGCTCGTAAAAAGGGAGCGAGGGACCCATGAATGATCTATATGCGGCGAGAGATTCTTCGGTAATCTCAACGTGCAAAGAGCGAACCAGGTACGCACTGTCAGTGTATTGTCCCGGCAATACCCGGTAGGCCTGTCCACAGTAGTCCTCTGTAAACGGGGGGCTGTTGTGCACATGCTCACATAGGGAGAAGGCTTGCACAGACGAGTACAATCCTTCAACATGTTGCCTATACCTTGACATAGCAAACACCTAATACAATGTTCGACATTTAAAATAGCCAAGGTGTTGATGTATCGGCGCAAAGTGTCATAGAGATGGCACTCAGAAACAGAATACATCGCGAACAAAATTAATTGTTGAATGGGTGCAACACAGCTTAGAATAAAAATAATGCGGACCCTCTTTCTAAATCAAAAATCAGAACAGGGACAAAAAGAAATAAACAAAAGAAATGGTAGCAACTAAAATAATAAGAAAAACAACAATCAAAAGACTTCCTATCAGAAAACTCACACGACGGTGTTCCCCGACAGCGTCGCCAAAAAATTGATGCGCTTACGGCAAGTGTACCGCTCGCATAAGTAATATAAAATGGGGAGGCTTTCCCGAGTATCAAATCTCTCAAGCAACACCGCATGGTGGAGTTGTCATACAAGGAGGACTCGAGATTGAAGTCCTTAGGTCAAGGCCACTAAGGGGTTTGGTTTTAGAAGCAAGAAAATAAAAGCTAATTAAACTTACTACTATTCAGGCCGCTATGCGCTGCTTCGCTCGACGGAATCGAGGAAAATACAGGCATATGGAATGAGTAGAATAGCGGATTGAGGGTCGCAAACATCTCGTCGCAATGCGTGCCTCTAACAATCTCTAGAGCGGTAGAACAAACTTTAACGACGGGTGGAAATATAGGTGCTGCACAGGCAACTAAAGAAGTAAAACAATAAAGATTCACATAGACATGAAACTAATAATACTACAGCTAAAGCAGCACATCAACTATATATAAAGATTTAACAACGCAAAGATAGCAATAAAGCAAGAAAAAGTCAAGAAATAAACCGAATCCGAAGGCTCGTCGAGGAGTCACTGAAGGAATCGTCGGGTTGTCAATCCGCATCCAAGCTCGTTCCTCAACTACGTCTGGGGTAGAGAAGGTTGTCACTACCCTCCAATGGACATGTCTTCTTTGTGTCACAATCCAGAAGAATGTTGCAAGCTTCCCTTTGATTCATGGATACGGCGTCAAAACTTACAATAGAGCTAGGAAGTGAAGGAGCAGGCCGAGAGCAAGCACCGACAAGAGGTAAGCTTCCCGAGCAATGCCGGAGCTTCTCTCCATAGTGGAAGATGAAGGGCGAAGGATAAAGGGTGGAGTTTTGCCCTAAAACGGCGGTAGGAATGGCAGAAAAGCGGAACCTTTTTGATTGGAAGAAAATATGTGCTTAAATAGAAGCAGGTCAGAAAAATGGTCACGTGTGGTTTGGCGCACTACCGTGCGTTCACCGTGTGTTATTCACTCGCAGAAAAATAACCTGTAAGGAAGAAGCGTTGACCCGTGCGTTTTACTCACACATGGTCGCAAATGCCCATTTTTGAAGAAAAATGCACTGGTAACCACAGAGCGATGGAAAGCAAGATAACAAGGAGTAACCGTGCATTTTACTCACACACTGGTGTGTATGCCCGCGCGTGAAGGAAAACAAACAATTAACCCCAGAGAGCAGGAAATCCTGGTAAAGAAGTGGAACTGTGGTTTTACTCGCGCACGGGCACTTATGCCCGTGCGTGAACAAATCACATGATTAACCACAGAGCGCAGGAATTCCGAGAACAATATGCAGACCATGCGATTCCTTCTCGAATTGTTTGTCCGAAACCGTGCGGTAACAAAATGCAAGGGTAAACACAGACATCCCCAGGATTGCTGTCTATAATGCACGATTACACTGAAACAGTACGCAAAGAATTTTGCACGACCGTGCATTTTACACAAGAGCTGGAAATGGAATTCCGGACGTCTCGACCACCTGCACAACAATAAATCCATCCAAACAATCATATAAATCAGAAAAATCAAGTTTGAGGAGCTCAAAGAACTTACCCTCAACAGAAGAGTGAGCAATCGCACACCACAATGGGCCAAAACAATGCACTTATCATGATAAACTGTATAAATGAAATATCAACGATAACATACTAAAAGTGAAATGCAAGTGCGTGAAAACTAACTCAGATGAGTCAGAAAAACCCTATATAAATCGGACTCATCTTCCTCACAGACAAGTAAGTGATTGACAAAATTATTATGCCACTAGATAAAGTCAAGTTCAACACCCACTAGGTTGAGTTGGGTATCTGAAACTTGGGATAACTTCAGTTGCTCCTAATTTGAATTGTGTTGCAGGATATTTTTCTCTTGAAGATAGATAAGTGTTTGATGGGGGATCAAGACTATAAAAATCCAAAATTGTATCAAGACTTAAATGGACTCATGTGTCTATTAGAGAAGGTGATAGAGGTGCTCATGTTGAGGGGGAGCAAGATCAACAGCTATTACCATGGATCAAAGATCATCACGATTGCTGCTGAAAGGATAATGTTGTTGCAAGATAAGAGGAGTGGCATTAGGTCAAGGGAATGAATGATAGGAGCCAGCTCAAGTGGATCATTGGACCACTCAAGTGTCAAGGGGCTGCACCGATGTGGTGTATCAGTTGTATCACCACAAGAGTATTTTGAAGTTCACAAATTCTATGGATACAACATCAGCAAGAAGACTACAATCTCAAGGTTTAGACTAGAACGTCTACCAAAAAGTATGTAAGAAGATACTTTAGTTCAGGGGGAGCAAGTCCAGTACTTGTAAAGGCAGATTCAGGTGGTTCATCTACAGCTCAAGTGGTTTATCTGTACTCAAAAAGGAGGAGCAGATAATCTGAACCTCCCTAACTATTTATAAAAGTCAAAAAGGGGGAGGAGAAAGAGAAAGATGTAAGTGATTGCAAAAGATGCAAGTGGCAGCAACAACTAAGGGGATCATGAGCAGGTGTGCACTGCAGGATCTAAAGTATAGTAACTATAACTTCTCTTGTTATATGTTTTCAAAGTTGATATATTATTATTGCATAAGTTAGTGTATGTCATTGACTCATTTGATTGAGGGTTTTGACTTCTTCAAATACGGAGACATTGTTGGGTCTATTGCCTACAATGTCCTAGATTTGAAGAAGTCAATCATATCAATGACATACCCAAAGTTGTATTTGATATATGCTTAAGTTCATGTATGTTGGTTAGACCTTATAATAATGATAGGACAGGTATTCCAAGTTTGTGATAGGTGGTCACAAGGAAGAAAGGTGTACACAAAGAAGATGGCTAGAAAGGCAGGAATTTTCCTAAGTCCATAGGAGCTGAGTGAAGCAAGCTCACTCAACGCCAGATGACAAGGAGAGTTGACAATGTTTGAAAAGCAGTTAAGTCCGCAGGCGTTGACTGGAGCAAGCTCACTCAATGCCAGAGGTAAGTAGGGATGTTGGCTAGCAGTAAATTCGGCAAGTCCACAGGCTTTGAGTGATGCCTACTCACAAAATGTCAAATGACTAAAAGCGCTGAGTATAGCCTGTACAGGCAAAGCCTAACAATTGTCAAACTAAAAATGTGGCCAAGCCCACAGGTGTTGAGTGAAGTGTACTCACTCATCGCCATATAGCTAAAAGTTGCGAGATAGGCAAAGCCTATGAATAAATAGCAAGAATGTGGCTAAGTCCACAAGAGTTGCGTGAACTCCACTCACTCAACGCCATAACATCAAAATCGTTGAGTATTTCTCAGTCAGTCAAAGTCACAGAAAATCTGTGTAAATATTTTACAAAGCCCACAGGTGTTAACTAAAGCTTAGTCACTGAACGCCATGTGATAAAAAGCATTGACTGAACCTTTGTCAGTCAGAGACTGTGATTTCACAGAAATTTGGCTAAGTCCAAATACGTTGAGTATAGCTTACTCACTTAACGCCAGATAACAGAAGAATATCTGTTAAGTAGTTTAGCGTTGAGTGAAGCTTACTCACTCAATGCTAAGTGACAAATTTTGTCTATGTATTTTAGAGTTGAGTGATGAAGCTCACTCAACGCCTAGTAACAGAAAGTTTGGCTATGATAAAAAGCGTTGAGTGATGAAGACACACTCAACACTCTCAACATCTAGTAACAAAAAGTTTGGCTAATGCAAAAAACATTGACTGATGAAGAGACACTCAACGCTTAGTAACAGAAAGTTTGGCTAAGGAAAAAAGTGTTGAGTGATGAAGACACACTTAACACTCTCAATGCTAGAGAAGTAGGAATATTTTCTAAGGAAAAAAGAGTTGAGTGGACTCAAAGCAATCAACGCCTAGTAACAAAAAGTTTGGCTAAGGCAAAAAGCGTTGAGTGATGAAGACACACTCAATGCTCTCAGTGCCAGAGAAGCGGGAATATTTTCCATGGCAAAAAGCGTTGAGTGGACTCAAAGATCTCAATGCCTAGAGACAAAAAACTTTTCTTAGTATTTTGGAGTTGAGTGAAGGTTGCTCACTCAACTCCTAATGGTAGAGAACTTTTTCTAAGTGTTTTGGCGTTGAGTGAAGGTTCATCACTCAACGCCTAGTGACAGAATTTTTTCTAAGTGTTTTGGTGTTAAGTGATGCTTACTCACTCAATGTCTACACCACTGATGCTTGAATTTGACTAAGTCCACAGATGGTGATGTCAGCAAAGTCAACAAAATTTAAATTTGTTGCAGGAAAGCTACATTACGCGACAAATGTAGTCGCGTACCTTCAGTACTGCAATTAATACAAAAGCAAAGTTGAAGCTGTCAATTTCAGTGGGGCCTAAGGGTCAAAAGAGCTGTTGATGGGCTAATAATAAAATGCAGAGATCAAGGAAGAGAAAATAGCTTTTGGAAAAGACAGCTGGCCTCATCTTCTTCCTCGCCATTGTTGCAGAGGCTGAATATCTAGGTTCAAATCAGCAATTATAAAAGCTAAACAAAGAGTTAGTTGTTGATATCTTCATCATCAACAGCAAGATAGTTGGTGCCATCATCAACTGCACCAGCAAGGTCAGATATATTTTCTCTAAGAAAAGGATAGCAGCCAAGGGCTAACCCTAGCTCCAGTTTCTGGTTGCTTCAAGTAAGATAGCTAGTGACTTTTTTATCTTCACTAGAAAGCTCACAGTGATTCTCTGAGAAAGAAGACGCGACAACGACCAACCCTTACTGCAGGTATTTAACAGATCCAGCCAATCAATTCTAAAGAACATTTTATGGAAGCTATGAAGAAGAAAGCTTAAAGAAGCAGTGATCTGAATGAAGGCTCATGGGACTATTCCTCTGGAGTCAATGTTACATATGAATCTCCTCATCCCAGGAAATATAGAAGAAGCAGAGTAGTTGTCTGCAAGTTACTTCCAGCATAAGCCAAAGCATCCTAAAGATATCAATCCTTATTCCTGAGAAGACGTTAGGGTTGGATTCTCTCAGCTCAGGTATCAGCAACTAGCTGTAGTTACTTCTCAGTTACAGCAGGAACACATTCTGGTACGGAGAAGAATTAGATAGGGCTGAGTATAACTCAGTTCAGGTAGTAGTAAACTCTGGGATTATTTCCCTAGAGTCAAAGTTGGGCTGAGTTTATCTCAGTCTAGAAAAATTAGAATAAAGGAACACCTCTTGTGTCAACACCAACTCACCCCACTTTCATCTTACAGGATCCTTTTGGATCTGAGTGGTTGCAAAAAAATTGCTCTGAGGTAGGATCCAAGTTTGGATCTAAGTTGTAGGGCTATTTAGCCTGAGGTAGGATTCTATTGAGGATCTAAGGTAGGTGATCATTTAATCAATGAGTGAAGGATCCAGTTTGGATCTAATGTAGGACCTTTTGGTCTGAGGTAGGATAGTCATTCTCTCTGAGTGTAGGGCACTTGTGCCTGAGTAATATGATCCTTTGGATCTAAGCTAGGGCCCTTATTCCTGATCTGTAGTAGAGTCATTCTCTCTGAGGTAGGGTTGTCCTCCTAGCTTGAGTTGTAGGGCATTTGGGCCTGAGGTAGGTGATTATTGGATCACTAAGTTGTAGGGCCTTGTGCCTGAGCTGTAGGTCTTGGTGGAGACAGAGTGGTCTTGCGGGATCATGTTGTAAGATCTTCGGTGCCGAGATTGGAGAAGTACATTGCCTAACAATTAGTTAGAAAGGTGGGAGGGAAAGTGGACGTACCCATAATCTGGGGAACCACTATATATCTTGTGTATGCTTGTTGTGTTGTTTATTTATTTACAGGTTGTGTGTGTCTTGAAAGCAGATAACAACTCACTCATATAGCACTTAAAGAAATAAAATTAAAGATAGTCACAAGAGACTAAGAAACCTGTTTACACCCCCCCCCCCTCTAGGTGATTTAGCTATCCTTGAAACTAAAGACTTTCAAACATGCGACTCCTTCATTGGTTTGAATCTGGCAACCTTCATGAAGAAATCCACAATTACCCAAACTGAATCGTTCCTAGAGCACGAGCGAGGCATCCCGTGAACAAAGTCCTTGGATATATCCTCGAACTTCCACTTGGGGATGGGCAATGAGTGTAATAGTCCTTTAGGGCTCTTGCACACCACCTTCTCCTTCTAGCAAGCGTCACAGTGTTCAACATAGTATTTAATAACACTCTTAATTCCTGGCCATAACATGGTATTTCGTAGGTCACTATACATCTTGGAAATCCCGGGTTGCATCGAATACTTGGAACAATGTACCTCTCTCAATATGTCTTCCCGGATTTCACCGCCCTTGGGAATATAGACCCTGCAACGGAAATGAATGAGGTCATCCTTCATTGTATACTCATCAGTATATCCACCCTTAATAGCTTTAATCACAAGGCTTAGATCATCATCCTTCCCTTTCTCTGCCCAAATTCGATCTCGAATATCACAAACTATACTCATGGCAGCTAGATATTTAGTATATGTCTCAGAATAATCCTTACACACCATTGTGATCTCCATACCCTCGATAACTCGAGCAAATTTCATACTCATCATCCGAGACTCAGGGCTAGACTCTGGTACTTTTATGCTCAAAGCATCGGTACGAAGTTTACTTTCCTGGGGTGGTAGCTTAATGTAAATTCATAATAACACAAATTCTAACCATCGCCGCTGCCTCAAGTTCAGCTCCTTCTGAGTGTGTACATACTTCAAATCTTTATGATTCGAAAAGATCTCACAGTGAATGCCATAAAAATAATTCCTCCAAACCTTTAAGGTGAACACCTCTGCTCCCAACGACAAATCATGTACCTGATATTTAACTTCATGTTTCTTCACTTGCCTTGAAGCGTAAGCAATCACATGCCCGTGCTGCATCAACACTGTTCCCATCCCTTGCTAGGATGGATAAATGTAAACCTGAAATTATACTTTCCCTAATGGAAGAGCTAGGATGGGTGCGATGGTAAGTCAATCCTTCCTCTCTTGAAATGTAGCCTCATACTTGGGTGTCCACTCATATGACACACCTTTCTTTGTCAAAGCAATGAGGGTAAGTGATATCTTCGAAATTCCTTTCCCAAACTAGCGATAATACCCATCAAGTCTAAGTAAGCTACGTAGATCGACCGCTAACTTCAAAGGAAACCATTCTTTCATGGCACGCACCTTGGCCAGGTCTACAGCTAGTCTAGCTCCGCTAATCATATTTCCTAAGAAGGCAACTTCTCAGAGCCAAAATTCGCATTCGTTAAACTTCGCAAATAGGGCATGCTCCTTTAGCTTCTTCAAAACTAGGGACAAGTGCTCACCAAGCTACTCTTCTGTCTTTGAATAGACCAAAATATCATTGATGCAGATAATGACGAAGACATCTAAGTACGGCTCGAACACCCGGTTCATCCAACTCATAAATGCAAAAGGGGCGTTTGTGAGTCCAAACGGCATCACCGTGAACTCGTACAAACCATATCTCGAGCTAAACGATGTCTTCATGATGTCTTCCTCCTATATCCTCAACTGGTAATACCCCGATCACAGATCCTGTTTGGAAAACAAATACGCTCCCACTAAATGATCGAATAACTAATCAATCAAGGGTAGGGAATAGGTGTTCCGTACGGTTAGTTGGTTGAGCTATCGATAGTCTATAACAATCTTAATGTTTCATCCTTCTTCTTGACAAATAGAACATGGGCTCCCCATGGTGATGAACTGGGGCGAACAAACCCTGATTCTAGCAACTCCTATAACTGAACCCTAAACTTAGCGAGTTCCTTTGGAGCCATTCGGTGAGTCGTCTGAGAGACTGTTTTGGCACCCGGTACTAATTTAATCTGAAAGTCCACCTCTCTATGTGGGGGTAATCCAGGCAACTTCTCAGGAAATACCTCAGGGAAGTCCCGCACTACCCACACATCTTTCATGCTTGACACCATCTGTTTTAATTCAAAACATATTATATATACTTCGTCCCCTCTCATATGGGCCTTAAGGGCCTGAATCGAAGACAATAACATACGGGGTGCAAATTTGATACCTTGGAAAATGTCATCTGATTATCCATGCCTCAAGGTGATTTGCTTCGCGGCAAAATATATCTTTGCATGGTGCCAATCAAACCATGACATGCCCACGATGAGATCAAATTTTCGTATTCTCAATACCGTTACAGGGATTTCAAAGATCTTTCCTCCAATACATACTTTGAAGTCACACTTGGCGGACGAGGTCATCTCGGAGCCATACAGAAGGTGTACACTCCGAGTTGTACTGGTGAAGTGTTTCACTCCTTCTATATCTTTAACAAAGTCTGCAGAAATGAACGAGTGAGTTGCACTGGAATCAAACAGTTTAAGAGTTGGTTTCCCACTAACTATTACGGTGCCTATATATCAATTATAAAGACTCAAAGCTAGCCTCCTAGCATATTGTAGGCAATTTGAAAGATAGTGGATAGATCTAATATACTCCAGAGGGGGGTGAATAGGGTGTTTTAAAATATTTTAGTTATTTTTATAATTTATCAGAGAAATTAGTGATAGTAGTAGTATAAAATGAAATAGAAACTAGACTAAACTACACAATCAAAGCACAACAAAACAAAGAAAAATGAACACACGGACAACACAAGAATTTATAGTGGTTCACTAAATCTGGGTACATCCACTCTTCTACCACCCTGGTAGGAATCTATTAGTAGTTTTTTGATCAGGTGAATGCCACCACAGGTTTTTGCTCAGGTGCCCTAACACCACAAGATCTATTTGTAGGGAGATCTGACAACCCTTTAGGCTTTTGATCAGGTCCACCATTGCTCAATGACTTCTTTAGTTAAGGATCATTGCAAGTTGATATCATTTGTAAGACCCCCCCCCCCTCCCGGAACATAAGATACGGCCAAGGGGAGTCGTATGCCCGGAACAGCCGCCTTGAGTTAACGCCAACACACGGGTTGATCGATACTACAAGATGTCTATCCTGCCGGCTAAAACTAATAACATACATGCCAACCCAACATAAAGAACAAACAAAAGTCAAAATCCACGTAAGCATAAAATTCCACTAGTACATCAATAATAAGAAGCATCAACAGACTTCTATAATATTAGAGTACATAAAAAAGCTTTTCCCAGAGGGCTACAAAAGAGTCTCTCAAAACTCACATTCGTAACTGAAGGCAGCGATGGTATCGTCACGTCAGGACCTATCACCCTGGCCTGACTGCCCTCCTACGCAACCAGCTACTACTCTTTCTATGGGGTTTCCTCTTAAAAAGAAAGACGTAGTAACTGTTAGTCATAAAGACTAATTGGCTATCGCATCCGCTCCCCTGGAGACTCTTAGGCACCGGTCTATATATATATATATATATATATATATATATATATATATATATATATATATATATATATATAAGCAGTAGTATAAGTAGGTAGTATAACACTAATCAATATCAATGTATCCAACATATAAAATAAGTGAGTATATCAATCTACACTAGCATATGTACTATCCACAGCAGTATACAAGTATGATCCTATAACAGGAAAGTAACTCAACTTATATGAAATCTCATACAGACATATAAGTTAAGGATCGGCTTAACATTAAAGTTACTCATCATATAAGAATACACATACAAACTTATATGATAAGGATCTTATGTATGTTATGCTATGCAATGTTATGAATGCAATACGATGACTAACACATGATCACACACACACTGTTATGTCGACACAGACTTGTAGTTTCCAATTTTTGAGCAGGTAGCTAACCTCTCAGGCGCCATTCGTCGTGGCCAGACGTTGACAGTGGAATGGGATTTCCACTACTAGTCGGGTATCCAGACAACCAAGCCTAGGCCTCTATACGCCTCAATACTAAGAACACAACAGCAGAGCTCACACACATACTACGGCTCAGAGGGGTCTCGGGTGGATGTGCACCAAGAACACAACCCAAAATTGCATATATCGTGGCATGGAGAGGGTCTTCGTGATTGTGTCACCAAAGAACATAGCCAAATCGTCCACTGGAATGGAGGGTGCCTCGGGAAGTAAGCGAGGTTCTAGAATCATTGAAATAGGATGAGTGGTTTGGTGGTTTATGAAGAGGGCTAGGATTTAGAGGCGAGTTAATTTTTTCTCGAACCTCTATATATTTTTTTCTTTTGAATAATTAGGAAAATGAAATCTTACTTTCCTAATATGATTTTTTTCTTCATAATTAAAATTAACCCAATGTATATGTATAGGAGTAATAAATTTTATCCTCTTACTCTGTAACATATAATCTTTTTAAATATTGGATGTATATGTTTACGGAACGAAATCTTATTCTCATTGATATAAGATCTTTTTAAGGGATAAAATATGGGTAAGCATGTCAAGTGAGACATGAAAAAAATGGAGGTGGGTTTATTATTATTTTTAAAAAAAAACTAGATTTTAATAAAAAAGTTTTGAGAGCAACCTTTTTAAAATGAACGTTCCTATGTTTCAAAAAGCAAAAAGTATAAATAATTGAAATCCATGGTTGTTATTTTCTAACATAAAAGACGAGCTTCTATTTATAAAAATTAGAAGTGGTGGTGAAAAACAAGTTCACTATTATAAGGAAAAGACATAAAAAATTATTTAAATCTTAACCCCAGACCCTTAAATCTATCGAACTTTAATTAATAAATGAATAGTAAGCAAAGAATTAAAAGAATTTGCTTATAAATTAACTCGCAACTAGATTTTTGGAAAACAAAAAGAGTTAAGATATGGTATATTCGATTTATTTTGTTACATAATAAACAGTTTTTTTTGGAATTTTAGTGTTTTTATCATTTTTTTGTATTTTGATTATCATCTCTTTTTTTTTGAATTTTTGTTTATCATCTTTTTAGGATTTTTGATTTTTATCTTTTTAGGGTTTTTGGATTTTCAATTTTTTTTTGTTTTTAGTTTTTTTATCAAATTATTTACAACAAAGGGGAGAGAAAGAAGTATTATTTATAAAGAAGAGAGGGGCAAAGAGAAAATTTTTTACAAAAATGTACAAAGTAAAAACTCGATGGCCCGCGAACAGACTCTTATTTCAGTGGTTGGTTCGACGAGTCGAATGCCGCGGGCTTGCTAAAAAGGCGAGCTTTTACAAATAAGAAGGGGGGAGAGAGAATTTTCTTTTTACAAAAACTATTTACAAAGGAAAAGAATTTTTTTTGAATTTTTGTTTAATGAAATTTATTTTAACTTTTTGTTTTAAAATTGTTTTTGAATTTTGTGGTTTTATGAATTTTTTTGAAGTTTTTTTTTTATTATTATAAAAAACAATGAAAATTTTTTGAGATTTTAATTTTTTGCAATTTTTTGTATTTTTTTTGCTAAGTACAGAATATAAAATATGCAGAATAGGAAAACACCCCCATACTTAAACCCAACATTGTCCCCAATATTGCAATCTAAGTATGCGGAACGAATAATTTACAAAATAAAATATGCACAAAATTTAAAAGAGAGGGTAGAAGCTTCCCTTAGACGAGGTCGGGGAGGCCCGGGTTGAAACCCTGCATTATTTTAGAGAAAAGAAAGAAGCAAAAAGATAATAGAAAAGGGAAAAAGATAAATTCGGCAAAAGGTTGCGGGCGATAGGGGGGCAAGTTCGTGTGTGACTCGATTAGCTAACGTCTTAGCTATAGGAGTGCGGACAGAAATGCGGACCCCAAGCGCGTACAAAAGTTTAAAGCGTGCCGAATTAAAACAAAACAACTTAAAATAAAATAAGTTAAACAAAATATATACATTTTTTAAATCAAATTACTATAGTTTTTTTGGTGTTTTTAAGTAGATTTTTTTTATTTTTTTAGTTGTTTTAGGGTAGGTTTTATTTTGTTTTTAGATTTTTTTGGATTTTAGATTTTTTTGTGGGTTTTTACTTTTTTAGGTTTTTTAAGATTTTTTTTTTGCTGTTAGTTTTTTTAGATTGTCTTAGAGTTTTTTAGTTTTTTGTTTTTTAGGTTTTTGTTTTTTTAGTGTTTGAGTTTTTGTTTTCATAAAAATAATGAAAAACAATTTTAAGTTATTTTTATTTTTTAGATTTTTTTTGGTTTTATAGGTTTTTCAAGTTTTTATTTTTATAGGTTTTTTTTATTTATTTTTTTTATTTTTTTTGGTAGTTTTATTATTATTATTATTATTAGTATTATTTTTTTTTGTTGGTCGTTTTACATTTTTGCTATATATATAGATATATGTAAAATTAATAGATTTCCAGGGTTCAAAATAACGATACGAAAAATCCCCAGCAACAGCGCCAAAAACGTGATTGATATTTTCGCATCGGGTCCGAAAACTTGATGCAGTTAAAACTCCAAAAATTGGTGAGAATTCCCGCGACACCCCGGGCGGTTTATTTGAGAAAAGCGGATTTGGTTTTTATTTAGAAAACGGGGTGCGCGGATTTATTATTTTGGATATAAAAAGATGATATCGAGTTTTAACGAAAGGAGGCAAGTGCACCTATCGTGAGTAGTACAGGATATTCCGGTGTGGAATATCGAGGTCGTATTGTTCTCGGGGTCAGTTCGATTATTTCTACTCTTCCCTGGAGGGGACTATTATTTTATCGATAATTACTTGTCGGGTATTTTATATATAATAAAAATGATAGAAAAATAAAAGCAGAAAAAAGGTGGAGCCGATGACAAGCTTAGCGCGACGGCATCGAATAGAATTTGAACTAAAATAAACTTTGAATAAGCAGAGATCCTAATTTTCAAATCAATTAAGGCGGAGACTTGGCCGTGGATGTTCCACTAGAATGAGCTCACCTAGCTATAGGGCTATCGCTCACCTGAAGACTAAAACTATTCGACCGGGCTCTCGTCCGACAAAGGATTCCTCTTAACGCCTGCATTACACTAAGAACCTCGTTATTGGGTTGGGAACCCAATCCGGTAGAGTTTGCGTGGCTCCTCTCTCGAGGGTTAGTGCGGAACTCTCTTTACCAAGTGGTGATCGATCCATACGCACGTCCTCTCGGGTAGCTAGCGTTTGGACTACGAAAATAGAGCCCACACATCGATATGTGGTCCTACGCCTCGTAAATCCTAAGCAAACCTTAAGTAATTTTAATTAATTAGAAAATAAGGACCTTTAATTATTTAAAGCTATTTTATTTATCCCAATGCTCTTCGATACTAAGGGCTAAGAACGGTTAGCCACTC
Source organism: Platanthera guangdongensis (assembly GCA_039583875.1). Lineage (NCBI taxonomy): Eukaryota > Viridiplantae > Streptophyta > Magnoliopsida > Asparagales > Orchidaceae > Platanthera > Platanthera guangdongensis. The sequence goes on along the minus strand of CM077155.1, from coordinate 113,254,870 downwards.
ATCGGAATGGGGACGGCGAGCGGTGAAAGCAATAAAGAAAGCAGAAAATGGAAAGCAGGAAATGAAAGCAGTAAAATAAAGCAGTAAGAAAGCAGTAAATTGCAAGTCCTACTCAAACGAGTGAGACTGAAATGAAAGTAGTAAAGTGCGAGTCTCGGCGCACATGCGTGGGCGGGAGAAATGAAACCGAGTCCTACTCAAATGAGTAGGACAAAATAAATGCAACGCACGCACACACTCAACAGAAAGTAAAACTCATGCACACACTCGACATGAAATGAAATACGCACGCACACAAGTCCTACTCAAATGAGGAGGAGAAAATAAATGCGGGTCCTACTCAAACGAGTAGGACAAAATAAATGCACTCACTCTACAGAAAGTAAAACACACTCACTCGACAGAAAATTAAACACACTCCACACACTCAACATGAAGAAAGTAAAACAATGTGCCATTTAACTCTTAACGAGTAGGCGGAAATAAATGCGGACACGTACAAAAAAAGTAAATAACTAAGTTACTGAAAAATTAAAAGAACAACATTTCTACCGCTAGAATGCGGTAGAAATGCATAAAAACTGAAATAAAATTTAACAGAGCAAACGTTTTTGCAAATAAACGCCTAATGGACGTGCTCGAAAAATTGAAATGATTACGTTTTCATTCTTATAATTTTATAGAAACACATAAAAAGTGGAAATAAAACTAAAAGAGAACGAAAAGTTTTACGATCCTAAACAGGCTAAGTTAAAGAAAATTAAAAACCACCTTTTAAAACATTTTTATAAACCTATAGGAATGAAAACAAAGTAAAAATAACAAACTAAACCTAAACAAGTACGGTGCATGAAAATAAAATTGCGATTATGACGGCTTGAAATTAGACAAAAGTTTTAAGCTAAAAAGATTTTGAAAGACAAAAAAAATAAGAACAAACATTAAAAATCACTTCGAGTAGGGCGCATAAATGGATTCCAAGCTATGCAAAGAGAGAAAAAACTAACAAATTTTATTAATGAAAAAGTGATTACAAGAAAACTAAAAACAAACACTAAGATAGGGGGAAAGAAAATCCCTTACATAGCATAAGAAAGCATTTCGGCAGCACTTACCCGAAGCAAAGTGGCCCAAAAAAGTGGAACAGAAATCTTTATAGCAGCTCTGAATTTATAGGCAGAAAATTTCATGGGACATGCCCTCTGACATGGGCGTATCAGGGGGCGTGTCAGCAATGTACAGATGGCGGCTGGCGAGATTTGACATCAAAGTTGACTTCGGCTGAAATCGTGGAGGTCACGCCCCAGGTCACGGGCGTGACTATGGGCATGTCGGGGAGGTAGAACTATGCGCGGGTTGCGTCGAAATGTCGCCGCACGGGTCTTGTCGGCCAGGTGGAGGAGTACACGCCCGTGTCACATCTTGACACGGGCGTGTCGGGCAGGTGTCGACATTCATCGAGCGGAAAACGTCGAGCACGTTTTCGTCGAGTTAGGTAGAGAAGTCACGCACCAGGTCATGGGCGTGTCGGGTTGGTCGACGTTCGTCGAGCGGAAAACGTCGAGCTTGCGTGACACGGGCTGGGGTCACGGGGCGTGTCATTGGACACGGGCGTGACATCGGGTGTGTTCATCAATTTCTTCATTTTGCGGCCGATTTCACAGGATTTGAGTTGTCACGCCCTGGTCACGGAAGTGACCCAAAGAACACGGGCGTGACCCATGCAAAATTTGACAATTTCCTGAAATTTTTCAGAAAATCAAAATAAAGTAAGTTAGCAAACTATTTATAAAAAAGAAACATTTTATTAAAGAAAAATAAAGAAAAATAACAAAAAGAAACTAAAACGACTAATTTAATGTGCATAAATATATGCATATTTACAATTCATCAATAATATAGCTATGGTTATGCATTCAATTGTCGTACATCACACCTTCTTACCAAAACCTATTTCATTCCCATGCTTATAATCATGCACATTCCTGCCAGATTTCAAAAGAATAACATTTGTACAACCAAACGTATCAATTCATTTGTTCACTAACTTACCCAAACAATTTGTTTATCAAACTCCTTCAAACTGTTTTTACAATCAGGTTTCCCCAAACAATTAGTTTACCATGATTACGTATATTCTAAGTTTACCAAAACCTCGACATAATTTTTCTAAGAACTCTCTACCAAACCCAAACCCGGTTCTACACAAACCCGAGAACAACATGTACTTATGACATGACTGTACAACAACTTCGACTGGATATTCCCGTTGTTACATTAATCGTATGAAAACTTATAACCATCCATTGGAATGGTCTTTCCAAGGGCTATAAATTTTGTGTTTAGTCAAAAACCCAGATCTGGACGTATCATACTCGATAATAGCCATTAGTTTGTTGCGTACAGAAAGCAGATTTTCGCACGCATCTTAAAGCAAGATGAACGACATCAGTTCATCTTCTTCCTTTAGTTATTTGTTCAAACCACTCACAGATTTTTGTCCTCCCTTATTCACCCTTAATATACCATTCCTATTCACGAATCCAAGTCCATCATCTTCACAATGAAGAGAGGAGAGGTTGAAGACATCAAATCATTAGGACAAGGTTCTAGCATGGTCTCTCCCTAGGAAATCTTCATCTCACAAGTCAAACTCTTTTGAGTCGACATCTCTCCTAGATAATAACTATAGATCTAGCACTAAGGGAGAGGGTAGGAAGCATACCTCATTTCAGGCCATGGATCTCGTCACTCTCCTTAGCGGCATCTTCTTCTTGTTGGTGTTATTCTTCAAGGAAACGAGAAGTCTTTCCTTCAAAAAATCTGTCACCGGCGGCTTTCCATCTTCCGACGGTTTCGGCACAGGTAACTGCTCGGCAGGAGAATGAAGTGATGGATAGGGTTTCCCGTAAGTCTCCTTTTATAAGAGGAATTAGGGTAAACTGCCTGCCACGTGTCACCCTAGTGTTGGACCGCCTATTATTACTTTAAATAAGTCCTGTAAAAAAGACCGGGTCCAAATAAGTCGTTTGGCGCATTTCTCAAAAACCCGGTTCAGCCCATTTATATGAACCAGCTAACAGTGGGCCAAAAAATCTTATAAGTTAAAAGCGCTGTGTATACCAAACACACTTGATGAATCGAGAGATTCGTCGTGAACATGACGCCTATAAAGTCCAGTAAAAATCGTAGAGTATTCCTGACAATTCGTCGAATGGCATTGAGTTTTCTCAACGCACTCGAAACTTCGTCGAGTGGCGTTGAGTCCATTTGACGCCTATAGTAACCAGAATAATTATAAGTTAAACACTCAACACCTCGTCGAATGGCGTTGAGACCACTCAACGCTCTCGTCTCTTTGAGTCCAAAAATATTCTAAGTCAAAAGCGTTGAGTGACGTTGAGTGCCGAACTTTTTAAGTCAAAAGCATTGAGTGGTGTTGAGACCACTCAACACCTCATTGATTCTCTAACTTTATAAGTCAAAAGCATTGAGTGGCATTGAGACCACTCAATGCACTCAACACCTCGTTGAATGGATGGAGCTCACTCAACGCCTCAGCATCTAGAATATTTCTGAGTCAGAATTCATCGAGTGGTACTGAGACCACTCAATGCACTCGACCCTCTGTCGAGCCCAGTATTATTCTCGGTTAAATTCGTCAAGACCACTCAATGCCTATAGTATCCAAAATATTTCTAAGTCATATTTTCCCTATTAGTCGAGTATCACTCGACGCCTGTTACTGGAGTACCCCAAGCTTGAGTTAGCTTTCTTGACTCAAAATGTTCGCGAGGGGTCTAGCTCGAAATGACACGTTACAGACATTGGTTTGCAACAGCTCATCTTCTATCTGAAAATTATTAGCGCAAGAATAATCGAAAATAAGCGCGTCAGAAAAAATTTGGCAAGGAGGACACTCTTGCGAAACTATTTGATCAGGTTCGGGTTGTTTATTTTCTAAATTAAAATTACTATCTAAAAATTCGTTAAAATTATTGCACACATCAAGTTCATGAATTTGAATTTCTAAATATTTATAAGTGGAGTTTGAAAATTAATGATAAGAAGGAAAATCGGGAGAAATAGGAGAAGAAACGTGTTCTTCTATTTCACTTGGTGTGCCCATAATTTTAACAATTTCTTTAAATAATAAGTTTTCTTCTTATTCGGAATAAGACACCAAGGGGGCGTATGAGGATTCATGTTCCGTCATAGGAGAAATATTCGAAGATGGGGAAAAATTATTAGAATAAGTTTTAATATTTTCTAAATTTTGGGGAGGGAGATCAAATTAAAATGGTCAATCTTCCCCAAAATTAGAAGAAGTTTGTGGTGCGGAAAAGGAAGAAAACAAATTTGGATGTAATTTATTATTCTCATAACTCAGAAATTTTTCTGGTTGATCTTGCGAACAAGAAAAAACAACATCCGAGGTGAAGAAAAATATTTTAACTCGGAGAAGCTATTCTCGTTAAAGCTTGAAAAAGTATTTTCATGAAAAATAAAAAATTGAAAGAATTGTTTTCATGAAAATTTGAATAGGAATAATCATTAAAATGAGAAAACAAATTTCAGAATTATTAATGGTGGTGGTGTTCGCGTGCTTCCTCTGCCGGGATCGAATAGAGTTTAACCTGACCGTCTTCAGGAAACTCTTCTCTTACAAGGCGGCCTCAGATTGTGTCGCCTACTTCGGGGGCTCCCTTATCAAAGTTCGCGAGATCGCGAAAAAGCATCACAATTGGATGACTAAGATCGTCTTCATCAAGGGTGACCTCGAGAACATCCCCTACTCGCTTCAGCAGAAAGGCGAGGAGGTGTACCCCCCCCACAACCGTGTCTAGCAACGATGCCGAGCTCCATAAATTCTTGCTGCATAAAGACTTTGAGGTCGTCTTCCTGCGAAGGGGCCTCAAATCGCTCCTCCCCGCTCTTCCCGTCGAAGCTACTTTATCTTTTTCTTCTTGCTCAGCTTGCCGAATTCCACCGAATTTTTCTGACTAAGTTTTTTCATGTAGGGGAGCGACTGATTCCCACGAACCCACCTTTCATGGTCTCACGATTACTCCCTGACCCACTTGCGTGCGAGAAAGGGGCGGCGGCGGCCTGCCGAGATGAGCTGGCCTCATCCAGGCCCTCACCCAACAAGAAGCGGCTTGACTCCGCAGGGCCCAGCTCGCCCCGCCGCCAGCAGACGCAAAAAAAGATGAAGAGGGTGGTGGTGGTCCCCCGGGCGAGACAGCAATAACAACAACAAAAGCCAAAATACATAAGCTCGACCGAGACCACCCTAGTTGGGTCACCGGAGAGCTCGCTGAAGGAGATCTAGGGCAAGGAGCTGGGGGTGGCGAGTCCTCTGCTCCCCCTAAAATGAAGAAATTTGTCAGTGAGCCGTCGGCACCGAAGGGCCACCCCCTCTTTGGCTTCGGGGGATGGTGGAAAGACTCGGTCGGCAAGCTCATGGTCCAGTGGGACGAGCTGGCCCACTGAGTCTCCATCTCCACCCTTCACCATTCCTGGACCTACTGCCAGCTCTCCACTAGCCATTCCTATGCGCTCGTCCTTGGCCTTTATGGGAGCAAGGATATCGAGGCCTACAATGGCATGAACCTGCGATAGCTCGGCCATGTGGACATGCAAGCCCATATACGGGCTATGGACCTGCACCATATGATGATCCGCCGCGGCGTCAACCTCATCAAACACCTGCAGAAAGCCGAGCATGTATGCGATGTCGCCAAGGACAAAGTAGTCGACCTGGCAAGGTAGCTCGGCATCGCCGAGAAATTACTCGCCAAAGCCGTCGGGGGGCTGGTAAGTACCTGGTTGCATCTTTCTCTTTTACTTAGGATTTTCCTACATTCTCTATTATAAGTTCATTCACCTTTTTTTATTATTTTTCAGGATGCCAAGGCCGCTGATGAGTTGCGGGCTCGCGCCACTGGGCTGGAAGAAGAGAACAGCCAGCTGCGTACCCGCGCTGCCGAGCTGGAGGCTCGCATTGCCGGGATGGAGGAGGAGAACGGGGCGTTGAAGCAAAAGAATAAGGGCCTTCACGGCGAGATCCTTCTTCAAGCAGAAATATTCTTCCCCCCAGGCAACAGCGATCCCCCTTCCCGTACAAGAGGCCGAGGGTCTTTGGCAAGGCCGAGGTCAATGAACGGCTGCGGGTCAGCTCGATCGGGCCGCTGAATGCGCCCTTCAAATGATGAAAGACACGGGAGTACTGGTGGAGGGCTGCGAGGATATCATGGCCTAGGACCTTATGCCCAGTATGTTCCCGCCCACGCCGCCCAGCGAGAAGGAGGACAGCTTCGACCTGCTCTTCGAGAAGGGCTTCAAAGATGATTTGTCTGGAGGAGTCGGTAAATGTACAAGTCCGGGTGGGAGGCGAGAGCTAACCCCCCCCCCCCCCCCCACTTTCTCTTTTTCTTTTTTTAGTGTAACTCCTCCCCCCTTTTTGTAACCTCGCCGAGGTGAGCTTCTCTTTTTATAACAATATTATATAATTGAAAATAGCTTTGATATGGGTGTTGCCTTCACTTTTTCTATCTTTTTTCTTGGCTTCCTTTCTGTGATGAACTCGCTTGCGAGCTCTCCTCCTCGGGGGACCTCGTGTGCATAGATCTTGTGGATTGAATGGATGTTAGGACTCGTACCCGTGATTTGGTCTTTAGAGCTGGCCAGCCCTAGATGATCCAGGGGTGGACCACTCGCCAAACTGGGCTCGCCATCACCCAGCTCACTCACGAGCTACCTCCCTTTTCGCCAATGTGAAGCCCAAAATTACCAAAAAATTCGAAGTAAAACTGAGGGGAGGTGGAGTGCCCTGCTGGAGCGCTCCTTCTTCGGCGGGTGCCAAGGACTCGGCTCGTCACCCTGTTGCTGAGCTGGTCCCGCGAGTACAGAATCTCCTTTGAGGATTCTGCTCTTCCTGTTTTTAGAAAAAAGTCCAAATTTCCCAAGTAATATTTTGGAGAGGGTAAGACTCCCCCAAGTGACATCCAGACCAGCCAGCTTGGTGAGAGCCTGGTAGCGGGATCTGCTCGGCGTCCGGGTTGACGTCATAGAGTGACATCCAACCCTGCCAACTAGGTTAGAGCCTGGCAGCGGGATCTACTCGGGGTCTGGGTATACTCTCTCGAGTGACATCCAGCCCTGCCAGCTAGGTGAGAGCCTGGCTGTGGGATCTGCTCAGGGTCTAGGTTGATGCCATCGAGTGACATCCAGCCCTGCCAGCTAGGTGAGAGCCTGGCTGCGGGATATGCTCGGGGTCGGGGCAGACGACATCGAGCGACATCCAGCACTTCCACCTAGGTGAGAGCCTGGCAGTGGGATCTGCTTGAGGTCTGGGTAGATTCCATCAAGTGACTCCAGCCCTGCCAGCTAGATGAGAGCCTGGCAGCGGGATCTGCTCGGGGTTTGGGTAGATGCCATCAAGTGACATCCAGCCCTGTCAGCAAGGTGAGAGCAAGGCAGCGGGATCTGCTCGGGGTCTGGGTAGACTCTCTCGAGTGACATCCACCCCTGCCAGCTAGGTGAGAGCCTAGAAGTGGGATCTGCTCAGGCTATGGGTAGATGACATCGAGTGACATCCATCCCTGCCAGCTAGATGAGAACCTAACAGCGGGATCTGCTCGGGGTCTGGGTAGACTCTCTCGAGTGACATCCAGCACTGCCATCTAGGTGAGAGCCTGATAGCGGGATCTGCTCAGGGTCTTGGTAGACGCTATCGAGTGACATCCAGTCTTGCCAGCTAGGTGAGAGCCTGACAGCGGGATCAGCTCAGGGTCAAGGTAGACCCTCTCGAGTGACATCCAGCCCTGTCAGCTAGGTGAGATCCTGGCAGCGGGATCTGCTCGGGGTCTGGTACACTCTTGCGAGTGATAACCAGCCCTGCCAGCTAGGTGAGACCCTCGCAGCGGGATCTGCTCGAGTCTGGGTAGACTCTCTCGAGTGACATCCAGCCCTGCCAGCTAGGTGAGATCCTGGCATCGGGATCTACTCGGAGTCTGGTAGACTATCTCGAGTGACATGCAGCCCTGCCAGCTAGGTGTGATCCTGGCAGTGGGATATTCTCTAGGTTTGGTAGACTCTCTCGAGTGACAAACAGCCCTGCCAGCTTGGTGAGAGACTGAAAATGGGATCTGATTGGGTTCTGCGTAGATGACATCGATTGACATCCAGCCCTGCCAGCTAGGTGAGAGCCTATCAATGTGATCTGCTCGGGGTCTAGGTAGACGCCATCCAGTGACATCCAGCCCTAACATCTTGGTGAGAGCCTAGCAGCGGGATCTGCTCGTGGTCTAGGTAGACTATATCGAGTGACATCCATCCCTGCCAGCTAGGTGAGAGCCTGGCAGGGGGATCTGCTCGGGGACTATCAATTGAACACTTCACCCATTCACACAAATCACTGCAGGAGAATTGGCACATCAAGAGGCTTTATTATTAAAAACCAGGCATCACTTACATGTCTTCAAGGGTAAAAATGTTTCAGGTCATCACCACTCCAAGTGAGATTTAGTGTCTCGCCCTCCACATTCCAGAGGCGATACCCTCCTAATTTTAATGTTTCTTTTACAATATACGGACCCTCCCAGTTGGGATTAAGCTTTCCCACGGCAGCTGATCTCCCCACTGCATCCACTTTCTCCAGAACCAAGTCCCCTTCCATGAACTATTTGATCCTGACGTGCTTGTCAAAGTACTTTGCCATTCTTCTTTTCACTTCTTCCTATCGGATGGTGGATAGATCACACAGCTCTTCCACCATGTCAAGGGAGAGTCGTAACTCCTCCTCATTTTCAGCCTGCCATTTTTCCATACCTTCCTGGGCCTCCGCCACCCGAGGTGTTTGGACTTCGAATTCTACTGTGAGTACTACCTCACATCTAAGGGAGAGCTTGATTGGTTTCTCCCCTGTGGCAGTGTTGGGAGTGGTCCTCAGAGCCCAGGTGACTGAGGGGAGCTGCTCCACCCAGCTCCCCTTCAAATTTTTAACTTTTTTCTCCAAGAGGTTCACTATGATCTTGTTTGCTTCCTCCACCTACCCGTTGCTCTTGGTGTGGTGGACCGAGGCAAATCTGAGGTCAATTCCGAGCTGCTCACAGAAGCCAATGAAATCATTGCCGACAAATAGAGGCTCATTGTCCGTGACTATGGCCTGAGGCAACCCATACTGGCAGATGATCTCCCCCCCCCCCCAAACAAAATTTCTGATGACCTGGTAGGTCACCTTATCCAGCGCCTTCACCTCCAACCACTTAAAAAAATATATCATTACTAACAGAAACCTCATCTGCCGGTGGCCTGGTGGAAGGGTCCAACCAAGTCCATCCCCCAAATTGCAAAGGGCTAGGGGGCCATGATACTTTTGAGGCGCTTGGCAGGCTGTAGCTGAGGGGGCCAAATAGCTGGCATTTTTGGCACCTTCTTGTGAACTCTGCTGCATCATGGACCAAGGTAGGCCAGAAGTACCCCTGCCTAATGATCCTTCCTTCCAGGGTTCGACTCCCGGACTGTCTCCCACACTCCCCGGAGTGGACTTCTTCCAAGATTCTTTGCACCTCCCACTCAGACACACAATGGGCTAATAGCCCCGAGAGAGTCTTCCGATATAATTGCCCGTCCCGGAGGAGATATTATGTTGACTTGTATTTGAACTTCTTTTTTTCTATCCCCTCCAGATACTGTTCTATGGAAAGGAAGGTTGTGAATGGGTCCATCCATGAGGGGTGTTGATCCACCTCCATCAACTCTCGATCTTAAATGGAAGGGCAGAATAGATCAGTGATGGTTCCCCACACACGGGGACTATGCTTCGCCAGTTGATCAACCTGTTCATTCTCCTCCCTGGGCACGTGTTGGATGGAGATGGTTTGGAACATGTCGATAACCCCCTTCACCTTTGTTAAATATAACCAGAGGTTAGTCTCCCTTGCCTCGAACTCCACATTGATCTGAGAAGCCACCACCATGGAGTCAGTGAGGACCTCCACGTCAAGCACTCCCAGCTCCCTGGCTAGGCGCAACCCTGCTATTATAGTTTCATATTCGGCCTGCTAATTAGTGATGGGAAAGTGCACCACCACTATTTGCTCGATTCTTGTTCATTGGGGGCTCTCCAAGATTACCCCTACCCATAACGAATGCTTCCCTGAAGTGCCATATACCTTCACCTTCCATGGAGCCGGATGAGCGAGATCTTCCTGCGCCACCTCTACCACGTAGTCAGCCAAAAAGTCCGCCATCGCTTGGGCCTTGATCGAGAGGCGGGGGACGAAAAAGATATTGAACACACTCTGTTTCACTGACCACTTAGCCAACCTGCCCAAATGCTCCATCCCCTCAAAGATGTTGTAGAGGGGATGGTCAGTCACCACTTGAATTGAGTGTGCCTAGAAGTAGGGCCGGAGTCTCCGAGACGAGATGACTAGAGCAAAAGCCAGCATTTCTAAGATACGATATCGATGCTCGGCTTCCTTAGGACCCGACTCACATAATATATGGGTAACTATTTCTTCCCCTCTTCTCGAACTAGGACGAATCTCAAGTCCTCTGCTCCGACCCTGAGATACAAATATAGCTCCTCCCCCTATTTCGGCCCTTGGAGCAGTGGAGCTTGGGTTAACTGCTTCTTCAGGTCTTGGAATTCCTCCTCGCACTCCTCGGTCCACTCGAAGTTATGGCCTCCCCTCAACATCTTGAAGAGGGGGGAGCACTTCTCCCCAGCCTGGGAGAGAAACCTGCTCAAACCTGCCAACTTCCATGTTAACTGTTACACCTTTTTAGCATTCTGAGGCGACCCCAGCTCCATGATGGCTTTAACATTGTCGGGATTTGGCTCGACCCCCGCGGGGATGAGAAGGTGGCCCATGAACTTGCCCCTGCTGGCCCCGAAGACACACTTCACAGGGTTCATCCTCATCTTGTACTTGTGTAAGGTGGCAAAGGTCTCCTCCAAGTTCTAGAGGTGAGAGTCCACATCTAGACTCTTGATCATGAGCTTATCTACATATACCTCGAGGTTCCTCCCCTTCTGTTCTTGGAAGACCATATCCATCATCTTTTGGTATGTCTCCCCTGCGTTCTTCACCAAAACAGCATCAATTTTAGCAGTAGCACCCATACCCTGTGATGAATGAGACATCTTTGATGTCAAGGGGGTGCATCCTGATCTGGTGATAACCTAAAAATGCATCTAAGAAGCTCATTATAGGAAAACCAACGGCTGATTCAACTAGCGTGTCAACCTGAGGCAAAGAATAATAGTCCTTAGGGTATGATTTATTAAGTAAATTAAAATCGATACACATACGCCACCGGCCTTCTCCTTTTTTAACCATAACTATATTGGAGACCCAGCTGGGGTATTGTATTCAGATACAAAGCTAGCCTTGAGGAGTTTGTCCACATCCTCCCTGATGGGCTCGGCCAGCTTGTCTGCAGTGGACCTCTTCTTCTATTGGACGGGTCGAGCTCCTGGGTCTAGGTTAGGCGGTGGCAGGCCATGTCCGCGTCAATCCCCGGCATCTCCTCTGTGCTCTTTGCGAAGATGTCCACGTTCCTTTGGATGCATGTCAGCATCCTCTCTTGGGCCTCCAGGGTCAACCCCCCGCTGATGCGAATCTTCTTCGTCTTGCTCCAAGGGTGAGGACCTCCATATCAACTACCTCCTCCATAGCCTCCATCCAGGACTGCTTTTCCATTCTCCAACGTCCCTCTACTCCAGGACAGGAACCTCCTCAGCTTCTACTGCCTCTTCCACGACCATCGCCTCGGCCGACTCCTCCTGGTCTTCTACTACCACCTTCACCTCGGTGCGGCTCTCCTCTACCTCCATCTCCTCTCCACCAGCCTCCTCCTCTACCTCCTCCATCCTTCGCTCCATCTCCTCGACCTACTCCTGCCAGTAGATAAAGTTCATGACGGTGACATAGCATTCTCTGGCCACCTTGGGATCGCCCCAGGCCCGGACCTGGATCCCCTCGGCAATGAACTTCAAGCATTGGTGGTATGTTGAGGGGACACAGTGGAAGGCGTTGATGAGGGGCCGCCCGAAGATGGCGTTGTAGCTACTGGCTCCATCCACGATGACAAACCTATAGTTTCGGGACTGCCCCCCCCCCCAGATTGACATGGAGCCCCACTCCTCCTTATACCTCCTACCTCTCCCCCGAAAATCCAAACAGGGGCCCATCTGAGGCTAGCACCCTCTTCTCCTCCACTTTCATCACGTCAAACACCTTCTTGAAGATGACGTTGACGGTGCTCCCATTGTAAATGAGGATCCTGTATATGGTTAAATTCTTGATGGTTTTCTGGATGACCAGCGCATCGTAGAAGGGATCCTCAAGATCCGACATATCCTTCCTCGAGAATGTAATATTCTCCTCTAGGGGCAGGGTTTGAGATGTCGAGACAACGCTCCTTCTATACATGGTATGGAAGCTATCCTTTCGTGAAGCCTCTATACAACCCCCCCCCCCCCCCCCCCCCCCCCCCGTGGATCACTTTGATCCATCCTCGGGTACAAACATCTACCCGGTCTTCGCACCTATCCTCCTCTGCCCGAAGCTGGACCTCCTCAATCCTCTCCTCCTGGCGATATTAAAGTTGATGCTACTCCCTATTTCCTCTCATCTCGAGAAACTTCGGGCATGTGGTCGTAGCCTGCCCTACCTCTTGGTCGAAGTCGCAGTAGGTCAACTCCAACCTGACTTCTCTTCTCCTTCTCTGTGCTGCTTGATGAGTCCACATTTTACACTGATTTTTGGACTCATCTGGGCTAGTTTTATCGTCTTAGCACTACACTTGAGAGCCTTTATTGCTTATTTGTGCTTATGTACCTATTTCACGATTAAGTGCACTGTAGGCCCGCTTCTGTGTGCTTTCTGTGTTTCTATTTTTGTTGTTATTCTTTAGCTCTATCTCGGGGATGTGGTGTGCACGTTTTGGTGGCCTTTCTGCCCCTTCTGCTGGTACAGTGGTCGTGTGCGTGCTCCAGAACTGCTCGGGAGACTCCGACGATGCAGGAATACTGCGCACGACCACTGGACTTACTGCGCACGACCACTGGTCGTGCGCCACTGTTCGTGCGCATTACACCCCCTTTTTCATAACCCTGTCTCGGTAATTGCACGAGCACTGGCCATAGTGCGCACGACCACTGGTCGTGCGCCACTGCTCGTGCGCATATATGCTGATGCTTCTTGTCCATGTTGCAGGTTTATTTGGAAAAGCCGCACGATCATCGACCTACAGTGCGCACGAGCACTGGTCATGCGCCACTGATCGTGCGCACTGCTTCTGCTGCCTCCGTATATAAGGCCCTGCTCCGCGTTTTAGGTCAACGCCTGTCATTTGCTGCGATCGGAGAGTGCGCGGGAATCGCCATTTCACCTCTCCAGCTGCTCCATCACTTCCACCTTCGTCGGGAAGCCATTTCCAACTACTCCGAAGCTTTTCAACACTCCGGCGAAGCCCTCGGCCATTGATGACTTAAACTCCAAGCTTTCCTGCAGAGTTGGTGAAGTAGATAACCTAGAGAACGGACTTAAAGGCCTTCGAGGTGACAGATCATTGGTACCGGAAGCCTCCTTGGACAGAGCCCGGAAGCGGATTGACAACTCGCTACTCCGGCCACGACCCGCGGTGGATCTTCAATCTCTTTTGGTTTACTCCTCTTCCCCTTCCTCTGTATTATGAATGTTTTGAGCAGTGTAATGAACATTTCCATCCCTGAACATCAAGTTGATTTTATAGATAATGGAATGTTAGTCTCTTCTTATGCTTGTGAGTTCTGTCTGTGAATGCGCCTCGCTAACCCCACATCCTCTTCATTCCTGTGCCTTGTCTGATTGCAATCCACACAAGAACGCTGCAATCCATTAGCTTCCCTTCCACTCGCCCAACTGAAGTTCGGCATCGCGGCCGACAAACCCACTTCACCTTGCGAAGCGGTGCCTTCGACCCGCATAGCTTTTACTAGTTCAGTAGATCAAACTTCCACAATCTCCCTAGTTCGCTATTTCCTTTTTGTTCTATTTTTAACTCTCATAACGATATTCTCGGTACTGTTGCCGTTCTACGCTAATTGCATTCCTCAAGAGACCGACACTTGGGGATTTATTCCCAAAACTTTATTACTTGTGCGACCTGTGCGCTTGCCGAATTACACGCATCAAGTTTTTGGTGCCGTTGCCGGGGAATGCAACAATATAGCGACTCCAGATGACTGAGAATTTCATTATACGAGTTGTTTTGTTGTTTTTGATCCCTTTTCTCTTGTATTGTTATTCCGTCAGATGGAATTGTTAGTTTTATTTGCAGAATCTTTGCCAAGTAGTTGTATCCCTGATATTTGAAATCGCTGCAATGTGGGCCAATTTCAATATCAATTGCCGTCATTGTGGAGACATCTCTCATGTTAGCGACAGATGCCCTCAGAAGTATAGTAGCCAGGAAATTCATGAATCGACATATCGTCGACATAAGCCGGTTAGGTACCGACCTGCGGAGCCATTGCCGCACTACTTTTATTCAGCTTCAGCACCAGTTGCACCGCCGAAGCCGGCTAAGCAGTGTCTTTTTTGTCGAAGCTGGGATCATGCATTGAAGGATTGCGTCGCGTACCTAGATGAGCTAGCGGTGGATGATGAGCTGGATTTTCGTATTGTCTCCACTTCAACCTTGGGCAACATCCCTTCTGTATCGGGGTATGTGCCATTGTCATCTTTATGTTATGGAGAAGACATCCCAGGTATGTGCACCGATACATGCGCTTATCCCCATTCCGACACTGCTATTTATACTCCTGAAGTGCATACTTCACCTAGCATAGAATCTTTTAGTTGTGAAGAGACAGCGCTCAACGTCCTACCAAGCTTCGTATCTTCACCTTCTTCTTTGCATAGCATTCTTTCTTCTTCTGACAGTGCTGTTGAGATTGAATCACAGGTGGAAATTAGCATTTCCCGCGTTCTATCAGATCCAGTCGAGGAGGACGACTCCATGGCAGAGGTTGTGACCTCCATACCATGTGAGGATGCCCGAGGCATGGACGAGGCAGATGCAGCTTCAGAACATTCCTGCATTAGCTTAGACAGCTGTTTGGAAGCATCCACAATTCCGCCGACGGGGGATGACTCCGGGATCATCCCCAAGATCGAGGTCTGTTTATGTTATTCTTCTAGTTTATTTCTTGACCCTGCTCTCGTGTCTACTCCCATGCAGGACCACATTGTGGAATTGGTCCAATCTGTACAAGGGCCTGTAATGCGGCATAGGACTTATTGTAACCAGATGAAGATGGAGTTGGAGCCGATGAGCTTCCCAAGTTACTTTCTGCCCATGCCCGACACTTTCGATAGGTATACGTATACAGGTATCGGGGCTTATGTTCTATCTCCGTTCCGGTACCCGCTACCGCAGCGCGACCATGAACCTCTGCCTGAGCATTTATTGTTTCATTCGCCCATCAGTTAGGAAATGCTCAGATTTTGAATAAGTCCTGTTGGGAGATAATAAACCCAACAGTTATCTAGGATAGTGTTTCTTTTGTTACATTTTTTGTTTGTATTTAATTATTTGGGTGTGGTAGCCCAACTGTGTGTTGAGCTCTCTGTTGCACCACGTGGTCAGTAGTGTGAAATAGACTGAAAACTCAGGCGTGTGAAAAATTTCACTGCGCACGACCACTGCTCGTGCGCACTACTTATAATCGCACGACCACTGGTCGTGCGCATGCCCGGTTTCTTTTTATTTTCCAGCCGCTGTCCACTGTGCGTGCGCCCTAATCTCCCGCTTGGTCCGCAGCGCGTGTGTTGTTGGCGCTCATCCTCTTCTGATTCCTCTCCGATGGTTCGTCTCTCTCTCCTCCGGAAGGATCCCTCAACTTATTATCTCTCTTCTTCACTTTGCTGTAATGGAACCTAGACGCCGCCCTATAGTAAAGGCCTATCAACGATCCGGTCGTGCTTCAGCAAGCCCTGCACAGATTTTGGGAAGAATGGGAACCTTTGCTAAGGCAGAGCATACTCAACGCTATAATTCCTTGAAGGACAAGCCATTCCTCTTTCAGCGGCTTGTTGACTGGAACGAGCTGTGTTCCATTGGGGATGACAGTGCTTTAGCAGAGGCCGTGCTCATTCTCTACTCTTTCGATTTTTGGAGCAAGTTATTCGAGTGCGACGAGCTTGGCTTCCGGGAATTGACATTGGAATTCCTTTCCACATTCACTTGGGAGACAACGGAGGACAACCACTATCTCCCCACTTGTTCCTTTCGGATGATGGGAAATGTCTTCACGGTCACACTGCCCGAGCTTGCCATTTATGCGGGTGTCTATTCCGAGGCAGATGCATCCCAGATTAATTTCCCCGCATTGTGCATTAATTTTCCAGAGGGTGTGACTCCGCGGTCCGCTTGGCATTCTCTGACCGGAGGACACGAGGAGTACGTAGCCCGCCGAGCCAAGTCAACAAAGATTGTCTCCCCCGCTCTCAGGTTTATGCAGCATTTGCTTAGTCATTCACTCACCGCTAGGGCCCTGAGCAAGAATGTGGTGGGGTGGCAGGATTTGATCTCCTTATCTAGCATGCAGCAGCAGTACCCCCTCCATTTGGGGTATATGCTGGCCTATTTCTTCCACCATGAGGCCACTTATGGTCTCGCGGGCGCGATCGGGGGTGCTTACTACATTACCCGCATTGCCAAAAGTTTGGGAGTTTGGAGCCAGCTACCTCCGATGGTGCAGGTCACTGCACCAACCATGATCTCCAGGGCCAACCTGGTGAGTTGCCATTTGCTACGTGTGGTAGGGAGAAAAGGTGGCCGGCAGTTTATTGTCCGCATGTCTGGTGATGCACCTGCGGGTAGAGATGAAGGTTAAGATGAAGTAGAGCCGGGTGAATCTTCCGCTATGGGTAGGCGGAGTGCAGGAGTGCCACCGCAGCAGAGTCAACAACAACTGAGGCCGCCCATAGAGCATGAGGGGCAATCTAGCCTCCAGTTCAGCTCAGTTCAAGAGAGGGGTGTCCCATATTTATCCGAGCGCCTTGCTGATCTGGAAGCTTCCCAGTTTTGGATGCAGGATTTTATTTATCAGCAAGCAGTGCGAGGCGGGATGAACATTCAACCACCGCCCACTCGTGTCGCCCCATCAGCACCTGGTCCGCGTCCGTCGCCCATCGAGATTCACGACAGTGATAGTGAGGGGGAGTGAGTGGAACTCACCACAGAGCTAGTCTACCACGCCTTCTGTTTCATTACTATTGTTCATATTTTCTAAGCAAGACAGCTACTATATTTTTGTGAGCGCCCATCTGGGAGCCGACTGTTGTCTTTTCTTTTTTTTTTATGTTACGAACTCTCTATTTGAACTGCTAATACAGGTATTTGGTCCACCTTAAGGACGATAAACAAAAGGGCTTTCGGGAGACAACCCAAGTTGGACCATTTGGTCCTATGCTGTGTTTTGAGTTCTGTTTATTTCTTCATATATATATATATATATATATATATATATATGTGTCCAGATTTTGTTTGGCTTGCATCCTTTAATCGCAGGTGCAAGAATATTTGAGGCGCGGCAACTTGGCCGCACTTGGACATCTCATTGCACGACTGGTATGCTCAATTTTGAGCCTAGGTACTTCCTACCCTAGCTATATATCCTATTTAGAATGCATATTTTTACTCGTTGTCAACTTTAAGTCTGGGGGGGAGTATGCCTGTGGTCACTACACCGCACTTTCTGTTGCATTCCAGTTTCTTGTTTACTTATTTCTTGCTTTATGTTGCACACACTGAATCACCCACACGAGTGCGCTCTTGCCCACGCGCACAACCCGAGTTAAATTTATTGCTCTTGTGTAAACTTTAAAATAGTGGTACTGGCTTAGTATTTCCGGATTGAGTAGTTCGAAACTCATGCAGTGCTCCTAATCGAATACTCATGGTTTCTGTAGAGTTAGGATAGAACTATATTTTCTTTATGCTCGTAGATTTATTCGTTTCTGCACACGTAAATATTGTTTGTACTGCTCAAAATCTGAATCTGGGATAATCGAACGATAGTGTAGGACTGTGTGTAGCCGCCACTAGACTCGTATTTCTCGAGTTGGGGGGAAGGATCATCTTTCTCGGTGGCTAAGAACTTGACCTAAGCTACTCTCGAAGCATTGGTGCACGGTTAGTTAAGCGTGAGCATGACGTAGGCCTTCATTTTGGCTATTTTGAGCCTTGTTTAGCCATTCCTACCTGTTAACCATTGCATGCCAAATTTGTGCCTACCCTTCCTTTGATCCAGCTCCACTCACTTTCACCAAGGCCTGAAGCTAAACCCACCTTCGCAATCAAATGCTTGAGCTGATTTGCATTTACTGTTTTGCTGAGGTTGTGATTAGTGGACATTGTTTTGGGTTGTGCTGATTTTATTCCTATTTTGATTGCTCCGTTTGAGGATTGCTAGCGCAGAAAAGAAAACAACAGTTTACGAAAATAAAAAGCTGATTCGCGCAAAAGAAAAAATATATATATATTTATGAAAGAATTGCTTTGAGATTTCGATCCCCATCCTCTTTATTGAATTTGGTCGGGTTCAGCCGTGTTCACACCCGGATTTCAAGCTAAGTCTGGGGGCGTGTGCCCCATTCTTTTCTAAGTGGCTGTTTTGGTTTGGGTTGTTTTCGCTCGCTTTGGTTGCATAGAGCCTTCATGTTTATCTTTGACCACCAACCCGTCGCCTAAGCCCCATTTCCTCCTACAAGTCCTACTGATTCACGCTTGAGTCTAACCCGCGCCGTGGAGAGAGTGTGAACGTGCAAGCGTATGGTCCCCGACATTGGTGGATTCCTTTGGAGGTGATCCTGAGTCCCGAACTTTGGCAATGCTCACCTTAGTGGCCTGTCTACTTTCTTCCTGCACATGATCGCACGATTCTCCAGAATTCTAATTTTGAGCAATTACAATATTTATTTACGTCGGTCGAATAGTTTAAACTACGTTGTATAATTAAAAAGTTTTTCTATTATTTCTTCTATACCCATGATATATTTAATTTCTCGTCTTACTTCTTTTTGAAATTTCTGAGCCGGTTAGCTATCTTCGAGTCCACGAAGTAATGATTTGTTCGGGACGTGCAAATGGTTAAGTCTGGGGGTGTGATGAGTCCACATTTTACACTGATTTTTGGATTCATCTGGGCTAGTTTTATCATCTTAGCACTACACTTGAGAGCCTTTATTGCTTATTTGTGCTTATGTACCTATTTCACGATTAAGTGCACTGTAGGCCCGCTTCGGTGTGCTTTCTGTGTTTCTATTTTTGTTGTTATTCTTTAGCTCTATCTCGGGGATGTGGTGTGCACGTTCTGTTGGCCTTTCTGCCCCTTCTGCTGGTACAGTGGTCGTGTGCGTGCTCTGGAACTGCTCGGGAGACTCCTACGATGCAGGAATACTGTGCACGACCACTGGACTTACTGCGCACGACCACTGGTCATGCGCCACTGTTCGTGCGCATTACACCCCCTTTTTCATAACCCTGTCTCAGTAATCGCACGAGCACGGTCATAGTGCGCACGACCACTGGTCGTGCGCCACTGCTCGTGCGCATATATGCTGATGCTTCTTGTCCAGGTTGCAGGTTTATTTGGAAAAGCCGCACGATCATCGACCTACAGTGCGCACGAGCACTGGTCGTGCGCCACTGATCGTGCGCACTGCTTCTGCTGCCTCCGTATATAAGGCCCTGCTCCGCGTTTTAGGTCAACGCCTGTCATTTGCTGCGATCGGAGAGTGCGCGGGAATCGCCATTTCACCTCTCCAGCTGCTCCATCACTTCCACCTTCGTCGGGAAGCCATTTCCAACTACTCCGAAGCTTTTCAACACTCCGGCGAAGCCCTCGGCCATTGATGACTTCAACTCCAAGCTTTCCTGCAGAGTTGGTGAAGTAGATAACCTAGAGAACGGACTTAAAGGCCTTCGAGGTGACAGATCATTGGTACTGGAAGCCTCCTTGGACTGAGCCCGGAAGCGGATTGACAACTCGCTACTCCGGCCACGATCCGCGGTGGATCTTCATTCTCTTTTGGTTTACTCCTCTTCCCCTTCCTCTGTGTTATGAATGTTTTGAGCAGTGTAATGAACATTTCCATCCCTGAACATCAAGTTGATTTTATAGATAATGGAATGTTAGTCTCTTCTTATGCTTGTGAGTTCTGTCTGTGAATGCGCCTCGCTCACCCCACATCCACTTCATTCCTGTGCCTTGTCCGATTGCAATTCACACAAGAACGCTGCAATCCATTAGCTTCCCTTCCACTCGCCCAACTGAAGTTCGGCATCGTGGCCGACAAACCCACTTCACCTTGTGAAGCGGTGCCTTCGACCCAAATAGCTTTTACTAGTTCAGTAGATCAAACTTCCACAATCTCCCTAGTCCGCTATTTCCTTTTTGTTCTATTTTTAACTCTCATAACGATATTCTCGGTATTGTTGCCGTTCTACGCTAATTGCATTACTCAAGAGACCGACACTTGGGGATTTATTCCCAAAACTTTATTACTTGTGCGACCGGTGCGCTTGCCGAATTACACGCATCACTGCTCTCCTCCCCCCCCCCCCCCCCATGGATATGGCCATAACCTGATTTTGATCGGGGAGGGGAGGTCTCGGGGCTTGCCTCCAACCTGGAGGATGGAAATGACCCTGGCCCCGCTAGAGATTGTCCCCTTCATGGTAACCTCTCTATGGCCCCTGGTCTTGCCACTCTGGCCTCCAACCCAGCCGATGATTCGGCTCCTTAAACCCCCCACATGGGTTGTTGTTATTGTTGTTGCTGCTGTTCCCTCTGTCGGGGTTCAGCTATCCTTTCCTCCTGACCTTTGCCACCCCTTGGCTTCTCCTCCGTGGCCCACCTGGCCAGCTTTCAGGCAAACTCCATATTCGATGCCTCCCCTTCGACTTCTCTTGCGGCCCTCTCCATCAGCTCTTCGTAGGATAGAGGGCACCCTATTTAGTTCCATCCTGAAGAACCCTTGTTGCGACCCCAAGGTAAAGGCCATCATCAGGCTATGCCATGGCATCTCTTGAACTTGGGTGACCTTGATGAATTGTAATTATACGTATTTTTATGCACATTAATTTAGTCATTTTCATTTATTTTCGTCGTTTTTACTTATTTTTGTTCAATAAAATGCTCCTATTCTTGTAAATTTTCTCCTAACTTGTTTTATTTTATTTTGCAGAAAAATTCCAAAATCTGCCAAAATTTGGGAAGTACACGCCCGTGACACATTGGTCACGCCCGTGACCGGGCCGTGACTGCGCATTTCCCGTGAAATCGAAAAATTTCTGAAGTAAAAGCCTGACACGCCTGGGGTCACGCCCGTGTCACCCGACACGGGGCGTGACCCAAGCACGTGTCCTCTCCTCTCGACGAATTCCTCTCGACGATCGTCGAGTGTCGACACCAACAGTCACGCCCAGCGTCACGCCCGTGACCTGGGGCGTGACTCAATTTCCGCTCGACGATTTCGACTCGACACTTTCCACTCGACATTCGTCGAGTGTCGACCCCAACTGTCACGCCCATAGTCACGCCCGTGACCCGGGGCGTGACCTTTCCAGCTGGCCCGACAAGATGCTGCCGAGGACTTTTGACGAAACCCGCGCCCGGTTCTACCTCCCCGACACGCCCGGAGTCACGCCCGTGACCTGGGGCGTGACTGCTGCGAACTCAGCCCGAAGTCAACTTTGCTGTCCAATCGCCGGCCGCCTTCATGAATAGTACTGTCACGCCCCCCCTACACGCTCGTGACCGAGGGCGTGTACTTAGAAATTTTTTCCTATAAATAGCCCAGTTCTGTAATGTCCAAGGGTTTAGATTTTTGGGCCAAGTTAGTGTCTTTTTGTGGGCTTAATCCGTGGATACTAGTGCTATGTAAGGAGATTTCTCCCTTCTTATTTCATGTTTTGTTTTGCTTTATCTTTTAGCTTTGTAATAGTTTGAAAATTTTAATAAAAATGTTAGATTTTCTCTCTCTATTTAGCATGAAAAATTCATTTGGATGGCTCACCTCTTTCCCTTTTTATCCTTGGTTTTATCTTTGTTCTTCACTTAGTTCTTCATTTATGAAAGGTGTGTGTGTGTGTGTATGAGTGTAATGTATTTACTTTCCA
Source organism: Platanthera guangdongensis (assembly GCA_039583875.1). Classification (NCBI taxonomy): domain Eukaryota; kingdom Viridiplantae; phylum Streptophyta; class Magnoliopsida; order Asparagales; family Orchidaceae; genus Platanthera; species Platanthera guangdongensis. The sequence continues at coordinate 113,232,682 of CM077155.1, read as the reverse complement.
TGTCTTTTTTCCCTTAACTTGTCTTCATGCTTAGGATTTTGATCTCATTCTTATGATTTTATAAAAGAGATTTAAAAAGTGATTTTGTTCTTTTTTACTTAGTTTTCTTTTAGGATTGTAAAACCTCTTTTGTTCTTTTCATCTTCTTTTTCACCTTTTTTATCACTTTCATAACATCATAAGAATGAAAATGTTGGTATTTTAATTTTCCAAAAACTTTGGTTTTTAATTTGTTTTGAAAAACTTTTGTCTTATAAAAATTGAAATTTTCTCTTTTTATTTGTTTTTGGCAAAACCTAAGCATGAAAAAGTTAAAGTTTTAATTTTTAGGTAACTTTGATTTTTCTTTGTTATTTATGTGTGTGAGTGTATGAGCCTAAATTTCCTTTTGTTCTTCTTAATCTTCATGAAGTGTGTGTGAGTGTAGGTGTATAACTTTTATGCTTTGATTTAAATTGTGTAGAGTGTGTGAGTGTAGGTGTTAAATTTTAATGCTTTCTTTTTAATTGCTTTCTTTTAATGCTTTATTCAAATTATGTAGAGTGTGTGAGTGTAGGTGTATAATTTTATTGCTTTCTTGAATTTCTTATGGAGTGTGTGTGTCTGTGTGTATTTATTTCCGCCTACTCGTTAAGAGTTAAATGGCGCATCGTTTTCATTTTCAGTCCTACTCGTTCGAGTAGGACTTGTAATTTTTCTTTCTTTATTTTTCCGCCTACTCACTTGAGTTTAAATGGCCGGACTTTATTTCCCGCCTACTCGTTTGAGTAGGATTTGTAATTTTTCTTTCTTTATTTTTTCCGCCTACTCACTTGAGTTAAATGGCCGGACTTTTTAGCCCTGTAATCGCATTTATTTTCTCCTACTCATTTGAGTAGGACTCGCTTTCATTTCAGTCCTACTCGTTTGAGTAGGACTTGCAATTTTCAGCCTTTATTTACCGCCCCCACTCGTTTGAGTGGGACTCGCAAATTTGAATTATGCAAATTTCTTTTTATGTGTAACTTAGTTCCTTTCTAATTTATAATTTGGAGTGTGCGTGAGTTCTTGTTTTAGCTAATTTTTCAGTTTTCTAATTGTTGTTATTTTTCTTGTGTCCCTTTCTTATAAACGTTTAGTGTTTAATTTCGAGCTCGCGCCTCACTAAATTATAAGCCGTCCCCATACCGATGTGTGGCTAATCGCTATTAGCCTCGGCATCGAAGAGCTTTGGGACATTTAAAATGATTTATAATAATTAAAGTTCTTTATTTTCATTTTAATTTAAGCACTTAAGGTTTACCCCGGGTTTACGACGCGTAGGACCACATATCGATGTGTGGGCCCTATTTCCGTAGTCCATATGCTAGCTAGCCGAGAGGCCGTGCATATGTACAGATCACCCCTGGGTAAATAGGGTTGCGTGCATACCCTCGAGAGAGGACAAGCGTAATTCTACCGGATTGGGTTCCCCACCCAATAGCGGGGTTCTTAGCGTAAAGCGGGCGTTAAGAGGAATCCTTCGTCGGACTAACGTTCGGTCGAATAGTCTTAACGTTTAGGTGAGCGATATCTCTATAGCTAGGTGAGCTCATAATTGTGGAACCTCCACGGCCAAGTTGCCTTATTATTAATTTGAAAACTAAGTCTTTTTATTATTAAAAATTGTTTTAGTCTTAATCCGATTCGATGCCGAGCGTTAACCCTTCATCGAATATTGTCTAAATCGTTTTTTCGCTCCTTTACTTTTCCGTCTTTTATTAAGTAAAAAAAAATCCATCTTTCTTTCAGTAAAATAATAGTCCTCCCGGAGGAGTAAGAATAGTCAACGCGACCCCGAGAACAATACGACCTCGGTATTCCCCAGAATATCGAGTACTACTTGCGATAGGTGCACTTGCCTACCCGAGCAAGCCCGCGGCGATCGACTCACCGAAACAACCACAGTAAGAGTCTGTTCGCGGGCCCATCAAGTTTTTGGCGCCGTTGCCGGGGAGTCTCTTTTCGAGTTGCTATTTCGAATTCCGGAGTCTATTAATTTTACTTATTTTCTATAAAAAAAAAACTAAAAACTTTATTTTAAAAACAAAACAAAACAAAAAAAAAGTTTATTTTTGTTTTATTTTTGTTTGGGTGTATGACCCGAGGACAACCCTCAGAGTCTGAAGATTTAGACTTCGACCCTGAGATCGAACGCTCTCTTGCGCGTATCCGATCTCATCGCCGAAATCCTTCTTTAGATCCCGAGGAATCTATCGGAGAACCCACTGTTGTAGTTATGGCCGCGCCTAACCTTCCCCCGGCGGCCGAGCGTACTATGTCTTATTACGCCCGGCCTAACCTGGATGATTCTGGGTCGAGTATTGTTCGCCCTGCGGTGGCCAATAATAATTTTGAAATAAAGTCAAGTGTCATTCAAATGGTCCAAAACGCCGTGCAGTTCGATGGACTGCCGGATGAGGACCCGAATGTCCACTTGTCCAATTTCTTGGAGATATGCGACACCTTCAAGATCAATGGCGTCACTGATGACGCCATTCGTTTGCGCTTATTTCCTTTTTCCCTTAAGTCCAAAGCCAAGGCGTGGTTGAATGCCCTCCCGCGAGGATGTATCACCACGTGGGCTGAGTTGACGAAACGGTTCCTAACGAAGTACTTTCCGCCCGCAAAAACTGCAAAGTTGCGGGCGGACATTTCTTCATTTGTGCAGAACGATCCTGAGTCTCTATACGAGACTTGGGAACGGTTTAAGGAATTCCTCCGCCGTTGCCCGCACCACGCGCTGCCAACGTGGTTGCAAGTTCAAATTTTTTATAATGGGCTGAATTTTCAGACGCGTCAAATGATTGACGCGGCTGCCGGGGGTACGCTTAACAACAAAACCCCCGAGGCCACCCAGGCTTTATTCGAAGAGATGGCTATGAACGCCTATCAATGGAACGTCCCGCGGGGACGGCCAAAGCCGGCGGCTGGTCTTTTTGAAGTGGATGCCACTGCTCTCTTGACCCTTCAATTTGAAATGTTAACAAAGCAGGTGGCGGAGATGTCTGCTGCCTCCTCCACTCCGCCTTGTTTTATTCCCCCTAATGTCTGCGTAGCTGAAGAGTTCGTGGACTTCATGGGAAATTCGGGTCGTCCTCCCTTCAACCCCAACAACAACCCTTATAGTAATAACTATAATCCGGGTTGGAGGAATCACCCCAACTTCTCGTGGAGCAACCCGAATAATGCTCAGCGTCCCCCTATTTCTTTTGCGCCCGGATTTCTTCCTCCCCCTCCTCTTCCGAAACCCTCCCCGATGGAGGAAAATTTTTCGAAGTATATTGCGTCCAACGAGTCAAATATCCGGAACATCACCGGATCGCTAAAAACACTCGAACAACAGGTTGGACAGCTGGCGAGGATGATGTCCGAGCGCGCGCTCGGGGCACTGCCGGGAAACACGGAGCCCAATCCGCGGGAAAACGCCAACGCTATAACCCTCCGTAGCGGAAAGGAGGTGGTCGATCCAAAACGGACCGACCCTCAGGTACATATTTCACCTCCGACCCCTCTTCCCCTTTCTTCGCTTACGCCGCCTATACCTATTATAAAAGAAAAAATTATTTTAAACAAGGCTCTTCCGTATCCGCATAAGTTAGAAAACGAGCGTAAGGACGCGCAATATGAAAAATTTATTTTATTATTAAAACAAATTCACATTAATGTTCCTTTTTGCGAGGCTATCTCGCAAATGCCCAAATATGCGAAATTTTTAAAAGAACTACTTTCTAATAAACGCAAATTAGAGGATATTTCGCATGTATCTCTCAACGCTGTCTGCTCGGCGGCCCTTACTAATAAATTGCCCGCAAAACAAAACGACCCGGGACGGTTTTCCATCCCGTGCCTTTTTGGCGATATATTAGTAAAGTACGCCTTAGCTGATTTAGGGGCTAGCATTAATCTGATGCCATTCTCGCTCTTTTCGCGTTTAGGTTTGGGTACTCCTAGTCCTACGAATATGCGCATCCAATTAGCAGATCGATCGGTTAAGTTCCCTATCGGGGTAGTGGAGGACGTCCTTGTCCGAGTCGACAAGTTTACCTTCCCGGTAGACTTCGTCATCTTAGATATCGAGGAGGACGTCGAGGTACCAATAATACTCGGTCGCCCTTTTCTCGCCACCTCCCGCGCACTAATAGATGTTAGTAATGGTAGCCTTCTCCTCCGAGTAGGCGATGACCAAGTTACTTTCTCTATTAATCCCTCGATGGACAATTTGTCATCGAGCGACGATTTCTGCTATTCTTTAGATACCTTTTTCGGAGATCGTTCTTCTCCCATTTTCGAGTCCGTATTTTTAAATGACGATATTTATGCGCTCGAAAATTTTAACTGCGATGAGGATACGTCTATAGACTTGCCTTTCGAACCAATTGGTAAGAAACATATAGGAATTAAAACCTCCCTAGAAGAACCGCCCATCCTAGACCTCAAACCCTTACCCGCCTCGCTCAAGTACGCTTTTTTGGGAAAAGGTGATACGCTCCCCGTTATCATTTCTTCGGACTTGAGTGATTCGGAGACTTCCGATTTATTGGAAGTTTTATTTAAACATCGCCACGCAATTGCGTGGCAAATCTCTGACCTAAAGGGGATTAGCCCCTCCTTTTGCACCCATAAGATTTTCCTAAACGATAATTGCCGCAAAACGATACAGCCGCAGCGTCGTCTTAACCCAAACATGAAAGACGTCGTTAAAGCCGAAATCATTAAGTTATTAGATGCGGGGATTATCTACCCTATTTCGGACAGTGCATGGGTTAGTCCCGTGCATGTCGTGCCCAAGAAAGGCGGTCTTACCGTAGTGGCGAATGAGCATAACGAGCTTGTCCCAACTCGTACTGTTACGGGTTGGCGAGTGTGCATCGACTATAGGAAACTTAACGACGCCACCCGCAAGGACCATTTCCCTCTGCCATTTCTAGACCAGATTTTAGAGCGTTTATCCGGTCATCCGTATTATTGTTTTCTTGATGGTTTATCGGGGTTTTTCCAAATCCCCATTTCCCCCGATGATCAAGAGAAAACAACTTTTACTTGCCCGTTCGGTACCTTCGCATATCGAAGAATGCCATTTGGACTCTGCAACGCGCCAGCTACATTCCAAAGATGTATGCTAGCGATCTTTGGCGAGCTAGTAGAAGACATTATGGAAGTCTTTATGGATGACTTTTCTGTTTTCGGACGCTCTTTTCCCGATTGCCTTAACAATTTAGATCGTGTCCTTCAACGGTGCGAGGACACAAGCCTTGTTTTAAATTGGGAAAAATGCAACTTTATGGTTCGAGGAGGTTTGGTCCTCGGCCATATGATTTCGTCTAAGGGGATAGAGGTGGATAAGGCCAAGATAGAAATTATAGAAAAACTTCCGCATCCAACAAACGTAAAATCTATTAGGAGTTTCTTAGGCCATGCGGGCTTTTATCGACGCTTTATTCAAGACTTTTCAAAAATAACAAAGCCGCTAACTCACCTCTTGGAAAAGGAATCACGCTTCATCTTTAGTAGCGAATGCGAGTCCGCCTTTAATTTAATAAAACAAAAACTTATCTCTTCACCAATTTTAGTGGCCCCTAATTGGTCCCTTCCGTTCGAAATAATGTGCGACGCTAGTGATATTGCCTTAGGTGCCGTTCTTGGCCAACGCGTAGAAAAACATTTTCATCCTATTTATTACGCTAGCAAGACGCTCACTTCCGCACAAATAAATTACACGACAACGGAAAAGGAACTCTTAGCCGTCGTTTTCGCTTTCGATAAGTTTCGCTCGTATATAACGCTTTCTAAAGTTATCGTTTTTACCGATCACTCCGCGCTTAAATATTTATTAGCTAAAAATGATGCGAAGCCCCGCCTTCTTCGATGGATTCTCCTCCTACAAGAGTTTGATTTGGAGATCCGAGATAAGCGGGGAGCGGAAAATCTAGCGGCAGACCACCTCTCCCGTTTAGAAAATCCGGGTGCGGAAGCGCTCGTCGAATCTGAAATAAATGACAGATTCCCCGAGGAACGCCTTCTTGCCATTAATAAATCTTCGTCATCTTCGCCTTGGTTCGCAGATTTTGCAAATTTTTTAGTCGCGCGGGTCCTTCCAAAAGAGTTTTCCAGTCACCAAAAGAAGAAATTCTTTTCTGACTTGAAAAATTTCTTTTGGGAGGACCCATTTCTTTTTCGTATTTGCGCGGACCAAGCGGTTCGACGATGCGTTGCGGGTGTGGAGTGCTTACAAATTCTTAAGCACTGCCACGAGGGTCCAGCCGGTGGGCATTATCAAGCCAACCGGACCGCTCGGAAGGCGCTAGAGGCGGGCTACTTTTGGCCCACTCTCTTCAAAGACGCGCATAATTTTGTGCGCGCATGCGATAGCTGTCAGCGGTCGGGTAACATCTCTCGTCGCGACGAGATGCCCCAAAACATGTTTTTAGAGTGCGAAGTCTTCGATTTGTGGGGCATAGATTTTGTTGGCCCCCTACCTCCATCTTTCAAAAATATGTATATTTTAGTGGCGGTCGACTACGTATCGAGGTGGGCGGAAGCGCAAGCTCTCCCCACCAACGACGCGCGAGTCGTCGTTACATTTCTTAAAAAATTATTTTCTCGCTTCGGCACGCCTCGCGCAATTGTTAGTGATAGGGGAACGCATTTCTGTAACGCTCTTATGGCTAAGACGTTAGCTAAATACGGAGTCACGCACAAGCTTGCCACCCCCTACCACCCGCAAACAAGTGGCCAAGTCGAGGTAGTAAATCGAGAGATTAAGCGAATTTTAGAAAAAACCGTTTCGCTAAATAGGAAAGATTGGTCTGTTAAACTCGACGATGCGTTGTGGGCGTATCGGACGGCTTACAAAACCGCTATTGGATGTACGCCGTTCCGGTTAGTCTACGGCAAAGCGTGCCATTTACCCGTAGAATTAGAACATCGCGCACTTTGGGCTTTAAAACTCTTAAACCTCGACTCCAACTTAGCCGCTCAGAATAGAAAACTGCAACTAAACGAGCTCGATGAATGGCGTGCGAACGCTTACGAGAGCAATAAATTCTATAAGGAGCGCTCTAAGTTATATCACGATCGAAAAATCAAGTCCCAAAAATTATTTTCTCCGGGCGATCTTGTCCTTCTTTACAATTCACGTCTTAGGATTTTTCCAGGTAAATTAAAATCTAGATGGTCCGGTCCCTTCCTAGTTGAAGAAGTTTTTCCTTATGGAACCGTACTCATCTCCCACCCGGACAAAGGCTCTTTTAAAGTAAACGGTCATCGGTTAAAGTCTTACATCGCGGGCGACTCAGTGATCGGTTTTAGCGAAACCATAACTTTCCTCCACATTATAAACCCGCCAAAATAGTCAAGCTACACGACTATAAACAAAGCGCTCCTGGGAGGCACCCCTCGCTTATCTTTTTCGCCCTTTCCTCATTACCTTTGCTGCTTTTTCTAATAAACGCAGGGTTTCTGATCGGCCTCCCCCTACGCGTTTCAGGGAAGCTTCTACCCCCTTCCCTTTCTTTTCTTTGTACATATTGTCTTTCCTTTCTGTTCCGCATACTTACGATACAACATTGGGGCCATGTTGGACTTAAGTATGGGGGTATTTTCGTGCTTTACTTTCTGCACTTCAATTTTTCTGCATCTTAAAAAAGAAAAATACAAAAAAATACATATAACAACAAAACAAAAACAAAAAAATTTAAAAAACATCTTAAAATGAAACAAAAAAATTTTAAATGAAAAAAACAAACAAATTTTAAATGAAAAAAAACAAAAAAAATTTAATGAAAAAACAAAAACCCAAAATTTTTTTTTTGTTTTGTTCTCTTTCTCTTTTCCAAAAACTCAAAAAACAAAACAAAAAATTATTTTGTTTAGTTTCACTTTGTATATATTTTTTGTTTTTTCTCTCTCCCCCTTCCTCATTCTTGTACAAACCTTTTTCTTTTTCTCCCTTATTTTTGTACATATTATGAAAATTCTCTTAAAAAATACAAAAAAAAAGGATAATAGTTCAAAAAACAAAATTTTCAAAAAAATTGCGAAAAAAAAAAGATAATAAATGAAAAACACAAAAAAAATGAATGATAATAAAAACTATAAAAATCAAACAAAAAAATGTTTTGCAACAAATAAATTAAATATTCCATACTTAACTTTTCTGCTATCCAAAAATTCTGTTCTGAGTTTATTTATATGTGAATACTATTAATTCTCTGTTTACTACCCGTTTGTTAATTATTGATTGAAACATTTAAATAGCCGGGGTTAAGTTTTAAAAAATTCATTATACTTTGTTAAAAATAGCGAACTCGTTTTAGGCACTACTTCTAATTTTTCATTGATAGGAGCACGTATATTATGTTAGGAAATAACGACTATAGAATTCAATTATACTTACTTTTAGCTTTCTGAAAAAAATTGGGACGTACAAATTATTAAGGTTGCTCTCAAAAATTTTTAGGATTACAATCTAGTTTTCCTTTCTCCCCTTACTTTTCATGACCTACTTGGCATGAAAAATTTTATCCTTAAAAGATTTTATGCCAATGGGAACAAGATTTCGTTCTGTAAACATAGGCACCCAATAATTTTAAAAGATTATATAGGGAGTAAGAGGATAAAATTCATTACTCCTACAAATATACATTGAGTTAATTTTTCTTATGAAGTTGAAAAACAAAAATCATATTAGGAAAATAAGATTTCGTTTTCCTAATAATCCAAAAGAAAAAAAACATGGAGGTTCGAGAAAAAATTACCTCACCTCAAATATCAAAACCCTCTTCATAAACCCACTACCCCCTTAGCCAATTCCATGATTCTAGAATTAATTCAAAAATTTTTTGAGAGCATAATTAGTAAATTGTATTATTTCCGGTAGCACTCGTATAAGCTAGAGTTCTTATAATTCCAAACTATTTTCGTTAATCTAACCTTTTCAAATGTTGCCTTCTATTTGATTACATCAAGAAGTCTTTTGGCCAAAACTTTTGCGCTATTTAAATCATCTACATAATTTTAGGACTTAACTCTTACAACCCGTATATTTATTTCGATCTCTCTTATAATTGATTAAGCGATAGCCAAAACTTAGAATTTTTTTTTTTTATTCCTTATAGATTCACCTCAAACTTTTGCTCTGGAATAGCAAAAGCCTAAGTATGGGGGTATTTGATGAATTGTAATTATACGTATTTTTATGCACATTAATTTAGTCATTTTCATTTATTTTCGTCGTTTTTACTTATTTTTGTTCAATAAAATGCTCCTATTCTTGTAAATTTTCTCCTAACTTGTTTTATTTTATTTTGCAGAAAAATTCCAAAATCTGCCAAAATTTGGGAAGTAGACGCCCGTGACACATTGGTCACGCCCGTGACCGGGCCGTGACTGTGCATTTCCCGTGAAATCGAAAAATTTCTGAAGTAAAAGCCTGACACGCCTGGGGTCACGACCGTGTAACCCGACACGGGGCGTGACCCAAGCACGTGTCCTCTCCTCTCGACGAATTCCTCTCGACGATCGTCGAGTGTCGACACCAACAGTCACGCCCAGCGTCACGCCCGTGACCTGGGGCGTGACTCAATTTCCGCTCGACGATTTCGACTCGACAATTTCCACTCGACATTCGTCGAGTGTCGACCCCAACTGTCACGCCCATAGTCACGCCCTTGACCCGGGGCGTGACCTTTCCAGCTGGCCCGATAAGATGCTGCCGAGGTCTTTTGACGCAACCCGCGCCCGGTTCTACCTCCCCGACACGCCCGGAGTCATGCCCGTGACCTGGGGCGTGACTGCTGCGAACTCAGCCCGAAGTCAACTTTGCTGTCCAATCGCCGGTCGCCTTCATGAATAGTACTGTCACGCCCCCCCTACACGCCCGTGACCGAGGGCGTGTACTTAGAAATTTTTTCCTATAAATAGCCCAGTTCTGTAAGGTCCAAGGGTTCAGATTTTTGGGCCAAGTTAGTGTCTTTTTGTGGGCTTAATCCGTGGATACTAGTGCTATGTAAGGAGATTTCTCCCTTCTTATTTCATGTTTTGTTTTGCTTTATCTTTTAGCTTTGTAATAGTTTGAAAATTTTAATAAAAATGTTAGATTTTCTCTCTCTATTTAGCATGAAAAATTCATTTGGATGGCTCACCTCTTTCCCTTTTTATCCTTGGTTTTATCTTTGTTCTTCACTTAGTTCTTCATTTATGAAAGGTGTGTGTGTGTGTGTATGAGTGTAATGTATTTACTTTCCATGTCTTTTTTCCCTTAACTTGTCTTCATGCTTAGGATTTTGATCTCATTCTTATGATTTTATAAAAGAGATTTAAAAAGTGATTTTTTTTCTTTTTTACTTAGTTTTCTTTTAGGATTGTAAAACCTCTTTTGTTCTTTTCATCTTCTTTTTCACCTTTTTTATCACTTTCATAACATCATAAGAATGAAAATGTTGGTATTTTAATTTTCCAAAAACTTTGGTTTTTAATTTGTTTTGAAAAACTTTTGTCTTCTAAAAATTGAAATTTTCTCTTTTTATTTGTTTTTGGCAAAACCTAAGCATGAAAAAGTTAAAGTTTTAATTTTTAGGTAACTTTGATTTTTCTTTGTTATTTGTGTGTGTGAGTGTATGAGCCTAAATTTCCTTTTGTTCTTCTTAAACTTCATGAAGTGTGTGTGAGTGTAGGTGTATAACATTTATGCTTTGATTTAAATTGTGTAGAGTGTGTGAGTGTAGGTGTTAAATTTTAATGCTTTCTTTTTAATTGCTTTCTTTTAATGCTTTATTCAAATTATGTAGAGTGTGTGAGTGTAGGTGTATAATTTTATTGCTTTCTTGAATTTCTTATGGAGTGTGTGTGTCTGTGTGTATTTATTTCCGCCTACTCGTTAAGAGTTAAATGGCGCATCGTTTTCATTTTCAGTCCTACTCGTTCGAGTAGGACTTGTAATTTTTCTTTCTTTATTTTTCTGCCTACTCACTTGAGTTTAAATGGCCGGACTTTATTTCCCGCCTACTCGGTTGAGTAGGATTTGTAATTTTTCTTTCTTTATTTTTTCCGCCTACTCACTTGAGTTAAATGGCCGGACTTTTTAGCCATGTAATCGCATTTATTTTCTCCTACTCATTTGAGTAGGACTCGCTTTCATTTCAGTCCTACTCGTTTGAGTAGGACTTGCAATTTTCAGCCTTTATTTACCGCCCCCACTCGTTTGAGTGGGACTCGCAAATTTGAATTATGCAAATTTCTTTTTATGTGTAACTTAGTTCCTTTCTAATTTATAATTTGGAGTGTGCGTGAGTTCTTGTTTTAGCTAATTTTTCAGTTTTCTAAATGTTGTTATTTTTCTTGTGTCCCTTTCTTATAAACGTTTAGTGTTTAATTTCGAGCTCGCGCCTCACTAAATTATAAGCCGTCCCCATACCGATGTGTGGCTAATCACTATTAGCCTCGGCATCAAAGAGCTTTGGGACATTTAAAATGATTTATAATAATTAAAGTTCTTTATTTTCATTTTAATTTAAGCACTTAAGGTTTACCCCGGGTTTACGACGCGTAGGACCACATATCGATGTGTGGGCCCTATTTCCGTAGTCCATATGCTAGCTAGCCGAGAGGCCGTGCATATGGACCGATCACCCCTGGGTAAATAGGGTTGCGTGCATACCCTCGAGAGAGGACAAGCGTAATTCTACCGGATTGGGTTCCCCACCCAATAGCGGGGTTCTTAGCGTAAAGCGGGCGTTAAGAGGAATCCTTCGTCGGACTAACGTTCGGTCGAATAGTCTTAACGTTTAGGTGAGCAATATCCCTATAGCTAGGTGAGCTCACAATTGTGGAACCTCCACGGCCAAGTTGCCTTATTATTAATTTGAAAACTAAGTCTTTTTATTATTAAAAATTGTTTTAGTCTTAATCCGATTCGATGCCGAGCGTTAACCCTTCATCGAATATTGTCTAAATCATTTTTTCGCTCCTTTGCTTTTCCGTCTTTTATTAAGTAAAAAAAATCCATCTTTCTTTCAGTAAAATAATAGTCCTCCCGGAGGAGTAAGAATAGTCAACGCGACCCCGAGAACAATACGACCTCGGTATTCCCCCGAATATCGAGTACTACTTGCGATAGGTGCACTTGCCTACACGAGCAAGCCCGCGGCGATCGACTCACCGAACCAACCACAGTAAGAGTCTGTTCGCGGGCCCATCAGACCTCCTCCTGAAATAGGTCAACATAACTCCCCAAGGTATCGTTCACCCCCTACTTGTTGTGGAATATGTACTCCGACTCCTTCTTCCTCCTCTTGGAGGTGATGAACCTCAACTTAAATCCCCGACGCAGGTCCTCAAAGCAGTAAATGGTGCTGGACGGTAGCTGGTGAAACCACTCTCTCACCTTCTCCTTGGGAGTGATGGTGAAGTGCCGACACTTGAACCCATCTGACATCTGTCAGATCGAGACAACGTCCTCAAACCACTAGGCGTGTTTAACCGGGTCTCCCTTCCCGGTGTAGTAAGAAATCTTTGGCTCCATGAAGCCCTATAGGACTGGGGCAGAAGAAACCAGCTCGCTGAAGGGGATACCTCCCCCTACTGGGCGAGCAGGAGGGTCTCGCGCCCCCATCTCACCGAACCGACCCCCGCTTGTCGAGCCTGGTAAGAGCAAGTGACCAGTGAGCTCACAGCCTCTCCCCTCCTAGGAGACCTCCTTCCCAGCTCGCCTGGCGGGAGCATCCTCTCCTAGAGGCAGGGCGGCTATGATCGGAACCGCTGTCGTCGAGCAATCGGCCCGCGCGCTGAGTGCGAACTTAACGAGGCTGAGCACCTCCTGCCTGAAGTCTTCAAACATCCCAACCGTGTCTAGAGAGGGAGGGGTGGCGAGTCGGACCTATCTGAGCCTTTCCCTGATCCTCCCGTCATCGAGCTCTCCGAAGATTTTCTGTGTTGACCGTGCTCCACGCTCACCGCACCAAAAATATTGAAACCAAAACCTCGGTCTCTGTGGAGTTCAACCGTGGGGAAGGGGTGATCGCACACATACTTCTCTCCTGCAAGCCAAATAATAAAGGAAAATAAAAGGGAACTGACCCAAGGGCTCGGTATGGAAGTCCCACCACACACCCGAAAGATCTTAGAGCGTATCCTCTCCTTAGCCAAATGTCAAGCTAAGGAAACATCAGATAGCGCTAGAATACTCGGGGCAAGTAATCATAAACAGCATGACTTCTGAGGTACCCCTTGGGTCCTATTTATAGATTTTTAAAAATGTCCTACAAATACCCAACCTCCATTATTTTGAACAGCTATATGCAGCCCAACTTGGTCTGTGAATAGCGTGACTTCACTGTTCTAACAGGCTATAGGCAGACTAGCGGGGGTAAAATGGTAAAAAAACATCATAGATTACTGGGCGAATGGCCCCCTGATACCTCTGCTCGTCTGGGGCAGTGAGTGCTCGATGGAGCTGGCACTAGCCGTCTCCTCCTGGGCCTCGGCGAGCATGGGCTCGGCTTGTAACAGGCCAAATTCCTGAAACAGGCAATTTTTGGGTGACACGGCCTAGGACACGGGCGTGTCCCAGGGCGTGTCAGTTGACACATCCTGCGACACGGGCGTGTCGCAGGGCGTGTCGGGTTGTGTCGACGATCGGCCTTGATCTCGACGATTTTTGGCTCGACGAGGTGTCGAGAGGGGGCACACGGCCCAGGCCACGGGCGTGTCCAAGGCCGTGTCGTATGCTCGACGAGTGTTACTCGACGATCATCGAGTGTCGAGTTTCGAGTGAGGACACGGCCTATGACACGGGCGTGTCACAGGGCGTGTTAGGGGCACGCGGCCAGGAACACGGGCGTGTGCCAGGCCGTATGAAGTCTCAGGTTGTTTTGGGATTATTTTCGTTGAGGCACACGGCCTCAGACACGGGCCTGTCTGAGGGCGTGTCTTGGACACGGCACGTGACACGGGCGTGTCACACGGCCGTGTACTGGCTGGATTGAGTCGGTTGTCTGCCGCTTAGAGGGACACGTCCTGTGACACGGGCGTGTCACAGGGCGTGTCAGGCCGTGTTCAAGCTTTTCTGGCCAGATCTGAGCCGTTTGTTTCCCTCTTCCTGGATCCAGTGGTTGGGCTCTGTCCAGGTGTTGTGAAGGCCGAGATTAAGGGGATTTAATCCCTCTTTTCTCTTATTCTTCTTCTTCATCTTTATTCCAAGAGAGAGAGAGAAAGGCCTAAGGGAGAGAGAAGGGAGAAGTCTTCCAGCTGCTGTAGGAGCTGTGGAGTGCGGAGCGAAGATCCGAGAGCGGATTCGTGAAGGCAGAGCCGAGGCGGTGATTTCCATCCGGCTACTTCATGGCGCCTTAGCGATCTTCAAGGGTAACGATCTCCTTCTTGGACATCGAAGTCCTTTCTTTATACATGTGTTTGGAATCCTCCACCAAGAGGTGGATTTGCGGAAGAGATTCCTTTGTTGAGTCTGTATCTAGAGCCGGAAATATGGAGTACGACATAGACATGCTGTGTGAAGCCCATCTGGACCGGTAGTCTGGATTGGTGATGTTCATGGGTAAACCGGAGAAGACTCCGTGGTTTTGATGATATGTAAATGGATTTCTATTGTGATGAATGTATGGATTTGATGATGAGGAGGCTTTGGCAAAGCTCCTGCTTATGAGATGATCAATTGGTAGCACGCCTGGGGAGCTCGTGATAAACCCGGCCTGTTACACCACTAGGGTGGGTTGATCTAGTTAGGAAGGGATCGATGGGTGGCAATGCCTGGGGAGCTGAGTTAAACCCGGCTTGCTACACCACATAGTGTGGGTCGATCGGATTAGGAGGGGGGTCGATGGGTAGACATTGCCTGGGGAGCTTGGATAAACCCGGCGTGCTACACCACATGTTGTGGGTCGACCTACTCTGGTTGTTGGATGCTGTGAGGGTGTACCTCTGTGTGGTTTGAGCGGGATGTCGCCAGCTTGCGTGACTGGTGGACTAGGGCCGGTCAACCAACAAGTTAAAACCTCGAATCGGCGGTGTATGACTGGTGGATTCCGGTACGCCAAGAAGGTGCCCTGAGTGCACGGAACGTCTAGTGGATTCCAGCGTTTGTGATGTTATGTGTTTGCTCGCAGGATAAACATATGATATACATATGATGCTTGATGATACTTGATGATAGATGACAGCACTGTATACAGGGAAGGAACCACTACCCCGGGTAGGGGGTAGGGTCGTTATAATGGGTCAGCCAAATGCTGACCGTTACTTTGTTTTGCCGCTTTTTGGTGGATGTCTCATTGCAGGTGCCGCGGCTTGAAATGAAAGTGGAATGGATAGCTTGCTGCTATAGGCCCTTGAAGGCCATGTGAAGAGCTGTGTTTGGATTTCATGTGTGGCCGGCCTGCGTACCGATGTACGAAATTGTTGCTGTGTAAAGAGGAACCTGTAAGGCCATAAGGCCAGGGTGTGTGAGTTGTATACATTTCTGGTGTTGTTATATAAATGTGGTATTTGTATATTGGTGGACATTCTGGTTTGAGTTCATGCTAACAAGTAAAAATGCTGTGCTAGAATGGAATGAGTTAAGGATACGCATAGAGTTTGATTTCCACAAGTAATTCTTTCGCCTGTCTGTGCTATATGGCATGGGGCCCCGGCCGGACCCACCGTTATATGTCATGTGACGGGTGGGGGCGTTACAAAATGGTATCAGAGCCAGGTTGAGATTGTTTGGGAGGAGAGAACAAAATTGAACTCATGAATGTCCACTAGGAATGTATGTCATGCACATGATGTGCGTGAGTGTGTAGGCAATGTAGCAGTACCGTTATGAATGGTATTAATGGTGTTCTGTACATTGATAGGTGGCGAGGGATGGAGCTGGGCCGTCTGAACCACAGCGGTCGGATGAGAGTGCAGCACCCGTGGAAGCGCCTATGCCTCCCTCGGCCGAGGCCATACGGGTGGTGACAGAGACAGTGCTTGCAGTGTTACAAGCACAGCCAACTGGACAGGCAAGGCCTGGTGGAAGGCAAGAGCATGATGCAATGGTGGTGGACGCGCAAGAAAGTGACGACTCATTGTCACGTTTTATGCACTTTCATCCACCGACGTTTGGTGGTGCGCTTTCACCAACGCAGGAAGAAGATTGGTTGGCAAGGGTAAAAAGGATCCTAACCGCAATCAGGACAGTCGGGGAGCAGAAAGTGATGTTGGCCACTTTTCTGTTGGAAGGAGATGCGAGATTATGGTGGGATGAAATTGAAGTGCACCACTTGGCAGGTCGAGGTTTAACGGAGATTTCAATGGACGAATTCTCCCAAATACTTTTAGCCAAGTATGTTCCAGTGTCGCAGAGGATTGCTATGGAAAATGAGTTTCTCCATTTGGTGCAGGGTGAGCGAGATATTGATACTTACCTGCATGAGTTTACAAGATTGGGGAGATATGCGGGATCTACCTTTGCGGAGGAAGCGCGAAAGACAAATCGGTTTTATGGAGGATTGCGGGATGAATTGAGATTGGCACTTCCGAGTTCAGTGAGCCAAGACTTCCAAGCGTTGGTCGATACAGCTCGTGCCTTGGAGAATGATATGAAGCGAGTACAAGAGACTAAGAGACTGGCAAGGGAAAAGTCAGCGTTTAACGTGTCGCAGTTGGATCAATCGGAGTTTCGACGACGAGAGAAGAAAAGATTTCGGCCGGTGGAATTAGCTCCGTCGACTGTTTCTTCGGGGGCGACGTATGGGCCAGGACGTGTGGATACACGTATATGCTATAAATGTGGGCAGCAAGGACACATCGCAAAATTCTGTCGGAATGCCCCTCCAGGGAGTGAGAAAAAGATAGGTGCGTCATATGAAGAAAAAGGGAAAGCAGTGGCCGAGTCATCTGCACCGCGGACGCAACCTCGCTTTCATGCTATGGAAGTGCAAGAGCCGCAAAGCTTAGTTGGTGAGATTCAGCCTCGGTGTTTAATTTGTCTTTAAATCGCGAATTTCAAAATCGGGAGGCTGAGCGGAAGTGAAGTGTGCTGTGAATCACTTTTGACTGAATCAGAACTTGATGGATCCTCCATGGTGTATGTAAATGATGTTTATGAGTTGAAATGATGTTTATGAGTTTGTGCTTGTGATGAGATAAATCATGTTGTTTTGTTTTGAGGTCTGATGTGGCTGAATGTGCACACGTGGAAGTTAGGGATGTTTGTTGTGCTGTCTGTTTGTTAGTGTGTGCGATGGCTTGGGGTGTACGATTTTGTGATGTTGTGGCTGATTGGCTGCTTGGAGTCAAATTTTGAGGACGAAATTATTTGAAGGAGGGGAGGATTGTAACAGGCCAAATTCCTGAAACAGGCAATTTTTGGGTGACACGGCCTGGGACACGGGCGTGTCCCAGGGCGTGTCAGTTGACACGGCCTGCGACACGGGCGTGTCGCAGGGCGTGTCGGGTTGTGTCGACGATCGGCCTTGGTCTCGACGATTTTTGGCTCGACGAGGTGTCGGGAGGGAGCACACAGCCCAGGCCACGGGCGTGTCCAAGGCCGTGTCGTATGCTCGACGAGTGTTACTCGACGATCGTCGAGTGTCGAGTTTCGAGTGAGGACACGGCCTGTGACACGGGCGTGTCACAGGGCGTGTCAGGGGCACACGGCCAGGAACACGGGCGTGTGCCAGGCCGTGTGAAGTCTCGGGTTGTTTTGGGATTATTTTCGTTGAGGCACACGGCCTCAAACACGGGCGTGTCTGAGGGCGTGTCTTGGACACGGCACGTGACACGGGCGTGTCACACGGCCGTGTACTGGCTGGATTGAGTCGGTTGTCTGCCGCTTAGAGGGACACGGCCTGTTCAAGCTTTTCTGGCCAGATCTGAGCCGTTTGTTTCCCTCTTCCTGGATCCAGTGGTTGGGCTTTGTCCAGGTGTTGTGAAGGCCGAGATTAAGGGGATTTAATCCCTCTTTTCTCTTCTTCTTCTTCTTCATCTTTATTCCAAGAGAGAGAGGAGAAAGGCCTAAGGGAGAGAGAAGGGAGAAGTCTTCCAACTGCTGTAGGAGCTGTGGAGTGCAGAGCGAAGATCCGAGAGCGGATTCGTGAAGGCAGAGCCAAGGCGGTGATTTCCATCCGGCTACTTCATGGCGTCGAAGCGATCTTCAAGGGTAACGATCTCCTTCTTAGATATCGAAGTCCTTTCTTTATACATGTGTTTGGAATCCTCCACCAAGAGGTGGATTTGCGGAAGAGATTCCTTTGTTGAGTCTGCATCTAGAGCCGGAAATATGGAGTACGGCATAGACATGCTGTGTGAAGCTCATCTGGACCGGTAGTCTGGATTGGTGATGTTCATGGTTAAACCGGAGAAGACTCCGTGGTTTTGATGATATGTAAATGGATTTCTATTGTGATGAATGTATGGATGTGATGATGAGGAGGCTTTGGCAAAGCTCCTGCTTATGAGATGATCAATTGGTAGCACGCCTGGGGAGCTCGTGATAAACCCGGCTTGTTACACCACTAGGGTGGGTTGATCTAGTTAGGAAGGGATTCCAGCGTTTGTGATGTTATGTGTTTGCTCGCAGGATAAACATATGATATACATATGATGCTTGATGATACTTGATGATAGATGACAGTACTGTATACAGGGAAGGAACCACTACCCCGGGTAGGGGGTAGGGTCGTTATAATGGGTCAGCCAAATGCTGACCGTTACTTTGTTTTGCCGCTTTTTGGTGGATGTCTCATTGCAGGTGCCGCGGCTTGAAATGAAAGTGGAATGTCTAGCTTGCTGCTATAGGCCCTTGAAGGCCATGTGAAGAGCTGTGTTTGGATTTCATGTGTGGCCGGCCTGCGTGCCGATGTACGAAATTGTTGCTGTGTAAAGAGGAACCTGTAAGGCCATAAGGCCAGGGTGTGTGAGTTGTATACATTCCTGGTGTTGTTATATAAATGTGGTATTTGTATATTGGTGGACATTCTGGTTTGAGTTCATGCTAACAAGTAAAAATGTTGCGCTAGAATGGAATGAGTTAAGGATACGCATAGAGTTTGATTTCTACAAGTAATTCTTTCGCCTGTCTGTGCTATATGGCGTGGGGCCCCGGCCGGACCCACCGTTATATGTCATGTGACGGGTGGGGGCGTTATACGGCTGGCCCTACTCGCGTGCCTCGTGCCAGGAAATTCTGGGCGAGTGCGAGCCCATCGGCTCTACTCATCCCCTAGTAAACCCACCTCGCCTGGGCGAGGCGGGGGCTACCGAGCTCTATCCCCTAGAGTGCTCGCTCGGGAATTAGACCGCTCAATTCGGCTTGTCCGGCTTCAGAGAAATTTAGTTCGACGAACGCCGAGCTCCGTTCGATGAACGGTGGGCTTAGTTCGACAAACTCAGGTTTCCAGCTTGACGAACGTCGAGCTCCATTCGACGAATGACCAAGAATAGTTCGACAAACTCTGTGCGGGCGCGGGCTGGTTTGGTTTCACTCAACGCTAAGGCAGAATGACATTGAGCATCTCATCTTACTTGCCCGCCACTTGCTGGGCTTGCCAGGGCGAGACGGGGGCTGCCGAGCTCTGGTCCCTGGGTGCAGGCCCGGGACTTGGAAAAAGTGAGAAGGTCGGTCTGGCTCCTGGAAACCCCACTCACCGGATACAGTGTTGTACAACGGACATTTGGTAGATGCTTCACGAGATGAGATTAAACCAAGCGGCTCCCCCTAATCAGGAGGCCTGCCAACGTGACAAGGGGAATAACAATAACAATAATAATAACGATTATGTCACGCATCCACCTAATCATAATAACCAGGCATCATACGTGTTTGATATCACTTGGGATATCCGGGTCAAACCCCCATCATACGATGGCCTAGGTGAACCCCAAGTGTTCTTATATTGGGTTATGGAAATAGAGTACTATTTCGAGTGGCACAATCTGACTGACGTACACAAGGTGCGAGTTGCAATGATGTAGCTGTTAGGCAGGGCCAAAATATTTTGGCTGAATGAGGAACGGCGTCTAGGTGCGGTGAATGATTTAATACCTATTGGTTGGGCTGGCATGAAAGCCATGTTGACTGATCAGTACGTTCATGCATACCATCATATGCAGATGTTTGATGATTTAGTTACCCTAAGACAAGGGACTAGACCGATTGTTGATTACATAATCCTTCTTAAGAACATGTTGGTCAGGTGCACTGTTTCGGAGATGCCAAAGATCACCCTCTCTGGATTTCGTAAGGGGCTCAACCCTAACATTCAGGGTAAGCTCCTACAGTATGGTCACACCGACTTGAACACCACCTTTAACGTCGCCTTGAATATTGAGAAGCACAATACTTTCAAGTCCAAATCTCACTCCTTTCAAAAAGTAAAGACCATATTAGGACCACCACGCCCCCCCCCCCCCCCACCATAATCCACCTATAAGGATAATGGTAAGTTCCAGTCTGCTGACCCGAGCTCTAATGTCATTACAGCTAGGAATCTGAGAAGCTTGACTGGTGAGAGAGTGCCCGTCAGTAGGATTAGCAAGACGAATGATACTTGTTTTGCATGTGGCGTTCAGGGACATTATGCTTGTGAGTGTCCAACCAAGCCCAAACCCCTAGTCCTTTTAGATGCCTCATCTGAATCCGCCGAGCTCATGTATGGGGACGGTGAAGAATCTTAATCGGTAGGAGTACCTAGTGACATAGAGGATGATGTTAATATGATGGTGATGATGTGTATTTTGGCTATTTCGCGAGCATCGGATGATTGGAATACGACGAATATTTTCTCGTTAAATTTTAAGAGTGGAGAGAAGTGATGTAAATTGATTATCGATAGTGGAAGTTGTATGAATATGATTTCAAAAAATGCGGTGTCATGAATGTTGTTAACCACCGGAGCTAACCCTCACCCTTATAAGGTTTCTTGGGTTAATAAGACATCCCTTCCCGTTTCGAAGTGTTGCTTGGTTCCCCTTACCATCATGGCTCATACAGAGAAAATTTGGTGTGACGTCATCCCCATGTATGCTTGTCATGTTCTATTAGGACGTCCATGGCTTTACGACCATGATGTAACTTACCTGGGACATGTTAACACCTACGAGTTCAAATTTAATGGCAAGACCATTATTTTGAAGCCCACTCCGCCTAAGATCCTACTGTCCCTTCTAAAGACACGATTATTCCGTTAGAGAAGAAAACATTAAGTCTGATAGGTAAGAAGGAGTTTGCGCGTGATACTTGTATGGATGGTGTCATGAATGCGTTAGTTTGTTTGCAAATAAAGGAAGATATATCCTCTTTTGATAATTTACCTCTATAGTTGAGTAAACTTTTAGAAGAGTTAAAAGATGTAGATCTGGACGAGCTACCGCCCATGTTACCCCCCATGCGGGACATCCAACATGCGATAGATTTCATTCCGGATTCCTCTTTACCCAACCTTCCTCACTATCGGCTAAACCCTTCAGCATACTAAGAGTTGCAAGCCCAAATTTCAGATTTGTTAAGGGATTCATCCACCGTAGCAAGGGTCCTTGTGTCATAAATGCCTTACTTGCCCCTAAGAAAGACGGCTCTTGGAGGATGTGTGTGGATAGTCTGGTAATTAATAAAATTACAATTAAATATCGATTCCTCATCCCTCGTTTGGACGATTTATTGGACATATTAGTCGGGGCCACTATCTTTTCGAAATTGGACCTTAGCAATGGCTACCACCAGATCTGGATTAGGGAAAGAGAAGAATGGAAGACCGCTTTCATGTCAAAAGATGGGCTTTACGAATGGTTAGTGATGCCATTTGGGCTTTCCAATACCCCGAGTTCTTTATCTAGTATGATGTCTCATGTATTCCAACCATTCATGGGAAAATTCATGGTGGTGTATTTTGATGATATCGTCATTGTTAGTACTTTTCTGATCGATCATGAGTCACATTTGTGGACTATCCTTACCATGCTGTGAATGGAAGAATTATTTGTCAATATCAAGAAGTGTACATTTTTTGTGACGTTCGTACAATTCCATGGGTATATTGTAGTTTGGAAGGCATACAAGTGGATCCTAAGAAGGTCCAAGCCATTAAGGATTGGCCGGAACACACCAACATTTAGGATGCAGGAGCTTTCTTGGACTAGCTACCTTTTATCGTCGATTCATTTGAGACTTTAGTAGTATCATGGAGCTGATAACAGAATGTTTCAATATAGGTGTTTTCACCTGGAACAAATCGGCTACAAAATTATTCCAAACAATTAAATCACGGATGTCGGAAGCTACACTTTTGAGGTTGCCGGATTTTAATAAGGTTTTTGAGTTGTCTTGTGATGCGTCTGGGTCGGCATAGGTATTGTATTAAGTCATGAGGGTCATCTGATTGGGTATTTTAGTGAGAAACTCGTGGGTCTGAATTTGAATTATTCTAATTATGAATGGGAGTTTTACGCTGTTATTCGCGGGCTGCAACATTGGCTACACTATCTACTCCCAAAGGAGTTTGTTATCCAATCCGATCACGACGCTTTGATATATGTCAATTCTCAAAGCAAGGTTAGCCCCTGGCAAGCCAAGTGGGTCTCCTATCTTTCGGAATACACATTTATAATAAAACATCTTAAGGGGACTATAAATCGTGTGGTCGATGTCTTTAGTCGTGTTTCTTTATTATTGTATGCGCTAGATGTGAAAGTAAATGGGTTCGATAGGATTAAGGATGAGTATGTCCATTGTCCGGATTTCAAGGAAATCTATTTACCGACTCAAAGCGACTCTCCCACTATCATTTCAGCCTATTATATTCGAGAGGGTTATCTATTTAAGCAGTTAAAGATATATATCCCTCTTTCTTCCCTACGTCATTCCAACGTTTGGGAATTGAATAGCGGTGGTTTAGGTGGTCATTTTGGTCATGGAAAGAACATTACGTTAGTGGAGGACAAGTTTCATTGGCCCGGTCTCAAATCAACGGTAAATACAATTGTGGGGAGTTGTCGTGTGTGCCAATTAGCTAAGGGTAATAAGACAAATGCCGGTCTTTTCCCTCCTCTTCTGATTCCCTCCATTCCTTGGGTCAGTGTTAGTATGGATTTCATTTTGGGTCAACCCATCAATTTTAGACGTCATGATTCCATCCTGGTAGTATTAGATCGGTTTTCGAAAATGGCATATTTTATTGTATGTAATAGGACCAACGATGCATCGCATATTGCGAAATTATATTTTAAGGAAGACGTTGGGCATTAGGGCATTCCCAAGACAATAGTAACTGATATGGATGTGAAATTTTCTAGTTATTTTTGGAAGACCATTAGGAAGCATATGGGTACCAAACTCTTGTTTTCTTCGACCTACCATCCATAAACAGATGGGCAAACAGAAGTAGTAAACAGAAGTTTGTGTAGTTTACTACGTTGTTTTGTGGGTGACCACAAGGGTACCTGGGACTTAATCCTTCCCCATGCGCAGCTTGCGTACAATAATTCTAAAAATAGATCTACGGGTTTATCCCCTAATGAAATCATGCACAACTATAAGGCAGCAGTGCCACTTGATTTAATTTTGTTACCTCCATCTTATAAATCAAGTAATTTTGCACAAGAGTTCACACTTCATGTTCGCAATTTACATGAGCACATTCATGAAATGTTAACCACCCAATATGCGTCTTATCAAACTCAAGCTAACATATATATGAGAGCATCTAACTTTAATGTTGTTGATTTTGTCTTAGTGTGTCTCATCACTGAATGGATGCCTTCGTGCTCCATAAAAAAGTTGGCAAACTAGCGAGCCGGTCCTTTTCGAATTTTAAAGAAGTTAAGATAAAACGTGTATCTTTTAGAGTTACACACTAATAGGGGTGTATTCCCTATTTTCAATGTTATGGATTTAACGTCATATGTTTCTCCACCACATGAAATATCTGCCTCTCTATTTATTCCTTCTACTGTGTCCTCTAATGGGATGGGGGTGAGCTTGTCCCTGGATCGCTCTCTCCTACGGTTTCCACTGGAGGTATGTTGAATGTTTATGTAGAAACTTTTTCTCCTTTGACAAATGCTTTTCCAAGATTCCCCAAGACCACCATTTTGCCTGACAGGATCCTCGAGGATGAAGTGCCCACATCTCCAAGTGGTGATATTCGCCACTACTTGATTTGGTGGTGTGATCGTCAAGCTTCTGATGACTCTTGGCTACTTGAATCGGAGGTGGCTCTTTTGGATGATGCTCTTCTGTGCCGGTACATTCATGCAAACCCATCGGTGATAAGTACTTTTGAGCGAGGGAGGATTGATGGAGATGATGATCCCTGACATGTTGATGATGGTACCGACATTCTTATGGAAAATCTCTCGCCCTCTCCAACCAATGAATTGCGGTGTCGCAGAAAAATTCTTGATCGACGCTACAACCTCCGCCCTCGGTGCAAGACTTACTTTTGATGATTATCTTGCTTATGTTATATTTTTTTCCTTATTTTATTGATTTAAAATCTGGACTGTATTTATCCAGATTCTTTTTTTTAAGTTGGGCTGCGCATATCCCGGATTTTTGTTAGCCTTATATAAGGTTATGTGTTGATGAATTATTTAGCAATTAAATGAAAAGGAAACCCTAAAAATATGAAATCAGATTTCCCTCCCTCTCTTCACCTAGTGATTCGCCCACCTCTCTCCCCCTCTCCTCTCCAACTTCTAACAAAACAAAGGCCTCCCCCTAGAAGATTTCGGCTACACCAAGGATCCCCACATAGAGTTTTTGGCCAACCTTGATCTCTCCCACCTGGGGGATTTTCTGCCAAGTACAAGTTCTATTACAATGAAGAATCCTCTCTGGCATGAAGCGAGGAAGGCAA
The DNA here is from genome assembly GCA_039583875.1 of Platanthera guangdongensis. Taxonomy (NCBI): domain Eukaryota; kingdom Viridiplantae; phylum Streptophyta; class Magnoliopsida; order Asparagales; family Orchidaceae; genus Platanthera; species Platanthera guangdongensis. Next base: position 113,207,828 of record CM077155.1, on the reverse strand, counting down.
ACATATTTCTATCCGTTCAGTGTGGCTCTGGCGGACTCGTCGAAGCGTGATCCTCTTCCAAGGAATCATCTTTCGAGTGGGGTAACCAAAATCTCTAATCTTGTGTGCTCCCACCTAGATAAATCCTATGGTGGTTAACTTTTGCATTGTTTGCGATCTTAATTTCATCGTGGTTTTGGTCAAATCGATTATTATTGTTTTCTCTTGATCTATTTAAATTCATGAGGATTGACATATCTCGTTTTTTTTGTTGTGAGAGATCTACCATTTCCGAATCATTATTTTTTGGTGGATCTCTTTTGGTACAACACACACTCAAACAAAACGGGTATATCCTCTTTGCTTGAGAGAATATTGGCTCATAGCTTTTATATGATCTCTAAGGGTGTGGCGAACACGTATGTTAGAATTGGATTAATAATGTTGCAAATCGAATGGGCTGCATTTTACTTGTGTGATCGTAGAATTGGTACGTGAGAGAGTAGTTTGGTGTCTTTTTTCTATCTCAGTTCGTCAGGTGTCGAGCCTACATTAGCAACGAAAATAGATTCAGGAGAATCTGTATCTTGCTTTTAGCAATAAAACATATGTTTTGTCTTTCACCGTTGATGGTTCACCATAATGGCGAGATCGGTAGAACCCTTTTGCACCTCCAAGGCAAGATGTACGCAAGTCCTTATGCACATCCTAGGTGAGATGGATGTAAATCCTTCTACACCTCCCAGGCGAGACGGACAAAAATCCTTCTACAACTCCCATACGAGATGGATGAAAGTCCTTCTGCACCACCAAGGCGAGATGACAAAAGTCCATCAACAAGTTTCGGGCTAGATGAATTATGGTCTGTCTGCACCTCCCAGGCGAGGTAGACAAAGTTCCATCCACACCTTCACTTGGACGAACGCTAGTTTTCTTGAGGAGCGAATGAACAAGGATTCTTTGCCACCTCTGCGGACCCCGGTCCTCCTAAGACGCGAACAAATAAAGGTTCTTCTCCAGCACCACAAGGACGAACCCTAGTTCTCTTGAGGCACGAGTGAACAAAGGTTCTCTGACCCCTCCGTTTGTACGGACCCCGGTCCTCCTCATGAACAAACTAATAAAGGTTAATCACCCGCCCCATTAGGACGACTCTTGTCCTCCTCAGGAATGAATGAATAATGGATCTTCTCCACCTCCACTTAGATGGACCCCAGTCCTCCTGAAGTACGAATGAACAATGGTTATTCTCCCCCTCCATTCGGACAGGCTCTGGTCCTTCTCAGGAAGGAACAAATAAATGTTCTTTGCCCCCATTCAGTCGGGCAGACCCCAGTCCTCTTCAGGCAAGAACGAACAAAGGCTTTTCACCCCCCCCCCTTAATTTGTACGAACCTCGGTCCTCCTCAGGCACAAACAAATAAATGTTCTTTGCCACCTCCATTTAGATAGACCCTGCTTCTCCTTAGGTGCAAACGAATAAAGGTTCTTTGCCACCCTCACTCAGATGAATCTAAGTTCTCCCAAGACGTGAATGAATAATGGTTCTTTGCCTCCTCCATTCAGATGAAATCCAGTCTTCCTAAGGCACGAACAAACAAAGGTTCTTTGCCACCTCCACCCGTTCGAATGCATGTCCTCTTAAGGTGCGCACAAACAAAGGTACTTTACCACCTCATCCAATACGGACCCCGGTCCTCATGAGGCACGATCAAACAAAGGTTCTTCGCAATCTCCATTCATACGAACTCTGGTTCTCCTAAACACATGAACAAGGGTTCTTCGCCACCTCCATCTAGACAAAACCCGATTCACTTGAGGCACGAATGATGTTCCTTTGCCACCTCCATCCAGACAGACCTATGAGCTCCTAAAGGATAAATAATCGAACGGTCATCATAACTATTGTACGGAGGGACCCTGGTCCTCCTTAGGTAAAGACAAGTAAAGTCCCTTCAGAAGATCACATGCTCTCTCAAAACACATATTAACAGAGGCCCGGCGCCACCTCCCGAAACAAATAAACCTCAGAGTCTATATGGACCTCTTAGACAAGGGGACAAGTATCCTCTCACATTTAGCTTAATAAATTAGCTCCCTCCACTAACGCTCCCATACGATCACCAGCAAAAGCCCGCGCGATGCAAGAAACATAAAAATGTCAGACACTTCCAAACCATTGTAACGCATGTCATAACACTAAGTCACCCATAAGTAGGTGACATTGAGGAATGGTTCGGCGACTGCAGAGATCCTCCGCCCAATAACAATGGTGTGATCTTCACAACTTAAAATTGACACCCAATGGTAATCATATGCTTAGAACAAGTCGCAAGAAACACACAATAAGCAAGGCAAAAGCGCAAGAAGTCAACCCCAAGTCGAGATATACATACTTAGAAATATCTGTACTAGTCTCTTTGTGGTTTATGACCCAAGAAAATTTTGGGGCATTTGATAGGGATATCTCGCATGGTCTGTAACGTCCTGAATCGCTCTAGGCCCCTCGTGTGTGTTTTTGAGTCAGGAGGGTTGACTCGAGTCCTGAGAAGTGCAGGGAATTGGACTGCACTTGTGGAGAAGTGGAGAAATCAGTGCAGAGATACACGGGTAGTGGCACGGGTAGTGACATGGGTAGAGACACGGGTAGTGACACGGGTAGCGACACGGGTAGCGACACGGGCGTGTCCCTACCCGTGTGCGTCGAGTTGAGCTCGACGAGGCATGTCGAGATCGGCGAGCTGTGTCGACATCATGTGACACGGGTAGCGACACGGGCGTGTCACTACCCGTGTGTGTCGAGTTACACTCGACAGGACGTGTCGAGACTGACGAGCTGTGTCGACATCTGGTGACATGGGTAGTGACACAGGCGTGTCACTACCCGTGTGTGTCGAGTTACACTCAACGAGAGGTGTCGAGATCGACGAACTGCGCGTCGACTTCGAGGGATGAACATGACATGGGTAGAGACACGGGCGTGTCCCTACCCGTGTGCTCCAGTCGACGATTTTGATCGATCGTCGAGATGCAACCCGAGAAGGACACGGCCAAGGACACGGCCAGGAACACGACCGTGTCAAATATTTAACCGACATGGAAACTGTCATTGCCGCTTCGCCAGGCAGGACACGGGTAAGGACACGGCCTTGTCCCTACCCGTGTCACTTTTTATATATAAGGGGGAGAGAAAACCCTAGCCGTTTTCATGCTCATTTCATCCCCAATTTCCTGTGAGAACTCCTGGTGAGAGGGAAAACTGCTGGAGCAAGTTCTACCGGAGGAGATCCGCCATCGCCATGAAAGAGAATATGCCGCCAAGGAGAACTACGAGATCCATGGCCGGAAATGGTGGTACCGCTGGAGCCAATGTGAGTTTCCTACCCTCTCCCTTGGTGCTAGATCTATAGTTATTTTCCTAGGAGAGACATCGGCTCAAGAGAGTCTTGATGGAGAGAAGAAGTCTTCTAGGTTTGGCCATGCTAGGACTTGTGTTCTAGATTTTAGATCTATTCAACCACTCTCTTCTTCTATGTGATGATTGAGGATAGTTTCGTGAAGAATATTGGCCTCTTGAGGTTGAATAAGGGTGGAGGAAATTCTGGAATGATTTGGGAAGATCTCCTTGAGGAGGAAGATGAACCGATGTCGTTCATTCCGCCTTAAGATGTGCGCAGAATCTGTATTCTGCGCGCAGCGAGCTTCGTGGCCATTTGTAGTTGTGATATGACCAGATCTGGGCTTTAGGCTAAACACGAAAGTTGAAGCCCTTAAAAATACCTTTCCAACGAATGGTTGCACGACATCTGGAGAAGTCGGTAGCCACGGGAAAGTCTAAACGAAAATGGTGTTCAATAAATCCCGTATGCAGAAACTGTGTTTTGTACGCAGCGGACTTCAAGTCCGATTTCAAATAGGATAATATCAAATCTGGGTTGAGATCTGAATACGAGAGTTGTAGACCACGGAAAGACCTTTCCATCGTGGGGTTACACGACTTCACCGGATTCATGTAGCTTCGGGAATCTCCGGTCGAATTTGCTATCCAGATTCAACCTGCCCCTAAATTCTGGGCTTAATGGAAAATGGATTTTGATTCGGTGGAATTAATAATGCAAGATACTTGCCTTGGATGAACCCTTATGATTAATCATTTGTTGCATGATTGAAGTAGCTTATTATTCAGATTTCATATTATCAAATTGTGAAACAATCTTATTTAAACGAATTGAATTGGTAGGAATTGAAATATTGATAATTGTGCACTTCATGTTTAAATTATGACATTATCAAATGGAAAGTGTGATAGATCTTATATGCGCATCATGTTTATATTACATTGCCATCATTTGGGAAGTCATATAGATGTATAGATTACGGCCATGGATATGTTTGATTAATGAAATGAGTCTAGTAGACCAATACTTAGAGCGTCGTCTCCCTACGGGTTGTATTGTGAAGGGATGTAAGTGCGGTTTTGACCGCCACTTATTTTGGTTGTGTTGAGATAAGGTGTGGATGGATGGTTGGGCTGTGTCCTCGTGTTTACTTCCGAGACCCCTTTCATGTTATGTTGATGTGGTATTTGCATGTGGTGTGAGTCGACACGCGATGTCGTAATCCTGGGTTAAGGATAGTGTGGCAGGTCTACGGGCTCGCCAGTCGTCACACCGACGGGAGTTGGCAGTTAGACTTGGTCGGTTTGGGCTGTGTCCTCGGTGTTCACGTCCCGAGGCCCCTCCGGCCATGTGAACGGTTGGGTTGTGTCCTCGTGCTTTCCTCCGAGGCCCCTTCCGGGTCACGCAAGGCCAGTTCGGGCTGTGTTCTTGGTGCACATCTACCCAAGACCCTGCTGGGCCATAGTACGCATGGGCTCCGCTGTTGTGTTCTTAGCGTTGATGCGTACAGAGGCCTAGGTAAAGTAGTGTGATACCCGCCTAGTAGTAGAAGTGCCTGTTCTACTGTCACCGCCTGGCCACGGCGGCTGATGCCTGAGAGGTTAGCTACCTGCTCGAAAAGTGGGAACTATAGTCTGTGTCGACATAGCAATTGCATGAGTGTGCATGGGTGAGTTATTGCATAGCATTCGTAGCATTTCATAACATTGTGCAACAAGATCCTCATCATATAAGTTTGTATGGGCACTCTTATACGATGAGTTACTGTATGTAACCCGATCATTAACTTATAAGTTTGTATGGGCATTCTTATAAGTTAAGTTACTTTCGTGCTGTAGATTTCCTTACACCTGTTGTTATATGATGTTAGCTTGTAGAACTGCTAGATTATACATTATATTCATGTACCTTGCCACCTGCTTATATTCCTTACTTGCATACTTGTTATATACTATACTCTTATTCCTTTTCTCCTCTCGGTGCCGAGGAGTCGTCGAGGGAGCGGATGTGAAACCACTTTGTCGTTTAGACTAACGGTTGCTACGTCTTCCTTTTTAGGAGGTCACGCCGCAGGTAGAGCAGCCGCAGACTACGCAGCAGGACAGCCAGGCCAGGACGAGTGGGCCTGATGTGACGGTGCCGTCGATACCGTCGGTTACTGATGTTAGTATTTTGATTAATCTGATGTAGCCCGTTTGGGCAATGATTACTTGTACTCTGATATTTTGTAGAAGCATGTTTAGCTTCTCATTATTTCATGTTTTGGACATTATATACTTAGTGTGGATTTTTACTTCTCTTGCTTATTTATTTGGTTGGGTTGGCATTTATATTGATATGGTTGTAGCCGGCGGAATAGGCATTTTGTGGTACAGGTTAGCCCGTGTGCTAATGCTACCGCAAGGCGGCTGTTCCGTGCATAAGACTCCCCCTTCGTGCCGTGTTTTGGAATCCGGGGAGGAGGGGTCTTACAAATGGTATCAATTTGCCATGATCTTCAACTAAGAAGTCATTCAACAATGGTGCCACCCCCGTTTGGTTAGTCAGTTTGGGGACAAACTGACTTAGCGGAAGCAGTGGTGTGCCCATATGTAATTCACATTAAGTTTGTCTAACTTTGACCTTAAGTTTAGCCAACCTGACCACAAATTTGTCGTGTATGTGTAGGTTCCACTACATGTTGAGCCAATGGGGGGTACTCCTACCCCTCCCATACCCACTCAGTTCCAACAGTCTGAGTTGGGGCAGACGCTCACCGCCATTCTTGATGCTTTTAAGGCACAGCAGGCTCCGGTGCAACAACAGGCCCCGAGCTCCAACTGGCTGAGCACCTTACGGGCTCTCTCCCCTCCAGTCTACCTTGGGACGGAGTCAGCCGTTCGTACAGAGGAATGGCTAGACACGGTACATGAGTTGTTGGCTTGTATCCGTTGCCCGGCCAACATGGCAGTGACGTTGGCAGTGTCCGTCTTGGACTTACATGCGAAGAGGTGGTGGAAGTCCCTCATGGGCTCTACCTTCCAAGGCCGGATCTACACAGAGATAAGTTGGAGTGAATTCTCGGGTGTTTTCTTGGAGCACTTTATACCAACATCGGCCCGAGATGAGCTTGAGCAGAGGTTCCTTCTACTAAAGCAGGGATCAAAGTCGGTTACAGAATACCAGCGGGAATTCCAGCATCTCGCAAGGTTTGCGGATTCTTATGAGTTGGATGACATATGTTATGTCAAGCGCTTCTATAAAGGGCTGCGAGATCCCTTAAGGCAGTCCCTTTTGTTTATAGCGGATGGTAGCTTGGCGGAGATCATTGATATGGCGAAAAGACTGGAGGCGGACCACTGGGGATGTAGTAAGAGGCCTGCGGAGGACGTGATGGAAGCCGGCCCAAGTAATAGAAGGAGGCGGGAATTCAGAGGAGGAAGAGGTTATCAAAGAGGTGGAGGGCGTGTCCACCGAAACTATAGGGTGGAGCATCCAGTTCCGCAGCCGCCTGCGTTGCCTCCACCCCCACAGCCTCAGCATTTTCAACAACCTGAAGGGCGTCGTGGTCTGGTGTGCTTCGAATGCAACCAGCCGGGCCACATCCGGCATTTCTGCCCGCAGTTATATGGGAATTCCCTGTTGGGTTTCTCTATGAGGATGGCGCAACACTTGTGCACGCAGCGGAAGAATAAAAACATCAAGAAAACCCAAAAGAGATGGGATCGGGCCATGGTAGTTGAATCAAGAAGTTAACATACAACTAGGCAAAAATTACCTCGGTGGCGTTGAGTCACAACTCAACGGAGATGCTCCAAGCTTCGTATTCTTGCTGGTGGCGAGTTCTACGCGGAATGATGTCCACGTCTCTGCAGAAATCCACACGAGCGGGAGAACACCGATCTTTCCGTCGCACGGATAATCGGGAAGGAGAGTGACCGCACCTTGCTTTCCCACGGACTGCTAGGTCCGCGCCAGGGATAGCAACGCCAGTGACGATCGTCGGAGAGGAGGAAGTCGACGGAGCGAGCACAGCGGCGGCGGAACACGTCCGTCGGCGGCGGGATTCGGGATCGGCAGAATGAACGAAGAAATCGCGGAACACTTCTGTCGCGGGATTCGATCGGTTAGAGATAATACCCGAAAACCCTAAGTATCTATTTATACCAAAGGCATAAATAGACTTAGGAATATCGCTATCCGCAGACCACCCAGAAAATCAGGGTTCCAGAATCGGCGAGAATCACATAGCAGATTCGGCGAGAATCAGTCGGCGAGAATCACCTAGGATCGGCGAGAATCAGAGTACAATACTCGACGATTCACGTCGATACACGTCGATCGTCGAGAATCAGTCAGCGAGTATCACCTAGGATCGGCGAGAATCAGAGTACAATACTCGACGATTCTCGTCGACCCGCGTTCGACGATACTCGTCGACTCACGTCGACCCGCGTTCGACAATACTCGTCGACACTCGACGATTCTCGTCGACCCGCGGTCGACGATACACGACGATTCTCGTCGACCCTCGGTCGACTATACTTACCAATCCTTCAAGGCAACATTTGCTCAACCCGATGATCCTTTAAGGCAACACTTTGCCCATAACCCCATTCAGGTCGGTGATTGGTAACCTTTACCAACACAGTCAATCATCCAACTTCTCCACATCTCTTATGTGCGACCCTGCAGGCTCATATCGCGTTGGCAGTGAGATTACATGTTTGACCACTTCTAGATCACCATGGTAACTCCAACAGTCTCCCACTTGATCTTGAAAGTATCAAACCAAAAACCTCACAAATAATGAGCGGCATCTAGCAATGCATCATTGCTCCCCAAGCAATAAGAGTTTATAACTCATAAGCCTTTATGACCAATGTATCAGCGTTGTCTTTGTCCCTTTGTCCCTTACATCCGGAAAGAACTAGAGGCATGGACCGTATCACCCTCGTAATAGCTCAATCCAAGTTTCTTGATCCAGGACGGACTTCCAGATAATGGTGAGTCCAATATCACATATTGACTCAACCAAGCATGGCCATGCATTTCTCAGTCCAGTTGCATCAAGGGGCCCATGGATGCAACTCCTCTCATACAGGAGGACAAATCCCATATCTGCTCACACACAAACACCCAAATGATTCGTAACATGCCCAACAACCACCCTTATCATCAACCTTTCTCAAGGAAGACTTTAGATGGCATCAAAGCACGCTCTTCCTCACTTGATGAATGCTGTGACTTCAGGTCAAAGGACCATAACACCATTGTCAATTGAGACCTACTCATGACACGATTGGATGACAATCCACAGAGTAGTCTCAGGTTGGGTCTGTCCAGTACAACTTGTTCACTAACAAGTACCCACGTGATGACTTGATATCGCAATATCATGACCTGTGAGAACCGGTCATCAGTCAGCGCACGTGCTAGCCTTCATGTACCATCATCACCCTTAGCTTCTATGATGATACTCGACCAGGGACCTTTTAAGAATGAAGCTTCAAATAAATCATAGGCTCTCACATTCAAGTACGTCCCATGGAAGCGAACATCCTAAGGGTATCTATTATGTTAACATTTAACTATCATATAGAAAAACTCATAATAAAAGAACTTGCCATTAATTGTAAGAGAAAAACTTGGTACACTGTTCATCATATGAACAAATAGCCAACAAAATACATGTTTACATGCAATCCACAAGATTCTCACTAGAGTTTATCATTTAGGTATCGTATACCCATCGATCTAGTTTAACCATCATTCTTTCTCTGCGCGAGAGGCTTTGTCAGTGGATCCGCAATATTCTCCTCAGTCGGCACTCTGCAAATGTTCACATCTCCTCGTTCGACAATCTCACGAATAAGATGAAACCGCCGAAGTATGTGCTTGGAGCGCTGATGGGATCTAGGTTCCTTAGATTGTGCAATTGCACCATTGTTATCACAGTAGAGAACTACGGGACCAACAATGCTAGGAACTACATCAAGCTCGCCGATGAATTTCCCAATCCATACAGCCTCCTTCGCCGCATTAGATGCGACGATATACTAAGCCTCTGTTGTAGAATCAGCAACTGTCCCTTGCTTGGAACTCTTCCAGCTCGCAGCTCCTCCATTCAGGCAAAACACAAAACCTGACTGAGACTTGGAGTCGTCTCTATCAGTTTGGAAGCTAGCATCCGTGTAACCACTTACAACGAGCTTTTCCTCTCCACCATACACCAAGAACGCATCCTTAGTCCTTCTCAAGTACTTCAGGACATTCTTGACTGCAATCCAGTGACACTCATCGGGGTCTGACTGATACCTGCTAGTCATGCTCAAAGAAAAGGAGACGTCGGGTCGAGTACATAACATCGCGTACATGATTGATCCAATTGCCGAAGCATATGGAATCAACTTCATGCGGTCCTTATCTTCACAAGACTTTGGACACTGGTCCTTAGAGAGATTCACACCATGAGACATGGGCAAAAATCCTTTCTTGGACTCAAGCATGTTGAACCACTTCAACACATTTTCGATGTACGTACTCTGGGTCAAACCCAGCAACTTCTTCGATCTATCTCTATAGATCTTAATACCGAGTATATAAGTCGCTTCACCCAAATCCTTCATTGAAAAGCAGTTCCCTAGGTTGTTCTTAACAACTTTCAGGGTAGGAATGTCATTCCTAATCAACAGTATGTCATCTACATACAATATCAGGAAGACAACAATGCTCCCACTGATTCGCTTGTAAACACAAGGCTCATCTTCATTCTTGATGAAACCAAACTCTTTGATTTTCTCATCAAAACGAAGATTCCAACTTCGAGAGGCCTGTTTCAGTCCATAGATGGACTTATTCAGCTTGCATATTTTAGTGGCTTCATCTGGGGATACAAAACCCTCGGGTTGTGTCATATACACTTCCTCAAGGAGGTTTCCATTAAGGAAAGCCGTTTTGACATCCATCTGCCAGATCTCGTAGTCGTAATACGCAGCAACAGCAAGCAATATCCTTATGGACTTTACCATGGCAACAGGGGAAAAGGTCTCATCATAGTCAATACCATGAATCTGCTTGAAACCCTTAGCCACCAGTCGCCCTTTGAATGTCTGTACATTCCCATCCATGTCGGTCTTCTTCTTGAAGACCCACTTGCACCCTATGGGTCGTACCCCTTCAGGTGGTTCCACCAAGTTCCAAACTTGGTTTGCATACATGGAATCCATTTCGGATTTCATAGCCTCAAGCCATTTGTCGGAGTCCGGTCCATCCATAGCCTCTTGGTAGGTTGCTGGTTCATCATCATGATCCATAAGCAACACATTACCTATTTGAGACACGAGAAATCCATATCTCTTAGGCTCAAACCTCGGTCTACCATATCTACGTAGGACTTGTGTTCCTTGAGCAGGTTCTCTAGCTACAACACCTTGTAGTCCTGTCTCAGAATCCTATTCCGGTTCATTCACTACATGTGGTTCTTGAACTTCTTCAAGCTCTACCTTTTCAGTCTTTCTTGATAAGAACTCTTTCTCCAAGAAGACACCAGTCCTTGCAACAAACACTTTGCCCTCAGACGGTAGGTAAAAGTAATACCCTTTCATTTCCTTAGGATATACCACAAGATAACATTTATCCGATTTGGGGTCCAGCTTGTCAGGCATTTGACGTCTCACGTATGCCTCACAGCCCCAAATTTTAATGAACGACATATTAGGATGCTTCCCATTCCATATCTCATATGATGTCTTCAGAACCGTTTTCATTGGAGCGCGATTCAATGTCATTGCAGCAGTCTCTAAAGCAAAACCCCAAAAGGAAACATGCAAGTCTGCATGACTCATCATCGAACGTACCATGTCTAACAGAGTGCAATTTCTCCTCTCAGACACACCATTATGTTGTGGTGTTCTAGGTGGAGTGAGCTGTGATACAATACCACACTCTTTCAGATGATCACGGAACTCATGACTCAGGTATTCGCCACCTCGATCAGATCGGAGTGCTTTAACCCTTTTACCCAACTGGTTTTCTACTTCATTCTTGAACTCTTTGAACTTTTCAAAGGTCTCGGATTTGCACTTCATAAGATACACATATCCGTATCTACTGAAATCATCAGTAAATGTAACAAAGTAGAAATACCCACCTCTAGCCTTGGAACTCATGGGTCCGCATACATCACTATGTACAACACCCAAGAGATCCTCAGCCCTCTCAGTATAACCAGTGAAAGAAGCTTTAGTCATCTTGCCTAACAAACAAGATTCGCATCGCTCAAATGATTCATAATCAAATGAGTCCAAAAGTCCATCTCTATGGAGCTTGGATATGCGCTTCTCGTTGATATGGCCCAAACGACAATGCCAGAGAAATGTAGGGTTCGAGTCATTTGTTCTTAGTCTTTTATTATTTTCTACATTACAGATCAGATGGTCCAAGTTCAAAACATAAAGACCATTAAACAATTGGGCTACAGCATAACAAACATCATTCTTAAATATAGAACAACAGTTGTTCTTAATTATAAAAGAAAATCCAATCATGTCCAAACATGAAATAGATATAATGTTTCTAGTTATGGCCGGAACAAAATAACAATTATCTAGTTCTATTACAAGCCCACTGGGCAAAGAAAGACGGTAAACCACTACGGCTACAGCAGCAACTCTTGCTCCATTACCGATGCGGAGGTCCACCTCCCCTTTACTCAGCAATCTTCTCCTTCTCAGTTCCTCCCTTCATTTTCTGTAAACCTTCAATGTACGAAGGACAGTTCCTCCTCCAATGACCAGCCTTGCCACAGTGGTGGCATTTCCCTTCCTTCACCGTGCTTTTCTTTTTCATCAGTGCAGAAGACTTGGGCTCAAGATATGACTTAGGTCCCACCTTCGTCTTCTTAGAGCCCTTGGCCTTGCCCTTGCCCTTATGCACCATCAGTATGGGGCTGGCAGGCTTGGCCTTCTTCATATTGATTTCGGCAGTTCTCAACATGCCTAGGAGTTCGGGCAGTGTCTTGTCTATTTCATTCATGTTGTAGTTCAAGACGAACTGCTCATAACTGTCCGGCAACGATTGCAGGATCAGATCTGTGGCCAACTCTTGACCAAGAGGAAAACCCAGCCTTTCAAGGTTCTCTATATACCCAATCATCTTGAGTACGTGAGTCCCTACTGAGTCTCGAACTCCCATCTTGCACTGAAACAACGCTTTTGTGACGTCGAACCTCTCTTGACGAGCCTGCCCTTGAAACATTTTCTTGAGATGCTCATCAATCTCCTTGCACCCCATGTTCTCATGTTGCTTCTGAAGCTCAGAGTTCATAGTGGCAAGCATAAGGCATTCGACATCTAAAGCATCATCAGTATACTTCTTATAAGCATCCTTCTCAGCACGGGAAGAGTTCCCGGTCGGCACCTCGGGGGCTTCTTCTTCCAAGACATAGAGCTTTCGCTCTTGCCTGAGAACAATTCTCAGGTTCCTGTACCAGTCCATATAATTAGTCCCACTGAGCTTATCCTTCTCAAGGATGGCTCTCAGAGACAACGTGGAGTGTGAAACACTTGCCATGGAATTCTACAACAATTTATGCAGAATAAAATCAGTACCAAAATTTCAAATACAATTTATTTTAATTTGGACTTCAATTAAAACACTCCCACTATTTTATTCGAAATGATAGCCCTCACTAACAATTCGGAGAGTTCATGCGAGCTACTCTCTTAGTGGACAAGATCCATATTTCACCAACACAATGAGTCAGCTTTGGCTTTCCTCTCACGATGCGGTTATTTAGGTAGGCAACGCTTGCCAATTGCATCCTCATGCAATTCTTGTATGGTTGGTGAATAACTCCTTACTCGCATCCATCATATGGTGCATGCCAACCCTATGCCTCTAGGCACTCAACCTTTGAGGTCACCTAGTTAAGCTGGACCCGATGTCGACAGTGGGATATCACAATTATCCGCTCGCACCCTTACCAAGATAGATTAATGCACCTTGCTTTGGCAAGCCCACACTTCATAGATCGAGGCAGGAAGAGTGTCATCCATCAGAAGGCATCCAAACACTTAATATTTGATGAAGGGATTTTGATTATAGGTTAAGAGTTAACCATGATCAACATTTGATCAATGTGCACATCCAAAGAAAAACAATTTTTCTAAAACCACATGCATCCCTTATGTGCACATCCTGACACCATCAACATTTGATAGAAGAAAGGGCTAAATCTGAACATCCGAAAACTTCCAAATCCTCAGATTTACATGCATTGGACAAAAGCAAAGACAACTCAAATTAAAGCAGTAGACAAGCTCATCTCTCTATGTTGGATTCAAAATCCAAAACAAACTCGAGGGATGGTTACTGCTAAGGAGACTACAATTTCTAACAATTAGAAATTTCCACGAAATCCCAGACGTTCGTGGCGCGGTGCCAAGACTAAATATAGACATTTAGAACACTTCTAAATCCCTAGGTTTACACGCACTGGAATAACAAAACTTCCAATACAACAATCATGGCCGCAACCTCGCTTTGATACCACTGTTGGGTTTCTCTATGAGGATGGCACAACACTTGTGCACGCAGCAGAAGAATAAAAACATCAAGAAAACCCAAAAGAGATGGGATCGGGCCATGGTAGTTGAATCAAGAAGTTAACATACAACTAGGGGCAAAAATTACCTCGGTGGTGTTGAGTCACAACTCAACGGAGATGCTCCAAGCTTCGTATTCTTGCTGGTGGCGAGTTCTACGCGGAATGATGTCCACGTCTCTGCAGAAATCCACACGAGCGGGAGAACACCGATCTTTCCGTTGCACGGATAATCGGGAAGGAAAGTGACCGCACCTTTCTTTCCCACGGACTGCTAGGTCCGCGCCAGGGATAGAAACACCAGCGACGATCTCCGGAGAGGAGGAAGTCGATGGAGCGAGCACGGAGGCGGCGAAACACTTCCGTCGGCGGCGGGATTCGGGATCGGCGGAACGAACGAAGAAATCGCGGAACACTTCCGTCGCGGGATTCGATCGGTTAGAGATAATACCCGAAAACCCTAAGTATCAATTTATACCAAAGGCATAAATAGACTTAGGAATATCGCTATCTGCAGACCACCCAGAAAATCAGGGTTCCAGAATCGGCGAGAATCACATAGCAGATTCGGCGAGAATCAGTCGGCGAGAATCACCTAGGATCGGCGAGAATCAGAGTACAATACTCGACGATTCACGTCGATACACGTCGATCGGCAAGAATCAGTCGGTGAGTATCACCTAGGATCGGCGAGAATCAGAGTACAATACTCGACGATTCTCGTCGACCCGCGTTCGACGATACTCGTCAACTCACGTCGACCCGCGTTTGATGATACTCGTCGACACTCGACGATACTCGTCGACCCGCGGTCGACGATACATGACGATTCTCGTCGACCTTCGGTCGACTATACTTACCAATCCTTCAAGGTAACATTTTCCCAACCCGACGATCCTTTAAGGCAACACTTTGCCCATAACCCCATTCAGGTCGGTGATTGGTAACCTTTACCAACACAGTCAATCATCCAACTTCTCCACATCTCTTATGTGCGACCCTGCAGGCTCATATCGCGTTGGCAGTGAGATTACATGTTTGACCACTTCTAGATCACCATGGTAACTCTAACACGCCCCTCCTGCTCTCCCTCCTGCTCTCCCTCCTGCTCTTCCTCCAGCAGCTCCACGAGGGCGGGGATATATGCGTGGTTGAGGACGAGGACCTCCAAGAGGAAACCCCGGACCGGTCCGGGATCAGGTGTACGCGCTTGACATGGCGCAGGAACGGAACCCCCAAGATGTGATTGCAGGTATGATTTAATTAATTTACATATTTGCATGGTTTAACTTGAATTGATTAGAACTTACTAGACACTAGAAATAAGTTTTGGTTGTTGGTACTTAGGCACTGTGATTATTGGCGGGAAGACGGCTTATGCGTTGTTCGATACTGGTGCCTCACACTCCTTTGTGTCCGAGGATTTCATAAAAGACGTGGAGGGTGTACAGTACTTCACTGGCATAGCTCGACGTGTACGCCTTCCGGACGGCTCGGAGATGATCGCGACCGCCAAGTCCGAGTTGGAGTTATTTATTGATGGGAAGGCCTTTGATACACCGGCCACGGTTCTGAGAATGCCGGAGTTCGACATCATTTTGGGCATGGCATGGATGAACTGGCACTTCGCGAGGATCGACTGCGCGGAGAAGCGGATCTATGTGAGACATGGAGACTCTGACGTCATCTTCCAAGGTATTGGCTTCGCGCCTCTCATGATGTTATCTTCCATCCAGGCTGTAAAAGCCAATATGAAGGGGGACGAGGTCTTCATGATCTGGTTCGAGTTGAAGGAAGAAGCATTGGAATTAAAGGATGTACGAGTAGTGCGGGATTTTCCCGAGGTATTTCCTGAGAAGCTGCCAGGATTGCCCCCTCATAGAGAGGTTGATTTCCAGATTAATCTAGTACCAGGTGCCAAACCTGTATCCAAGGCTCTGTACAGAATGGCCCCGAAAGAACTTGCGGAATTTAGAGTTCAACTACAGGAACTAGTGGATTCAGGGTTCGTTCGCCCCAGTTCATCACCATGGGGAGCTCCTGTGTTGTTCGTGAAGAAGAAGGATGGAACCCTGCGGTTGTGCATAGATTATCGTGAACTCAATCGGTTGACGGTGCGTAACACCTATACACTACCTCGGATCGACGAGTTATTCGATCAACTAGTGGGAGCACACTGGTTTTCCAAACTGGATTTGCGCTCTGGATACTATCAGTTGAGGATTCGAGAAGGGGACATCTAGAAAACGACATTCAGTTCGAGATATGGTTTGTATGAGTTCACAGTAATGCCGTTTGGGCTCACAAATGCCCCTTCGGCCTTCATGAGCCTGATGAACAAGGTGTTTGAACCATATTTGGACATCTTCGTCATTATTTTCATCGACGACATCTTGGTCTACTCAAAGACGGAGGAGGAGCATGTCGAGCACCTGACCTTGGTTTTGAAGAAATTGAAGGAGCACGCCTTGTATGCCAAGTTTAGCAAGTGTGAATTCTTGCTTAAGGAGGTTGCCTTCTTGGGGCATGTGATCAGTGGAGCAGGATTAGCAGTGGATCCAGCAAAGGTACGGGCCGTGAAGGAGTGGTCGCCCTTGAAGTCGGCGGCCGATGTACGAAGCTTTCTTGGACTTTTTTGGCTACTACCGCAAGTTTGTGAAATGATTTTTCAAGATTGCCCTTCCTCTTACCTCCTTGACGAAGAAGGGGGTGCCATTTGAGTGGACACCTCAATGTGAAACGACATTTCAAGAGTTGAAGGATAGGCTTACCTCCGCCCCCATCCTTGCACTTCCGTCGGGGAAGGAAGGATTCCAAGTTTACACGGACGCATCATATCAAGGGATGGGAGCGGTATTGATGCAGCACGGGCACGTGATCGCATATGCTTCAAGAAAGTTAAAGAAACATGAAATTAATTACCTGGTCCATGATTTGGAGTTGGGAGCAGTGGTGTTCGCTTTGAAGGTCTGGAGGCATTACCTATGTGGCGTACACTGCGAGATCTTTTCCGATCACAAGAACTTGAAGTATGTCCACACTCAGAAGGAGTTGAACCTGAGACAACAACGGTGGTTGGAATTTCTATGCGACTATGAGTTCACCATGAACTACCACCACGGGAAAGCGAACTCGGTAGCCGATTCCTTGAGCAGAAAAGCGCCAGGCTCTAGCCCAGAGTCTCGGTTGATGAGTATGGAGTTGGCTCGGATGATCGAGGAAATGGAAATTACTCTAGTATTCAAGGGTCCTTCGTCAGAGTATATGGAGTATTTGGCCAGCATGAGCATAGTTTGTGATATCCGGGACCGGATTCGGGTGGAGCAAGGAATGGATGCGGCCTTGGCCCCGGCAATCAAGGCAATTAAAGATGGGACCACTGATGAGTATACATTAAAAGACGGCCTCGTTTATTTTCGTGGCCGGCTCTATATTCCCAAGGGCGGCAAAATCCGGGAGGATATCTTGAGAGAGGCACATTGCTCTCAATATTCAGTGCACCCGGGTATTGCTAAGATGTACGTCGGCTTACGAAAGACCATGTGTTGGCAGGGAATGAAGAAGGATGTTCGCTACTATGTTACACATTGCGAAGCTTGCCAAAGAGTGAAGGTCGAGTGTAAGAGTCCCGGTGGTTTGTTGCAGTCGTTGCCCATCCCTGAATGGAAGTTCGAGGATATCTCCATGGACTTTGTCCATGGGCTACCTCGCTCACGCTCCGGGAATGATTCGGTGTGGGTTATTGTGGATCGACTGACAAAGGTGGCCCGGTTCATTCCAATGAAGAAGGAAGCACACGGGGATGTTTTGGTACGCTTATTTGTGGAGAAGTTCGTGCGGTTTCATGGCATGCCCAAGACAATTATTTCGGATCGGGATGGTCGGTTTACTTCCAAGGAGTGGAAGGCAGTGCAGGCGTATTTGGGCTCGCGCCTAACCTTTAGTACTGCATTCCACCCACAGACGGACGGGCAGTCTGAATGGACCATCAGGACACTGGAAGATTTATTGAGGTTATGTGTGCTGGACAGAGGAGAGCCATGGGAAAGTCTCTTGCCACTAAAGGAATTCTCCTATAATAATAGCCATCAGGCGAGCATCGGCATGGCGCCCCATGAAGCCCTTTACGGAAGAAGGTGCAGGACTCCCTTGTCTTGGGTGCAAGATGAAGATCCGAAGGCATTGGGAAACGAATACACAGATGATACTGATGCGGCGGTCAGATTGATACGGGATTGCATGTTGGAGGCTCAAAGTCGACAGGCGAAATATTACAATAAAAAGCACCGGATGGTGGAGTTCCGAGTGGGCGAAAAAGTGTTTCTCAAGATTCGGCCGATGCATGGTGTGTCGCCTGTACGTGGGGTGAAAAAGCTCAACCCAAGGTATGTTGGCCCTTATACTATACTAGAAAGGATCGGCCCGTTGGCCTATCGGTTGGAGTTACCACCAGAACTAGAAAATCTCCACG
This sequence comes from Platanthera guangdongensis, assembly GCA_039583875.1. Classification (NCBI taxonomy): domain Eukaryota; kingdom Viridiplantae; phylum Streptophyta; class Magnoliopsida; order Asparagales; family Orchidaceae; genus Platanthera; species Platanthera guangdongensis. Next base: position 113,189,395 of record CM077155.1, on the reverse strand, counting down.
ACGTGTTCCATGTGTCATCGCTTCGAAAAGCAATGTTGCGGCCGGACCAGTATATTCCCACTACTGATGGTGCAGTGGCATCAGATAGGTCTGTGCGACTAGAGCCGGTGCGGATTGTTGACAGCGAGACAAGAACTTTACGCCGCAAAAGTGTACCCTTGGTGAAGGTGCTATGGTCGAATCATGGGAATGAGGAGTACACGTGGGAGCCAATGGATTTGATGCAGCAACGCTAACCGGAGTTGTTTGCTCAAGATAATCTTATTTAAAAGCATATGTTAAATTTCCTGTTATGCATTTCTCCCCTCAGCATAAGCCTGATTTCGGGGACGAAATATTTTAATTTTTTTATAGGATTTGTAACGTCCCGAATCGCTCTAGGCCCCTCGTGTGTGCTTTTGAGTCAGGAGGGTTGACTCGAGTCCTGAGAAGTGCAAGTAATTGGACTGCACTTGTGGAGAAGTGGAGAAATCAGTGCAGAGAGACACGGGTAGTGACACGGGTAGTGACACGGGTAGAGACACGGGTAGTGACACGGATAGCGACACGAGTAGCGACACGGGCATGTCCCTACCCGTGTGCGTCGAGTTGAGCTCGACGAGGCATGTCGAGATCGGCGAGCTGTGTCGACATCATGTGACACGGGTAGCGACACCGGCGTGTCACTACCCGTGTGTGTCGAGTTACACTCGACAGGACGTGTCGAGACTGACGAGCAGTGTCGACATCAGGTGATACGGGTAGTGACACGGGCGTGTCACTACCCGTGTGTGTCGAGTTACACTCGACGAGAGGTGTCGAGATCGACGAACTGCGCGTCGACTTCGAGGGATGAACATGACACGGGTAGAGACACGGGCGTGTCCCTACCCATGTGCTCCAGTCGACGATTTTGATCGATCGTCGAGATGCAACCCGAGAAGGACACGGCTAAGGACACGGACAGGAACACGGTCGTGTCAAATATTGAACCGACATGGAAACTGTCGTTGCCGCTTCGACAGGCAGGACACGGGTAAGGACACGGCCGTGTCCCTACTCGTGTCACTTTTTATATATAATGGGGAGAGAAAACCCTAGTCGTTTTCATGATCATTTCATCCCCAATTTCCTGTGAGAACTCCTGGTGAGACGGAAAACTGCTGGAGCAAGTTCTACCGGAGGAGATCCGCCATCGCCGTGAAAGAGAAGATGTCGCCAAGGAGAACTACGAGATTCATGGCCGGAAATGGTGGTACCGCTGGAGACAATGTGAGTTTCCTACCCTCTCCCTTGGTGCTAGATCTATAGTTATTTTCCTAGGAGAGACATCGGCTCAAGAGAGTCTTGATGGAGAGAAGAAGTCTTCTAGGTTTGTCCATGCTAGGATTTGTGTTCTAGATTTTAGATCTCTTCAACCACTCTCTTCTTCTATATGATGATTGAGGATGGTTTCGTGAAGAATATTGGCCTCTTGAGGTTGAATAAGGGTGGAGGATATTCTGGAATGATTTGGGAAGATCGCCTTGAGGAGGAAGATGAACCGATGTCGTTCATTCCGTCTTAAGATGCGCGCAGAATCTGTATTCTGCGCGCAACGAGCTTCGTGGCCATTTTTAGTTGTGATATGTCCAGATCTGGGCTTTAGGCTAAACACGAAAGTTGAAGCCCTTGATAATATCTTTCCAACGAATGGTTGCACGACTTCTGGCGAAGTGGGTAGCCACGGGAAAGTTTAAACGAAAATGGTGTTCAATAAATCCAGTATGCAGAAACTGTGTTTTGTACGCAGCGGACTTCAAGTCCGATTTCAAATAGGATAATGTCAAATCTGGGTTGAGGTATGAATACGAGAGTTGTAGGACACGGAAAGACCTCCCCATCATGGGGTTACCCGACTTCACCGAATTCTTGTAGCTTCGGGAATCTCCGGTCGAAGTTGCTATCCAGATTCAACCTGCGCCTAAATTCTGGGCTTAACTGAAAATGGATTTTGATTCGGTGGAATTAATAATGCAAGATACTTGCCTTGGATGAACCCTTATGATTAATCATTTATTGCATGATTGAAGTAGCTTATTATTCAGATTTCATATTATCAAATTGTGAAACAATCTTATTTAAACGAATTGAATTGGTAGGAATTGAAAGATTGATAATTGTGCACTTCATGTTTAAATTATGACATTATCAAATGGAAAGTGTGATAGATCTTATATGTGCATCATGTTTATATTACATTGCCATCATTTGGGAATTCATATAGATGAATAGATTACGGTCATGGATATGTTTGATTAATGAAATGAGTCTAGTAGACCAATACTTAGAGCATCGTCTCCCTACGGGTAGTATTGTGAAGGGATGTAAGTGCGGTTTTGACTGCCAATTGTTTTGGTTGTGTTGAGATAAGGTGTGGATGGATGGTTGGGCTGTGTCCTCGTGTTTACTTCTGAGGCCCCTTCCATGTTATGTTGATGTGGTATTTGCATGTGGTGTGAGTCGACACGCGGTGTCGTAATCCTGGGTTAAGGATAGTGTGGTAGGTCTACGGGCTCGCCAGTCATCACACCGACGGGAGTTGGCAGTTAGACTTGGTCGGTTTGGGCTGTATCCTCGGTGTTCACGTCCCGAGGCCCCTCCGTCCATGTGAACGGTTGGGCTGTGTCCTCGTGCTTTCCTCCAAGGCCCCTTCCGGGTCACGCAAGGCCAGTTCGGGCTGTGTTCTTGGTGCACATCTACCCAAGACCCCGCTGGGCCATAGTACGCATGGGCTCCGCTGTTGTGTTCTTAGCGTTGAGGCGTACAGAGGCCTAGGTGAAGTAGTGTGATACCCGCCTAGTAGTAGAAGTGCCCGTTCTACTGTCACCGCCTGGCCACGGCGGCTGATGCCTGAGAGGTTAGCTACCTGCTCAAAAAGTAGGAACTATAGTCTGTGTCGACATAGCAATTTCATGGGTGTGCATGGGTGAGTTATTGCATAGCATTCATAGCATTTCATAACATTGTGCAACAAGATCCTCATCGTATAAGTTTGTATGGGCACTCATATACGATGAGTTACTTTATGTAGACCGATCCTTAACTTATAAGCTTGTATGGGCATTCTTATAAGTTAAGTTACTTTCCTGCTGTACATTTCCTTACACCTGTTGTTATATGATGTTAGCTTGTAGAACTGCTAGATTATACATTATATTCATGTACCTTGCCACCTGCTTATATTCCTTACTTACATACTTATTATATACTATACTCTTATTCATTTTCTCCGCCTGATGTCGAGGAGTCGCCGGGGGAGCGGATGTGAAACCACTTAGTCGTTTAGACTAACGGTTGCTACGTCTTCCTTTTTAGGAGGTCACGCCGCAGGTAGAGCAGCCGCAGACTACGCAGCAGGACAGCCAGGCCAGGACGACAGGGCCTGATGTGACGGTGCCGTCGATACCGTCGGTTACTGATGTTAGTATTTTGATTACTCTGATGTAGCCTGTTTGGGCAATGATTAGCTGTACTCTGATATTTTGTAGAAGCATGTTTAGCTTCTCATTATTTCATGTTTTTGGACATTATATACTAAGTGTGGATTTTGACTTCTCTTGCTTTTTTATTTGGTTGGGTTGGCATTTATATTTATATGGTTGTAGTCGGCGGAATAGGTGTCTTGTGGTACAGGTTAGCCCGTGTGCTAATGCTACCGCAAGGCGGCTGTTCCGGGCATAAGACTCCCCCTTCGTGCCGTGTTTTGGAATCCGGGGAGGAGGGGTCTTACATGGTCTACGCGCGCGTGCGGCTACGTGTGGCCAACCCATACGGTCGTTACACATGCAACCATGTGGGGAAAGCCCTCACAACTGCACCCCGCATAGCGAAGCATGAGTGGTCATGCTCCTTGAGGCCGCACTACGCCCAAGCGCGATCTAGGCACGTGGCCCGCATGTCATCACCCGTAGTCGCCTCTGACTGCTGCCACCGCCTCCGGCCATCGCAGATTGTCGGCAGGCACCCTTCCGAAGCCACTTGAACCACCCTGGGGGCACTTTTGCCATTTTACTAAAATTGGTGATCCAGGTGACCAATATGGAGCGACGTTATTTGCCAGCAGAAATTCCGCCCTGGTGTAATTACCGATGAAACGGTCCAAAAACTATAAATAATCCACCATGCCAACATTTGAAAACATACAACTCCTGAGGCGACAGAGAGCTCTGAGTTTTTCCAACGAGATCGTGGGCTTAAGCCGATTATCCGCTTAGTAATTCGCTCTGCTTCTCATTTTCCACTAAGGCTACAACAAGCTTCAATTCATATCATTCTTCTCTTCGAGAGCGCTACCATTAAGGCTCCTCTTCATCTCGAGTGCTCCAACCAAGTCTCTATGTACTTAGAGATTTTTCTAGTCGGAACACTCCCATCCTGGTTTCGTGGACTTAACATTACTCCAAGGCTGGAACGCTTCCATCTAGGCTCCAAGAACTTCACCATGTTTGCATCATTCTTATGTACTTCGTACTTGTGATGGAGAGGTTGCATGTCGCCCTTCGAGAGAAACAACACAACTCTTGTAAACCCCAAGAACATAGTTGATTTTGGCTCGACACAGTTCCATTTACATGTTTTTTACCCTTTCCTGGTTTTCCACGTCAAAAAAAGCCTCTTGTCATTTGTTGTCATTTTATTTGACTGGTGCAATTCTGAGCTAAGGCGGTCTGATTCTCCGGACCGGAGAAAAAGCGAAGTGACCTGCAATAAATCTAATTAAAAAAGTTGTTCTTTGATTTGCATGATTTGAACAAAGTTGGAACATCGTTATAATACAGAAAATTTAGGGTATTTATATTGGAAGCCCTCCTATGGCTATCAACAGCTCAAATATAATAGTAACCCAACAAAGCAATATTTGCAGCCCACTAGATAATAGCAGCACAAATTTAATTTTTTTAAAAACATATTAATTTCATGATTATTATCAAGAAAAAAAACAAGATTTGCATATGTTGTTTATTCATCTTGAGAAGACTTATGATAGAGTTCCAAGAGAGATCTTATGGGAGAGTCTTAGAAAAGAATGGTGTAAATATATCATATATTGATGCAATCAAAGATATGTATACAAATCCAGTGACAAGGGTGAGGACTTCTGCAGGATTAAAGCAAAAATTCTCTATCAATGTTGGCTTACATTAAGGTTCAGCTTTAAGCCCTTATCTCTTTACCCATATCTTAGATGATCTCACCAGACATATCCAACAAGCAATACCTTGGTGTTTATTATTTGCGGAGGATATTGTTTTGGTTATGAGACACGCGAGGGTGTAAATGCAAAGCATGAATTTTGGTGAGTTACTTTAGGAAAGAAGAGTATTAGGTTGAGCAGGGCAAAGACGGAGTATATGGAGCTTAAATTTAGCATTAAAAGAAGGATAGGTGACTTTTTTATTAAGTTGGATGATTAAGATATTTCTCGTAGTGAGTGTTTTAAATATCATGGATCGAGAGTTAAAAATGACAGAGGTATTGATATGGTACATAAAATCCAAGCGGGTTGGTTGAAGTGGAGAGGCACATAAGTGATCTTTTGTGATCGTAAAGTACCACTAAAACATAAGGGCAAGTTTTACAGTACAACAATTAGACTCGCGATGCTCTATGGTTTTTAGTGTTGGACAGTGAATTGTCTACATGAGCAAAAAATTAGAGTTGTGTTGATAAGAATTCATAGGTGGATGCGTGGACACATGAGATTGGATAAAATTAGGAATGAAAGTATCAAGGAAAAGACAGGAGAAACATCATGATAAAGCATTATTTATAGCTATTTTATTATAGTTTTTATTTAATTAATAATTAATTTTTATTTAGTTTATATTAATATTTGTCTAAACTACTTTCTTTTTATATTTCAGGTTAATCTTGGCTACAATTAACATTTTGAAGCTATCAGGATTGATCAAGAGAGCGATCTGAGAAAAACTAGAAAAATCAAAAGTACACGGCCCCGAGTCACGGGCGTGACATTGGGACATGACCATTATCGTAGTTGTGCCTGCTTCCAGATATTCTATAGTCATTTCATGGTATTTAGTATTACAATCCCCCAAGTCATGGGCGTGATATTTGGGCATGAATCCACTCTCGAGCATGAGAAACTGAAGGAATTCAACATCTCACTGACTCATCGGATTAAAAGTACACACTATAAGACCCCCCACCCCCCACCCCACCCCCACCCCCCCCCACACACACTCAGGGGTTATCCGGTCTTATGCCCAGAACTGTCATCTTTCGGTTACACTAGCACACAAAGGCTAGTCGACTCCGCAAGACGCTGATCCTGCCAACTTGTACGATCATTCAACCTGTTGGCCAATCGAGAAAAGAAGAATAACTAGCAGTAAATGAAAACTAGCAAGTCCACAAGTCACATCAATATCATCACATATATAGATTAAAAATACAACAGTACACAATGAGTACAAAAATGAGAGAAGGGCTTACGCCCGGTACATAACAAATAGAATCAAGTATCTCTCACACATGACGATATATATACTAGAAGTTCTATATAGTACAAGGAAGTAAGAAAAGTAGTACTGGAAAGAAGCGCTGAAAGGTAAGTAAGGTAAAGTACTGAGGAAAAATCTAAACTAACTACTACTATACTATCACATATAAACTTATAAGTTGGTGTTTCAGGAATATAACTTATCATATAAAAGAGCTCATATTAATTTATATTACAAGAATATGTGGTCGGTATGACCTAAGTATGTATGTATTCTATGATGTGTTATGCGGGTTATGATTCATACAAGTGCAACTCACACACATGACTCTGTGATCAAAGATCTTAATTTCCCACTTTTTAGAGTAATCTGAACTCTCTGGTACCACCGTTATGGTTACGACAGGAGTGGAGCGAGCGTCTCCACTTCCTAGGCAGGTTTGCACACTACCATGCCTAGACCCTTCGTATGCCTCTGTACACTTCTGAGGTGTACTCTAGAGTCTCTGCGTACTAATTTGCTGGCAAATCCACCAGCCTTTTGTGTCAGGTGTTCGTCTTCATGGATTGTATTCTAGATCCAAGTATAAACAAACTATTGGCCCCTCAAACCCTCACACCTCACCTGAGTCACCGTACTACTGTCGGTGTGACGACTAGCCAGTACTGTATAACCCGCCACTAATATGTTCTATGCACATGCAAGTTATTTTGAAACCTGAGCCTCCAGCTCGCAGGACAAACCCGTCCTGGAATAACCACCCGAGCCTCCAGCATGCAGGACAAAACCCGTCCTTGTATCAACATACGAGCCTCCAGCTCGTAGGACTAAACCTGTCCTATATCCAAACATAAGAGCCTCCATCTTGCAGTACTAAGCCCATCATGTATCCAAACATTCGAGCCTCCAGCTCGCAGGACTAAACCTGCCCTGTATCCAAATATTTGAGCTTCCAGCTCGAAGGACTAAACCCATCCTGAATCCCTCCAACCCTATATGGGTTAGTTTGTCACATCGTTCTCTTAACCTATTAGACTACTCTTGTCTAATTCTTGTTATACATAGCAGTTTAGGGTTAATCCTTGTACTGCCCAAGGCATGCCTGGTGAAGTTCTCTCGAGGGCACTAGGAACTACGATGGGTTAATGCCCACAACTCCCTTTATCAAGGACACTTACTTATATTAATGTCTACCCATTATTAATACCCCAATCGCGTTATTACTCTTGAGTAAACCTAGTGATTTAAGGTACTGATTGGGAGAGCGATGATCTTTCGTCATACCCCGTTATAGTTGTTCTCCTTGTGGCTTGCACTCTATCTTTCATTACTATGTAGTGACTCCAAGCAGGATTTCGACTTCCCAATACATCTCTGAATCCAACCACCTATCATTTCCCCATGGGTCCTAGAGTTACACGTCACTTTTAACTAAGCGCAGCCCATGTTCTAATTCTAACCCGTATGAGATGACTTCCAATTCCTTGGGCCAAAGTCCCCTAAATATTTATCATGGGTTTGTCTTGTGTATGAAGTTGGCCATTTAGAATTTCATCATTTTTCCAAGTATTTAGGACCATAAATTAAATCATTTAATTAGGTGACCAAGGTCATTTTGAACATGAACTATTATATCCAATGGTCGATTATGTCTAGATAATTTATCTGGAGTTCATCTAGGTTAAAAATAGGTGTTAAGTAAAGATGCTAATTTTTTCACTTGATTTACCATTCATTTTCTATTTATGATTATAATCATAATTATTCCATTTTCCAAATGAAGTACCTAAAATATTCAACTAAAAATTCATTGAAAATTACTGGTGATTAATAATGTCATAATAGTACTCAAAACAGAATTTCATACTCCTAGCCAGTGATTTGACCAAAAATAATTACATGTGAACATTATTACAAAAATGCCACAACAAAGCTTTTCAGCATAATTAATCATCCAAATATTCTTAGATAAATTCATTGGGGTTTATATCACAGAAGTAAGAGTCTATACATTTTTTCCATAATTTTCCAAACATTAGTACCCATACTTTTAATTTAAATCCCAAAAGGGAAAAATTGTAAATATACAAAATACTCAAGATATAATTTTCAAACAAGCTCATAACTTTTTCCAGAGATGTGAAATGACCTATTAGAGCTTAAAACAAAACTTTGGAATTTCCTAAGGTCAGTAGCCCTACTTCTCATTTTTATATTTAAATGAGCCTATTTTCCAATAATTCAAAATAATGGGATATTTGGTCCCAAAAATCCCAATATTTTTATGGGAGGTGTATTCCATCCCTATGATCCTCTGTCCAAAATCTCATGGACAAGTATTGGGCCAAATGGTCTAATTTCCCATTTTCCCATTTTTTACTGTTGGCACATCATTTGCAAATCTACCTCCACCATGCATGTTGAATTTTCCCCAACATGTAGAGGTCAAAATGGTCTTAAACTTTTACCATGGTCATATGATGACCATGGTAGAGCCATACCACCCAATTTTGGGAGTATTTGGATTTGTAAAACTCCCTAGGTTACAATTATTTAATAAATCAAATTTTGACTAAAACTATAGGTAAATATCCTCCAAAAATTCTCATTTTTGGACATAGTCTAAGTATGGCATACACACATGTTGCAACTAAATTTAACTGCATGTGGACTTATAGATTAGCCTAGGCTTCCATTTGAATTTCTGACCTAGTATAGGAGCAATCCTAGGAGAATGACCCTACAAAGAGCTACACTACTCCAAATTGCAAGTTTAGAGTGTCAAAACAAAGGTAAGACCCAGGGATACATTTTCTATGTTGAAATTTTCCTCTGAATATGCGTCTAGAAGGCCTAAAATTATCACGTAATTTTTAGTTTAACATGTGACAGAAATACACATAATAATAATACTATGCTATAGTTTATAAGATTTAAATCGACGGCATCCATAAATCTTCCTCCTCCAGCCAATGATCTAGATTAACTCGCATGTACTAGCTTCAAACTTTATTTCCTGGCCACTGAGCCACTGCCTCCACCGGTGATCATCACCACCACCTCCGTTGAGGTGGCGGCTGGCATTTTCTGGTGACCTGGCCGCCAGAGGTGGCTCCTCCGGTGAACCCGAGCAAGAAGAAAAGCTCGTATTTCTACCACTTTCTCATATGGCATCGGTCTCAATTGAGCCTGATATCTCTCCTAGTGGATCTATAAGACTAGCATAGAGGGTGGGGAGGAGAAACGGACCGGGATGCTAGCTTGGTGACAGGTTCGGTAGTGGTGAGACATGGCCGACCCTTGCTCCGGTGAGTTAGCTCGATTTATGGTTTCTCAAGCAAAAGCTTAGCTACAGTAGTCATTCTGCATTCCTCTAGGATCATTGAAGGTGATGGTGGGCTTGACAAGAATGAAGGTGATGGTGGGCTTCTCATTTCTTCCTTTTATAAGAAGAGTTAGTGTTTAAGTGGCTTGCCACGTGTCACCCTAATAATGGACTGTCAATCATCACTTTAAATTGGTCTTGGACTCAAGACACTCTAATATTGGACCACTATTTATTTCTTTAACTATATCTTGATCGAGGAAATGGGGTCAAATTAGCCATCAGCACTTATACCGAAAATTCAGTTTAACCTGTATATATGAACCAGTAAACACAAATTTTTGACCGAAAAATACTCTAAGTCCAAGAGCATTGAGTGGTGTTGAGACAACTCAACGCCTTGTTGAGTCCCAAGTTTTTTAAGTCAAAAGTGTTGAGTTTCACTGAGACCACTCAACGCCGCATTGAGTCCACTCAATGCCTAAACATCCAAAATGTTTCTAAGTCAAAAGCGTTGAGTGGCGTTGAGACCACTCAACACAGCGTTGAGTCCACTCAACGCCTCAGCATCCAGAATGTTTCTAAGTCAAAAGCGTTGAGTGGCGTTGAGACCACTCAACGCCGCATTCAGTCCACTCAATGTCTCAACATCCAGAATGTTTCTAAGTTAAAAGCGTTGAGTGGCGTTGAGACCACTCAATGCCGCGTTGAGTGCACTCAGCGCCTCAACATCTAGAATGTTTCTAAGTAAAAAAGCATTGAGACCACTCAACGTCGCGTTGATTTCACTCATCACCTCAGCATCCATAATGTTTTTAAGACAAAAGCGTTGAGTGGCATTGAGACCACTCAATACCATGTTGAGTCCACTCAACGCCTCAGCATCCAGGATGTTTCTAACTCAAAAGTGTTGAGTGGAGTTGAGACCACTCAAGGCCGCATTGATTTTACTTGACGCCTCGTCGAATGGCATTGAGTGCACTGAAAACAATCGATGCCTATTAACTCTAGAACATTCTTTTCCCAAGTTAGAGTGATTGAACCCCATAGTGGCTACTCTGTGAATCCACCCTAACCCTTAGGTCAAACCTAATTTATCCCCATTCATCCACCACATGTCCTACCCTAATCTTAGTTAAGGGGTCTAGTAGGAAATGGGATGTTATAAATCCCAATAAACAAAAAAAATTAATTTTGTCCCTGAAATTCAAGTTCGGGTCGACGGGATTTTTATGCACCAGAATTTTAAGAAACTTTAAAACATAATTAAAATATATTTGAGACGAAGAGTCCTGGATATCATTCCTACATCATATCCATCGGCTCCCAGGTGTGATCCTCCCATCCATGGTTGGATCATAGTACCTTGACCAAGGGAACCTTCTTATTCCGCAGAACTCGAATCGTTGTATCATCAATCTGGATCGGCTCCAAACGAATTGATCTATTAGGTGCTATGGGGCCTGCTATAGTGGTAATATTCTACTCTGGCCGAAGGAGAGATCTTTAAATAGAGGAGATGTGGAAGACATCGTGCATAGTCCTAAACTCTAGCAACAGCTCCAGCCGGTAAGCCAAGTGACCGATCTGCTCCAGAATCAAGTATGGTCCCATATATCAAGGGCTGAGCTTCTTGTGCCTCTGCACCCGTGAGACACCATGCACCAGATGTATCTTCAAGAACACCCTGCCCTCAACCTAGAATTGCACCTTTTTATGCCTCGCATCATAGTGCTTGGCCTGCCTACTCTGTGCCTCCAACATCTGATCCCTGATCAGCCGTATCTGAGAACCCGTATCCTCAATAAAATCCGATCAAAGTGCCCTGGGATCCTCATCCTAGACTCAATATAGTGGTGTCTGGCACTTTATTTCATATAGGGCCTCATATGGTGCCATCTCAATGCTCGCCTGGTGATTGTTGTTGTATGAGAACTCAATTAGTGGCCACAGTCTCCCTCAGGGCTTCCTCGTGTCTAGTATACGTAAACGCAGCAGATCCTCCATAGTCCAGTTGGTCCGTTATGTCTGGCCATCAGTCTGCGGATGGAAAGTGGTGCTAAAAGCAAGTTGATAACCTAAGTACGCTTACACCGCTCTCCACTCCCTAGAGATGAATCGACTGTCACGGTCTGATACAATCGTCCTAAGGATGTCGTGGTAACTGATGAATATCTCCACAAACAACCTCACCAAAATAGCAACTGGGTTGTCCTTCCTGATCAGTATAAATCGAGCCACCTTGGTCAGTCTATTTACAATGATCCAAATATAATCATTCCCCGAGTGAGAGCGAGGCAAACCGTGCACGAAGTCTATAGCTATATCCTCGAACTTTCAATCAGGCACCGAAAATGACTATAGTAGTCCTCCTGGTCTCTTACACTCTGCCTTTACCCGCGGGCAGGTCACGTAATGTGTCACATAATATATGATTTACCTCTTCATCCACGGTAAAATATCTTTGCGTACCTCCTGTCGTCCAAACCATGAATCCTCGTAAACATGTCTAGATGGGAGAACTCCCTCTGGTACTCTGTCACTTATTTGCTACTTTGCCTGAGGTTCAAGAACCTCTCCTCCAACTCATCTCTGTCTACAACAGACACGAAGTGCTTTAAGAAGACCACACTGAACTCCACCCATGTGATGTCTGACAACTCCCGATCAGCATATGTGGAGTCCAGCAGGGACATCCACCACCTCTTTGCATGAACATCTAGTGCTGATGTTTCTAAGGAAACTACCTTGCTGATCGGGCAATTGATGTCTACCAGTATCTCCTGAATGGTCTCTAGGCACTGCTCTGTCTTCACTACATTTTATGTCCCGTGGTATATTGGTAGAGACAAACTTTTGAAAGAATTTTGCCAACTCGATCAAGGATTTGGCTGCTGGACTGGGGCTTGCTAGTCCCTGAAAGCATCAAGGATAGTCGTCAGAGTCTGCCCCATCTCTTTCTGCTAGAAAGGTGTGGCAGCCAGAGGGAGAGGAATGACATCCTGTGGTATGGCGACCTGTGGCTCTATACAGAAGTAAGGTTTATATTAGGATTGGCCAAATTCATTGTTTTTAAATGGACTGTTTTCTGTGACATTTTACACGTGGGCAAACCAATTCTTCCGCTGCATAGTTTGTCAGCAAACTAATGCTCGAGCAGGGTGTTCGAGTGTCGTGGACTTCTTTCTTATATGATCGTTTATTAAGTGATACCAGTTTGTAAGACCCCCCCCCCCCTCCCCCACCCCCCACCCCCTACTCCAGGGTTATCCGGTCTTATGAACAGAAACGTCACCTTTTGGTGACATTAGCACACAAAGGCTAGTAGACACTGCATGACGCTGATCCTGCCGGCTTGTACGATCATTCAACTTGTTGGCCAATCGAGAAATGAAGTATAACTAGCAGTAAATGAAAACTAGCAAGTCCACAAGTCACATCAATATAATTACATATATAGATGAAATGTACAACGGTCCACAATGATTACAAAAATGTGAGAAGGGCTTACGCCCGGTACCTGCCAAATAGAATCAATTCTCTCTATAACACGATGGTATACAAGCTAGAAGTTCTATATAGTACAAGTAAGGAAGTAAGAAAAGTAGTATTGGAAAGAAGTGCTGAAAGGTAAGTAAGGTAATGTACTTAGCAGAAATGTAACTATCTACTACTGCACTATCATGACAGGAGTACCTTAACTTATATGAATGCCCATATAAACTTATAAGTTGAGGTTTCAGGAATATAACTTATCATATAAAAGAACCCATAATAATTTATATCATAAGGATGTATGGTGTGTATGGCCTAAGTATTTATGTATGTTATGATGTGTTATGCGTGTTATGATTCATACAAGTGCAACTCACACACATGACTCTGTGATCACAGACCTTTAGTTCCCACTTTTTGGAGTTAGCTGAAATCACTGGTGCCACCGTTGTGGCTATGACAACAATGGACAGGAATCTCCACTTCCTAGGCAAGTATGCACTCTATCAGGCCTAGAACCTTTGTACGCCTCTGTATACGTCTAAGGTGCACTCTAGAGTCTCTACGTACAAATTTGCTGGCAAATCCACAAATCTTTTTGGTCGGGTGTGCATTTTCGGGGATCGTCCTCCATACCGCAGTATAAATAACCTACTTGCCCCTCAAACCCTCACACCTCACCTGAGTCACCATATTACCGTCGGTGTGACGACTAGCATGTACCGCATAACCCGCCATTAATATTTTCTATACACATACAAGTTATTTTGAAACCTGAGCCTCCAGCTCGCGGGACCAACCAGTCATGAAGTAACCACCCGTGCCTCTAGATCGTAGGACTAAACCCGTCCTGGTATCAAACATTCGAGCCTCCAGCTTGCAGGAATAAACCCATTCTGTATCCAAACATCCGAGCTATGAGCTTACAGGACTAAACCCTTCTTATATCCAAATATCTGAGACTCTGGCTCGCGGGACTAAACCCATCTCATATCCAAACATCCGATCCTCCAGCTTGCAAGACTAAACTCATCATGAATCCCTCCAACCCTATACAGGTGAGTTTTTCACATCATTCCCTTAACCTATTAGACTACTCTTATCTAATTCTTACTATACATAGCAGTTTAGGGTTAATCCATGGACTGCCCAGGGCATGCCCATTGAAGGGCTATCGAGGGCACTAGGAACTACGATGGGCTGAAACCCAAACATCCCTTTCTCAAGAAAACTTACTTATATTAATGTCTAACCATTATTAATACCCCAATCTCGTTATTAATCTTGAGTAAACATAATGACTTAAGGTACTGATTGGGAGAGCGACGATATTTCCCTGGGCCTCGTTATAGTTTTTCTCCTTGTGGCTTGCACTCTATCTCTTATTACTATGTAGTGACATACTCGTGACACCAAGCAGGGTTTCAACTTCCCAATACATCTCTCAATCTAACCACCTATCATTTCCCTGTGGGTCCTAGTGTTACACTTCACTTTTAACTAAGCGCAGCCCATGATCTAATTCTAACCCTATGAGATGACTTCAAATTCCTTATGCCAAAGGCCCCTAAATATTTATCATGGGTTTGTCATGTGTTTGAAGTTGACCATTTAGAATTTCATCATTTTTCTAAGTATTTAGAATCATAAATTAAACCATTTAATTAGGTGACCAAGTTCACTTTGAACATGAACTAATATATCCTATGGTCCATTATGTCTAAATAATTTATCTGGAGTTCATCTATGTTAAAATGGGTGTTCACCAAAGATGCTAATTTTTCCACTTGATTTACCATTCATTTTCTATTTATAATTATAATCACAATTATTCCATTTTTCAAAGGAAGTACCAAAAATATTCAACTAAAAATTCATAGAAAATTACTGGTGATTAACATTGTCATAATAGTACTCAAAACAGAATTTTATACTCCTAGCCAGTGATTTTACCTAAAATAATTATATGTGAACATTATTTGAAAAATGTCACTACTGAGGTTTTCAGCATAATTAATCATCCAAACATTCTTAGATAAATTCATAGGGGTTTATATCACAGAAATAAGAGTCTATACATTTTTTCCATAATTTTCCATACATTATTACCCCTACTTTTAATTTAAATCTCAAAAGGGTAAAATTATAAATATACTAAATACATAAGATATAATTCTAAAACAAGGTCATAGCATTTCAGAGATCTGAAATGTCCTATTAGGTGATGCAGCGGCCTGGCTTTTATATGGTGGCCCACTGCCGGGCTGCAGCCCATGCACCCCACCCATGACCGCACCTATTCTCAGTGCGGCGGGACGTTGAGGCTCGAACCCGGCCCCCTTGATAAAGAGCTTTCCTAACAGCTCTCATCACCAACTGAGCTGCCGCTCAGTTGGTGATGATAGCTGTTAGGAAAGCTCTTTATCAAGGGGGCCGGGTTCGAGCCTCAACGTCCCCCCGCACTGAGAATAGGTGCGGTCATGGGTGGGGTGCATGGGCTGCAGCCCGGCAGTGGGCCACCGTATAAGAGCCAGGCCGCTGCATCAACAAAGTGCACTTTTTTTGATGCAGTGGCCTGGCTTTTATACGGTGGCCCACTACCGGCCTGCAGGCCATGCACCCCACCCATGACCGCACCTATTCTCAGTACGGCGGGATGTTGAGGCGGGGTCTCGAACCCTCTCCCCCTTGATAAAGAGCTTTCCTAACAGCTCTCATCACCAACTGAGTTGCAGCTCAGTTGGTGATGAGAGCTGTTAGGAAAGCTCTTTATCAAGGGGGCGAGTGTTCGAGAGCCCGCCTCAACATCCCGCCGCACTGAGAATAGGTGCGGTCATGGGTGGGGTGCATGTCCTGCAGGCCAGTAGTGGGCCACCGTATAAGAGCCAGGCCACTGCATCATTAGGGCTTGAAACAAAACTTTGGAATTTTCTAATGTCAGTAGCCGTACTTCTCATTTTTATTTCTAAATGTGCCCATTTTCCAATAATTCAAAATAATGGGATTTTTGATCCCAAAAATCCCAATCTTTTTATGGGAGGTGTATTTCATCCCTATGAGCCTCTGTCCAAAATCTCATGGATAAGCATCGGGCCAAATGGGCTGATTTTCCATTATCCCATTTTTACTATTGGTACACCATTTGCAAATTTACCTCTACCATGCATGTTGGTTTTTCCGCAACATACAGAGGTCCAAATGCTCTTAAACTTTTACCATGGTCATATGATGACACTAGAGCCATGCCACCCAAATTTGAGGGTATTTAGTGTTGTAAAACTCCCTAGGTTACCATTATTTGATAAATCAAATTTTGACTATAGGTAAATTTTCTCCAAAAATTCTCATTTTTGTACATAGTCTAAGTGTGGTATAGACACATGCTGGACCATAATTTCACTGCATGTGTGTAACACCCCAAAGTCCATTTGGGTTCAGGCATGGGTGACACGGCCTAGGACACAGGCGTGTCCCAGGGCATGTCGTGCTTGGGTTGGGTTGTTGGGTGTGTGGTCGACGAATTTTGGTCAATGATCGTCGAGTGCAGAGTACACGGCATTTGACACGGGCATGTCACAGGGCGTGTCAGTTGCACGGGTCAGCCGGGAATGCGTGTGCCTGAGGACACGGTTGTGTCCTGGTGAACACGGCTTGGGACACGGGCGTGTCCCAAGGCCGTGTCCTGCTCGGGTTAAGTGGAGATTGTGTTGTGTGAGTGACACGGCCAGTGACACGGGTGTGTCGGAAGGCGTGTCAAGTGACACGGCCAATGACACGGGTGTGTCGGAAGGAGTGTCAAGTGACACGGCACGTGACACGGGCGTGTCACATGGCCGTGTACTGGTTTGGCTAATTCAGTTGCCTACTGCTTAAGTGACACGGCCTGTGACACGGGCGTATCACAGGGCGTGTCAGGCCGTGTTCAGGTGATTTTTGGGTAAATCTGAGCCACTCGTTTCCCTGATTTTGGATCCAGTGGTTCAGCCTCCTTCCATGTGGATAAAGGCCGGGAAATGAGATAAAAGCCCTTCATCTTCATATTCTCCTTCTTCTTCTCATTCCAAGAGAGAGAGAAAAAGAAAGGGAAAGCAAGGTAAGGAAGGAGGAAGGAAAGTCAGCTATTGTAGGAGTTGCGGAGTGCGGATTGAAGATCCGAGAGCGGATTTGTGAAGGACAAGCCGAGGCGGTGACTTCCATCCGCCTACTTCATGGCGCCGAAGCGATCTTCGAGGGTAACGATCTCCTTCTTGGACATCGAAGTCCTTTCTTTGTTCATGTTCTTGGAATCCTCCACCAAGAGGTGGATTTCTTAAGCGATTCCTTCATTGAGTTTGCATCTAGAGCCGAAAGAGTGGAGTACGGCATAGGCATGCTGTATGAAGCCCATCTGGACTGGTAGTCTGGATTGGTGATGAATCATGGGTAAACCGGAGAAGACTCCATGGATTTGTTACTATGAACGGGTTATGTTTTGTTGAATGAATGTATGGAGGAATGAATAAGATGTGATGTTGGTTATGGATGAATGGAGGCTTTAGTTAAGCTACTACTTGTGATGAGAGATCAATTGGTAGCACACCTGGGGAGCGCGAGATAAACCTGACCTATTACAGCACTAGGGTGGGTTGATCTGGATAGATAAGGGATTGATTGGTGGCAATGCCTGGGGAACCGAGTTAAACCCTGCTTGCTGCACTACAAGGGCGGGTCGATCTGGAATAGGTGAGGGGTCGATTGGTGGTAATGCCTGGGGAGCATCGATAAACCCGGCTTGCTACACCACATGGTGTGGGTCGATCTGCTCTGGTTGTTTGTGGATGCTGTGAGGTTAGTACCTCTGAGTAGTATGGACGGGATGTCGCCGTAATGCGGTATTGGTGAACTAGGATTGAGCCGCCCAACCAACAAGTGAAGAACCTCTAATCGGCTGTGTACGGCTGGGATACCTGGTACACCAAGAAGGTGCCCTGAGTACACGGTGCGTGTGGTGGATACCAGCGTTTGTGTTATGGATGTAATTGATAGATTGATAGAGATTATGATATGGCCATGCATACAGGGAAGGAACCACTACCCCGGGTAAGGGGTAGGGTCGTTATAAGTTTTTGGATCCCTAGTTTGATTTGGGCTAGGTTCACTAACTTAGGATGATGTGACCCAACATGTATAGCCCGGGTCAAAGTTGTGTCCTAGAGTCTAGGCCAAGTCCTCAGTAACAACATCACATGGACAAGCCATCATCAGACTGCTAGAGACTCAAGACATAGAGTTTTCCTAAAGATTCAGAGATTTCTCAAGAGACTAAGTAAAATGAGTTCGATGTTCGTCGAACTCAGGTCGACGATAGTCGTTCTCAGCTCGACGATCTTAGAGATATTTTCTATAAGCTGAGATCGAGGAACTTCAGTCACAGATCAACAATCCTTGGATTCCACCTTCAGAATTCTAAGTCCAGACTATTCTCTAGACTCAGGTCGACGAACCTAGTTCTCAGGTCGACGAACTTCATTCTTTGCTCGACGATTTCTGGACTTCCACTTCAACTCTATTGCCAGAGGTTTATCAATTTTTCTCTAAGTCCAGAATCATTTTCAGCTCGACGAATTCAAGTTTCTCCAGACATAGCTCGACGAACACTATTCTTTGGTCGATGAATCTATGGACTATCACAGCATTCTGTCGAGACTATGTTCTCTAGTCTCAGGTCGACGAACTAAGTTCTCTGACCGATGAATTCTGGAACCAGAAGACTTATGTCGACACTCAGAGTATATGTCGACACAAACTGAGTCGATACTAGAAGAACTTGTGTCGACACCAAGATCATCAGTCGACATTATGGAAAGGTTATGTCGACACCACACAGAAGACTTGTGTCGACACACAGGAGTAATTGTGTCGACACAGAACATTTGACAACTCCAGAGTAATTGCTGAACTCTAGTCGACGAACATATTTACCAGCTCAACGAATAGGCAAAGATAGAAAGAGACAGCAGTTCAGTTTCCATCTCGACGATCATGGAAATTAGCTCGATGAACAGAAGCTGTCTGGTCGACGAATACAACATCTCAGCTCGACGAACTGTGAACTCAGTTCGACGAATTCTACCAACTATTCGACGATTCCAGACTTAGTTATTTCTGGCATTCTGTCCCCACTCTAATGCGATAATTCCGGAGTAATTAATGCTCTAACATTCTCTGAATGTATCCGTTAGAAAGAGCATTAATTATGGTCTTCTCCAGGATTATTGCTTGCCGTTTTTCCATGGGACAGTTGGGGAAATAAATCAATGTCGATTGTTCTCAAGGCTGTCAGCAATAATTGCAGATACATTCAAATTTTCAAAACACAGTGAAGAAGAGAATAATGCGCACACAAGGACATACAGACTAAAAAAAAGAGAATCATGCATCATAGAGAAAGCTTTACACAGAGCACCACTTACTGAGAAGCATATAGATATTAATGACAAACATTTAATCTTGGATAATCTGCTCTGTCAAACAAGAAGCATTCTCTGATACACAAAAGTTCTTGAACAGAAGCTCATCAGCACTTGAAGAAGAAGAACAACAATACCTATATCAGGAGTCTTCTTTCTTCAAGTACTCCAGGACATTTAAAAAGAACAACTCCAGTTCAATCTCTCAAAGAAGTTCCTGAAGACTTTTGTTGGTCAAGGATTTAGTTTGAAGACCTATCACCCTGAAGCTTGGCTCTTAGTTTTCCCCGATCCATTCTACATCTCAGGGGGAGCCCTAAGCTATAATCAATCCACAGTATTCTCAGTTGTATATTGAGAAAGAGAAGATAAAATCATCTCTCACCCCGACCTCTGTAAAGGGTTGTCATCTCCCTTCAAAAGTGATACCTTGATTGCAAGTCTCTGATCAAAAGACTTGGGTTAGTTTTTGAGCACCTGATCAAAAGTTCATTGGTGTCAGACAACTGATCAAAAACCTGAGTGGATTCTTACCAAGGGTGGTAGAATAGTGGATGTACCCAGGTTGGGGAACCACTATAAAATTCATTTGTCATCTAGCTGCCTCATTTTCTTGTGTTCTTGCTGTGTTTGTGCTTTAGGTTTATTGCTTGGTAGTTTACTTAATTCTGCACTTTTAAGTTACAGTAAAAGCTGTAATAGCTGTTAAGAAATATTTAAGCATACTCTATTCACCCCCCCCCCCCTCTAGATTATTTCTGATCTAACTCTCACTTTCAATTGCTATCAGAGAAGGTTCCTTTGGTTGTACAAGTTAAATCTTGAACAAAAAGATCCTTTGTTAGATCTACACATCACTTTATTCTCATTTAAACTATAAACACAGTCATGACACAAAACAAGGATTATACAAGCACTAGACCTCCAGTCTGCAACCTTAATAGGTTTGCCATCTAGATGGCAAGAATTAGGTTATACATGAATTCCATTGATGAAGACATCTACAATTCCATTTTGATAGGTCCCCCACAGGAATCTACAGCTACAACATCTTCCAGCAAAAATGCAGTCCCACCACCTGAGTGGACTGAAGCTCAGAAGAAAGCAAAGATTGCTGATGCCAAAGCCATGAACATATTGGATCAAACTATGTCAGATGACAACTTTCAGAAGGTGGCTGAGTGCACCTCTGCAAAAGCAATCTGGGATTCACTCAATCAAATGGTTGCTGGCTCAGCAGATGAGAGGAAAGATAGAAGATCACACCTCATCACACAATATGAAAACTTCAAGAAGGATGAGGCAGAAACAGTTGAAGTGATGTACAACAGGCTTAGCTCCATCATTAGTGAGCTAAGGACCTTAGATAAAGAAATCACCTTGACTGAAGTGAATGACAAGATCCTAATATGCTTCCCAAGCTCATGGGACACCAGGATCTTGCCGATCAAGGAGGCCAGATTCCTGAATGAGATTTCAACTGAATCTCTATTAGGTAAACTGAAGTCATATGAGCAGCTAATCAAGTCCATAGAGGCAGTGGAACACAGGACTCCTCCCCCAGCAAGGAAAGAACAATCCATTGCATTCAAGGCTGCTAAAGAAACAGAAGCCCCAATAGTCAATGAAGAGCTAATGAGTCTCTTTGCCAAGAGATTCTTCAAACTGGCAAGGAAAGACTTCAGAAGGAAGTCATCTAGAAATGACAGCCAGCAAAGGTATGACAAAACCCCCACTAAAGAGGTAGTGTGTTATGGGTGCAGGAAACCAGGACATTTCATGTCTGAATGTCCTGAAAATCAAAAGAATGATAGAAGAAAAGAGATGGAATCAAGAAGCAAGCATTACAGCAAGCCCTCTTCCAGCAAGCACAAAAAGAATGACAAAGGATTTGTGGCTGAAACATGGAGTGACACAGAAGATGAATCCACATCTTCCAGCTCCAGTGAAGAAGAAGAGGAGGCCAGGGTAAAGGAGGTTTGCCTCATGGCAATTGATGAAAGCAGTAGTAGATCGGATACAAATGAATCTGATAATGAAGAAATCCTGTCAGCTGAAGATCAGGTAATATCATCTTATGATTTTGAATTTGATGAATTTAAATTTGAATTTAAAAACCTATGCTTAGATTTGATAAGCTCTGAGAAGGAAATCAAACTTCTCAGAGATAAATTGAATGATCTAGACAAAATCACCTCTGAAAATGCAACTCTATCTAGTGAACTGAAATTTGCAAATGAACAAATCAGTTTTCTGAAATCAGAACTTAGCAAAGCTAAGATATTAGAAAAATCATTAAATGGAAGAAGTTTGAAATTGCTAGATATAACTAGCATAGTTAATGCTAGGACAAATAACTGCAGATTAGGATTAGGAGCCACATCCAGTGAACCAACCCTAATCCAAAGGAATCATATTTTAAAACCTGTAAATTTTATCTCTGATAAAGGAAAGAAAAACACTAAATAAGTAAATGAGGTTAATAAAATTCCAGAACAAATTGAAGCTAAGGACAAAATTAAAAATCAGAAGAATGATAAAAATAATAATGTTCAGCAGTTATCGTCGAACCCAGATCGACGATATAGGAACAGATCGTCGAACTCAGAACGACGATCTCTGAACGCAAACGTCAATAATAATCATTCGTCTAACTGCGATCGACAAACACTGCATGGTTCGTCGAGCAGAGATTGACGAACGTGGGGAACAGAGAATGAACATGTTCATTCTCTAGGCAGAGATCGACGATCTCAACCCAATTCGTCAAACTCTGGTCGATGAACTTATAGAAATTCGTCGAACCCAGGAAGACTTAATCAAAACTATAATTCCAACAGCAACTCACATATTTCTAAGAAACCATTTAATCCACTAGCTTACTGGGTCATCCCACCTAGGAGATATCACCCCCTAGGATATAAGTTCCAACCTGAATTCTCTGTTATTTCCAGCTTTTCTTATCGGCCATACAAAGGACCCAAGGTAACCTGGGTCAAAAACCATTAACTATTTTCTATTATAGGTGAAGAGTTGTCCAGTGGTAAATCAAGCTTGGTACCTGGATAGTGGCTGCTCCAAACACATGACTGGCAGCAAGGACATCTTAACCAACTACAAGTCCAAGCTGGGGACAAAGGTTATCTTTAGTGACTCAAAATGTGGTCAGTCAGAAGGATTTGGAGAAGTGAGAATAGGAGTTGTCACGTTCAAAAAGGTGACATATGTAAGTGGACTCAAGCATAACCGCATCTCCATAAGTCAGTTATGTGATGATGGTTATCAGGTATACTTTAACGCATCCACTTGTTCTATTATTGATAAAAACAACCAAACAGTTTTAACTGGAAGTAGACAAGGCAACATATACTTAGTAAATTTTATTTCTGCCAAAACTGATATCTGCTTACTTAACTTAACTAGTAATCAAAATGACTTATGGCTCAAAAGACTAGGTCATGTAAATATGAAAATATTGCTAGGCTATCTTAGCATAACCTTGTTAGAGGTCTACCTTCTGGTCCCTACAAGAAGGAAGGTCTCTGCAGGGCTTATCAATTAGGCAAGCAAACTAAAACTAGTTTTAAATCTGTTAATAAGAGTGATTCACCTAGGATTTTGTACTTGCTGTATTTGGATCTCTTTGGACCCATTGTTGTACAAAGCCTAGGTGGGAAATCCTACACTTTGGTTATAGTTGATGACTTCTCCAGGTTCAGTTGGGTATTTTTTTTAAGATCAAAGTCAGATACATTCAAGGTTCTTACAGATTTTCTCAGGATCATACAGATTGAGATCTCAACTCATGTTGCATTGATCAGAAGTGATCATGGCACAGAGTTTCAGTCTCTTCTTATGCATGAGTTCTGTGAGAAGGTAGGTATCAGGCATTGCTTCTCAGCTCCTATAACTCCCCAACAAAATGGGGTAGCTGAAAGGAAAAATAGGAAACTCATTGAAGCTGCAGGTACATTACTTGAAGATGCTTACATGATCCTAACCTTTTGGGCAGAGGCTGTCAGCACAGCAAATTATGTCCTGAACAGGTGCTTAATTCACAAACTAAAGGACAGGACTCCCTATGAATTGCTCAAAGGGAAGAAACCTAAAATAAACTATTTTAAAGTATTTGGTTATACTTGTTATATACACATTAATAACAAGAAATACATTAGAAAGTTTGAGGCGAAGGCTGAAGAGGGAGTTTTTCTAGGATACTCCCAAGTAAGCAAGGCCTATAGGGTATTTAATAAATCAACATTAAAAATTGAAGAGTCTATTCATGTTTCATTTGATGAGACTAACATGTATTGCAAGGATAAAGAAGTTTCTACCAATAGCAACTTGCAGGTACCCCACTTGTGTGAGACCTTGGATGGACTAAACCTCACCCAAGAGGTGCCAACTCATCCCTCTCCACAAGTCATTGAATAAAATGAAGAAGAAGAAGTTGAAGATAATGAATCTCTACCAACATCAAATACAATTCCACAGGAGGAATTAATTCCAAATGCTGTTGCACAACCAACTTCACCCACTGATTTTGTCACACTTAGGGATCACCCCAGGTCTCAAGTAATTAGAGACATATCAGCAGGTGTATAGACAAGACATCAACTCACCCAATATTTGATGCATGCATGTTTTCTCTCTCAGGTTGAACCTCTATCCATTCGTGATGCTGAGCAGGAGCCCCACGCAACGTAGGAGGAA
This sequence comes from Platanthera guangdongensis, assembly GCA_039583875.1. Taxonomy (NCBI): domain Eukaryota; kingdom Viridiplantae; phylum Streptophyta; class Magnoliopsida; order Asparagales; family Orchidaceae; genus Platanthera; species Platanthera guangdongensis. Next base: position 113,164,928 of record CM077155.1, on the reverse strand, counting down.
CTAAATCAATTTGAGAGATGTAGAGTTTGGGATTTGGTTCCAAGACCCCAAAACTACCCAGTTATTGTAACCAAGTGGGTTTACAGAAACAAGATGGATGCCCAAGGAGTCATTGTGAGAAACAAGGCTAGGCTTGTTGCTCAATGATATAGGCAAGAAGAAGGAATTGATTATGATCAAACCTTAGCACCTGTTGTAAGGTTGGAATCCATAAGAATATTATGATAAAACTCTTTTCACTAGACATCATAAGGACCAAATCTTATTAGTACAAATTTATGTGGATGATATTATATTTGGCTCTACAGATTCCAAATAATGCAAGAGGTTCTCTGACCTCATGCATTCCAAATTTGAAATGAGTAGCATGGGTGAGCTTTCCTACTTCCTTGGTCTCCAAGTGAAGCATCTCCCTGATGGCATCTTCATCACTCAAGCAAAATATGCTAAAGAACTTCTAAAGAAGTTTGGGATGGCTGATGCCTTAGCAAAGAAAACTCCCATTGTTACTTATGCTGTTGTGGACTCTGATGTACCAGGGAAACCTGTGGATCAGAAACTTTATAGGGGCATTGTTGGGTCCCTATTATACCTCACAGCAAGTAGGCCAGATATTATGTTTGTTACATGTCTTTGTACTACATTCCAGGTGAACCCTAAAGAATCTCATCTAATTTTACTAAAAAGGATTTTGAGATATATAAAGAGTTGTCCTAATCAAGGCCTATGGTATCCTGCTGAATCAGAATTTGAGTTAACTGGATACTCTGATGCTGATTTTGCTGGATGTAGGGTAGATAGAAAAAGTACTTCAGGAACTTGCCAGTTCCAGGGTATGAGATTAGTATCTTGGTTTTGTAAAAAGTAAACATCAGTGTCAACCTCAACTGCTGAAGCAGAATATATTACAGCAGGGAGCTGTTATTCACAGATGCTTTGGATACAAAATCAACAACTAGATTATGGGTTCAACTTAAATAATTCAACCCTACTCTATGATAATACAAGTGTTATAGTCATAGCCCAGAATCCAGTTCACCATAGTAGGTCAAAACATATTGATATAAGACATCATTTCATTAGAGAGTGTGTAGACAAAAATAAAATCAAGCTTGTTTATATCTACACTGATTTATAAAGGGCTAATATATTCACCAAACCTCTGGATGAGAGAAATCATATGTTCTTTGTAAATTAACTTGGAATGATCAATGGAGAAGACTTAATTTAATTTTTGTCTACACTCGACGAATTTTCCAAAGTTCGTCGAACGGAGTTTGACGAATCGGGGAAAGTTTGAGAGATATTCGTCGAACGAAGATCGACGAACTCTCTGTGAGTGAAACAAGTTTCGTCGAACGGAGTTCGACGAACTTGCTTCAGAAGATATTCGCCGAACGGAGTTCGACGAACTGTCTTCAATTCTTCTGGATAAGATCGACGAATTATTTCATTCAAAATTATTTCGTCGACCTCAGTTCGAAGAATTATTTGTATTTTCGTGGAACGGAGTCTGTCGATTCATATTCTTGAAAACCCTATAATTAGGTTTTCTTCGACCTCCATCCCGCGCTTTCTGTTCTCTTGCACGTGATCGTTGTTTCTCTCTTTTGCAGGTGATTCCATGGCGATTCCAGCAGGAGCTCTAGCCGCTATGAAGTTTGACACTAGATTTGATGTCGACTTCGAATCGTTCTAGCACTCGGATCCAATCTTTCTATATATTCTGGAACTTCTGGAAGAATAGAATCCGAAGAACCTGATGACTACAAGGATAAAGCTGGCAGGAACAGAAATCAGAGAATGGGTTTATACTTCATCCACTTCTGAAGACAATACTATGACAGGATCAATCGCAGGTGACACTGTCTCCTTAACTCCCGCGGTTTTAACTGAAATATTTGGTTTGACAAATGGCGAAGAGGAATTAGAAATTGATTCTAAAGAGTTTGATATGATGCTAAATCTGATGGGTTATGCTGGTGACAACCCAAATAAATTGTTGAAAAAGCATCTGTTTGCAGTATAAAAATTTCTAGCAGACATTGTTGGGAAGGTCTTGCTTAGCAAGCATACTGCCCATGACTACATCACAAGGCATCAGTTCTTGGTCATGTGTGCAGTATTAAATAAGAAGCAAGTGGACTGGGCTCAGATCCTCTTTGATTTGATAAAGAAGAAAAATAATAAGAAAGAAGTGTGTTTTGGAAGGATCCTAGGGATCTTCCTCAAGGAGAAAGCTGCTGAATCACTGCTCTCCCAGACCATATTCATCAATGCCAGTAAAAGGCTCACATGTGCCTTATTTGGAAGGTAGGAGAGGACAATAACCAAGCCAACCAAGGCTTCTACCTCTTCCACCCCAGCTTCTAAAGGCACCAGGGCTGTTAAAGCCACTCCCCCACCTGCTGAAGAGCTTCATCCAACACCACCATCTCTTCCAGCCCCCCTTCCAGCAACAAAAATTCCTTCCTCTCCCATTATCTCTTCAACACCAGAACAACAACAACATCCTCATGTTCCTACTCCACCTTCATCTCAACATGCTTCACCAGCTCCATCTCCACCAATTGACATCACTGACATTCCATCTTCCCCTCTTTAAGATAATCAACCACCAACACCTCTTGATTCCCCCCATGACACCTACATTCCTACACCACCACAATCTCCTCTTCCCCCACATCTCTCTTCAATACCATCTTACCATCTACCAACAGAAACCATCATGCAAGATACCACCCATCCATCCCCACCAACATCTACCATCCCTCCAGATGTTCACATACCCGATGCTCCAATTTCTATCCATCCCATAGTTCCCACTTCTATACCCTCTGCAACACAATCTACCATTCCATCATTGGACCACTCCACAATATCTTCCATCATTTCCATAATCACTCCCCTCCTCTAGTCCCTTATAGCAGAGTCCATTACACCTCTTGCTACCACCATCTCCTCTCTCTCTCTCTGCCCAAATCTCTGCTCTTACTGCTGCCCCATCCTCAGCCAGGGGCCTGGCCTCAGTTACCACTGAAACCAGGCAGGGGGAGATGTCTGATGATGAAGCAGCAGCTACAGCTCCAAAGGCTTCAGCTCCAGCTCCAGCAGCGGATGCCCCAGCTTTAGCAATAGCAGCAGAATGTACATAATACATAGATAAAGACTTGATTGATTTTATTTAAACTGATATGGATTTTGTTGACTCAGACTATGAAGAGCCTAATATTGTTGGTGATTTCATTCTTAATCCCACAGTTAATTTAGAACATTTGTTGAGTATTTTTGATACTGTACATATGCATTACCTTCCAGCTGAGATCACTAAGCCATCCTTGGCTATTATACCATACACTTCCCCCATCTCTTCGGAAGTTGTTAAGCAACTTAGGGACAGTTTTGTTATTACACAGCCAGTAGTCACTCCACTTCCAGAAGTAGTGGCTGTTCCCTTTTCTTCAATAATATCTTCAGCACCAACTTTTGTAATGGATGACTCTCCCATGCCAGATCTAGATGAACTGATCTTGGCTAATATTGCAGATGAAAATAAGGCAGTAGCTGAAAGCTCTGTCCAAGTTAATTCTGATTTTTGTGTAGCTTCTCCTCCAACTTCTGTGGAAACTACAGTTCTTGTTGCAACTCCTACTCCTGCTCCAAAAAAGCTTGTTATTTCTGCTAAAGCTTTGAAAGCTCTGGATGATCTATATAATAACACTCAGGGTTCTGACAATGATGATGATGAAGATGAGGATGAGGATTCAGATGAGGAGGTTACAAAGAAGAAGAAGCAAGTTTCAAAGAAAAGAAATGATCCTCCTCCTCCTGCTCCTAAGCCTAATCCAAACAATGACACCTCATACTACATTCTTCAAAAGATAACTCCATACAAGGGGATGCCAGCATGGATGTGGCTATCTAAGAATCAGCAAAAGGAAAGGAAGAAGAGTAGAAGATACTCTCCTCCACCAGTTCAAAGGTATAGGAAAGATCCACCACCTCCTCCTCCTATAGATGGTGCTTCTGGCTCTAGTTCTCAAAGGTCTGCTCCCATTCAAACATATCAAAGACATAAAGGGAGACCTCATCATGAAAACAGCCAGCACAGGCAACAACCATCAGGAAAACAACATCAATACCAACAACAACATAAGCAGCAAAAACATCAACAGGCTGAAAGTCCTAAAAGTCTACTTTCTCCTCCTGTTCCTTATGAAGATCCAGAAACAGCCAACACAGCTAAAATGGCCAGGTTCCAGGAACTAGTAGGCCTTTTTAAGATCAACAAGGCAAAGGCTGAAGGGAAGGATACTTCTGAATACACTATAATGTCAAAGTACAAGAGAGAAGAACTGAAAAGGTTTGAAAAGGCTAACAAAATTTTTAATGTTGATGATTATATGAAATTACATCCTGAAGCAGTGGTCCCTAGAGCTACATCTATGAAGATTATAGGGGCTGCAAACATGACAATGACTATGGAACAAGCTTTAAATCCAAACAGGGAAATAGTCTTTACCAAGCCAGGAGACAAGGGCAAGGATGCAAAGCATCAGGAGAAGAATCAGAAGAAGTGAAATATGAACCATCTTATTTCCATTTTTCTATATTAAATTGTTTCATTTTGTCTGAACAAAGCTTTTGTGTAAATATATCTGCTGCATGTGTCAATTATCTCTGCCAGATATATCATTTTCCTGCTTTGTTTACTTTAATTTTTTGTTTTGAGTCTATTAGTGACCTCACCCAAATAGGGGGAGATTGTTGGATCCCTAGTTTGATTTTGGCTAGGTTCACTAACTTAGGATGATGTGACCCAACATATATAGCCCGGGTCAAAGTTGTGTCCTAGAGTCTAGGCCAAGTCCTCAGTAACAACATCACATGAAAAAGCCATCATCAGACTGCCAGAGACTCAAGACATAGAGTTTTCCTAAAGATTCAGAGATTTCTCAAGAGACTAAGTAAAATGAGTTCGAAGTTCGTCGAACTCAGGTCGAAGATAGTCGTTCCCAGTTCGACTATCTTAGAGATATTTACTCTGAGCTGAGCTCGACGAACTTCAGTCACAGATCGACAATCCTTGGATTCCACCTTCAGAATTCTAAGTCCAGACTGTTCTCTAGACTCAGGTCGACGAAACTAGTTCTCAAGTCGACGAAGATCATTCTTTGCTCGACGATTTCTGGACTTCCACTTCAACTCTATTGCCAGAGGTTTATCAATTTTTCTCATAAGTCTAGAATCATTTTCAGCTCGACGAATTCATGTTTCTCCAGACTTAGCTCGACGAACACTATTTTTTGGTAGACGAATCTATGGACTATCACAGCATTCTATCGAGACTATGTTCTTTAGTCTCAGGTCGATGAACTAAGTTCTCTTCCCGATGAATTCTGGAACTAGAAGACTTATGTCGACACTCAGAGTATATGTCGACACCAACTGAGTCGACACTAAAAGAACTTTTGTCAACACCAAGATCATCAGTCGACATTGTGGAAAGGCTATGTCGACACCCCATAGGAGACTTGTGTCGACACACAGGAGTAATTGTGTCGACACAGAACATTTGACAACTCCAGAATAATTGTTGAACTCCAGTCGATGAACATATTTACCAGCTCGACGAATAGGCAAAGATCAAAAGAGACAGCAGTTCAGTTTCTAGCTCGACGATCATGGAACTCAGCTCGACGAACAGAAGCCGTCTGGTCAACGAATACAACATCTCAGCTCGACGAACTGTGGACTCAGTTCGACGAATTCTGCCAACTGTTCGACGATTCCAGACTTAGTTATTTCTAGCCTTCTGTCCCCACTCTAATGCGATAATTCCTGAGTAATTAATGCTCTAACATTCTCTGAATGTATCCGTTAGAAGGAGCATTAATTATGGTCTTCTCCAGGATTATTGCTTGCCATTTTTCCACGGGACAGTTGGGGAAATAAATCAATGCCGATTGTTCTCAAGGCTGTCAGCATTAATTGCAGATGCATTCAAATTTTCAAAACACAGAGAAGAAGAGAATAATGCACACACAGGGACATACAGATTGAAAAAAAGAGAATCAAGCATCATAGAGAAAGCTTTACACAGAGCACCACTTATTGAGAAGCATATAGAGATTACTGACAAACATTCAATCTTGGATAATTTGCTCTGTCAAAGAAGAAACATTCTCTGATACACAGAAGTTCTTGACCAGAAGCTCATCAGCACTTAAAGAAGAAGAACAACAATACCTATATCAAGAGTCTTCTTTCTTCAAGTACTCCAGGACACTTAAAAAGAACAACTCCAGTTCAATCTGTCAAAGAAGTTCCTGAAGACTTTTGCTGGTCAAGGATTTAGTTTGAACACCTATCACCCTGAAGCTTGGCTCTTAGTTTTCCCTGATCCATTCTACATCTCAGGGGGAGCCATAAGCTATAATCAATCCACAGTCTTCTCAGTTGTATATTGAGAAAGAGAAGACAAAATCATCTCTCACCCTCACCTCTGTAAAGGTTTGTCATCTCCCTTCAAAAGTGATTCCTTGGTTGCAAGTCTCCTGATCAAAAGACTTGGGTTAGTTTTTGAGCACCTGATCAAAAGCTCAATGGTGTCAGGAACCAGATCAAAAACCTGAGTGGATTCCTACCAAGTGTGGAAAAAGAGTGGATGTACCCTGGTTGGGAAACCACTATAAAATTCTTGTGTCGTCTGGCTGCCTCATTTTCTTGTGTTCTTGATGTGCTTGTGCTTTAGGTTTATTGCTTGGTAGTTTACTTAATTCTGCACTTTTAAGTTACAGCAAAAGCTGTAATAGCTGTTAAGAAATATTTAAGCATACTCTATTCACCCCCCCCCCCCCCCCCCGCAAGAGTATTTCTGATCTAACTCTCACTTTCATAAGTGTTCAGCTAAAGCTGACCGTTACTTTGTTTGCCGCTCTTCGGTGGATATGTGTTTGCAGGTGCTACTGCTTGAAATGAAATGAGTGGAGTGGATGGATTGCTGCGGAAGGCCCTTGAAGGCCAGCGTGTTTGGATTTCATGTGTGGCCGGCCTGCGTGCCGATGTACGAAAATGTATTTGTGAAAAGAGAAACCTGTAAGGCCTTAAGGCCATGTGTGTGTGAGTTGTATACATTCTTGGTGTTAATATATAAAGGTGGAGTTTATATAGTAGTGGACATTATCTGAGCTGAGTTCATTTAACTAAAAAAAATGCTGTGCGAGAATGGATTGAGTTAGGATGAGAGTAGATTTTGATTTCCACAAGTAATTCTATCGCTTGTCTGTGACATATGGCATGGGGCCCCGGCCAGACCCACCGTTATATGCCACGTGACGAATGGGGCGTTACAATGTGGACTTATTGATTATCCTAGGAATCCATTTGAAGTTCTTCCCTTGTATAGGAGCAGTCCTACGAGAATGACCCAACAAGAATCTATATTGCTCTAAATTGCAAGTTTGGGGTGTCAGAACAAAGGCAAGACCTAGGAATACATTTTCTATGTTGAAATTTTCCTCTAAATATGCTTCTATGAGGCCTAAAATTTTCATGTAAGTGGCTATTTAACATAATATAGAAATACAAATAATAATAATATTATGCTATAGTTTATAAGATTTAAATCGACGGCATCCAAGCATCTTCCTCCTCCAGTCAACGATCCAGATTAACCCTCATGTACCAACTTCAAACTTTATTTCACGGCCACTGTGTAATTCCCCAAAATTCGAAAGAAGGACGAGCAGCGTCGAGAGCCAAGTTTGGGTCTTGGTGAGGGTCACACGGCCTAGGACACGGGTGTGTCCATGGCCGTGTCGTACCGGGTTCGTCGAGAGCCCGGGAAGTCGACGATATTTCACTTAGTTCATCGACTAGTGGGGGACATGCCCTCCGACACGACCGTGTCGGAGCCTGTGTCGCCAGCGTGTTCCCTCGAGTGTCGACACAAGGGAGGTGTCGACACAGAGGTGTCGACACAGTTGTGTCGATAAAGGGGAGGTGTCGACACAGATGTGTCGACACAGGGGAGGTGTCGACATAGATGTGTCGACACAGAGGTGTCGACACAGTAGTGTCGACACAGGAAGGGAGCACTACCTAGGACACGGGCATGTCCACGGCCGTTTCAAGCGTGTTCGATGAATTTCTGCGAAGTCGACGAAGAGGCAGTCGACGATCGTCGAGACTTCGAACACGGCCTGAGACACGGGCGTGTCCCTGGCTGTGTCCTTCTCGAGTTGTAGTCGAGATGTGTAAGGGGTTGGACATGGCCTAGAGCCCATGCATGTTCGGGTTGGCATGGCCGTGTCAAATATGACACGGTCATGTCATGGACCCGTATCCTGTTTTGGGTGCGACGGTTTCGGCATCGATTGGGGAACACGGCCTTGGACACCGGCGTGTCACAAGCCGTGTTCGGCTCAGATATTTTGATTTTCAGTTCAGATCGTGGCCTTTCATTTCCTTCTTTTGGGATCTGATGGTCCAGGTTTGCCCTTGCTGAGTTAAGTCCGAGAATAGGGTTTAGAAACCCTCATTCTTCTTCAAACACTCTCTTTCTAAGATCTAGAGAGAAGGGAGAGCAAGGAAGGAGGTGAAGGAGAGATCCGGCTGTCGGAGAAGCTCCAGTGCTCCAAATCGCGAGCCAAGTCTAGATCCGTCGAGGCAAGACCATTGCGAAGGTTTTCATCCAGCAAGGTTGCCATGGCGAGGAAGATGGGTTGGAAGGTAACGACACTTCTCCTCTTGGTTTTAGGATGCATGTTTAGCATCTTTTAATTTCTAGTTTTTGGGCACTAAACCCTCAAATGAGAGGGGTTTGGGTCGCCAAGGTTCAAGAGGAACCTCCGAGACGATTGAGTCCGTCGGCTCCATTAAAGGCATGCTGCAGCTTTCCCGCAAAGAGTTTGAAATACGTTGACTTTTGTTGATGTCAGCCATTCTAGACTTAGACAAATTCAAATAATCACTCCAGGCGTTGAGTGCGTTGAGTGAAATGGTTTCATTCAATGATTCTGTACTTATCATATTCTTCAGCTCTTTCTACATCCATGGCGTTGAGAGCGTGGAGTGGTTGGCCTTCACTCAATGCCATTTGTATTTGCTCCTTCTAAACACTTCCAACTGCTGAGGCATTGGGTGAACTGTATTCACTCAATGTTGTTGGAACTGATGTTTCAGATTCCCTGAGTTTGAGAATATCAACTCACAGATTGTATTTGATCACTTCTTCAGTTGATATAGTGTACAAGTTGACAGGTTCAAGTGAAGATAAGAAGCCTCCTATATTTGATACTGCTAGGCGTTAGAAGTTACCGTCGAGCGGTAGCTGTGAATTATTTTGGCCAAGCTATCGGGAAGTTACCGCCCCGTGCCAATCCTATCGCATGCGCTAACGCGGTGAATTATTTTGGCCACGCAATCGGGAAATTACCCCCATCCGGTAGTACTAACGCGCATCGCTAGCCTTCTCCACGAACGAATGATTTCTCAAAATCAAAGTACTGTCATGCGGTAGTGGTAACGCGCAGCGCTAGCCTTCTCGACGAACTCATGGTTTCTCGAAATCAAAGTACCGCCATGCGGTATTGTTAACGCACCACGCTACGTGCTTGAGGTACGTCAAGCAAGACCTTTCGATGAATGTTATTCTACCGTAGGCGATAGAGGTTACCGTGCCGGGCTAGCCTCTCGACGACTGGAAACGACTGCTCTGAATGACCGTGCTCCATATTATCGTGTGCTGGTAGCAGTAAATGCACAGCACTAGCAATGACTATAGCGACAAATATTCGTTTTAAATGGCATTCTAGATTTCGATGACAGCGGAAATAACAAGCGAGCGAACTTAACGTCGGGCGCTATTCTTACCGCCGGCGGTAGCCTATTTTCATGAAGTCTTATAAATGGCCGCCTTGGTTTCACTGTATGTGGACTTATTGATTATCCTAGGAATCCATTTGAAGTTCTACCCTTGTATAGGAGCAGTCTTAGGAGAATGACCCAACAAGAAGCTACATTGCTCTAAATTGCAATTTTGGGGTGTCAGAACAAAGGTAAGACCTAGGAATACATTTTCTATGTTGAAAGTTTCCTCCAAATATGCTTCAATGAGGCCTTCAATTTTTATGTAAGTGGCTATTTAACATGTTATAGAAATACAAATAATAATAATAATACTATGCTATAGTTTATAAAATTTAAATCGACGGCATCCATGCATCTTCCTCCTCCAACCAACGATCCAGATTAACCCTCATGTACCAACTTCAAACTTTATTTCACGGCAACTGTGTAACGCCCCAAAATTCGAAAGAAGGACGAGCAGCGTCGAGAGCCAAGTTTGGGTCTTAGTGAGGGTCACACGGCCTAGGACACGGGTGTGTCCATGGCCGTGTCGTACCGGGTTCATCGAGAGCCCGGGAAGTCGACGATGTTTTGCTCAGTTCGTCGATTAGTGGTGGGACACGCCCTCCGACACGCCCGTGTCGGAGCCCGTGTCGCAGGCGTGTTCCCTCGAGTGTCGACACAAGGGAGGTGTCGACACAGTTGTGTCGACACAGGGGAGGTGTCGACACAGATGTGTCGACACAGAGGTGTCGACACAGTTGTATCGACACAGGTAGCGAACACGGCCTAGGACACGGGCATGTCCATGGCCGTATCAAGCGTGTTCGACGAATTTCTGCGAAGTCGACGAAGAGGCAATCGACGATCATCGAGACTTCGAACACGGCCTGAGACACGGGCGTTTCCCTGGCCGTGTATTTCTCGGGTTGTAGCCGGGACGTGTAAGGGGTTCGACACGTCCTAGAGCCCATGCGTGTTCGGGTTGGACACGGCCGTGTCAAATGTGACACGGGCGTGTCATGGACCCGTGTCCTGTTTAGTGTGCGACGGTTTCGGCATAGATTGTGGAACACGGCCTTGGAAACGGGCGTTTCACAAGCCGTGTTCGGCCCAGATGTTTTGATTTTCAGTTCGGATCGTGGCCGTTCATTTCCTTATTTTGGGATCTGATGGTGCAGGGTTGCCCTTGCTGAGTTAAGTCCTAGAATAGGGTTTAGAAACCCTCATTCTTCTTCAAACACTCTCTTTCTAAGATCTAGAGAGAAGGGAGAGCAAGGAAGGAGGTGAAGGAGAGATCCGGCTGCCGGAGAAGCTCTGGTGCTCCAAATCGCGAGCCGAGTCCAGATCCGTGGAGGCAAGACCGTTACGAAGGTTTTCATCTAGCTAGGTTGCCATGGCGAGGAAGATGGGTATGAAGGTAATGACACTTCTCCTCTTAGTTTTAGGATGTATGTTTAGCATCTTTTACTTTCTAGTTTTTGGGCACTAAACCCTCAAATGAGAGTGGTTTGGGTCGCCAAGGTTCAAGAGGAACCTCCAGGTCAATTGAGTCCATCCCCGGTATGTTTTTGCATTAGATATTCGCTCCGTTAGTGGATTAGGCATGGTGGGTGAAGCCGTTGTCACGACCGTTAGTCCGATTTGGTGATGTTGCATACGAGCTTTAAGGATTTGTAAAGATCCGTTGCGGCAAGATGTCGTTTGTGATGTTTGTGATGTTTTCCCCCTTTTCTCGAGTGAGTACGTGTAGCCGGAACCGGACAATGTTAGCTCCTCAATGGCGGTAGATGGTTTCCTTGGTGGACAAGGTTAGCTCTACATTGGCGGTAGATGGTTTCCTTGGTGCGCGGGGACATTGCAGTACGAATGAGGTATTAGGGTGGAAATGGTATTTGGATTGTAATGTGCTAAGGCGTGGCTTTGTCTCCGTGGTCGGCTGGCTATACCATGACGTGCAGGTCATGTGTTGAGAGTGTCCCGGCGAGACTAGTCCCCTTCTGTATGACTGACGAAAATGCCATGCATGGGGCAAGCCCGTGCAATGAGGCCATGAGAGGGCGGGGTCCAGTAAGGCTTCTTAGAATCGGTCAGTGTGTTAGACGGAATCCTGACATGAGAAGTCAAAGCTTGCAGGCAAGCCCGGGTTTAAGACCATGAGTGGGTGGGGCCTTGGAAAGAGTTTCGTGTGGAGGCTTGCATGTCGTTGGGGGAATAGCAGTGCCGCTTTGTTTGCGGCTTAATGCCAATGGGGAAATGATGAGTACCCAGATGATGTGATGATGTGCTAGATGTATACGAGTTAGGGTGCCTTGGGTGAAGCCCGGGTTTTGCATTCATGCTGTATAGTAGGACCCTTTTCTTTATATGCTCAATAGTAGAGAACGTGCGTGTTGTTTGAGACATCCAAGTATGTTCATTAGTGCTATACATGTTTTTGTATATTGTATATGAAGTGCTGACTTGCAGGTTGGAGGGGTACCCCGGGGTCAGTTAGGGGCGGTCGGGAGGAGATGTGTTTGTTACACAGTTTGAGGTCAGCCTTTGCTGACCCAAGTTACAACCAAATTTTACAGGGCAAGGATCGCATCAGGAGCTAGCTCGCTGGCCAGAAAGGCCTAAGCCGCATGAAGTGTTACCATCCATGTTATGGCTTTACATTTGTGTTATGTATGTTTGATGTTGTTGACTTCCGGCTTGCAGGCCGAGGTAGCTTAGGAGTGCCTATGCACTTTGATGTTTATGTATTGTTGGAGATTTGGACTCTCTTTGTTGTAAGGCCATAAGGCCATTTCGAGACTCTTATGGATGTGGATAACTTCTAGTCTTGGTTGATGTTTCCGCTTTGTTTTGCTATTGAGTTTTGAGTTTAAGTAGTTATATCATCTTATAATACTAAAGTTGTGGCGTCTATATGTTGTGGGGCCCCGGCCGGACCCTTATTATACGGTCATTACAGGTTAGGTGTTACAATTTGGTATCAAAGCGAGGTTTGATTCAAGGTCGGTGCATATAGAAGTTATCCATATAAGAGTAATGCGGGACCGTGAGTGTCCTTATATTTGAGTCTTGTGATTAGAGACTGATTCCTTGTTTCCTTTCTTTTCTGAAGAGTGCAAGCAACGAGGCGGGTACGTCGAGACCAAGAGAAGAGCTTTCGGTGAGCAGTGCCACTGCTCAAGGTCCTTTGGGCATGGGTGTAAACCCGATAGACTTCTGTCGCATGCTGGCAGAAGCTTTGGTGGCAGCCCAAGCTGCAGCAACAGCTCAGGTAGCAACCCCTACTACACCGGATACTGCGACGGCTATGCCGGGCGGAGAAGCCAGGCGTGTAGAGCCTTTGGCAGAAAGGGTGGTTGTCGGGCATGGAGACCGGCAAATGAAGTACTTTCTGAGCTTCCATACCCTGACATTCAAAGGAGTCGGTACTCCGACTGATGCGGAGGATTTGTGGGCACGGATTCAAGAGCTCCTGACGGCGGCAGAGACGCCGGAAGAGAAGAAATCTTAGTTTGCGGCCTTCATGTTGGAGGGAGACGCAAAGTTGTGGTGGGTGAGCCATAGTGGCCGCCAATTTCCTGGACGCACCCCATCCATGGAAGAGTTTGGGGATGCCTTCCTAAAGAAGTACATACCTATTTCGACGAGCTTGGCCCTTCAGAGGCAATTTCTGCACTTGATGCAGTGAGATAAGACGGTGGATGAGTATGTTCAGGAGTTCACTCGTTTGGGTCGTTACGCGGGGACGACCATGGCGGACGATGAAGAGAGGGATAACATCTTCTACCAGTGGCTGAGGGAGAATCTAAGGCAACCCCTCATTGCCATGAAGAGAGCCAGTTTCAATGAGTTGGTTGAGGCGGCCAGGATGTTGGAGAGTGATCTGGAGCGGAGCCAACATCGTAAAGGTTCTGCGCCCAAGCAAGGAAAAGGGAAGCCTTCTCAATCCCAAGGAAAGTCAGAAGGTAATAGATGGAGTAGGAAGCCTCGCCCGTACAAGTCCGGTGAGAAGAGTAAGTGGACGTCTGAAGGGTCTCACTCTAAAGGGCCACCGACGTGCTTCAACTGTGGTAATGTGGGGCACATTGCTCGTTTTTGTAAACAAGGCGGTGCGGTGTAGGAGGAAAGGCAGGAGCAAACTGTGCGCTTCGGCCCCAGTGCCGCAGAGAAAGGGAAGATGTCGTAGTCTAGCGCTTCTCGCTTCCAACCGGTGCAACCAAAGGCCTACAACCTTGGACAGTAGAAAGCGATCTGTAACGCCCCGAAAATCGTTATCGAGCTGGTCGCGTCAGAAAGTAATTTTGGTGCCTGTATAGGGGTACACGGCCTAGGACACGGGCGTGTACGAGGCCGTGTCTGGCGTGGTGTTTTGGCCGTCTGTATCCCGAGAAGGACACGACAAGAAACACGGCGGAATGACATGGGCGTGTCATTTGACACGGGCGTGTGCGTAGCCGTATCAGTACTCGTGTTCCCTAGAGTCGTGATGGTTGGCGTGACGGTTATTCATGACACGCCTCCGTTCACGGGCATGTCCAAGACCCGACACGGGAGTGTCAGGTTTGGACACGGTCGTGTCTTGCCCGTATGGTTTTTCTGCGTTCGATGATCGTGCCAGGATCGAGGCACACGGCCTGGGACACGGTCGTGTCCAAGGCCGTGTTCGGCCCAGGTTTGAGGATTTCTGTACAGATCTGAGCCGTTCGTTTTCTTTAAGTAAGATCTGACGACCCAGGCATGTTCCTGCTCTATTAAGGCCGGGAATGGTGAATTAACTCCTCATTTCTCCCTTAAGCTTTCTCTTTCCAAGGAGTTAGAGTAAGGAGGAAGAAGGAGAAGGATTCCGGCCGCCGGCGGAGCATCGGAGCAACGTTTAGAGAACCGAGAGCGGATCCGTGGAGGAAATCCCATTGCGAAGACTTCTATCCGTGTAATTTTTTCATGGCGCAAAAGCGTACTACAAGGGTAACGATTCTCTTCTTGAGCATGTGAAGATCTCTTCCTTTTGCGTAGGGAAACACGCTCCCGCGAGTGTGCGGCGAGTGTGCGGTGTTCCTTGGGGTCGACGAGAATAGTCCCCCTTGTGTTGCATATAGAGTCCGGACTCGAAGTACGGGCATAGGCATTGTGTGTGAAGCCTACCCGGACATGTTGGTCTGGATCGATGATGTTGCATTTGTTACGGTTTGCCGGAGAAGACTCCGTGCTTTGGGTTTTCGGGTTTCTACGCGGTAGATTGCAGCAGGGATCCTTGTGGATTAACTCCATGGCTCACCCGGAAAACTGAGCGTAATCGTTGTTCTGCTAACTTGGCGGTCTGGGAACCGGCCTTGAACATAACTGGGTTATCTGATTGTCTGGAAATGGCAGGATCCGAGAGAATCTTGGCTCGTGCGTACGTCTTATGGTGTACTACGCGTTGTGAGCAACGGGCAAGTGGAATCGGACCTGGGCTATGTGATTCGGTGCGAGAGACCCGAAAAGGGGACTGGCCTTTGGCATATTAGGGAGCCTTAGACAGTGGTCAGAAAGGGTAAAATGCTCACGTTGTTTCCATCCCGGGGGTGGTGGTGAAGACGCTGAAGTGTCAGGATTCACCTATAATGTGCCCTGAGTGTGCGAGGTGTTTGGCCGTGCGAGCCTACACATGTGGCTAACATATTTGTACTATATTATTTTAGCTGGGCTAATGAATTGCAGGGAAGGAGCACCGCCGTCCCAAGTTAGGGGTGGGGTCGTTATAATTTGGTCGGCTTTTTACTGACCGTTGCTTTATTTTCCACCGTGCGGTGGAATGTTGCTTGCAGGTGCTACAGAGCCGAGTACCAAATAGCGGGCTGGAGCCCATGTTGCTGTGTTGGTCCTAGAAGGCCAAAGCAAATAGTTGGACTTTATTTTGTCATGTGTGGCCGGCCTGCGAGCCGATGTATGGAAAACATTATTTAATTAAGTGAACCTCTGTAAGTACATAAGGTCGTGTACCTTTCTGTGTATTTGTTTTCATTCCAGTTGAAGTGGTGTTGGACATTCATGTTATTTGGATACAATTTTGGGTTCTTTCAACTGTTTAAAAGCTTTCGCTAGAATGCTGTGTTAGGACGAGTAGTCTTAATTGGATAGTTTAGTTATTCATATGCAACCCTTCCGACTGTCTGTGGTATATGGTGTCGGGTTCCAGCTGGACCTTCCACTATATGTCATACGACGGATGGTGGTGTTACAATTTGGTATCAGACTTCTGGTTACGGTTAGGCTTAAATGAATTCGTTGGCGAATTCTTTTAAGGGGTGGTGAGCACATGTGTGCGTCATCGTTATAACATCAAAAAGAACCCATGAATGTCCACTTAGGAATGAAAAATACACTTGTTTTGTGGAACCTGAGTGTTCTAATGATTGCTTTTAGCAATTTGTGTGTTGTCTAATCTAGGTTCTTTGCTATTATAGGCAGCTAGGAGCGGTGCTGGTCAATCGGAGCGTCCGCAATCGGCAGAAAGTAGTGCACCGAGGGATGTGCCTACAACACCTCCTTCAGCGAAAACCATCGGGTTGGTGGCTGAAGTAGTTTTTGCCTTGATAAATGCCCAACCTGTATGGCAAATGCATCACGCACCTCCTGCGAATGAGCAAGAATCGGTTATGGTGGCAGAGCCGAGAGTGGTGGAGCGCTTAGTGGTGGATCAGGTAGAGCCGAGGAGGTCTACGTAGAGACAGCTTAAGCATGTAATGGGCTTTAATCCTCCGAGGTTCGATGGGGTTGGAACGCCAGCTCAAGCTAAGGATTGGCTCTCTACGATTAAGACAGTCTTGATGGCCACGTTAACAGAAGAGTGGCAGAAGACCAACATAGCGACCTTACTTTTGGATGGTGAGGCGAGCCTGTGGTGGGATGAGTTGGAGTTTCATCTCTTAGTGGGAAGCCAGCTTGCTGATGTGCCTATGGAGGAATTCTCAAGATTGTTTTTGGCCAGATATATACCCTATTCTCAGAAGCTTGAGATGGAAAATCAGTATCTTGGGTTGACTCAGGGAGCCAAAAGCATGGACGAGTATCTCCACGAATTTACACGGTTGGGTCGGTATGGTGGTGCTATGTTTACCGAAGAAGAGATGAAGACCAACCGATTTTATGAGGGTCTATGAGGTGACCTATAATTACTCCTTGCTGGGCTTAAGGCACAGGGCTTCTTAGCCTTGGTCAATTCGGCCCGGTCATAGGAAAAGGTTGTGAAGAAATTCCAAGAGAAGAAGGACCTAGGGGAAAAGAAGGCAGAGTTCAAAGTGCCAAATGCAAAGTCAGGATTCCGCAGGTGGAGCAAGAAGCAGAAGACTTTGAACTCTGCCCCTTCGTCTGGTGCGTCGGGGGAAACCACAAGTCGAGTTCCAGGAGTTTGCTACAACTTTGGGAAGACGGGGCAATTTTCTCATGAATGTTGGAGCGTTCGTGCAAAGTCCGAGAGGAAGCCTGGAGCGACCTATGAAGAGAAAGGGAAGGCAGTGGAATCAACCGCGTACCATCATGCTCCAGCCCAGCTTAGAGTTTATAATCTTGGTCTCCACGAGGCCATGAAACAAGCTGACGTGGTGAAAGGTATGAGTTAAATTATAGCAGTTTAACTTTATGTAGTTGTTACCCTTTTATATGTTAGCTTATGTTTGTTGGTGCTAGGTTTCGTGTTGATTTTCGATCGTCCGATAAGAGACCTGTTTGATACGATTCCTTCTTGTCCGAGCATCGCACGTCGGGCCCCTTCCGATGGTAAAAGACGGGTTGGATGTGTTGTGCCCAATGGGTGCTCAAACGAGCGGACAAGTTCTGTGTGGTAAAGATTCAGATTGGGGACCATGAGTTTTATTTGCAAGCGTTGGTTCTACCGTTAGTGGAGTTCGACATAATCTATGGTACGGACTGGCTCTCGGAGCAGCGAGCTTACATCGATTGCAATCGAAAGGAGTTTAAGTTGGGACTACATACTGAACGGGAGACTATGTTTGCGGGCATGAAGGGGTCGGGTAAAGTTTTGTTGTCGGCCCTTCAAGTGATTAAGGCGGTTCGGTCTGGTGCAGAGCTGTTTGTCACCTTAGTGCAAGCTTCAACACCTAGGCCAAGTCTGGACAGTATCCCAGTTGTGTCGGAGTATCCTGATATGTTCCAAGATGATCTACCAGGAGCCCCTCCTCAGCGGGAGATTGATTTTACCATTGAGCTGGTACCGGGTGCCAAACTGGTGTCACGCTCTCCATATCGGATAGCGCCGCGAAAGATGGCAGAGTTGAAGGTGTAACTGCAGGAGTTGTTAGAGCAAGGGTTTGTGCATCCATGTTCTTCGCCTTGGAGCGCACTGGTTCTTTTCGTTAAGAAGAAGGATGGGTGCTTGCGACTATGTATTGACTATCGGGAGTTGAACAAGCTTATGGAGAAGAACAAATATCCGATCCCCAGGATTGACGATCTATTTGATCAATTGGTTGGGTCAACAGTATATTCAAAGTTAGATCTGAAGTCCGGTTACTACCAATTGAGGATAAGGGAAAGCGACATCCCTAAGACAGCATTCAGCACGCGGTTTGGGATTACGAGTTCACGGTCATGCCGTTTGGGCTGACCAATGAGCCATCCGTATTTATGGATTTGATGAACAGGACGTTCAGAGAATACCTGGATCATTTCGTGGTAGTGTTTATCGATGATATCTTGGTATACTCGCAGTGTGAGTAGGATCATTACAAGAATCTACACATGGTGTTGGAGACCTTGAGAAGGAATCAGTTGTATGCAAAGTTCTCCAAGTGTGAGTTCTGGTTATCCTCAGTAGCGTTCCTTGGTCATGTTGTTAGTGGATAAGGGATAGAGGTGGATCCGGCGAAGATAGCAGCGATACGAGAGTGGCCTGTATTGTCTTCAGTGGCGGAAGTTCGGAGTTTTTTGGGGCTTGCCGGCTACTACAGGCGCTTCGTAGAGAACTTCTCGCGGATAGCGTTACCACTAACGACATTGACAAGGAAAGATGAAAAGTTCATGTGATTGCTGGAGTGTGAGCAGGTTTTTGAAGAACTGAAGAGGTGGTTGACCACGACGCCTATTTTGCGTTCGCCGAGTGGAACCTAGGGGTTTAAGATTTATAGTGATGATTCGGGCAGTGGTTTGGGATGTGTTCTACTACAGCATAGGAGCGTGATAGCCTATGGTTCACGACAGTTGAAGGTTCATGAGAGAAATTATCTGGTCCATGACTTAGAGTTAGCGGCTGTGATATTTGCTCTAAAGCTGTGGAGGCACTATCTATATGGGGTAAAGGTCAATATATATATCGACCATAAGGGCCTGAAGTACCTGCTAGATTAGAAGGATCTGAACATGAGACAGCGGAGGTGGATGGAGTTCTTGGGGGACTATACCTTCAAGATACATTATATACCTGGGAAAGGAAATACGGTGGCGAATGCGTTGAGCCGCAGGGATCCTACGCGGGACAGTTGGTTATCGGTACATGATGAGAGATTGGTCCGTGATTTGGAGGCATTAGATATTTCCTGCGTCGATAAGCAGTCTGGTGCCGCGGCGATATTGTGTTTGACAGAGGTGCAGTATGACCTGGCTGATAGAGTTCGACGGGTTTTGATTCAGGATAGCAGCATGAAACAGATCTTGGATGAATCTTTGGATGGGTCAAATTCCAAGTTTGCGGTTGAGGATGGACTGCTAAGGAAGGACGGTCGTCTATGCGTCCCTAGTGCGGATAATCTTCGGGAGGAGTTGATGTACGAGGCTCATCATACCAAGTACTCGATCCACCCGGGTAGCACGAAGATGTATAGAGACATAAAGAAGTTATTCTGGTGGCCAGGATTAAAGAAGGATGTAGCACTTTATGTGGCCAAGTGCCAAACTTGTGCCTTGGTGAAAGCGGAGTGCCAGAAGCCCGGAGGCTTCCTAAAGTCCTTGCCTATCCCGGAATGGAAGTTCGACGACATTTCTATGGATTTTGTGCATGGTTTGCCAAAGTCGCAGAGAGGAAACGATGCCATCTGGGTGGTCATAGATAGGTTGACGAAAGTGTCACATTTCATCCCGAATAGGAAGGAAGATGCAGTGGAAAAGTTAGGCAAACTTTATGTGGATAATATCGTACGGTTGCATGGTGTGCCGCACAGTATTGTTAGTGACAGAGATGGACGCTTCACGTCGAAGGACTGCAGGCTGGTGCATAATTTGCTTGGAACTAAGCTGCGTTTCAACACAGCGTTCCACCCACAGACGGATGGTCAGACCGAGAGGGTCAACAGGACGATGGAGGACATGCTTCGCATATGCGTCCTAGATTTCGGAAAGCATTGGGAAGATCACCTGTACATGGTGGAGTTTTCATATAACAACAGCTTTCAAGCGAGTATTGGAATGGCAACTTTCGAGGCCTTGTATGGGAGGAAGTGTCGTACGCCATTGTCTTGGTTGGAGACAGGCGAGTCGAAGTTGTATAAACGTCAAGCGGTGGAAGACACCACTTTAATGGTACGTACAATTCAGGAAAGGTTGAAGATCGCTCAGGACAGGCAAGCAAAGTACTATAACGCCAAGCATAGGAACGTGGAGTTCGGTGTTGGCGACTGGGTGTATTTAAAAATCAAGCCGTTCAAGGGTGTTTCGCGGGTTCGACGCTTGAAGAAGCTGAGTCCGAGATACCTTAGACCATTTGAAATACTGGAGCGTGTTGGCGAGGCGGCGTATAGATTGAAGCTGTCGGTGGAGTTGAGTGGGCTACACGATATGTTCCACATGTCGGTGTTGCGGAAGGCAGTGCAAGAGCCTTCACAGATAGTTGCGGTTGATCAAGTGCCAGTGGATTACGAGTTGACAACAAAGGTCAAGCCTATACGTATAGAAGACGTTGAGGTCCAACGACTCCACAACAAGGAAATCCGAATGGTTAAGGTTTGTTGGGATAACTACGGACGTGAGGAGTTTTCTTGGGAGCGAGAGCAAACTATGTTGGAGGAATACCCGAGTTATTCCACTCAGGTAACATTTAATTTTTGTATACCTTTTCTTAATTTCGGGACGAAATTCCTTAAGGGGGGAGATTTGTAACGCCTCGAAAATCGTTATCGAGTTGGTCGCGTCCAAACGTAATTTTGGTGCCTGTATAGGGGTACACGGCCTAGGACACAGGCATGTCCAAGGCCTTGTCTGGCGTGGTGTTTTGGCCGTCTGTATCCCGAGAAAGACACAGCAAGAAACACGGCAAAATGACACGGGCATGTCATTTGACACGGGCGTGCGCCTACCCGTGTTAGTACCCTTGTTCCCTAGAGTCGTGACGGTTGGCGTGACAGTAATTCGTGACACGCCTCCGGTCACGGGCGTGTCCAAGACCCAACATGGGCGTGTGAGGTTGATACACGGGCGTGTATTGCCCGTGTGGTTTTTCTGCGTTCGACGATCGTGTCAGGATCGAGGCACATGACCTGCGACACGACCGTGTGCGAGGCCGTGTTCGGCCCAGGTTTGAGGATTTTTGTACAGATCTAAGCCGTTCATTTTATTTAAGTAATATCTGACGGCCCAGGCGTGTTCCTGCTCTGTTAAGGCCGGGAATGGTGGTTTAACTCCTCATTTCTCCCTTAAGCTTTCTCTTTCCAAGGAGTTAGAGCAAGGAGGAAGAAGGATGAGGATTCCGGCCGCCGGCGGAGCATCAGAGCACCGTTTAGAGAACCGAAAGCGGATCCGTGGAGGAAATCCCGTTGTGAAGACTTCTATCCGTGTAATTTTTCCATGGCGCAAAAGCGTACTACAAGGGTAACGATTCTCTTCATGATCATGCGAAGCTCTCTTCGTTTTGCATAGGGAAACCCGCTCCCGCGAGTGTGCGGCGAGTGTGCGGTGTTCCTTGGGGTTGACGGGAATAGTCCCCCATGTGTTGCATATAGAGTCCGGAATTGAAGTACGGGCATAGGCATTGTGTGTGAAGCCTACCCGGACATGTTGGTATGGATCGGTGATGTTGCATTTGTTATGGTTTGCCGGAGAAGACTCCATGCTTTGGGTTTTCGGGTTTCTACGCGGTAGATTGCAGTAGGGATCCTTGGGGATTAACTCCAAGGCACACCCGGAAAACTGAGCGGAATCGTTGTTCTGCTAACTTGGCGGTCTGGAAACAGGCCTTCAACATAACTGGGTTATGTGATTGTTTGGAAATGGCAGGATCTGAGAGAAGCTTGGCTCGTGCGTACGTCTTAAGGTGTACTATGCATTATGATAAACGGGCAAGTGGAATCGGACCTGGGCTATGTGGTTCGGTGCGCGAGACCCAAAAAGGGGACAGGACGTTGGCATAGTCGGGAGCCTTAGACAGTGGTCAAAAAGGCTAAAATGCTCACGTTGTTGCCATCCCGGGGGTGGTGGTGAAGACGCTGAAGTGTCAGGATTCACCGATAATGTGCCCTGAGTGCACGAGGTGTTTGGTTGTGCGAGCCTACACCTGTGGCTAGCATGTTTGTACTATATTATTTTAGCTGGGCTAATGAATTGCAGGGAAGGAGCACCGCCGTCCCAAGTTAGGGGCGGGGTCGTTATAATTTGGTCAGCTTTTGGCTGAACGTTGCTTTGTTTGCCACCGTGCGGTGGAATGTTACTTGCAGGTGCTACGGAGCCGAGTACCAAATAGCGGGCTGTAGCCCATGTTGCTGTGCTGGCCCTAGAATGCCAAAGTGAATAGTTGTACTTTATTTTGTAATGTGTGGCCAGCCTGCGAGCTGATGTATGGAAAACATTATTTAATTAATTGAACCTCAATAAGGCCATAAGGCCATGTACCTTTCTGTGTATTTGTTTTCATTCCAGTTGTACTGGTGTTGGACATTCATGTTATTTGGATACAAGTTTGGGTTCTTTCAGCTGTTTAAAAGCTTCTGCTAGAATGCTCTGTGTTAGGACGAGTAGTCTTAATTGGATAGTTTGGTTATTCATATGTAACCCTTCCGACTGTCCGTGGTATATGGTGTCGGGTTCCAGCTGTACCTTCTACTATATGTCATATGTCGGATTGGGGTGTTACACGATCCGCCAACCCGATGTGGTGACAGATATGAGGAAGTTTAAGTTTAACCTTGTGCTTCCTGCTTTGAGACCGTTATGATTGATGTCTATGTTATAGGTTGTGTGTTAGTCTCTGAATACCCCGCTATGGTATTGTTTGATACGGGAGCATCATACTCCTTCCTCGCGGAAAGCTTCATTCGAAGGATTGGGGTTGAATCATTTTCGGTGGACGCGGAGCTGAAGGTGCACATGCCAATGGGTCATTCATGACCACTTTGACGAAAGGGCGCATTTGTTGGGATCTAAGAGAAGTTGACTTCGTGTTGATAGCATCGGTCCTACCGTTGGTCGAGTTTGATGTGATTTTTGGGAATGGACTGGCTAGCGGAGCAGCATGCCAGTATTGATTTCCTATCCAATGTCGTGACCCTGAGAAGCGAAGGGAAGTTGGAGGTCAAGTTTGAGGGCCTTAATGGAGTGGCCTGTTCTCTAATTTCGGACATGCAGTTGGCGCGGGCAGTTAATCAGGGTGGGGTAGCACTTGTAGCGTTATTGGAGGTTCGCCTTTCCAGGTTATCACTTGGGGAAGTGCCAGTGGTGGCAGAGTTCGAGGATGTGTTTCTTGAAAATCTTCCTGGGGCACCTCCTCGGTGGGAGATGGATTTCCCAATTGAGTTGGTTCCAGAGGCACGACCGGTGTCACGTCCTTCGTTTAGGATGGCACTGAAAGAGTTGGCTGAGCTCAAGGTACAGTTGCAGGAACTATTGGAGCAGGGGTATATCAGACCCAGTTCTTCACTATGGAGCGCGCCGGTGTTGTTCGTAAAGAAGAAAGACGGTAGTATGCGGCTGTACATAGATTACCGAGAGTTGAATAAACTGACCGTCAAAAATAAGTATCCGATTCCTCGGATTGACGATCAGTTTGACCAGCTGGTGGGGTCAGTGGTGTATTCGAAGTTGGACTTAAAGTCAGGGTACTATCAGTTGCGAATTCGAGACGAGGACATACCCAAAATAGCGTTTGGTGCGAGGTATGGTCATTTTAAGTTCTCAGTGATGTCGTTCGGGCTGACGAACGCACCCTCCGTATTCATGGATTTGATGAATCGAGTGTTTCGAAAATACTTTGAATCTTTTGTAGTTGTCTTTATTGATGACATATTGGTATATTCCAAATCAGAGGTGGAGCATGAGACTCACTTGAGGGTAGTTTTGCAAGTGTTGAGGGAGAATCAGCTTTATGCAAATTTCTCAAAGTGCGAGTTCTGGTTCGAGAAGGTGGCATTTTTAGGCCATGTGATTAGTGGGGATGGGGTGGCAGTAGATCCAACAAAGGTGGAGGCCATCAGAGATTGGCTAGTTTTGAGAATCGTGGCGGAAGTCCGAAGTTTTCTTTTACTAGCTGGGTACTATAGAAGATTCGTGGAAAACTTTTTGCGGATAACTCTACCCCTCACATCACTAACTCGTAAGGATCAAAAGTTTGTGTGGACTCAGGAGTGCAGTCAGGCATTTGAGACCCTGAAGGAAAGACTGATGACGGCTCCAATCCTAAGTCTACCGAAGGGGATCAAAGGATTTCAAATCTACAGTGACGTATCAGGATGCTGTTTGGGTTGCGTTTTGGTGCAACATGGCAGTGTAATAGCCTTAGGGTCTAGGCAGCTGAAGCCTCGCGAGAGGAATTACCCCGTTCATGACCTGGAGTTGGTGGCGGTAATTTTCTCGTTAAAATTATGGCGGCACTATGTTTATGGTGCGAAGGTGGAGATCTTCACGGATCACAAAAGCTTGAAGTATCTCCTAGATCAGAAGGACTGGAATATGCGGCAGCGCAGGTGGGTCGAGTTCCTTGGAGACTATGAGGTGGCGATTCAGTATACGCCAGGCAAAGCCAATGTGGTGGCAGATGCCTTGAGTAGGAAATACTTGGGGCAAGGGAATTGGATTGATGCTCATGATGAGCGGTTGGTGCGGGAATGGGAGTCCCTCGTCTTGGAGTGCGTATCAAGGGGTGAGTCTAGCGTGGCTCAGTTAAACTGGATTGAAATGCAGAACGGCTTGTCCGATCGTATTCGGGAAGCGACTCATTTGGATGTGGAGTTTCAGCCATTTGTGGTGGAAGCTCATAATGGCGAGAGCAGTGCCTGGGAGATGATTGACGGGATTCTGAGGAAGGACGGAAGGATTTGTGTACCGCAGTTCGGCAAGCTCCGTGAGGAGTTGATGTTTGAGGCTCACTTCACAAAGTACTCCATTCATCCGGGTAGCACAAAGATGTACTTGGATATGAAGAGATCCTTTTGTTGGCCTGGACTGAAGCGGGACGTAGCTTTGTACGTGAATCGATGTCAAACTTGTGCCTTGGTGAAGACTGAATGTCAGAAGCCATGCAGGTTCCTGAAGCCTCTTCCAATCCCCGAGTGGAAATTTGATGGCATCACCATGAATTTTGTGCATGGGTTACCTAGATCGCAGCAGGGTAACGACGTGATTTGGGTGATTGTGGATCGCTTAACCAAAGTGGCTCACTTCATCCCATACCGGAAGGAGGACAGCGTGGAGAAGTTGGTGGAGTTGTATGTTCGCAACATTGTGCGAATATGTGGGATTCCTAAAAGTATAGTCAGCGATCGTGACGGACGTTTCACGTCCAAGGACTGGAGGCTGGTTCAGAAGAGTCTGGGCACGAAGCTAAAGTTCAGTACGGCTTTCCATCCTCAAACTGACGGGCAAACCGAAAGAACGAACCGTACTATGGAGGATATGTTGAGGATGTGTGTTCTTGACTTCGGCAAGAAATGGGAGGTTCACCTCTTCATGGTGGAGTTCGCGTATAACAATAGTTACCAATCAAGTATAAAGATGGCGCCATACGAAGCTCTGTATGGGAGGCGGTGTCGAACACCGATGTCATGGACAGAGGTGGGAGACACCAAACTATTGGGAAACCAAGTGGTGGATGATGCTTGTGAGTTGGTACAGACCATTCAAGTGCGCATGAAGGTGGCTCAAGATCGACAAGCAAAATATTTTAATGCTCACCACAGGAAGTTGGAGTTCGCGGTAGGCGATTGGGTCTATTTGAAGATCAACTTGTTCAAAGGCGTTTCACGGATTCGCCGACTCGAGAAATTGAGTCCAAGGTTTTTGGTACCTTTTGAAGTTGTTGAACGGGTGGGAGGAGCAGCGTACCGTTTGGCGTTGTCCGCAGAGCTGAGTGGATTACACGACGTCTTCCATGTCTCCGTCTTGAGGAAAACCTTAGTGGAGACTAATGTGGTGATCGAATCGGCATCGGTGCCGATAGAGGAAGACTTGAGGACTCGAGTCCGTCCAATTGCTATAGAGGATTCAGATATTCGGCTGTTGCGGAACAAAGAGGTCAAACTCGTAAAAGTAATATGGGACAACTGCGGCCGTGAGGACCTCTCTTTGGAGCGAGAACAAACCATGCTGGAGGAATATCCAGAGTTTTTCCGTTCATGTATCATTTAAGTTTTGTGTACCTCTTTTTGTTTTTGGTAATTTCGGGACGAAATTCTTTTTATGGGGAGAGAGTTGTAACACCCCATGATTCGAAAGAAGGATGAGCAGCGTTGACTGCCAAGTTTGGGTCTTGGTGAGGTTCACACGGCCTAGGACACGGGCGTGTCCATGGCCGTGTCGTACCGGGTTCGTCGAGAGCCCGAGAAGTCGATGATTTTTCGCTCAGTTCGTCGACTAGTGGGGGACACGCCCTCTAACACGCCCGTGTCGGAGCCCGTATCGCAGGCGTGTTCCCTCGAGTGTCGGCACAAGGGAGATGTCGACACAGAGGTGTCGACATAGTTGTGTCGATACAGAGGAGGTGTCGACACAATTGTGTCGATACAGAGGTGTCGACACAGTTGTGTCGATACAGTTATGTCGACACAGTTGTGTCGACACAGGGGAGGTGTCGACACAGATGTGTCGACACAGAGGTGTCGACATAGTTGTGTCGACACAGGCAGGGAACACGGCCTAGGACACGGGCGTGTCCACGGCCGTGTAAAGCGTGTTCGACAAATTTCTGCAAAGTCGACGAAGAAGCTGTAAAATCACTTTTCGGGTCCGACATGCCCTGTGACACGCCCGTGTCACAGGCCGTGTTCCCTAAGCGGTGCTCAAACCACCTTATCCCGAAACAGGTCACACCCAGGGTACACGCCTGTGTCAGCCCAGACACGCCCGTGACATAGGTCATGTACCTCACTCGAGTCATTCTCGCGACCTACTCGAGAGGACTACTCGAGTAGTTAGTCATGACACACCCGTGTCACATGACCTACATGCCCGTATTCCTTAGATACTCGAGACATTTCCACCCACTCGAAACATTTCCTCGAGATCTACTCGAGTCATCAACATAGAACAGGACACACCCATGTCGAAAGGATGACACGCCCGTGTCACCACTACTCGAGTCCCACTCAAGAACCACTCGAGACAATCACTCGAGTAGACGTTTGGGTCGGACACGCCCGTGACATGCCCCATGAAATGCCCATGACATGGGGCGTGTTCGTCCCGAACAGTTTGTCGAATGTATTGTTCGTCAAACTCGCGATGGCTCCGCACCCGAGCAGGACACGCTCTGGCACATGCCCGTGTCCAAGGCCGTGTCACCCAATCATTTTGCTTGTTGAAAAATGGGCTGTTACAACCCTCCCATCCTACAAGAAATTTCGTCCTCGAAATTCATATACAGGAAGGCAACCAGCAACCAAAAAGTTATAACATTAAACGTTCATGTTACAACAAAATTTTCACTAAGTAATCGCTTTACAAAATAGCTCGGGAAACTTCGCTCGAATGGTCTGCTCTCGCTCCCATGTAAGCTCCTCACGGCCGCAATTGTCCCATCGGACTTTGACCATCCCAACCATCTTGTTCCGCAACTGTTTATCGGCTCGGTCCTCGATCTGAATGGGCCTCACTTTTGTTGTTGGACCATACTCCACCGGCACACGATCGTCCGCGATCACTTCAGCTGGTGATGGAGACGACGACCTCCAACCTATAGAAGATTATGCCAACATGCTCGCGGATGATCCTTCTCCGTCTCCAATCAAAGAAGATGATGTCAACATGCTCGCGGATGATCCTTCTCCGTCTCCAATCAAATATTTGCGGCGTCATGAGAATCATGCGGAGCGACGCTACAATCTCCGCCCTCGGCGCAAGACAACTAAATAATTGAACTCATTTTATTCCAAGCTTGAGAGCTATTATATTTTTTATCAGGTTTTATTTAACATTTGGAGTGTTTTATTTTTATGTTTATTGGGGCTACATATAGCCAAGACTTTGTGTTAAGCCTATAAAAAGGCATGTAATGTTTTGTTTAAGTGAAGTGAAATGAAAGTTAAAAAAACCCTAATTCTTGCCTAAAGATTATCTCCTCCTTTCCCTCTCTACATTCTCCTAGCCGCCAGCCCGACCTCACTCTCCCTCTCAAATATTTCAGCCAGCTCTCTCCCTCTTTCCCTCATCCTACCCGAGCAGCCACCACCTCTCTAACACCCGAGCAGCCCCTCGTCCACAACCCGAGTAGCCACCACTTCTCTAACACCCGAGCAGCCCCCTCCTCCACAACCCTAGCAGCCACCACGCTCCTCCACCCGATCCGCCCCTTCCCACGCAAAACGATCGGCCCCAACAAAACCTGATTCCAGCAAGGTGGTTTCCATCGAGCGTGCGCGGGAAAGGCGGAAGTTTTTCTCTCCACCGGCGCGACTCCGGCGGAACCACGGAAGAGTGATCGACGAGTGAATCGGAATCATCTATTCCGGTTTTGGGTAACAATACGTTCTACTTTGTGTGTGATTCTCCATCCTAGATTTTCTTATGGTGGATGTGATTTTTGCGTAACTGTGGAATCGTTAATTTCATTTTGTCTCTCCGATAGTATCTTGTGTTCATCCTATTTTGATTATTTTTTCTGAAAGAGGATTTGGCAAACCCTCGTACTTTTTGTTGGGAGAGATCTACCATTTTTCCGAATCGAACTTTTTCGGTAGATCCCTTTTGGTACAACTATTGCTCGTTCGGACCGGGTGGGTCCATTTAGCTTGAGAGAACAACGGCCTATAGCCTATTGTTCGATCTTAAAATGGTGTGGCTACCGTACGTTAGCATAAATCTGATAATTTGCCCTACGAGTGAGCTGCGTTTGAGTTTACGTGTGAGTGTAGAAGCAGGATATAGTGAGGGTCGCGTGTTAAGACGTAAAAATCAATCGCGTAGGCGTTATAACCTACATCAATTTGGTATCAAAGCAAGGTTCACGTCAATTTCTTAATTGACACCCTCCTTTTTATTTTTACTAGCACGTCAACACGCACTTTTAATACTCTCTTCTTTATTTCCTGCACACAAACAAAAAACTTTTAAAAAAAAATTTAGTGTATGCGCACTAGGTTAGGTACGGATTATCCCCCGTCTTCTTTAAATATGGCGGTCGACCGGGTTGCGGATCTCGGTCTCACTGAGATTGAAGAACTCCGCCAAGATTTCACGGAACAAATGACGGCTATTAGGGAAGCACTCCACACCCTGACAGTAAATTTAGCAGATCCCCGTAACCAACCCGCTAACCAACGCGCGGAAGGAAATAATTACCGTCACCCCAACAATAATAATGACCAACATCCGATGGCGCCGTACGAGTTCGATATTACTAGGGCCGTCCGGATAAAAGCCCCATCCTATGATGGATTGGGAGAACCACAAGTTTTCCTCGATTGGGTTACAAAAATAGAATGCCACTATGAGTGGTACAACCTGAATGATGCAGATAAGGTGCGCGTGGCAAGAATGAAGTTGTTAGGTAGAGCTAAAATATATTGGCAGAATGAGGAACGACGCCTGAGAGGCGATAACGGTGAATTATACCTTGGTTGGGAGGTCATGAAGGAATCTCTTAATAAACAATACGTCCCTACGTACCATCGAACACAAATGTTTGATGATTTGGCCACCCTTAAACAAGGTAATAGGTCGGTGTCCTAATACATGAGTGTTCTTAAGGATATGATGGTGAGGTATGGCGTGAAAGAAATGTCATAGATTACGCTCTCTAGGTTTCGCAAAGGGCTAAATCCCGACATCGAGGTAAAATTACTGCGGTATGGTCACACAGACTTAGACGTCACGTTTAATGCAACATTAGACATTGAGAAGCACAACCTTCACAAAACTAAAACTCGCTCATTTCAGAAAGGAAAATCCATCTTAGGACCACCTCCCACACCTCCCACTTCTATCTATAAGGATAAGGGTAAGTTTCGGTCCATTGACTCGAGCTCCATAGTAGTTACTGCCAGAATTACTAGAAACCCAACGGGTGAGAGAGTTCATGTAGGAAGGGTTAACAAAGCAAATGTTACTTGTTACGCATGTGGGATTCAAGGTCACTATGCTAGTGAGTGTCCCACTAAACCCAAGCCCATTAGCCCTGTTAGACTCCACCTGTGGATCAGACGACCTTGTATATGAGGCAGGAGAGGATAGCGAGTCGGAAGGAGTGCCGAGCGATTTGGAGGATGAATCCCATATGATGGTCATGTGCTGTATTCTAGCTACTCCCCGTGCCTTAGATGACTGGAATAGGACCAATATATTTTCGCTGACTTTTAAGCACGGAGAGAAGTGATGCAAGTTGATCATCGACAGTGGCAGCTGCATGAATGTTATTTCCGAAAATGCGGTGACATGAATGTCTTTAGTTACAGAGGCGCACCCTCATACTTATAAGGTAGCATGGGTAAATAAGACATCCCACCCAGTGTCGAAGCGTTGCTTGGTACCCCTTACCATCAAGGACAATTCTGAACAAATTTGGTGTGATGTCATCCCCATGGATGCTTGTCATGTCCTATTAGGTCGTCCATGGCTATATGACCATGATGTAACTCACTTTGGGCGAGCCAACTCATATGAATTTAAATTTAATGGTAAGACCGTTATCCTTAAACCAACTCCACCTAAACATCTTTCGGTCTCCTCTAATGACACTATCATTCCCGTCGAGAAGAAGACATTAAGTTTGATAGGTAAGCAGGAGTTGGAGCGCGAGTATTTTGTTAACGGAGTCATATATGCACTAGTTTGCTTGCAAGTTAAGGAAGATAACTCCACGTTTGAGAATCTACCCACGGCCTTAAAAAACCTTTTAGAGGAATATAAGGATGTCTACCTGGATGACTTGCCGCCTGAGTTACCCCCCATGCGGGAAATCCAACACGAGATTGATTTCATTCCGGGATCCTAGTTGCCTTACCTTCCCCATTATCGGTTAAACCCCTCCGCGCACCTCAAATTACAAAAATTAATTTCGGATTTGCTAAGTAAGGGGTTCATCCATCATAGCAAGAGTCCTTGTGTTGTACCCGCCTTACTAGTGCCGAAGAAAGACGGATCTTGGCGGATGTGCGTGGATTATAGGGTCGTTAATAAAATAACCGTTAAATACCGGTTTCCTATCCCTCGATTGGATGACTTATTGGATATGTTAGCCGGAGCGACGATTTTTTCTAAACTAGATCTTAAGAGTGGCTATCATCAAATCAGGATTAGGGAAGGAGACGAATGGAAAACGGCTTTTAAATCGAAAGACGAACTTTATGAGTGGTTAGTGCTCGGGGAAGGGCTCACTAACGGCCCAAGTACTTTCTCCCGATTGATGACCTTAGTCTTCAAGCCTTACTTGGGAAAATTCGTCATTATTTACTTTGATGATATCCTATTATTTAGCTCCTCACCGAGCGATCATGTGTCTCATTTGAGGACGGTACTCACCACTCTGCGATCGAAAAAATTATTTGTTAACTTAAAGAAATGTACGTTTAACGTTCCTTCCGTAGAATTCCTAGGCTATATCGTAAGTTCAGAAGGTATCCATGTTGACCCAAAGAAGGTCCAAGCTCTCAAGGATTGGCCGGAGCCAACAAATATAAGGGATGTTCGGAGTTTTCATGGATTAGCTACTTTTTATCGCTGTTTTATCAAGGATTTTAGTACTATAATGGCACCAATCACGGAGTGCCTGAAAAAGGGAGATTTTTTGTGGACTAAATCGGCTGCCAAAGCATTTGACGTAATCAAATCCCGAATGTCGGCAGTGCCTCTCTTACGATTACCAAATTTCAATCGAGCTTTTGAACTGTCTTGCGATGCATCTGGAGTCGGTATCGGTGGAGTCTTGAGTCAAGAGGGTCATCCTATTGGATATTTTAGTGAAAAACTCTCGGTACCAAAATTAAATTATTCTAATTATGACAGAGAATTTTATGCGGTGATTCGATGTTTACAGCATTGGTGTCATTATTTGATATCTAAGGAATTTGTTATTCTATCCGATCACGAGACATTAAGATTCATTAATTCCCAAAATAAAGTGAGTCCTAGGCATGCCAAGTGGGTCTCCTATCTTCAGGAGTATACTTTCATAATTAAACATCTCAAGGGAACATTAAACCGTGTGACAGATGCTCTTAGTCGCGTCTCTTTGTTATTGACTACGTTAGAGATCAAAGTGATTGGATTCGATAGGATAAAAGAAGAGTACGTTAATTGTCCGGACTTCAAGGACATCTACTATTCCACTCAAAACAACTCTCCCACAACGATTTCAGCGTATTATATTCGGGACGGGTATCTGTTTAAGTATTCGAAGTTGTGTATTCCTCGTTCTTCCCTTCGGCATTTTATTGTGTGGGAGTTACATAGTGGTGGTATGGGTGGACACTTCAGGCGCAATAAGACTACTACGCTTGTAGAAGACAAGTTCCACTGGCCAGGCCTTAATTCTACGGTGAGTAAAATTGTGGGTATTTGTCGCGTTTGTCAATTAGCAAAGGGAAATAAAACAAATGTCGGACTCTATACCCCTCTTCCGATTCCTTCCATTCCATGGGAAGATGTTAGTATGGACTTTATCCTAGGTCTACCGGTCACGTTTAGACGACATGATTCCATTCTCGTGGTAGTCGGTCGATTTTCCAAAATGGCCTATTTTATTGCGTGTAATAAGACCGATGATGCATCCCATGTAGCAAAATTATATTTTTAAAGAAGTTGTTGGGAATAGAGGCGTTCCGAAGACGATAGTGACCGATAGAGATGTAAAGTTTACTAGCGATTTTTGGAAAATCCTGTGGAGGATAATGGGCACCAAGCTATTGTTTACTTCGGCCTACCATCCACAAACTGATGGCCAAACGGAAGTGGTAAACAGGAGTTTAGGGAGTTTACTTTGTTGCCTTGTGGGTGACCACAAGGGCACATGGGACCTCATCCTTCCCCATGCTCAGTTAGCGTACAATAACTCCAAAAATAGGTCCACAGGATTATCACCAAATGAGATCGTTCACGGTTATAAAGCCCTGTGCCGATTGACTTCATTCTGTTACCGCTATCCTATAAGTCCAGTCAGTTTGCGCAAGATTTTGCTTCTCATGTTCATGCTTTACACAAACACATTACTGAAGCGCTAACCACTCAATATGCATCTTATCAAGCTCATGCTAATTTACATAAGAGGGTGTCTCCCTTTAAGGTTGGTGATTTAGTCATGGTGCATCTCGTCCCTGAACGGATGCCTTCGGACACTATAAAAAAGTTGATGAATCAGCGAGCTGGACCCTTTCGGATTATAAAACAAATAGGAGCAAACGCATATCTGTTGGAGTTACCTACTGATTGGGGTATTTCCCCTATTTTTAATGTTTCCGATTTAACGCTTTATGTCTTTCCACCACCAGAATTATCTAAATGTTCGTTTAGTTCCACTACAATTTCTAATGGGTTGGGGGGTGAATTAGTTTCTGGATCGCTCTCTTCCTCGGTCTCCAATGGAGGTATGTGGGTTGTTGATGATGAAAAGTTTCCTCCTTTATTGCCTAACGTTTTTCCCAAGTTTCCCAGGACCAATTTTCTGCCAGACAGGATCCTTCAAGATAAATTATTCACCTCTCCTAGTGGTGGTGTTCGCAGATACTTGATACGTTGGCGAGATCGTCCGGCCTCCGATGACTCTTGGCTTCCGGAATCGGAGGTGGCTTGTTTGGATGATGCTCTTCTGTGTCAGTACCTGCATGCCAACTCATCGGCGATGAGTCCTTCTGAGCAGGGGAGGGATGATGGAGACGACGAATACCAACCTATAGAAGATGATGTCAACATTCTCGCGGATGATCCTTCTCCGTCTCCAATCAAAGAAGATGATGTCAACATGCTCGTGGATGATCCTTCTTCGTCTCCAATCAAAGATTTGCGGCGTCATGACAATCATGCGGAGCGACACTACAATATCCGCCCTCGGCGCAAGAAAACTAAATAATTGAACTCATTTTATTCCAAGCTTGAGAGCTGTTATATTTTTTATCATGTTTTATTTTTATGTTTATTTGGGCTACATATAGCCAAGACTTTGTGTTAAGCCTATAAAAAGGCATGTAATGTTTTGTTTAAGTAAAGTGAAATGAAAGTTAAAAAAACCCTAATTCTTGCCTAAAGATTATCTCCTCCTTTCCCTCTCTACATTCTCCTAGCCGCCAGCCCGACCTCACTCTCCCTCTCAAATTTTTCGGCCAGCTCTCTCCCTCTTTCCCTCCTCCTACCCGAGCAGCCACCACCTCTCTAACACTCGAGCAACCCCTCCTCCACAACCCGAGCAGCCACCACTTCTCTAACACCCGAGCAGCCCCCTCCTCCACAACCCGAGCAGCCACCACCCTCCTCCACCCGATCCGCACCTTCCCACGCAAAACGATCGGCCCTAACAAAACCCGATTCCAGCAAGGTGGTTTCCATCCAGCGTGTAGTGGGAAAGGCAGAAGTTTTTCTCTCCCCCGGTGCGACTACGACGGAACCGCGGAAGAGTGATCCACGAGTGAATCAGAATCATCTATTCCGGTTTTGGGTAATGATACATTCTACTTTGTGTGTGATTCTCCTTCCTAGATTTTCTTATGGTGGATGTGATTTTTGCGTACCTTCGGAATCGTTAATGTCATTTTGTCTCTCCGATAGTATCTTGTGTTCATCCTATTTTGATTATTTTTTCCGAAAGAGGATTTGGCAAACCCTCGTACTTTTTGTTGGGAGAGATCTATCATTTTTCCGAATCGAACTTTTTTGGTAGATCCCTTTTGGTACAACTATTGCTCATTCGGAACGGGTGGGTCCATTTAGCTTGAGAGAACAACGACCTATAGCCTATTGTATGATCTTAAAACGGCGTCGCTACCTTACGTTAGCATAAATCTGATAATTTTCCCTACGAGTGAGCTGTGTTTGAGTTTACGTGGGAGTGTAGAAGCGTGATATAGTGAGGGTCGTGTGTTAAGACGTAAAAATCAATCGCGTAGGCGTTATAGCCTACATCAGCTGGGTCTTTATTGGATTTTCGCAACACCGAGATGTGGAACACATCATGTAATCCACTCAAGTCTGCCGACAGAGCTAGCCGATACACAGCTTCTCCGACTCGCTCAACCACTTCAAACAGACCCAAATATCTTGGACTCAACTTTTTCAGGCGTCGAATACTGGATACGCCTTTGAAGTGTTTGATCTTCAAGTATACCCAATCGCCTACCGCGAACTCCACGTTCCGGTGCTTGGCGTTGTAGTATTTCGCTTGTCGATCTTGAGCGATCAATATCCTCTCTCGAATTGTATGGATTGTCGAATTTGCTTCATCGACTTCATTACGCCGATAAATTATGGCTTCGCCCGCTTCTACCCAAGCTAAGGGAGTACGACACTTCCGTCCATACAGAGCTTCATACGGCGCCATGCCGATGCTCGCTTGGTAGCTGTTGTTGTAAGCGAATTCCACCATATAGATATGATATTCCCATGTCTTCCCAAAGTCAAGGGCGCACATCCGAAGCATGTCTTCCATCGTTATGTTGGTCCGTTCAGTTTGGCCATCTGTTTGGGGATGAAATGTTGTACTGAATTGTAACTTCGTGCCCAATAGTTGATGAACTAACCGCCAATCATTCGATGTGAACCGCCCGTCTCGATCACTTACGATGCTCCGAGGAACACCATGTAGCCGCACAATCTGGTCAACAAATAATTTTGCCAAAGTTTCCACTGAATCATCTCGTCTGTTTGGCAGGAAGTGTGCCACTTTCGTCAGCCGATCGACAATCACCCAGATGGAATCATTCCCTCATTGCGATCTTGGCAACCCATGTATGAAATCCATGGAAATATCATCAAATTTCCATTCTGGAATCGGCAATGACTCCAAGTAACCGCTGATGCTAAAGATCACGGCAGTGAACCGGTCGCACAAGTAATATAAAATGGGGGCTTTCCCAAGTATCGATCTCTCAAGGATCACAGTAAGGTGGAGTTAATTTCGAGGAGGACTTGAGATTGAAGTCCTCAGGTCGTAGCTAACTAAGGGGGGTTTGGATATTTACGGAAACAAAAAATAAAAGGCTAACAACTACTCCTATGCAACGCCGCTATGCGATGCTTCGCCAGGCGTGATGGAAGACTAGTCGGGCCGCTATGCACCGAATCACTAGGCGGATGGGCGAGTAGGCTTGCAGATGAGGTGATGAGAATGGCGGAATGAGGGTCGTGAGCACCTCTTCGCTACGCACTCTTCTAGCAATTTCTAGAACGGCAAGGGTGGATTGTGGTGGATGGAATATGGCGCAACTCAAGCAACTTAGGCAGTAAAATGAAAGAGGAATCACATAGACATGAAACACATAACATATACAACCACAGTGCACTTCTTCAATATAAATAGATTTAAAACACCAATATTCAACAATAAAGCAAGAACAAGTCAAGAGATCGAACTAATCCGAAGTCTTGCTGAGGATTCACGGTTGGAATCGTCGGGTTGTCAATCCGCGTCCAAGCTCGGTCCTCAACTGCGTCCGGGGTAGAGAAGGGCTGTCACCACCTTCCAATGGCCCATCTTCTTCGTCACACGATAGCGGACGAAGTTTGCTAGCTTTCCTTTGCTTGATGGCTATGGCGTCAAACCCTAATTGAAGCTCACAGATGAAGGAGAAGGCCGAGAGGAAGCTTCGGCTTGGATTTGGCGGTGAAAGCTTGCCCGGAGCAACTCCCTAGGGTGGAAGATGATGGGGAATGGCGGAGAAGGCGGAAAACGGCGGAGAAATGTCGAGCTCCGGATCCTCCTTCTAATTAGGGCGAGACCTGCACTATTTATACAAAGCAGAAATGAACAATGCGCACGATCACAGGCGCACGACCAGTGGTCGTGCGCACTATGTTCGGTGCTCGTTCGCACTGTCATGGAAGATCAGGAAGAAGAACTAGGATAATACGCACGAGTAGTGGCGCACGACCAGTGGTCGTGCGCACTAAGTTCAATGGTCATGTGATTACCCCAGACAGGACTGCAGAAAAGAGGAATCAATGCACACGATCAGTGGCGCACGACCGGTGGTCGTGCGCAGTATGTCCAGTGGTCGTGCGCTTACCCCAGGCTGATTTTGGAAAATGAAGAGTAGTGCGCACGATCAGGGGCGCACAACCAGTGGTCGTGCGCATTAGATCCCATGATCGTGCGCAGTATTCCTGTTTCACAACCATCCCGGAACACGCACACGACCCCTGTACCGAAAGGAAAAAAACCAATCACTGATATGTACAGACATTCCAGACAATCAAAAAAAGGAGTACAAATAATAAAAGTAACAAAATACACAACCACGGGCATAAATGTGCACTTCCTATGGAAATAATGATTAGATGAAATAGGAACGATAAAGAACTAAAAGTGAAGTGCAAACACGTGAAAACTAACCCAGATGAGTCTGAAAATAGGTATATAAAGTGGACTCATCACACCCCCAGACTTAACTGTTTGCGCGTCCTGAGCAAACAAAATCGAAGCAGATAGGGGAAAATACTAGTTAACAAAGAAATTGCGATACGAAGTACCATGCAAAGTCGCATGCTCGCGCGCGTAAAAATATAATAGAAGAAATTTCTAAGTATACAAAATAGTTTATACTTTTCACAATGCGTATCAACATTTTATTATTACTCAAAAATAGAGTCACGGTGAATCATCCGATCATGCGTAGGGAGAAAGTAGACTAATCGCTAGGCGAGCATTGCCAAATATCGGGGCTCTGGATAACCTCCAAAGGAATCCACCAATGTCGGTGACCATAAGCTTGCCCTTTCGCATTCTCTCCACGGCACTGGTTTGGGTTCACACACGAATCAGTAGGACTGTAGGTGAAGAGACGGGGCTTGGGTTTCAGTAAGGTAAACAAGGATAAACAAGAAGGCTATGCACCTAACCCAAATGAGCTAGTATAAAAGGAATCCCTCTACTAAGCAAAATACACGCGGGTACACCACACCCCCAGACTTAACTTTTAACAAATGGCTATGTGCACCGCCTACTCCAAATATAATCACATTTCCAAAAAGATTTCAATTTAAACTTTTTCTTTTCACTTTTGTTTTCTTTACAAATATTTTTCTTTTTTTTTCTTCATTTTAATTTCACAATTCAGCAGAAATAGACTTGGGAGCACTTCCACATTTTCACAAATAATAACACCACATCACATCCCAACATGAAAATATAAAACAGTAAACTCGACTTGGGTGTGCGACTAGGATAGGCTATGGGGCTTTGGTGAATGAAGGTGGAGCTGAATCAAAAGGAGGGGTAGGCACAACGGGGCTAGCGAGGATAAGACGTTAGGAATGGTACAAAGCTCAACCGGGCCAAAATGATGGCCTACATCACGCTCATGTGAGTGAACTAACCTATATCCATGCTTCAAGAATAGCTTGGGGAAAGTTCTTAGCCAACGAGAAAGACTATCCATCCTCCCGACTCGAGCAATACGAACCTAACAGCCGTCTACACACATCCCTAAGTTACTGTTTGATTCATACCGGATTCACCAACTTTTGAGTAGAATAAAAAGTCTTTACGCAAATAGAAAGATATAAAACTATAAGCATACAGAAAAATAAAATCTACTCGAATTTCTACACGAGACGAGAGCAGTTGACTGGGAGCACAGCAAGGTCAACATTTTACTCAGTCTCACAATCCTATGTCAGCACCATAATTTTCCTAAATCATACAAAAGAAACAGTTTAACTCGCAGCACTCAAAAAGCTAAGCACGCGCTCATGTGGGTGCAGTGGTGTGTGATGCAATGAACTAATCAAAATAAAAATATAAAAGCTTCTAGTATGCACATGAGATGTGCATGTGCAATAGGTAACAGATCTCTCCCCCAAACTTAAACTAAACTACACAGCATATGATAGATAAATTAAGATCATAAAGAGCTAACGGAAGAGGTTACCCAATGCTCAGCTAGTGAGCATACCAGAAGACGCGTGGAAACCTGAAGCAGGCCCGCCATACGAAGAATCACAACCCCGCCAACACGAAGTTATCAAGAATACCTGCAGGGGTGAGCTCCGCAAAAACAAAAGAAAATATACAAAAATAAATGCTAAAACTAAAATAGACATTAAAAATAAAAATATAGGAAATAAAAGATAAGTACTGCAGTTATTGTCATCCCAGCACGACTTATTCGGCTACGAAAAGGTTCTAGCTAATGGGCCTATGAAAAGAAAAATGCACATGTAACTATCCCAATATTTGTTTCAGTAACGGGTACCGATACGGCGATAGAACAGTTACCCCTCTACCTAAATAGTAATACCTGCCTAACACAGGTAGAGGAAATAGGAAGTAAGAAGAGAAGGAGCGCTGGTCCTCACTCTTCTCACCATAAAATGAATCCTTGCCCAGCAAGGTATCGTCTACCACAAATTCATTGGGGGCGAAGGTGACGGCAGCGGCTTCCACTGTGAAGGAGGTAGGAACCTCCTCACACAAGAGGATGCACTCTTCGACAGCCTGAGCGCAAGGTTCAACGTCAACCCAACTTACCCGTGGAGATTCAACCTGCACAGGCTCAGATAAGGAAGGGGGGTCAAGAAATAAAAGAGACGAAGAACATAAAGAAATAATTGGGGGAGTGATCCCGGTTTCACTCCCCAAAGGCTGAGGTAGAAAAATATCGTCAGAAATGTCGACAATGCTACAAGGCTCGGCCGGATCCATAGATTCCTCCACCAAGACTTGGACGTCCTCCTTTCGTATCAAGGGAGAATCCTCGACACCAAGAAGGTTATCCTCCTCCATGGGAGTGGAAACAACCCATGTATCACAAGCCTCAACTTGTGTTACATCATCGAAAATGTCATCAGAGACGACTAAAGTAGAATGCTCAAAAGGCGGAAGAACTTTGCTTGAATAAAATTCAAGCGCAGGTTCCTCACAAAGAATCGGCTCCACGCTTGGAGATGTATGCACAGGAGAGATGGGCTCAGCCACGTCGAATCCTAGATCAGCCACACATCTGGTGGTTGTGTCCATATCATTCCCTTCAACAAATGAAGGTGACAGGGACACATAACCAGATGATGAAGGTGTGCCACCAAGGGTAGGAGTCGGGATGATCCGGATGTCCGGCTCATCATCCTCTTCCATAACATGGAGGTACTC
Source organism: Platanthera guangdongensis (assembly GCA_039583875.1). NCBI lineage: Eukaryota > Viridiplantae > Streptophyta > Magnoliopsida > Asparagales > Orchidaceae > Platanthera > Platanthera guangdongensis. The sequence goes on along the minus strand of CM077155.1, from coordinate 113,124,445 downwards.
GGCACAATCCTTCAGGACATGATCTGTTCAACGACAATACAAACACTTTCTCCCATTACGCTGCGGTCCTTGTGGGGCCGGAGAGGAATAGGAGAACGGTGTATATGGCGAGGACGATTGGCCATAAGCTAGGGGCACAGTGTTCGAAAGGTTGTACGAATACAGCATCTCATGCATTGTGCCCTGAGGCTTATGCGCAATATCTCTCGTAGGGCATTCATGACTAGCGTGGGAAGGCTTCCCACACAAACGACGTTGGGCATACGAATATCCCCACATGGTGTCGAAACAACAAATTAAAAATAAATTGTGCAAATTACTATATCCAACAATATATTACTACAATTGCCTAAACAAACAAGAAAAAGGCAGGCAAAATAGAAATAGAACAAAACAAAAGCGATTTACAAAGGAAAAGGAAAGTAATCTCACGTCTCCCTCTCCAGAAACTCACATGACTGTGTTCCCCGGCAACGACGCCAAAAACTTGATGCTAAAGATCACGGCAGTGAACCGGTCGCACAAGTAATATAAAATGGGGGCTTTCCCAAGTATCGATCTCTCAAGAAACACAGTAAGGTGGAGTTAATTTCGAGGAGGACTTGAGATTGAATTTCTCAGGTCGGAGCTAACTAAGGGGGGTTAGGATATTTACGGAAACAAAAAATAAAAGGCTAACAACTACTCCTATGCAACGTCGCTATGCGATGCTTCGTCAGGCGTGATGGAAGACTAGTCGGGCCGCTATGCACCGAATCACTAGGTGGATGGGCGAGCAGGCTTGCGGATGAGGTGATGAGAATGGCGGAATGAGGGTCGTGAGCACCTCTTCACTACACACGCTTCTAGCAATTGCTAGAACGGAAATGGTGGATGGTGGTGGATGGAATATGGCGCAACTCAAGCAACTTAGGCAGTAAAATGAAATAGTAATCACATAGACATGAAACACATAACATATACAACCACAGTGCACTTCATCAATATAAATAGATTTAAAACACCAATATTCAACAATAAAGCAAGAACAAGTCAAGAGATCGACCGAATCCGAAGTCTTGCTGAGGATTCACGGTTGGAATCGTCGGGTTGTCAATCCGCATCCAAGCTCGGTCCTCAACTGCGTCCGGGGTAGAGAAAGGTTGTCACCACCTTCCAATGGCCCGTCTTCTTCGTCTCACGATAGCGGATGAAGTTTGCTACCTTTCCTTTGCTTGATGGCTATGGCGTCAAACCCTACTTGAAGCTCACGGATGAAGGAGAAGGCCGAGAGGAAGCTCCGGCTTGGATTTGACGGTGAAAGCTTGCCCGGAGCACCTCCCTAGGGTGGAAGATGATGGGGAACGGCGGAGAAGGCGGAAAACGGCGGAGAAATGTCGAGCTCCGGATCCTCCCTCTAATTAGGGCGAGACCTGCCCTATTTATACAAAGCAGAAATGAACAATGTGCACGATCACATGCGCACGACCAGTGGTGTGTGCACTATGTCCGGTGCTCGTGCGCACTGGCATGGAAGATCAAGAATAAGAACTGGGATAACGCGCACGAGTAGTGGCGCACGACCAGTGGTCGTGCGCACTAAGTTCAATGGTTGTGTGATTACCCCAGACAGGACTCCATAAAAGAGGAATCAATGCACACGATCAGTGGCGCACGACCGTTGGTCATGCGCAGTATGTCCAGTGTTCGTGCGCTTACCCCAGGCTGATTCTGGAAAATGAAGAGTAGTGCGCACGATCAGGGGCGCACGACCAGTGGTCGTGTGCATTAGATCCCATGATCGTGCGCAGTATTCCTGTTTCACAACCATCCCGGAACACGCACACGACCCCTTTACTGAAAGGAAAAACCAATCACTGTTATGTGCAGACATTCCAGGCAATCACAAAAAGGAGTACAAACAATAAAAGTAACAAAATACACAACCACGGGCATAAATGTGCACTTCCTATGTAAATAATGATTAGATGAAATATGAACGATAAAGAACTAAAAGTGAAGTGCAAACACGTGAAAACTAGCCCAGATGAGTCCGAAAATAGGTATATAAAGTGGACTCATCCACCGCCCGGCTTCTAGCATTTCGCCTTCACCATAGCACATGTTTGGCATTTGGCCACATAAAGAGCAACATCTTTCTTTAACCCTGGCCACCAGAACAGTTTTTTCATATCTCTAAACATCTTTGTGCTCCCTAGGTGGACTGAGTACTTAGTATAATGCGCTTCATACATCAGTTCTTCCCTCAATTTACCCAAATTCGGGACGCACAAACGGCCCTCTTTCTGAAAAAGACTGTCATCCCAGGAGAACTTGCCCTCTGGCCCATCTTTCGCATAGCGTAGGAGATCTTCATCTAGCCTTGTTGCTCGTCCAATCCGGTCTGCAAGGTCACACTGCACCTCCATCCAGTTCAGACATGCATCGGCAATAGTATTCTTGTCAATACATGAGATCTCCAATGCTTCCAACTCCTGGATGAGACGTTCATCATGCCTTTGCAACCAGCTCGCCCTTACCGGAGCTCTCCGACAAAAGGCATCCGCAACCACGTTCCCCTTCCCGTGAGTATAGTGAATCTCGAAGGTGTAGTCCCCGAGGAACTCCAACCACCTTTGTTGTCGCATATTCAAGTCCTTCTGCTCTAACAGATACTTTAAGCTCTTGTGATCTGTATAGATCTCCACCTTCACGCCATAGAGATAGTGTCGCCACAGTTTTAGTGCAAAGATCACTGCCGCCAATTCTAAGTCATGGACGGGATAGTTTCATTCATGCACCTTCAGCTGGCGTGAGCCATAAGCAATCACTTTTCCATTTTGTAGAAGAACGCAGCCTAAGCCGCTTCCTGAGGCATCACTATAGATTACAAATCCATCGATACCACATGGCGATGTCAACACAGGCACCGTGGTCAACCGAACCTTCAGCTCTTCAAAAGCTCGCGTGCACTCGGACGACCAAACGAACTTCTGCTCTTTTCGCGTCAGTGTGGTTAGCTGCAAAGCGATCCGCGAGAAATTTTCAACAAACCTTCGATAGTAGCCTGGTAGTCCAAGGAAGCTCAGGACCTCGGCCACTGAAGACAACACTGGCCACTCCTCTATGGCCCTTATCTTCGCTGGATCCACTGCTATGCCCGCTCCACTCACCACATGGCCCAGAAAAGCCACCGACGATAGCCAAAACTCGCACTTCGAGAACTTGGCATAGAGCTGATTCTGCCTCAATGTATTCAACACCAACCGCAAATGCTTCTCATGATCGGCTTCCGATCTCGAGTACACCAGGATATCATCAATGAACACTATCACGAACAGATCTAGGTACTCGCGAAATATTCGGTACATCAAGTCCATAAATACCGAGGGCGCATTACATAGCCTAAATGGCTTGACCGTGAACTCATAGTGCCCGTACCGTGTTCCAAATGCGGTTTTGGGAATGTCACCATCACGGATTCTCAACTGGTAGTACCCAGACTTCAAGTCCAACTTTGAGTAGACGGACGATCTCACTAGCTGATCAAACAGCTCATCAATCTGCGAAATCAGATATTTATTTTTCTCGGTCAGCTTATTCAATTCGCGGTAATCAATTCCTAACCGCAAGCCACCGTCTTTCTTTTTCACAAAAAGCACAGGGGCGCTCCAAGGACACATGCTTGGGCGTATATAACCCTGCTCCAGCAATTCTTGCAGTTGGACTTTCAACTCCGCCATTTCCTTTGGCACGACGCGATATGGCGAGCGGGCGACATGTTTCGCACCTGACACCAACTCGATCGTGAAGTCAATCTCTCGCTGGGGTGGTAGCCCAAGGAGATACTTGGGAAACACATCTGTAAATTCCGAGTCTATCAGAACATCACACACACAGGCCTTAGGCTCCACAGCCTGAATTAACATGAAGTATAACTCCGCGCCTTTCCGAACAACTTTGATAACTTGGAGTGCAGACATCAACATCCCTCCCACTCCTCGCATACCCGCGAACTTAGTCTCCTGCTCGGTATTCTGGCCCAGCGTGATCTCTTTGGACTGGCAATCAATCAAGGCATGCTGCTCCGCGAGCCAATCCATCCCAAATATCACGTCAAATTCCGATAGCGACAAGACAGATGCAGTCAAACTAAAGTCCCGACTTCCTATTTGGACTGCCACATCGCAAGCTCGATCCGCGAGCATCAAACAACCATTCAGCAACACGACTCTGACGCTATATGTCTTCACACGACTAGGTATCCCAAGCCGCGCTATGAACTCACTAGACATAAAAGAATGTGACGCACCCGTATCAAACAGTGCTCGCGCCAGCATGTCCTGAATCATCACAAATCCTGTGATCATGTCACATATACAAAATGAATACACATATGCAATAATCAAAGCATATAAGCAATACAATGCGCAAAACTTAACTCGTACATGTGATGACGTCACTCTACTTGATGGCCTCCTGCAGGCCAATATTGTAGACCCGGGGCTGCGCCTGCGAGGTAGAGGACTCCTCCACTGTAATGCCCTTTTCCGCATATGACGCTCCCGCCTTCTTTTCACTCTTGGGTGGCACCCGACAATCCCAGGCTATATGTCCCACTCGGCCACAATTAAAGCATGTACGAGTATCCGGCCTTGAGGTGGCCCCCGAAGTTGCTCCCGATACAACTGAAGAAGGAGCTTGTCCCGTCATCTTTGGTCTCTTTCCCCATTTCTTGTTATAAAATGACTTCGTCGGTCGGGGCGCCTTGAATTCCGGCTGTGTCACAGCCAAGGCCCTCTTCCCATGCACCCTCTTCATATCTTTTTCCAGCATGTAAGCAGTGTCAACTAACGCCTGGAAGCCTTGGTTCACAGAACTAGAAAGCAGGAATCTCAACTCGTCCTGCAGACCTTCATAGAACCTATTCGTCTTCCTCTACTCATCAGCAAAAATCGAACTCGCATACCGCCCCAAGAATGTAAACTCATGCAGGTAAGCTTCCACACTGCCACCTCCTTGCTTCAGCCTTTGGAATTCATTCTCCATGGTTATACGCTGTACCGCCGGGAGGTGCTTCGCCAGGAAGAGCCCAGAGAATTCCTCCATCTACGCTTGTGTCAACGGTCTACCCGCCACATGATGCATCTCCATCTCGTCCCACCACAACCGAGACTCTCCTTCCAGCAAGAAGGAGGCTAAGGTGACTTTCTGATGTTCCTCTGATCCAATCGCCGTCATGATCCTATTGACACACGACAACCAGTCTTCAGCATGCATAGGAGATCCCACTCCCCAGAACGTGGGCAGGTGAAAACTCATGAACGGCTTTAACTGTTTCTCAGCTGCTCGAGGATTCACAGCCGGTACAGTTTCTGGCCTTGCCACGACCTGTTCTGGCCTCACGGCCGGCTGCGCCTGCCCAACCAGTTGTCCTTGAACCATAGCAAACAAAGCCTCAGTAATTTGTCGCACAGTTTCCGCAGAAGGCGGAGGTGTAGGCACCTCAGTTGGTGTCATACTTTCATCAGACCGTTGGGGCTCCGATTGCCCCGCACCACTCCGCGTCACCTAAAGGTGGACAAGGCACACACATGAGCGATCGTACATAAGCAATAGTAACAAGTTAGGAACGCGCAGGTTCCTCAAACACATGTATTTGCATTCCTACCATGGACATTCAGGAGTTCAATCGTGTTAACTTGGTTTGCACAGACACGTGCTCGCCACCCCACAAAAGAAGTCGACCACGACTTCGAGAGGGAAAGACCAAGACAGCTAATACCAAAAATGTAACAACCCCATACATTTACATAGTATATACTAGAATGTCCGGTTGGGGCCCCACAGCATATAACACAAAACGGGCGGTGACGTCACGGTATGATACCAGAGTAGCGCAGCGCACCCTAACACATTGCATTCTAGTGGAAGCCTATAACAATACAATTGAACTCCACACCTGAATGTCCAACATATAAAACCTCCACATTTTATATATCATAGGAATGTCTTACAACACACATAAACAGTTGGCCTTATGGCCTTACAGGGCTTTCAAAACAGTGGCCTCAAACATTGGCACGCAGGCCGGCCACATCAAAAGAAAACATAATACAACCATTTCTTTTAGCCTTCGAGGGCTAGCAATGGCAGCAGCAAAAGTAGTAGGGACTTCAACCCTTATGCGTCCTGCTCGGCTCTCCAACACCTGCACAGGGACATTCCCCCAAGGGTGTCAAACAGAGGCAACGGCCAGCATTCAGCTGACCAAATTATAACGACCCTACCCCTTTCTCGGGGCAGCAGTATTCTTATCTGCAGGCCTAACATATCACAAGCATGTATCTATATCTCATATAATGTGCTTTCACGCACACATGCCATCATAACCGTCAGCCACCCGGCCTGACAGTCCGTGCACTCAGAGCACATTCTTGGTATACTAGCAAACCAGTTTCCCACCACCATATCAGAGTCACAGCCCAATGGCAACTCACTTGAGCATTTACTCCATGGCGTGCAGCCAGAGTTTTATAGTCTTAGTGAACTGGGATTTGCCCATAGCCCCCAATTGTATCACGGCACGCATGCCTAAGACTCTTGTTATGCGCTCCAACAGACTGCACTTTCAGGTCTCACGTCGGATGAACATAGCGCAGGTCGGATCCTCCACCCCCCGTTGCTCAAATCGCCTAGCAATCACCGAGCATAACGTACTCGCGGCTAAATCAAAGGCGCGGGTTGGTCTCACCGATCCTGTTCTGGTATTCAAGCCTGGGTGTTTTCCTGGGCGCACCAGTACTTACCATTACACCCACTCATCTCATACATCATTAGCGGATCTTTCCTGGGCGCACCAGTACTTCCTGCTACTCTCTTTGCAGGTATGACTCCGCAATGTCAAGGGTCTTTCCTGGCTCACCATGTCAGTACTTCTTGTTACTCTCTTCACAGGTACCACCCAAGAACATCAAGCATCATAAGGGTATTTCCTGGATGTCCAGTCCAGTATTTCCTTCTACTCGCTTCACAGGTATAACCCAATAGCACAAGCATAACACGGATATTTTCCTGCACTACCACTCCAGTACTTCCTGCTACTTTCTTTCACAGGTCCAATCCATTGACTCCTAAACTACACGTTTATCACAGAGTCTTCTCCGGCTCGTATGCAACATCACCAATCCAGACCAACCTGTCCAGATGGGCTTCACACAGAATGCCTATTTTGTACTCAATTTCCGGATCTATATGCCAAACAAGAGGGGATTCCATGAATCTACCCAAAGAATCCCACAACAAGCCACCCTCTAGTGGGGGAATCACATGCATATGCCAAAAAGGAAGCCTTCATATGGCTAGGAAGAAAGGTCGTTACCCTTGAAGACCGCTTCGGTGCCATGAACACCTAGCTGGCTAGAAAGAACCGCAACAGCTTTTCCTCCGCAAAGATGGCCTCGGATCTCAGCTTGACACTCTCAAGCTCCACCAGAGATTAGCCCCTCTTCTTCTTCCTCCTTCTTCCTTTCTATTTCTCTCTCTATATTTGTATAAAGATGAAGGACAACATCAAATGAAACTTTCTTTCTCAGTTTTCATCCTTAAGGAAGCAGGAAGGTATCTTAGCCCTTAGATCCCAGCCGAAGAAAATGAACGGCCACGAAAAAGCTGTAAAATTACTTTTCTGGTCCGACACGCCCTGTGACATGCCCGTGTCACAGGCCGTGTTCCCTAAGCGGTGCTCAAACCGCCTTATCCTGAAACAGGTCACGCCCAGGGTACACGCCTGTGTCAGCCCAGACACGCCCGTGGCATAGGGTGTGTACCTCACTCAAGTCATTCTCGCGACCTACTCGAGAGGAATACTCAAGTAGTTAGTCATGACACGCCCGTGTCACATGACCGACACGCCCGTGTTCCTTAGGTACTCGAGACATTTCTACCAACTCGAGACATTTCCTCGAGATCTACTCGAGTCATCAACATAGAACAGGACACGCCCGTGTTCGAAGGATGACACACCCGTGTCACCACTACTCGAGTCCCACTCGAGACCTACTCGAGACAATCACTCAAGTAGTCCTTTGGGTCGGACTCGCCTGTGACATGCCCCATGACACGCCCGTGATATGGGGCATGTTACTCCCGAATAGTTCGTCGAACGCATTGTTCGTCGAACGCATTGTTCGTCGAACTCGCGACGGCTCTGCACCCGAGCAGGACACGCCCTGGGACACGCCCGTGTCCCAGGCCGTGTCACCCAAACATTTTTCCTGCTGAAAAATGGGCTGTTACAACTTGTGTCAACGGTCTACCTGCCATGTGATGTAGTTCCATCTCATCCCACCATAAACGAGCCTCTCCTTCCAGCAAGAAGGAGGCTAAGGTGACTTTCTGATGTTCCTCTGATCCAATCGCCATCATTATCCGCTTGACGCGCGACAACAAATCTTCAGCCTGCATAGGAGATCCCACTCCCGAGAATGTAGGCGGATGAAAGCTCATAAATCGCTTCAACTGTCGTTCAGCCGCTCGAGGATCTACAGCTACAACAGGTTCTAGTCTTGCCGCCACCTGTTCTGGTCTCAATGCCTGCTGTGCCAGCCCAATCTGCTGGTCTTGCATCACGGAAAACAATTCCTTAGCAACCAAACGTACATGTTCAGCAGACAGTGGAGGTGTAGGCACCTCGGCTGGTGTTGTACTTTCATCAGAATGCTGGGGCTCTGATTGCCCCGCACCACTCCGCATCACCTAAAGGTGGACAACACACACATTAGCGACCATACACAAGCAATATCAACAGGTTAGGAATGCGCAAGTTCCTCAAACACATGTATTTGCATTCCTACCATGGACATTCAGGAGTTCAATCGTGTTCACTTGGTTCGCAAAGACACGTGCTCGCCACCCCACAAAAGAAGGCGACCACGACTTCGAGAGGGGAAGACCAAGACAGCTGATATCAAAAATGTAACAACCTCAACCGTTCACATAGTATATAATAGAAGGTCCGGCCGGGGCCCCACAGTATAGACCACAAAACAGGCGGTGCAGTTACGGTGTGATACCAGAGTAGCGCAGCGCACCCTAACACATTGCATTTTAGCGGAAGCCTATAACACTACACTTGAACTCCACACCTGAATGTCCAACATATAAAAACTCCACATTTTATATATATATAATAGGAATGTCTTACAGATACAAGTAGTTGGTCTTATGGCCTTATAGGGCTTTCAAAACAGTGGCCTCAAACATTGACACGCAGGCCGGCCACATCAAAAGAAAACATAACACTTCCATTTCTTTTAGCCTTCGAGGGCTAGCAACGGCAGCAGCAAATGCAGTAGGGACGTCAGCTCTTATGCATCCCGCTCTACTCTCCAGCACCTACACAGGGACATTCCACCCAACGGTGGCAAACAGAGGCAACGTTCAACATTCAGCTGACCAAATTATAACGACCCTACCCCTTTCTCGGGGCAGCGGTATTCTTCCCTGCAGGCTTAGCATATCACAAGCATGTATATATATCTCATATAATGCGCTTTCACGCACACATGCCATCACAACCATCAGCCACCCGGCCCGACGGTCCGTGCACTCAGGGCATATTCTTTGTGTACCGGCAAACCAGTTTCCCACCACCGTATCAGGGTCGCAACCCAACGGCAAATCACTTGAGCATTTACTCCATGGCGTGCAGCCGGAGTTTTATAGTCTTAGTCAACCTGGATTGGCCCGTAGCCCCCCATTGTATCACGGCGCGCAGGCCTAAGACTCTTGTTATGCGCTCCAACAGACAGCACTTTCAGGTCTCACGTCGGACTGACATAGCGCAGGTCGGATCCTCCACCCCCCGTTGCTCAAATTGCCTTGCCATCAACGAGCACAACGTACTCGCGGCTAAATCAAAGGCGCGAGTTGCTCTCACCAATCCTGTTCTGGCATTCAAGCATGGGTGCTTTCCTGGGCGCACCAGTACTTACTCTTACACCCATTTTATATCACACATCATTAGCGGATCTTTCCTGGGTGCACCAGTACTTCCTGCTACTCTCTTCACATGTATGACTCTGCAAATGTCACAAATGTAAGGGGTCTTTCCTGGCTACCATATCAGTACTTCCTGCTACACCATTTCACAGGTACCACCTCTGAACTTTAAGCATCACAAAAGGGTATTTCATGGAATTCCAATCCAGTACTTCCTGTTACTTCGTTCACAGGTATATCCCAACATCACAAGCAACACAAACATAACACGGATATTTTCCTGGACTATCACTCCAGTACTTCCTGCTACGTCCTTTCACATGTCCAATCCGGCGACTCCTAGACTATTGAAATTTGTGAAGTGGAAGTGGGTGACGGGACAGGCCGGGCGGCCTGGGGCGGACAGCTTTGGCGGACTAGGCGGACTGGGCGGACTGAGATCTGCGGCCTGGTGGAAGGTCTAGTGGAAAGCCAGTTGTTCTTCTGAGCGGTTTGCACGGGTTGAGTCCGCGGACTATGCGGCCTGGTTTCTGCGAATAGGGTGTTGCTGATTGGCTTTGCCAAGGAGCGGCTTGAGCGGATAAAGGCTTGCGGACTGTTGCATTGCTCAGTGGCCGCGGGTTCAAGCTTGTGCTGATAGGCGGTTTGGCTCGTGTCCGCGGGTAGCTTGCGGACTGGAGTGTCCGCGGTGTGGGCTGTTGCAGACTGGGCTTAGAGCTTGGCTGAGGCCTTGTCGAGCTCTGGTGGCACAGCAGGCGTTTTGCTGTGAAGGTCGTTTGGCGGACTGTGTTTTGGAGTCCGCGGTTGGCTGCTGCGTTGGACAGAAGTGCGAGGAGCTCGCGGACTGATGGCGGTCTGTGCTTGGGTGTTTGGCGGACGGGAATTTGAGTCTGCCATGCTCGCATTGGCTCTTGATGGTTTTGGACTTGGTCACACTTTGTGCCAAGGCCATGGTGTCCGCGGTATCTGCCAAGTCCGCTGTGACCGGGCGGACTGTTGCTGTCTTCCTTTGGTCGTGGACTTGTGGCGGATTGAGGTGTGAGTCTTGCGGACTGCCTCGGGTTGGTGCGGACTGCCATTGAAGGGGGTTGCTGTCTTGCAGTGGTTGGAGCTTTGCGGGTTGATGCCTTGTCCGCATAGCTTGGGCGGACTGGAGAGGGTTCGCCAATGGTTGCATTGCTCCTGGCGGTTTTCCTTGGTATCCGGCTAAGTCCATGCGGACTCGGCGGACGGTGTTTTTGCTATCGCGCGGGCTGGGGTCGTGACGCTATCTCTAGGGCGGTGACCACACTCCTCACCTCACCTATAAATAGGACCCCTCGGGCATATCTACAGTAACTTGAGTGAACAGTAAGTTGGGGTGTGCAAGGAGCTACGGTCTGTGTTTTCCAGTCTGCGCGGATTGTTTCAGGCTGACGGTTTGCTGTGTGCAGGTCGCGCGGATAGCTTCAAGGAGCCAGGAGTTTGGCTGTGACTTCGGTCAAGTGCTTGGAAGTGTGCGGTCTCTGCGGACTCAGCAGGAGGTCGCTCTGCGGCTTGTCAGTTCTGTTTCAACTTTGCCAGCTTCAATAACCTGTCCGCCGGCTTCAGGCGGGTAGGGGTGTTCCTCAGTTCAAGTTCAGCAGGAGGCGAATAACGGTGTGTCCGCGCGGCCTCGCGGCTTCGGCGGACTCCGTGTCTATTCGGCGGATTGCAGCATAGCTTGGGCGTGCTCAGCGGACTCGGCGACCTCGGCGACCTCGCGGTCTCGGCAGACTCGGGTGCTGTCCGCCCGGCTTGTTTTTTGGTGCTTCTGTTTTCAGCTGTTATACTAGTGAAATCATGTCTCGCTATGTATGCCTCGCATTGTAAAGAAGTGAACGAATAATAGACCTGCTTGTGCTTCCATTGTTTGTTGGGATTTACCTTTGTACCTCTAGTCCTTGGTTTTCGCTGGTTCAACGTGCGAACTGGGTAGTTCCGAAGATATTAATTTGGCGTTTGGGCTATCTTGCTGACCACGTTGAGAAAATTTAACATGGTATCAGAGGGAGGTTGCTGAGGTTCAGTTGCGTGAGCGGAAGTCAGCCAGTGTTGTTACTCAGTGATTGAGTGGTAATCAACCTGTGTTTTTGCTCGGAGCTGCTGAATGGTTGCCAACAAGTGTTGCAATGGAAGGGAGCTTAGCAAGAGGTCTGGGCATTGAACTCTTAACACTGACTAACTTCAAGAAGTGGAAGTCGTGCATGAAGAGTTATCTTCTGGGCGAGGAGCTGTGGGAAGTCGTCGGTGGTGACGACAGGCAGGAAGTCACTACTGCTTTCGGTACTGCTGAGCAGGTTAGGCTCTGGAGAAGAACAAATGCTAAGGCGGAGTTCATTCTGAAGAGAGCCGTATCTCCGGAACTGTTTGATCACATCATTGGATGTGAGTCGGCTGCTGATATTTGGACAATCATTGATGAGTTGTTCAATAGGAAGAATGTGGCGCGGCTTCAGTTCCTGGAGAATGAGTTGGCCAGGGCAACTCAGGGAGACCTTTCCATCTCCAAGTACTTCTTAAAGATGAAGAGCTTGTGTGCTGAGCTGTCGGTACTGGATCCTGATGAGCCTATCTCTGAGGCAAAGATGAAAAGGCACATTATCCGCGGCTTGCGGAAGGAGTATGTGGCTTTTGTCACATCTGTTCAAGGGTGGGCTACTCAGCCGTCGTTGCTGGAGCTGGAGAATCTGCTTGCCTCGCAGGAGAGCTTAGCAAGGCAGATGGCTGGAGTGAACCTGAATCAGGAAGGCAGCGAAGCTCTCTTCTCAGGCAAGAAGAAAGGATGGGAAGGGAAGAAGAAGAAGAAGGTGCAGGCCGCTGGTGAGAAGGAGACTTCAACTTCATATCCGCCGGAGAGGAGCAATGCTCCTACGGACTGGAAGAAGAATCTGAAGTGCTACCGGTGTCATCAGCGTGGGCACTTCAAGCGGGACTGCAAGGTCAAACTGCAGCCTGGGCATGCTGCGGGAAAGGAGGAAGCTTGCTCAAGAAGTGAAGAAGCAGAATGGGGCGGAGCTTTTATGACGGCCACTTCTGTCCGGGCCCTGTCTGCTGAGGACTTCAACAGCGAGTGGATCGTGGACTCCGGGTGTGGTCATCACCTCACCGGAGACAAATCAAAGTTCACCTCCATGCAGGATTACTCAGGTAATGAAGCTATTATCACTGCTGATAATACTGTTTATGCAGTAGAGAAAGAGGGGGTCGTGTCATTGGGTAGTGATCAGGGGCCACTTACGTTAAGGAGTGTGTATCATGTGCCGGGCATGAAGAAAAACCTCTTCTCGATGACCAATGTGGTGGACGCTGGGTATCACGTTCTGTTTGGGCCAACAGACGTGAGGTTCCTTCGCAACGTATCAGCGGTGAAGGCTGATGTTGCTCATGTTGGGAGGAGGGTGAAGAACTTATTTGTTCTTTCCACCAGTGCTTATGTTGATAAGATGAGAGCCAATGATAGTGCGGCTATCTGGCATGAGAGGCTGGGGCATGTTGGCATGGACAAGCTGAAGGCAATGGCGAGTAGAAGGTTGGTGAGGGGGTTGCCAAAGTTATCCTCCTTTGGTGATGGGCATGTTTGTGCGGGCTGTCAATACGGTAAGGCACATCGCCTTCCGTTTGATAAATCACAAACAAGGAGCAAGAAGCCACTGGAGTGTATTCATGGCGACCTGATGGGACCGACGGTTACTGCCAGCCTTGTTGGAAGTAGATACATGCTTGTCTTGGTTGATGACTACTCAAGGTATACTTGGGTGTTCTTCTTAAAGGAGAAGTCGGAAGCCTTCCGTTTGTTTGTGGAGTTTAAGGAGTTGGTAGAAGGCCGGCTTGGCTTGCGGATTAAGAAGCTTAGAACTGATAACGGGGGGGAGTTTGTCTCCTCCGAGTTTTCTAACTTCTGCAGGAAGCACGGGATCCAACGGGAGCTTACTTGTGCTCACACTCCACAACAAAATGGGGTAGCGGAGCGGAAGATCCGTCATTTGACGGAGACCTGCAAATGCTGGCTTCATGCGAAAGATATCCCAAGGTCCTTTTGGGCGGAGGGAATGTCTTGTGCTGCTTATGTTATAAACCAGATGCCACTCAGCCCTATCAACATGAAGACTCCTATTGAGCTGTTGCTGAAGGAGAAGCCGAGTGTTGAACACCTTCGGGTGTTCGGTTCAACTTGTTACGCGCATGTCCCGGATGCTTCACGGACAAAGCTGGATGCGAAGGCAAGGAAACTTGTCTTTGTTGGCTATGATGAGCGGAAGAAGGGATGGAAGTGCATAGACCCTGTGACGAAGAAGTTCGTGGTGTCAAGAGACGTTGTCTTTGACGAGCTGACGTCATATGGAGGTGGCTCGGTGGAGCTAACCGGAAGTAGCAAGGTTGATGAAGCACCGGTGGAGGCTGCTGAAGGCTTGGAAGAGGAGCTTGCTGTTTCACCAGCAGCTCCTGTTGCTTCGAACTTCGAGGCTGAGCCATCTGGCTCAGGAAGCAGGGGGAGCACTGCTCAATGCTTGCCCCAGGTAGGAGTGGAGCCCGAAGAAGCAACGGAAGCCGTGAGCAAGGAGCCATGTCTTCGGAGATCGAAGAGGGTGGTTAAGCCACCGGCTCGGTACTGTGATGGGAATACAGTGAGCTTTGTCTCCTGCTTCTTTGCAGGTCCTCTGGATGAGCGAGAGCCTGCAAACTTCAACGAGGCCACTGGAGTAAAGGAGTGGGATGATGTCATGAAGGAAGAGATTGATGCTCTGAAGAAGAATGAAACCTGGGACCTTGTGCCCAAGGTTGATGGCGTTACTCCGGTTACTTGCAAGTGGGTGTATAAGTTGAAGAAGAAGGCTGATGGGAGCATTGATCGGTTCAAGGCTCGCCTGGTCGCTAGAGGATTCTCACAGCAGTATGGAGAAGACTATGAGGAGACATTCAGTCCAGTTGCGAAGATGACTTCTGTAAGAGTGGTGATCGCCTTGGCTGCTAGCAAGGGATGGAGGTTGTGGCAACTCGATGTGAAGAATGCCTTTCTTTACGGAGAGATTGACAAGGACATCTTCATGGATCAGCCGCTTGGTTTTGTCTCTGAGAAGCATCCGGACTATGTTTGCAAACTCAGGAAGGCTCTCTATGGGTTGAAGCAAGCTCCTCGAGCGTGGTATGGGAAGATTGCAGAGTACTTGCAATTCTGTGGATACCTGGCTTCCAACTCGGATTCAAGCTTGTTCGTCAAGAAGAAGGGAGAGCTAAGAGTCTTGGTCCTGCTGTATGTGGATGACATGATCATCACAGGAAACTCGGAGGAGGAAGTAGCAAGGCTCAGGGCAGAGCTTGCTATACGCTTCGAGATGAAAGACTTGGGAGAGTTGCATCACTTTCTTGGTCTGGAAGTGGAGAGGAAGGAGTGCGGGGTTCTCATTAGCCAGAAAGGGTATGCTGATCGCATTGTGAAGCGGTTTGGCATGGGCGAAGGGAAGAAGTGCTCTACTCCACTGGAATCTGGGCTGAAGCTTCGACGAGATGAGGGAAGGGTTATTCATGATCCCTTGGTGTTCAGGGCTCTTGTTGGGAGCTTGATTTACCTGACGATTACAAGGCCGGATATCGCTTTTGCTGTTGGCCGAGTAAGTCGGTATATGGCTGAACCAAGGCAATCTCATCTAGTGGCGGCGAAGGGAATTCTGAAGTATGTCAAGGCTTCTTCTGACATGGGACTCCTCTATAGAAGGGACGCGGAGGTTGCGTTGCTCGGGTACACGGATGCTGACTATGGCGGTGATTCGGATGATCGAAGGTCTACTTCAGGTTATGTGTTCACTTGCGGTTCAGCTAGCATCTCGTGGTGTAGCAAGAAGCAGGACTCGGTGTCGGTTTCAATCACGGAGGCGGAGTATAAGGCTTCGGCCTTGGCTGCTCGGGAAGCCGTTTGGTTGAGGAGGCTTATAGAGGACGTTCATGAAGAAGTGCAAGGGCCTACTTTACTCCGGGGTGACAATGAGAGTGCTCTCAAAATGGTTAACAATCCAGTGTGTCACGCCAGGACCAAGCATATAGAGATTGATCACCACTTCATCAGGGAGAAGGTGTTGGAGGGGTCTCTGCTGGTCGGGCATGTTCGGAGTGAAGATAATCTTGCTGACATCTTCACGAAGCCACTATCGAAGGGGCCCTTTGAATGCTTGCGCAGCTTGCTGGGCTTGGTCACCACTTTCCACTTCAAGGGGAGTGTTGAAATTTGTGAAGTGGAAGTGGGTGATGGGACAGGCCGGGCGGCCTGGGGCGGACAGCTTTGGCAGACTAGGCGGACTGGGCGGACTGAGATCTGTGGCCTGGTGGAAGGTCTAGTGGAAAGCCAGTTGTTCTTCTGAGCGGTTTGCACGGGTTGAGTCTGCGGACTATGCGGCCTGGTTTCTGCGGATAGGGTGTTGCTGATTGGCTTTGCCAAGGAGCGGCCTGAGCGGATAAAGGCTTGCGGACTGGTGCATTGCTCAGTGGCCGCGGGTGCAAGCTTGTGCTGATAGGCGGTTTGGCTCATATCCGCGGGTAGCTTGCGGACTGGAGTGTCCGCGGTGTGGGCTGTTGCGGACTGGGCTTAGAGCTTGGCTGAGGCCTTGTCGAGCTCTGGTGGCACAGCAGGCGATTTGCTGTGAAGGTCGTTTGGCGGACTGTGTTTTGGAGTCCGCGGTTGGCTGCTGCGTTGGACAGAAGTGCGAGGAGCTCGCGGACTGATGGCGGTCTGTGCTTGGGTGTTTGGCGGACGGGAATTTGAGTCTGCCATGCTCGCATTGGCTCTTGATGGTTTTGGACTTGGTCACACTTTGTGCCAAGTCCATGGTGTCCGCGGTATCCGCCAAGTCCGATGTGACCGGGCGGACTGTTGCTGTCTTCCTTTGGTCGTGGACTTGTGGCGGATTGAGGTGTGAGTCTTGCGGACTGCCTCGGGTTGGTGCAGACTGCCATTGAAGGGGGTTGCTGTCTTGTAGTGGTTGGAGCTTTGCGGGCTGATGCCTTGTCCGCATAGCTTGGGCGTACTGGAGAGGGTTCGCCAATGGTTGCCTTGCTCCTGGCTGTTTTCCTTGGTATCCGGCTAAGTCCATGCGGACTCGGCGGACGGTGTTTTTGCTATCGCGCGGGCTGGGGTGGTGACGCTATCTCTAGGGCGGTGACCACACTCCTCACCTCACCTATAAATAGGACCCCCCTGGCACATCTACAGTAACTTGAGTGAACAGTAAGTTGGGGTGTGCAAGGAGCTGCGGTCTGTGTTTTCCAGTCCACGCAGATTGTTTCAGGCTGACGGTTTGCTGTGTGCAGGTCGCACGGATAGCTTCAAGGAGCCAGGAGTTTGGCTGTGACTTCGGTCAAGTGCTTGGAAGTGTGCGGTCTCTGCGGACTCAGCAGGAGGTCGCTCTGCGGCTTGTCAGTTCCGTTTCAACTTTGCCAGATTCAATAACCTGTCCGCCGGCTTCAGGCGGGTAGGGGTGTTCCTCAGTTCAAGTTCAGCAGGAGGCGAATAACGGTGTGTCCGCGCGGCCTCGCGGCTTCGGCGGACTCCGTGTCTATTCGGCGGATTGCAGCATAGCTTGGGCGTGCTCAGCGGACTCGGCGACCTCGGCGACCTCGCGGTCTCGGCGGACTCGGGTGCTGTCCGCCCGGCTTGTTTTTTGGTGCTTCTGTTTTCAGCTGTTATACTAGCGAAATCATGTCTCGCTATGTATGCCTCGCACTGTAAAGAAGTGAATGAATAATAGACCTGCTTGTGCTTCCATTGTTTGTTGGGATTTACCTTTGTACCTCTAGTCCTTGGTTTCCGCTGGTTCAACGTGCGAACTGGGTAGTTCCGAAGATATTAATTTGGCGTTTGGGCTATCTTGCTGACCACGTTGAGAAAATTTAACATAGACTACACGTTCATTACGGAGTTTTCTCCTGCTCGTATGCAACATCACCAATCCAGACCAATCTGTCCAGATGGGCTTCACACAGCATGCCTATTCCGTACTCAATTTCTGGATCTATATGCCAACCAATTTGGGATTCCATGAATCAACCCAAAGACTCCCACAACAAGCCACCCTCTGGTGGGGGAATCAGATGCATATGCTAAAAGGAAGCCTTCACATGGCTAGGAAGAAAGGTCGTTACTCTCGAATACCGCTTCGGTGCCATGAGCTCCTAACTGGCTTGAAAGATCCGCAACAGCTTTTCCTTCGCAGCGCCGACCTCGGATCTCTCGTCGGAATACCGCAGCAGCACCGGTGACCAGCCCCTTTCCTCCTCCTCCTTCTTCCTCTCCCTTTCTCACACTAGGAATGTAGAAAGAGAAGGCCAAATGGAAAATGAGATTTCCCTTCTCATCCACGGCCTTAAGGAAGCAGGGAGGCAGCTCCGCCATTGGATCCCAGCTGACGGAACGGACGGCCACGATTTCCCTCAAAATCATAATTTTTGTCTGACACGGCCTGTGACACGCCCGTGTCCCAGGCCGTATGCCTCAAGCGGTGCTCAACTGACTTATCCAATCCAGTGACACGCCCATGTGACACGCCCGTGTCACGAGCCATGTCACCTGACACGCCTTCAGATACACCCGTGTCTGTGGCCGTGTTCATCGGGCTGCGCAACTTAAAAATCACCCGAGACTCACACGGCCTGTGACACTCCCGGGTCTCAGGTCGTGTGCCCATACACGGTAATAGACACGCCCCAGCTCAAATTCGTCGGGCTGAGTTCGTCGACCGCGCTGACACGCCCTGTGACACACCCGTGTCACAGGCCGTGTCCTAAGCACTCGACGATCGTCGACCAAATTTTTTCGACCACTCGTCGACTGTTCACCCAGGAAGGACACGCCCTGGGACACGCCCGTGTCCCAGGCTGTGTCACCCAAGTTTTTCCAATTTCTGGATTTTGGGGTGTTACATTATCACAGGAGTGGCTTCGATTCAAGGCGAGAACAAAGATGTTCCCCTCTCCTAGAGTAGGAATGCGATAATGAAGAGTAGTTGAGGGGCAAAGGACGGGAATGCCATTTGGGAGGGGGATTTTTGACTGTTTGGTATTATTTTGACTGTTTTTAAGGCTGCGAATATCGATACGTGGCCTAGCTATATGAATGCCCAAAATTGAATGTACAAAGCGTATTTTGAAAAAGCGCAAAAATTTAGAAAATTTTGGGGTGCGACTAGCCAATTACGGGTTGCGGTTAACAATCACCTAAAATTATTTCTAAAATAAATATGATTTTGTCTCTTTGCCCTCACTTTTTGAACGAAAAAGATAAAGGAGAACTCCTTCATAATTTAAATAATTGGGAATAACTTTAGTATTTAAAATTTCAAGGACCAATTCTTAAAGGTTTAGGATTTTGGAGACTGACTGAGGTGCTATTTGGGACGAATTAACGTGGACCTTTGAATCTAGAAGGTACACGCGGTTACGATAAGTTGCAGTGGGCATAAGAGTCACGTGGTCTGTCGCATAGCTACGTACGAGTGATATCATGCCGGATAAGGTTTGCTGGGTAGTGCGACCGACTGAAATGATATATCAATTGCATCGTCCGACTACATTGGACAATCCGATGCGTGTCTCAAAATGCTGGATGTCTGCCTCGGTAAGATTTTGGCCGCATCTGGAGTAACAATTCATCAAAGACTGGTATCGGATGGGGACCGGTAAAATACGGGTCTTTTGCCAGTCCTGGTCCGGTCCCGAGACCCGCTCAATCACTTTTGCAAAACTGAGCTTTTCTCCCCTTTAATTATGCCAGGTTTATGATAAAATGGTGACTGTAATCATGTATTAACATAATACGGAACTTTTAAAAACACTATGGCCATGTACGGATTGAACTAAAGCTTGCTGATTTGCAGGGTGGCCTGCTGCAAAGTTAGTTGGGTGGGCCTTAATGAAAATGGAACTTGTAAGGACACTATGTCCTAGACGGGATCTGTTGCATATGGAACTTTTAAGAACACTATGACCCATACAACGTTGTGTTGGTCTGCTGCAAAGTTACTGTTTTGGAGGGTATTTCATGAAAAGTTTTGCTGATTATTAGTTTTATAATTTACTTTTTAAAAAAAAGAACCGGTTCAGACCAATTTGAGGAGGAAAACAAGCCCCGGATCGGGATCAATTTGAGCGGGACCAGTCCTGTTGTCCTGAACAGGTAGGCTAATAGATCGGTCAATTAAAAGACCGGTCTCAGACCGGCTCAATAGTCCTAATGTGCAACGTTTTTCCATCGAGACTGTACCAAATCATGTTTTGATAATTAATGGGAATTGTTAGGTGCACTTTATTTTTAGCTAGGCGCACCATGATATTACAAAATATGAGGTATTTTTATAATTGCTCATTTCTTTAGGCGCACGGTGGGAAGCCACCTCCTCCAAAACTGTGAATGACGTCACCCTCTCAAGCCGCTTCCTCCTCTGCCTACCTAGCCGCCGCCACCACCCAAGATGCCGCCGCCATTAATGGTTGTTTCTGACACCACAGTAAGCCTCCTGTGGCCGAGTTTCTTTCCGTTGCCGGCACCGCGGGACACCCGAAGGTGAGCTATTTTCGGCTCGCACATTTCTCCTCGGCTATTACGGGTTTTTGATCCTAAACCAGGAATGGACTAACCATAGGTTTCAGTAATGTGAGCTTCTTTATCAGATCAATAGAAGACTAAGACGAGATCTAGAGAATTCGAACAGCCAATGCAAAACGAGTTAGGGTTCAATGTCTTGATTTGGCGCGGCAGTTATATTTTTATCTACATCCCTCGTGAGCTTCCTTGACAGTATTATACCCTTCTTCCCATTACTGACATGCACTATCATTGTAACTCTACAGGATTAATAGTGTCTGCACTCAATCGCTTCAGAGTTTGGTATTCGACTTTATAGTTCTGTGAATGTTATTTGAATTCTACCTGAATTTATGAGGCATGAAATTGTCATTAGTCTGTTTGCATTTGTACTTTGATCTATACAACATTCTTCATGACTTTCTTCAAATTTATGTTTTGTATATCATTTTATTGTCCTGTGTATTATCTTTATGCAGGTTATAAATTATTACTCGAGTATTTTGTGTTACTGCGCTTGAAACATCTCATGTGGTCGTCAAGTTTGGAATGACCTCCACGTTACCCCTGATGGGTTATTATAAGACTAAAACAAAATCTCCGATGGGTTATTGGATTCTTACCTGATCCTAACTAAACCCAATAAGAACCTGTTTCCAATTATATAAATATACCACAACAATCTTCTCATATATTGTGTATAAATGATACCACATGACATGTCACTTAAAACAAGAGTTAATAACGACAAAACATGAGTTTTTCAGAAAAGAAAACATGAATTTTAGAATACGGATAAATCAAAACTCAAATAAACAGTTCCAAACAAAACGATAAATAAAATTGACAACTCAAACTTATGATTGCTCTCTGCTCTACGTATGCAACAGATCATCATAATCTAGTTCGAAATCAACTTTCTCTCCTTCATTCTCCTTTGGATTTGGAAACAATTACAATAAGAATGTCATGAAACAAATCTTTATGAATTCGAACATTTGCCATAAAAGATAAAGTGATTAGTTCTAGCAATAAAAGAATGTAATACACTAACCGGGAAGAAAGAATCACAAATCACATCTCTATCTAATTTACAAATATTAGAACATTTGATTTTATAAAATCAAAGCATGTTCCTTCGATTCTTAAGAATATTAACAATTTCATAATTGTGTTATACCATCAAGTTAGAAATGATACAACAAGCTGTGACCATTATATAGTTAAGTTTGAAATCAAAAAATTAATAATCTGAATATCAAGTTACATGTCAACAACTTCAGTTTTATTTTTTGGAATGTTACCCAAATCAGCCTTTAAATAGAAATAATTGTGTAAATTATCAAGTTTGGAATGACTGACAATTATTCATCTCTACCTTTCATCAGATAGGATCTAAAATACTTTAGTGTACTCAACTTAGAAGCTTGAATGTAAGCAAACTTCAGTTCTAAAATTTAAAACATAAAAAATATATTAAGTTATACTAAATAGACTTTAATCTCATCTCCTCTGATGTTTTAGATGTAAGAAACTTATATAAACCTTTAGTAGGGACATCTGTTACTTTATCTTTTGATCTTATGTTTAATAAGGAGATTATCCCCTAATATAATGGAAAAAACCATTTTAATTCACTTTATCTGTACCGAAAATTTTAGGAACTCATTCTCTATTAGACAACGATTTAAATTCTAAACCACTAGTGTCTATAGGCTCAATATAAGAGATTCTTGGTTGTGGCTCAACAATAGTCTAAGAGTTTGTGGTTGGCATACCTGAAAGCATCAGGTTTTATATTTAAGGAAATTATCCTAAAAACAGGATCTCTAGATTTTATTATAGTATTAGTTGAGAGATCTAGACATCTGTCTGCAGTACCATCCTCTGTATATCCTAGATAAACACATTTGTTTGTCCTAGCTCAAATCTTTAATCTGTTAGAGTCAGGTAACCTAACATAAGCAGTAGAACCTCAAGTCTTAAGATTGTCAAATCTTAGAGGTCTCTTAAACGAAATCTCATAAGGTGTTAGTTTTAAATTTGCATGAGGAACTATATTATGAATGTGATTTGAAGTGAGAGCAGCTTCACCCCAATTGGCCTCAGGCATGCCAGCAGTCGACAACAAATAATTCAACATTTTATTAAATAATTATTTATTTTCTCTAAACAATATTGTTGGATTGTGGTGAGTATGGGGCGATGCTTTTACGAATAATGCCATTGTAGGCAAGAAGATATCTAAACTCCCATGATATATATTCTCCTCTATCACTTCTTATCCTTTTTATTTTCATGTCAATGTCATTTTCTACACTATTTTTGAACATATATAATTTATCAAAAACTTCGTCATTTGATTTAATGAGATAAATGTGACTAAATCTGGAGTATTCGTTGATAACAATTCTCAGATACTTCTAACCTTCTCTAATGACAAAGCTTTTGTTGTCATATTTGTCATAATATATTAATTCTAACTATTGCGTGCTCATAAAAATCATACTAAAATGTTGAAAGTCTTTATTTCAAGATTAGCCATGCACCTAGAGGTGGAGGGTGAATAAGTTTCCTAATCCTTATGACTACTTTCTAATTTTTTGTGTTGTGAGTTAGCTTATTTAGCTTGCGTTCAAGAACACGGATTAGCACACCAGTATTTACAGTGGTTCTCCAAGGTATGAGTACATCCACTATCCCTCCCACCTTTTTAACAGTGTGTTAGATAAGGCAATCTTCTACAAACTCCGCTCAAAGAGCTTACAACACAAATCCCGCAAGATCTCTCAAACTTCCTCCAAGTCCTACCTCAGGCCAAATCCCTACAAATCAGAGATGATATCTCCTACAGCTCAGTTATCCTTCAGATCACCTACCTCAAACTTAATCAAATGTCCTACAACTCAAGCTAGGAGTATATCCCTACACTCAGAGAGTATAACTCTCCTACAACTCAGATCTAATTCAGATCCTACCTTAGGGAAAAGGCCCTTCCTCAAATTCTCAGCAGAATCCTACTTCAGGAACACAGGCCCTACAACTCAGAGAATGTATATCCTACTGCAGGGACACTTGCCCTACCTTAGATTTATAACTGAATCTTACTTCTTAGTCTTTACATTTTAGGCTTACAACTCAGATCAATATTGATCCTACAGAATTAATAAGGAGTTGATGATATATGACTCCAGAGAAATGATTCTCTGAGTCTACCTTCCAGGATTGAGTAAACGCTGCACTAACTTGGACTCCAAAGTAATGATTCTCTGAGTATGCCTTCCTGGACTGAGTGAACACAACCCAACCTTCTCCACAACACCGAGTATTAGAACTTTAGAAGTTTAACTTGTGATGAGAAGACACTGCAGAGCTCTGTACCTTCAAGCCTTTGATGTAATAGTGAAATGTCTTGGCCTTGAAGAAGAACAACAACTTGGCTTTTGATGAGTCCGATTTATATAGGGTTTTTCAGACTCATCTGGGCTTATTATCTTGCATGTGCACTACTATTTCAGTAGAAAATGTCGTATATTTGATTAGGGATTCACTTAGCCATTGTGCACTGTTTCGACCCATCTTGTTCTGCGAATTGCACCGAGCTGTCGGGTGTAAGTACTGGGGTACTCCCCGTGCGAATTTGGTTATTTTCTATTGTATATTGGTGTTGGGATCTATTACTCCAGCTTTGGTTTTTGTTGTGCAGGTGGTCAGTTTTCCCCAAATGCCGGAATGTTGACTTGTGGAAAACGCACGGTCGTTCATTTTCTTAGCGCACACATTCTACCAAATCATGCATTTTCTGCAGATTTCTCTGGAGGACAGACCAACCTCTGTGAATTATTCATGCACAGTTTTATCTGAACCGTGTGCGAAGGAGATGCAGTGTTTTCTTGTTGATGTCCAGTTTTATAGCGCTCTGTGGTTAATCGTGCGAGTTTTTCACGCACGAGAAAAGTGCTCGTGTGCGAGTAAAATGCACGGTTCCACCTGCTTGCCGAGAATATCAGCGCTCTGTGGTTACCTGTGCGTTTTCCTTCACATACGGGCAGAAGTGCCCGTGCGCGAGTAAAACGCACGGGTCAACTCATCATGTTCTTCAAACCCATCCTAGAAGTTAATATTGCACAGATAACGCACAGTCGTGCGCCAAACCGTGCGTGACTATTTTTTGACATGCTCGTATTTAAGCTCAGGAGTTGACTGGAGCAAGGAGAATTCCTCCATTTCCACTCCTCTGAGCGGGAAAACCTTTCCCCAGCCATTTTTTCCTCTCCTCCTTGGAGAGCTCATCCGGGCACCGTTCTTCCTCCGAACTTTACCGCAAGCGAAGATCTTCCGTTGTTTTCGTCATCTCCATCTAAAGAGGAGCATTTGGATCTCCTTCTCGCTGCCATTGGAGAGTTTTCTGGCGACTACCAACCTTCACAAATCGTGAAGAAGATGGGGAAAGCACCTTTGAAGTAGGTGACAGCACTTCAAGCTTCCTCGGACGTCAACCACCGACCGAGCCCAGACGAAGACCGACAACCTTCGACTCTGGCCGAGAATCATGGCTAGCCTTCTTGCGTTGGGTTGTAAATCTCCTTTTTACTCTCATTTGGATGTTGTTTCTATACTTAGGATGTTAGCTAAACTTATTAGGAACTCTTAACAATGTTCATTATGGTTTACTATTGTAAATGTTGTTGTAGTCCAAAGTTTGGATTTACTTCCTTTGCTTGCTTTGTGTTGTTGCTTGGTGATACGCCACACTAACGTGTGTTAGAGGCTGGATTGGCGAAGAGGTGTTTTCGACCCTCAACGGTTACGGCCATACGCCCTAATACTAATCAAAGTATTCCACCATTGCGAAGCGGTGAAGGTGACCCGCTTAATTAATTTTAGTTGTACAAAAACACAAACTCAACCCCCAAACCTTTGTTGCGATTGCAATCACTTTCCAATGAGAAAGATCACACTCCCAGTCTCCACTCCTCGAGAAATTCCATACTCGGCGGATAACTCCCCGAGTTTATTACTTGACGATGATCGGTGCACTTGCCGAGATTTCATCAAGTTTTGGCGTCGTTGAAGGGGATTGCAACAGTTCTGTGTATTTTTCTATAGCAAAATTTGTTGCAAGTGTAACACCCTGAAAATCATAATCGAACCGGTCGCGTCCTAAGGAAGTTTTGGTGCCTTAATAGGGGTATACGACCTGGGACACGAGCGTGTCCAATGCCGTGTCCTCCTCTATGTTGGCCGACTGTGTCCAGAAAAGGACATGGCAGGAAACACGGCAGTGACACGGGCGTGTCAAGTGTGACACAGGCGTGTGCATACCCGTTTCACCACCCGTGTTCCCAAGGGATGTGACGGTTGGCGTGGCTGTTATCTGTAATACGCTCCTAGGTCACGGGCGTGTCAGGTTGAGACACGGGCGTGTCAGGTTGAGACACGGGCGTGTCTTGACCCGAGTCCTTTTATGTGCTCGAAGATTGTGCCTGGGTCAGTGCACACGACCTGGGACACGGCCCTGTGCAAGGCCGTGTTCGGCCCAGGTTTGAAGAATTTTGGGCGGATCTGAGCCGTTCAATTTCTTTAAATAAGATCTGACGGACCATGTGTGTTCCTGCTTTGTTAAGGCCGAGAATTGAGGATTAATTCCTCATTTACCCTTAAGCACTCTCTTTCTAAGGAGTTAGAGAGAGGAGAGAAGAAGAAGGAAGGAATAGGAGGATTTTGGTCGCCTGCGGAGCATTGGAGCACCGAATCGAGAACCGAGACCGGATCCGCGGAGGAAATTCCCATGATGCAAAAGCGAACTACTATGGTAATGATTCTCTACTTGAGCATGTGAAGCTCTCTTTCTTTTGCATAAGGAAACCCGCTCCCGCAAGTATGCGGTGAGTGTGCGGTGTTCCTTGGGGTTAACGTGAATAGTACGCCTTGTGTTGCATATAAAGTCCGGAATCGAAGTACGGACATATGCATTGTGTGTGAAGCCTACCCACACATGTTGGTCTGGATCAGTGATGTTGCATATTATATTGTTTGTCGGAGAAGACTCTATGTTTTGTGATTTTCGGGTTTCTACACGGTAGATTACAGTCGGGATCCTTGGGGATTAACTCCAAGGCGCACCCGGAAAACTGAGCGGAAACGTAGTTCTGCTATCTTGGCGGCCGGGGAGCCAGCCTTGAACATAACTAGGTTATGTGATGTTTGGAATGTTTTGGGATCCGAGAGAAGCATGGCCCATGCATACGTCTTAAGGTGCCTATGTGGAGTGCGCAATGGGCAAGTGGAATCGAACCTGGGCTATGTGGTTCGGTGCGAGAGACCCAAAGAGAGACTGGCCATTGGCATAGCCGGGAGTCTTAGACAGTGGTCAGAAAGTGTAAAAACATGCTCACGATGTTGTCATTCCGGGGACGGTGGCGAAGCCACGGAATTTACCGGATTCACTGTTAATGTGCCCTGAGTGCACGGGGTGTTTGGCCGTGTGAGCCTACACCTGTGGCGAAGTATTTTTGCGCTTTATTGTTTAGCTGGGCTAATGAAATGCAGGGAAGGAGCACCGCCGTCCCGAGTAAACGGCGGGGTCGTTATAATTTGGTCGGCTTTGGCTGACCATTACTTTATTTGCCACCGTGCGGTGGAATGTTGCTTGCGGGTGCTGCAGAGACAAATACCAAATAGCGGGATGAAGCTCATGTTGCTGAGCTGGCCCTCGAAGGCCAAAGGGAATTGTTGTTGTTTTTACTGTTGTCATGTGTGGCCGGCCTGCGAGCCGATGTATGTAAATCATTAATTTGATAAGTAAACTCTTGTAAGGCCATAAGGCCAAGTACTTTCAGTGTATTTGTTATTTCATTCCTATAGTAGTATGTGGACATTCATGATAGTTGTTATTCAATTATGGGTTCTTTCCAACTGTTTAAAAGCTTCCGCTAGAATGCTCTATGTTAGGGCGGGTAGTTATAGTTGGATTTTTGATATTCTTATATAATCCTTCTGACTTTCCGTGGTATATGGCGTCGGGTTCCAGCTGGACCTTCTGTTATATGCCATTCGACAGATGGGGGTGTTACAATATGGTATCAGAGCCAGGTGTCGGTATTCTTTATTTGAATTCGTGGGCGAATTCTTTTAAGGGGTGGTGAGCACATGTAACATCCCATTTCCAACTAGACCCCTAAGAGTGGTTTTGGCCATGACTAGGTCATGACAAAACCCTAGGAAGCCAGAAATGAGCCAAGAGATAGGGGACAGAATGTGGAAGATCATCATGGTCTGCAAATAGTAGAACTCTAAGCAATGGTTTAGGATGACGATGGGCTACACCCTAACCCCAATACCCTACCACAACACCCCTAATACCTTGGGAGGCCCATTAGAGCCATAAGGACCCATTAGGGTCAACCAAAGAGGCTCAGTTGACCAAGGTCAACCCTAGCCCTAAATGGGTCAAACTAGCCTACTCAGGGTCAATTGACCTACTCCTAGCCTAGAGTACCCCACCTATGCCCTCCTAACCCTAAAGTGAGGTCAATGGGTCACTAAGGACACATTGGGGTCAGCCCTAGAGGCCAGGTTGACCCAAGTCAACTCAAGCCCCTAATCTGGTCAAAGTACCCTTACTAAGGGTATGTGACCTCCAAAGTGTAGGGTAACCCTACATAACCCTACCTAGACCCTAGGGGAAGCCAATGGGTCACCAAGGACCCATAGGGGTCAACCCAATTGGTCATGTTGACCCAAGTCAACTCTAGCCATAAAATGGTCAAAGTGCCCTTGCCAAGGGACATGTGACCACCAAGATGCCCAACCAATCCTATTCAAGTAACCCTAGACCTTAAGGGAGTCCAATGGGCCACTAAAAACCCAATGGGGTCAACCCAGATGGTCAAATTGGCCCAGGTCAACCCTCATTTAGGTGAAGTCAAACCTAGCCCAAAAGGGCTAACCCAAGCCCAAGCCACTTCTCCCTTAGGCTAACCCCATTTTCATGACCATCATAACCAAGTGGGTTGCATTTAGCTTGTGGGGTTGACCAGTCAACCAGAGGTGACTAGGAGAGAGAAAGGAGCTCCCCTCCATGATAATGGAGGAGAGAGAAGATGAGGAAGAGGAAGGGGAGAGTGGAAGGCCGGCCAAGGGAGGCTAACAGCCACCATTTAAGGCTGCAACCAACTCCTCTAGGGAAGAGGAGTTGATTCCAGCCATTTCCCGGCCACCAAGGGGTGGATTCAGCCCCCCTCCACTCTACCCGAGCCACACCATTAATGGTGTTGATGGTCATTGAAGAACCAGCCACCCCCCTTCCCCAATTGCCATTTAAACTCCATCAGTGGGCCAAGGGGAATATTTTCGAGCGTTTACCTAGAGGAGACAAGCCATCCCACTGTACTGTTGCAGAAGCCGAGCGCCGCCGTCGTCGTCAATGGCATCCCGCCGCTCTTCTCGCATCCAGGCCGCCAGGAAGGTCCTCCCCCTCTCCTTAACTCTCGGATAGATCATAGGACTTCTTAGGCTTAAGATTCGAGCTCAATTGAGCCCGATCAAATCCGGCATTTTCATGGCTTTCGGCATGAAAAATTTCTTGCTATAGCCGCCGGAAAACGCCTCTCCGGCGGCAGAGCCGCCGCCTGGCGATAGCCCCCACCTCGACGGAGGTGGTGGTGGCGGTGGCCGGCCGGGGAAGGGGCTGGATGGCCGGCGGCAGCCGCTTGAAGTCAGCCCAGGAAGAACGCATCCTGGCTGTCGGCTCAACAAAGAAGATGAGCGGATTCCGTTCATTCTGCGCCAAGATTCGTGCTGCATCAGGAAATAAACTATAGGAAATTATTTCTGGATTATTTCATTTCTGTCACACATTATACACTAAATGGTTTTAATTTTTAAAAATACTTAGGTCTTCTGGTGGAACAACTTTCAACACAAAAGTTGTAGCCCTCTGAGTCTATTTTATTTTAAAATTTGTTTGAACCCATTTGGGTGCATGGTCTGACCAGGGCACCCATTTTGGTGGGACATACCCTTAGGGCTAGGCAGTCATTAAATTGAGTGCCCACACTTCATCCCTAGCCCAAATCAGTTGACATTTTGGTAGGGAGCCTAACCTAGCTATACCTAGGGCCTGCCCAAAGCTCAGAATTTTTGGACACAAATTTCTTAAAGTTTTTGACTTTATTCAATAAAGCTAGGGTAATTAAATTAAGTAGTCAAATTACCTCCAAACCCTCCCAAATTTTGGTGAGTGGTCCCTGGGCTCATGTTAGGTATCTGTATAAAGTTTCACCTAATTTGGATGTGTTTTGATTAGGTATTGACCCAACCCTAACTTTACCTTATCAAGGGTATTTTGGTAAAAAGTGCACTTTTGCTTTTGAGTAACCAAATCACCTCAACAGAGGCTGAAATTTGGGCCACTGACTTGTTATGGCACTTAGCACCTCCCCATGGAATGTGGGATAGTGTGGAATTGATTTGCCCTAAGTTCCTAGGCCAAACCCTAAGAAGGGACCTTTTTGCCTTGTGAAGGACATGGGTCCTAAACACCTTGGATGAATATCAAATTTTGCCAGGAGGTTCCTAGGATATATAAAACCCTCTGTTAAAAATATTAACTAATTTTGAAAAGGGTAGGGTCCTCAAAACCCTAACCCTAGCTTAGGACCTAAAACTTGTAGTGTAGGTTTAGGTTAGCCAAACATCTTGAAACTTAACCAAATTTGGGTAGTGAGGGAATAAGGATATTTTGAGCCTCTGATAATTTACTTGGGGAGTTTTGATCAATATTTGTAGCACTTCATTTGTAACCAATAGGATTGCCCTAATTAATAATTTTGCTATTGTGGTCTCACTGCCCATTGAAATGGCATGAAACATTGGCAGAGGTAGTTTTAGACTATACTAATCATGTATGAATTTTGATAGAATTTTTTGGATAACTATTTAGGGCATCAACTTCACAAGTGCTTTATTTTGGTTACACACTAAATAATTCTTGAAAGAGCCCAATACTTATTGCAAAATTATGAAACTTGATACATAGTGTTTCTAGCTCACTATTATCATGTAGTAATTTTTGTGGAAATTTTTGATGCATAATTAGTATATTTTGTTCATTAACCCATAAACCTGATATTTCATGAGAAAATCAAGTATAGCCTTATTTTTACATGATAAATTATGAAACTTTTTCTAGGGTGTTTGTAGGCCATCATAATCATCCCTGAATTTTCTCTGAAGTTTTGGAGGTATTATTGTTGTACAATCTTTTAAAATGACTTTTTATGAGATATCTTTGAAATTAAATTTAAGGGCCTAAACCCTGCTCAAAAATTTGAAGACTTAGGCCTTAGCGTTGATTCTGCATTTTGTAATTACCATAAATTTATTGGAATATTATCTTTTCTGAAATTGCTACTTCATGTTCAAACTTGGGTTTTTTGGATACTAGAACAAATAAATTAATTATCAGACAAATTAGGAAAATTATGGATTTCTGGATTTATGCTTCAAATGTCATTTTAGCCCTCTAATAATTATCATCGGGATACTGGATGAGTATTTGATGTACTTTCCTTTTTACGGGTCATGTAGCTTAAGTGGTCTGCATATAGCAAAACTGCAGGAAATCATTTTGGATATGAATTAGAGCACGTGTGATGGGTCTTGATGGTTTGCTGGAAGGATAAGTAGAATGGGTTGCATCTATGGAAGATGAGTGAGTAGTGTGTGATTTTATCTAGGGTTTAGAGGCGTTCGGGTCCGACGAAAGATCGTCCTACCCAAGGAGAGTTGGAGTCAATTCACCCTAGGATTAGCATATCGGAACATGAGAAAGTAATGGGTAAGGGAATCAACCAATAACAAAATAAGTACCTTGCGAAAGGGAACGCTGGGCGTAATCCCAACACAGTTCCTAGTGCCCCTTGAGAGCCCTTCACAGGGAATACCGGGGGCAGTCCTGGGTTAACGTAAACTGTTTTAACAAGCTGAAAAGAGTAACTTAGTAATTAGGGTTGCACATTTCACAAACACTGATGGCACCGGATGTTAGCTGGGAGCTTCGCCTCGGATGGTTAAAAGGCGGACTTTGGGTCCGGGGAGCTTCGGCTCGATTGTTTGAGACGGACGTGTTGGTCCGGGGAGCTTTGGCTCGGTTCTTGACTACGCTAATTTGCATGTGCATAAAAGGAAAGGAAATTAAGGTGGTGGGTCTTCGGTATTGGAGGGTCGATGCACCGACGCCAATATGTTGACTCGGCAAGTGTGGTTAGCACTTCGCTAACAGAAGTCCGGTGCGCCAGCCAGCAAGAGTACGCAGGAGTCCGCTTCATTCACCAAGCGTTGAGGCGTACGATAGGTCTGACCGGTAGTGCTTTACTGGTTTAGAGGTGGGCGAGGCCCAACCCACCGCTTCCATCTGCCACTACGGAGGTATCCTGGGAGGTTACGGCTCCAAAAAGGGGGAACTAAAGGTCTATGTGCACAGAGTCGTGTTTGTGTGTTGCACTTGCATGATCCATCATACCCACTTGCATGTCATAGCATAATCGTTCCTTTAACCTTGACACCTAAAGTATAAGTGGAATGGGACGCTTATACTTTAGGACCTGCAAAACGACCCCTTGGTCTATAAGCTTGTGTGGGCAAGTTTATAAATTAAGGTTAATTTTGATATATATATTTACTGCTGTTTGATAACCGACACCCCAACGTATAAATTGGTATGAGACTTTTTATACGATGGGAGCCTTGCAGAAGACCCCTTGGCTTATGTGTTTTCACACAAGTGAAGGTTACTTTTCATATTTCAGCTTATTGTCTTTACATGCTATAAAATTTGCTAGTATAGGACCGCTGCCATCTGCTTTTGATATTCTCCACCTTCAAGTCCTCCCCTTTTCTTCCTCTCCGCTCGGTGCCTAGGAGCCGTGGGGAAGGGGCGGGGGATGATAGGACTTAGTCTTTTAGACTAATGGTTTTCGAACCGCATCATTTAGGGGATCGTGGTGACCAGCATGGAGGAGCAGCCCCAGAGACCGGTGCGCTTGGAGGTGGGGCAGTCTAGCTCCGGAGTTCATACAGCCGGGACCGTGAGTCTCGACCTTGAGTAGCTTTTCTGCTTCCGCATGAGTGATTTTTGTAGTGAGGATATGATGTACCGGGCATAAGCCCGTATTTTGCTACTCTGATGTTTTATTCTATGGACTCTCCCTTCGTGGAGTTATATTTATTATGACATGTGATTTTCTGTGGACTGCAATTCCCATTTACTTCTTTATGCTACTTTCCTGTGATCGAAATGGCCGGTAGAATCGGCGCTTTGTGGTGATGATCCTTCAGGGCGTGAAGGAGTCACCGCAAAACGGCGGTTCTGGGCCTAAGACCCCGGTGTCGAAAGAGAAAAAAAAAGGGGTCTTACAAGTGGTATCAGAGCAGACCTCGATCGAAAAGTAGCAGTCCACAACCCTGGGTCACCCCCGTGTGAGTTTAGTTTGGGGACAAACTAAGCAGCGGAAGCATGGTGTGCCCATATGGGGGATCACATGTAAATTGTCCACTTTTATCGGGTATTGAGTCGATTACCTACTAATGTAGTTCGTTTTGCAGCCCCCAGCTCAGCCCACCCCACAAGGTGGAGCTCAGCAGACTCCAGACATTGCACCACCTCCCATGGTCCCCACACCTTTCCTTCAGTCAGACATGAGGCAAACCCTTACAGCTATCCTTGAGGCCTTCCGGGCTCAGCAGGCTCTGGCCCAGCAGCCAAACCCAGGGGCCAACTGGATGAGCACCTTCCGAGGACTCTCTCCCCCATCATACTTGGGGACAGAGTTGGCAGTGCGGACAGAGGAGTGGCTGGATGTTATGTACGAGATGTTGACTGGGATACGATGCCCTTGGGAGGAGAGGGTGGCCCTGGTGGTATCTTGCTTGGAGTCCCATGCTAAGAGGTGGTGGAAGACGTTGTTGGACACGACATTTGCTGATAGGGAGATTGCAGAAATCACTTGGGAGGAATTTAGGGGCACGCTGCTGGAGCACTTTGTTCCGCAGTCAGCTAGGGACGAGTTGGAGGAGCAGTTCTTGCAGCTGAGGCAGGGCACCAGGACGGTGGTGGAGTACCACCGAGAGTTCGATCATTTGGCCCGATATGCGGGCTCTTACCAGCTGGACGAAGCAGGTTACGTCAAGAGATTTTATAAGGGCCTAAAAGAGGAGTTGAGGGAGGCCTTGCTGTTTGTTTCTGACGGGCCTATCTCCCGGATTTTGGAGATGGCGAAGAGGATTGAGGCCGATTGGCACACCACTCGGGGCCGGAAGCGGCAAGCGGAGGATCAGAGCCGGAGGGCCCGAAATGATCAGCGGCGAGGCACCATACCCGATGGGAGAAGGACAGAGGAGCAGCCTTGTCAGGAGGTGAGGCAGGAGCCTAGAGAGCAGGTGGTTTTGGCCCCTCAACCTCTCCGGATACAGGAGATGCCGAGACCCGGGGGTATGGCGTATCCCCCGCCGGAGTGCTTCCATTGTCATCAGGTGGGACACCTCCGGAGAAACTGCCCCATGAGGGGGGCACCACCCCCAGCACCACAGGGTGGCCCACCTACCCAGCATTTCGGAGGCCGAGGACGCGGCCGAGGACGTGGTTATCAGGGAGGAGACCGAAGACAGGAAAGGGAGCAGGTATATGCCTTGGACCTGGCACAACCTCGAAACCCAAAGCGGGTCATCACAGGTATAGTCTTCATCAGCGGCAAGCCCGCCTATACTCTGTTCGACACAGGTGCCTCGCACTCGTTTGTGTCGGAGGCCTTTCTGGAAGGGCTGGAAGGATTGGAATGGTTCACAGGCCGATTGAGTAGAGTGCGTCTACCCGACGGATCGGAGATACTCACCTCAGCCCACTGCAGTATGGAGGCGGAGATTGGTGGAAAGTCGTTCGAAGTTTCGGCAACGGTCCTGAGGATGCCAGTCTTTGAGCTGATCCTGGGCATGATTTGGCTACAGTGGAACCATGCCCAGATCGATTGTCAAGCGAAGAGGATCACCGTGAGGCACGGGGACTCTACCATTGAAAGATATGGTACCTAAACACCTAGAGGGGGGGGGGGTGAATAGGTGACCTAATCCTTTTTAAACTTTAATGGCAGCAATCAGTTATATCACAGAAAACTAACTAGTTTATCACAGCAAACACAGCAATAATCACAGCACACAACAGCACAGCATACACAGTGGTTTATAGTGGTTCCCCAAGATATGGGTACATCCACTTTCCCCCTTCGCCTATCTAGCAGTGTACTAGATTCGGCCAAACTCCTCCACTGTATCAGAACCCATATTGGTTCTTACACCTCAGGCCCAAGGCCTTACAACTTAGCTTTATCCCAAAGCCTACACTCAGCCAATCAAGGCCTACACTCAGCCAACCAAGGCCTACACTCAGCCAATCAAGGCCTACACTCAGAGATCTCAATCTCCTACACTCAGGCTCTCAAGCCCTACCCTCAGCCTTTATAATTATAGGCTTACAATTCTCTCAGATCCAAAGGATCCTACAAGTTAAAAATGTATTACAGATATTAACTCTACAACTCAGAAATAAAAGAGGGGAGTTGAGAGTTTCTTGATGAGTTCTTGGAAGAACTCAGCTGGATTCACTCTGACTTAGCTTTCTTCAAATCTTCTTGAGTAGAACTGAATAAGACTGAATCCTCCTGCAGTTGTTCCTTGACCTCTGCCACTTAAGATCCAGAATTGAATCTGAATCCTTCTTCTCAGCCTAGTTCCAGAGGCTGATTTCTTGGACGGAGCCCTCTCTCTCCAACTTCTTAGATCTGCACTTGGACTGCAAGATCTTCTTGTGTTGATACTCTTGGTACCACTTTGATAACTTGTTCTTCAACAATGTGATCCACTTGAACAACTATCTGAACAACAGTTTCTGTAAACTGTAGGTGCCTATTTATAGGCCTTCTTCATGGTAACCGGCTGGTCCGGTCCATAACTGACTTCTAATATCTCTGACAGGTGCTGTAGACCGGCTGGAACGGCAGCTGTCAAGTCATCCAGTCACTTCTTGAAAATCTCTAACTGTCTGTAAGTGTCGAGACTTTCTGTCTTTAAGTGTCGACACTTATAGTTCAATTGTCGACACATGTTGTGTAAGTGTCGACACAAGTCTACAAGGTGTCGACACAACTCCTTGTATGTCTCGACATAGATTCTTCTGCATGTGTCGACACTGAAATTGAGTGTCGACACAAGTACTTGTTCTTCTAGCTTTTGCTGAATTCTTCTAAGTGTCGACACATCTCCTTTGTGTCGACACAACTTCTTGTGTTGAATCTGTCAAGTGTCGACACTGCTTCTTGGTGTCGACACATAGTCTTCAATGTCGATACTTGCTGAGTGTCGACACAGCTCCTTGTGACGACACACCTTCTTCTTGTTGAGACTTCAGCTGAGTGTCGACACATTCCCTTTGTGTTCGACACTTGTACTTAGAATATTTTTGTTGATCTTTCTGATCTTTGCTAAGTGTCGACACAGCTCCTTGTGTCGACACTTTCTTCAAGTGTAGAGTCTTTAGCTGAGTGTCGACACATTGTGCTGGGTGTCGACACTTACTTCATGTGTTGCCTCTTCTGTTGAGTGTCGACACATTGTTCTGAGTGTCGACACGTTAACTTAGTCTCTGCAGACTTTTGCTGAGTGTCGACACAGCTCCAAGTGTCGACACTTTCTGGTGTAGACACAGCTTCACTGGGTGTCGACACAGCTCCTTATGTCGACACTTTCTGTCTGCACTTTCCTTCACTAAGTGTCGACACAGCTCCAAGTGTCGACACTTTCTGTCTGGTGTCGACTCTTTATCCCAGGTGTCGACACAATGACTCTAAGTGTCGACACTTCTTGTCTGGGTGTCGACACAAGTCTTCTTAAGTGTCGACACTTTCCCTCTAGGTGTCGACACATGGACTTAGAAACTTTTTGCTTCAGTCCAGTGATTTCTTAACCTGCACAAGTAAACTCAACATACATCAAATACATTATGATGTATATCATTGAGTTGGGTGAGGCTTCTTCAAATCAGGTACATTTGACCAATGTACCCAACAACCATCATCATCGAAGGTATAAGACCTGCCTCACGTATACCCTTATCTTCAATACAGGCTATCAAGGCCTATTTATAGGGGGAGGAGGTCTACGAGGTGCTGTTTGAGATGGCGGAGGCCACGAGTTCTATATCGAATATCCCGGTGGTGCGGGAGTTTGAGGATGTCTTTCCGGAGAAGTTACATGGATTACCCCCGTGCAGGGAGCAGGACTTCCAGATACAGCTTGTGTCGGGGGCCAAGCCAGCGTCCAAAGCACCCTACCAGATGGCCCCAAAGGAGTTGACGGAGTTCCGGAGCCAGCTTCAGGAGTTAGTGGAAGCCGGATTTGTCCGGCCAAGCTCTTCACATTGGGGAGCCCCGGTATTGTTCGTTAAGAAGAAAGACGGGACCCTCAGATTGTGCATCGACTATCGAGCACTAAATCGGCTGACGGTCCGGAACACCTATCCACTACCGAGGATAGACAAGCTGTTCGACCAGCTGCAGGGAGCGCAGTTCTTCTCGAAATTAGATTTGAGGTCGGGATACTACCAGCTTCGGATACGGGAGGAGGACATTCAGAAGACTGCTTTTAATAGCAGATATGGTTTATACGAGTTTACGGTGATGCCCTTCGGACTCACCAACGCACCATCAGCGTTCATGACCCTCATGAACCAAGTCTTCAAGGAATATCTGGATGTGTTTGTCATTGTGTTCATCGATGACATCCTCATTTACTCGAGGACGGAGGAGGAGCACACCCGCCATCTGACACTGACCATGCAGAGATTGTGGGAGAATCATCTATATGCGAAGTTTTGTAAATGTCAATTCTGGCTGAATGAGGTGGGCTTCTTAGGCTACATCATCAGTGGAGCCGGATTGGCAGTGGATCCGGCAAAGATTCAGGCTATTCGGAATTGGCCGCAGCTGAAGACAGCCACCGACGTACGGAGTTTTCTAGGACTTGTCGGTTATTACCGGAAGTTCGTGGAGGGATTCTCTCGAATCGCCCTCCCGCTCACATCCTTGACGAAGAAGGAGGTACCGTTCGTGTGGACCCCGCAGTGCCAGGCAGCTTTCCAGGAGCTGAAGGATCGGCTAACCTCGGCTCCCATTCTTACTCTCCCCTCGGGGAGGGAGGGATTTCAGGTCTACACTGATGCTTCCTACCAGGGTATGGGAGCTGTTCTGATGCAGAAGGGCCATGTGATTGCTTATGCATCTCGCCAGTTGAAGAAGCACGAGCAGAACTATCCGGTGCACGACCTTGAGATGGGGGCGGTCGTTTTTGCTTTGAAGGTCTAGCGCCATTATCTTTACGGAGTCCACTGCGATATCTATTCCGACCACAAGAACCTGAAATACGTGGACACGCAGAAGGAACTGAACATCAGGCAGAGGCGCTGGGTGGAGTTCCTTGCAGATTATCAGTATGAGATGCACTACCATCCAGGGAAGGCAAATGTGGTGGCGGACGCATTGAGTCGGAGAGCTGCCACTTCCGCAGTCGGGACTCAGGTTATGTCTATGGAGTTGGCGAGGAGATTGGAGGATATGCACATCACACTGGTGTCATCCGAGGACCCCGAGCTTTACACGGAGTATTTAGCAGCGGTGAGTGCTACAGATGATATCCGGGACAGAGTCAGAGAGGGACAGAGGCGAGATGTCGATCTGGAGCCGATATTCTGGTCCTTGGAGAACGGTGCAGCAGGAGATTATACGATGAGGGACGGCGTGGTATGCTTCAGAGGCCGGACTTATATACCGAGAGGAGGCCAGGTCCGGGAGGATATCATGGCGGAAGCCCATCACAGCAGATACTCGGTGCACCCGGGCATCACGAAGATGACTGCGGATTTGAGGAAGACTATGTACTGGCCTGGCATGAAGAAGGATATTACTCGGTTTGTGACCCACAGCGAAGCTTGTTAGCTAGTGAAGGCAGAGTGCAAAAACCTTGCGGGGTTGTTGCAACCACTCCCGGTACCAGAGTGGAAGTTCGAAGACATCGCGATGGATTTTATTCACGGACTTCCCCGATCACGAACAGGGAATGACTCAATTTGGGTCATCGTCGATCGGTTGACTAAGGTAGCCAGGTTCATTCCGATCAGGAAGGACGACGCTGTGGGAGTTTTAGTACGGAGATTTGTGGAGCAGTTCATTCGATATCACGGGGTGCCCAAGACGATAGTGTCGGATCGGGATGGCTGGTTCACCTCCAGGGAGTGGAGATCCGTGCAAGCTTACTTAGGCATGCGATTGACCTTCAGCACTGCATTTCATCCCCAGACGGACGGGCAGACAGAACGCACCAACCGGACGCTGGAAGTCCTTTTGAGGCTATGCATTTTGGACCGCGGGGAACCGTGGGAGAAACTCGTACCCCTGGTCGAGTTCTCCTATAACAACAGCTACCAGTCCAGCATCAGGATGGCGCCTTACGAAGCCCTGTACGGGAGGAGATGTCGGACCCCACTTTCTTGGGTTCAGGACGAAGATCCGAAGGTGTTGGGATCAGAGTTTGTTGAAGACACCGAGGCTCAGGTGAGGCTGATCAGAGACAGGATGCTAGAGGCGCAGAGCAGACAGGCTAAGTACTATGACGCCCGGCATCGGCATGTGGAGTTCCAGGTGGGAGACCGTGTGTTTCTGAAGATCCGGCCCATGCATGGAGTCTCGCAGGTGCGTGGTCGGAGAAAGAAGCTCAGCCCTAGGTACATGGGCCCTTACAGGATCCTGGAGCGGATCGGACCCCTAGCCTACAGGCTGGAGTTACCACCAGAGATGGAAGCGCTGCACGACGCCTTCCATATTTCTTCGCTGAGGAGGGCTCTGCTACGCCCGGAGCAGCAGATTTTGACCACCGAAGGGCCGGTAGCTTCAGACCGGTCAGTTCGTTTGGAGCCGGTTAGGATCGACGACCGAGGAGTACGAGTCTTGCGTCGCAAGAAGATCCCATTAGTCAAGGTCCTGTGGAGGAACCACGACCAGGAGGAGCATACCTGGGAGCCGCAGGACCTGATGCGACAAAGATACCCAGAGTTGTTTGGTCAGGTATACCTCACAAACCCCTCAAGATGTTTAATTTATTTTCCTGCTTTAAACTAGTAAGGGCTGCACTAGGCAGATAGAGGCTTATCATTTGTTTATTGGGGGCTTACCCTTGTTTATTAGGATCTTGGTTTGCCAATTGGGCGAAATGGTCACAGATCTAGGTTTCCCTTAAAACCTAATTTAGCAAACAAGGCGTCATGCTGGGATGTTACAAGGTTCTTTTCTTCGGTAGTAAGTCCCGAAAGTTCAACCTTGATTTCGGGGACGAAATCTTTGTTTTGTTTATTGGGATTTGTAACATCCCATTTCCAACTAGACCCCTAAGAGTGGTTTTGGCCATGACTAGGTCATGACAAAACCCTAGGAAGCCAGAAATGGGCCAAGAGATAGGGGACAGAATGTGGAAGATCATCATAGTCTGCAAATAGTAAAACTCTGAGCAATGGTTTAGGATGACTATGGGCTACACCCTAACCCCAAGACCCTACCACAACACCCCTAATACCTTGGGAGGCCCATTAGAGCCATAAGAACCCATTAGGGTCAACCAAAGAGGCTCAATTGACCAAGGTCAACCCTAGCCCTAAATGGGTCAAACTAGCCTACTCAGGGTCAATTGACCTACTCCTAGCCTAGAGGACCCCACCTATTCCCTCCTAACCCTAAAGTGAGGTCAATGGGTCACTAAGGACACATTGGGGTCAGCACTAGAGGCCAGGTTGACCCAAGTCAACTCAAGCCCCTAATCTGGTCAAAGTACCCTTACTAAGGGTATGTGACCTCCAAAGTGCAGGGTAACCCTACATAACCCTACCTAGACCCTAGGGGAAGCCAATGGGTCACCAAGGACCCATAGGGGTCAACCCAATTGGTCATGTTGACCCAAGTCAACTCTAGCCCTAAAATGGTCAAAGTGCCCTTGCCGGGACATGTGACCACCAAGATGCCCAACCAATCCTATTCAAGTAACCCTAGACCTTAAGGGAGTCCAATGGGCCACTAAAAACCCAATGGGGTCAACCCAGATGGTCAAATTGGCCCAGGTCAACCCTCATTTAGGTCAAGTCGATCCTAACCCCATTTCCATGACCATCATAACCAAGTGGGCTGCATTTAGCTTGTGGGGTTGCCCAGTCAACCAGAGGTGACTAGGAGAGAGAAAGGAGCTCCCCTCCATGATAATGGAGGAGAGAGAAGATGAGGAAGAGGAAGGGGAGAGTGGAAGGCCGGCCAAGGGAGGCTAACAGCCACCATTTATGGCTGCAACCAACTCCTCTAGGGAAGAGGAGTTGATTCCAGTCATTTCCCGGCCACCAAGGGGTGGATTCAGCCCCCCTCCACTCTACCCGAGCCACACCATTAATGGTGTTGATGGCCATTGAAGAACCAGCCACCCCCCTTCCCCAATTGCCATTTAAACTCCATCAATGGGCCAAGGGGAATATTTTCGAGCGTTTACCTGGAGGAGACGAGCCATCCCACTGTACTGTTATAGAAGCCGAGCGCCGCCGCCGTCGTCAATGGCATCCCGCCGCTCTTCTCGCATCCAGGCCGCCAGGAAGGTTCTCCCCCTCTCCTTAACTCTCGGGTAGATCATAGGACTTCTTAGGCTTAAGATTCGGGCTCAATTGAGCCCGATCAAATCCAGCATTTTCATGGCTTTCAGCACGAAAAATTTCTTGCTATAGCCGCCGGAAAACGCCTCTCCGGCGGCAGAGCCGCCGCCTGGCGATAGCCCCCACCTC
Organism: Platanthera guangdongensis; assembly: GCA_039583875.1. NCBI lineage: Eukaryota > Viridiplantae > Streptophyta > Magnoliopsida > Asparagales > Orchidaceae > Platanthera > Platanthera guangdongensis. The sequence continues at coordinate 113,082,962 of CM077155.1, read as the reverse complement.
GACGGAGGTGGTGGTGGCGGTGGCCGGCCGGGGAAGGGGCTGGATGGCCGGCGGCAGCCGCTTGAAGTCGGCCCAGGAAGAACGCATCCTGGCCGTCGGCTCAACGAAGAAGATGAGCGGATTCCGTTCATTCTGCGCCAAGATTCGTGCTGCATCAGGAAATAAACTATAGGAAATTATTTCTGGATTATTTCATTTCTGTCACACATTATACACTAAATGGTTTTAATTTTTAAAAATACTTAAATCTTCTGGTGGAACAACTTTCAACACAAAAGTTGTAGCCCTCTGAGTCTATTTTATTTTAAAATTTGTTTGAACTCATTTGGGTGCATGGTCTGACCAGGGCACCCATTTTGGTGGGACAAACCCTTAGGGCTAGACAGTCATTAAATTGAGTGCCCACACTTCATCCCTAGACTAAATCAGTTGAAATTTTGGTAGGGAGCCTAACCTAGCTATACCTAGGGCCTGCCCAAAGCTCAGAATTTTTGGACACAAATTTCTTAAAGTTTTTGACTTTATTCAATAAAGCTAGGGTAATTAAATTAAGTAGTCAAATTACCTCCAAACCCTCCCAAATTTTGGTGAGTGGTCCCTGGGCTCATGATAGGTATCTGTATAAAGTTTCACCTAATTTGGATGTGTTTTGATTAGGTATTGACTCAACCCTAACTTTACCTTATCAAGGGTATTTTGGTCAAAAAGTGCACTTTTGCTTTTGAGTGACCAAATCACCTCAACAGAGGCTGAAATTTGGGCCACTGACTTGTTATGGCACTTAGCACCTCCCCATAGAATGTGGGATAGTTTGGAATTGATTTGCCCTAAGTTCCTAGGCCAAACCCTAAGAAGGGACCTTTTTGCCTTGTGAAGGGCATGGGTCCTAAACACCTTGGATGAACATCACATTTTTCAAGGAGATTCTTAGGATATATAAAACCCTCTGTTAAAAATATTAACTAATTTTGAAAAGGGTAGGGTCCTCAAAATCCTAACCCTAGCTTAGGACCTAAAACTTGTAGTGTAGGTTTAGGTTAGCTAAACATCTTGAAACTTAACCAAATTTGGGTAGTGAGGGAATAAGGATATTTTGAGCCTCTGATAATTTACTTGGGGAGTTTTGATCAATATTTGTAGCGCTTCATTTGTAACCAATAGGATTGCCCTAATTAATAATTTGGCTATTGTGGTCTCACTGCCCATTGAAAGGGTATGAAACATTGGCAGAGGTAGTTTTAGACTATACTAATCATGTATGAATTTTGATAGAATTTTTTGGATAAATAGTTAGGGCATCTACTTCACAAGTGCTTTATTTTGGTTACACACTAAATAATTCTTGAAAGAGCCCAATACGTATTGCAAAATTATGAAACTTGATACATAGTGTTTCTAGCTCACTATTATCATGTAGGAATTTTTGTGGAAATTTTTGATGCTTAATTAGTATACTTTGTTCATTAACCCATAAACCTGATATTTCATGAGAAAATCAAGTATAGCCTTATTTTTACATGATAAATTATGAAAATTTTTCTAGGGTGTTTGTAGGCCATCATAATCATCCCTGAATTTTCTCTGAATTTTTGGAGGTATTATTGCTGTAAAATATTTTAAAATGACGTTTTATGAGATATCTTTGAAATTAAATTTAAGGGCCTACACCCTGCTGAAAAATTTGAAGACTTAGGCCTTAGAGTTGGTTATGCATTTTGTAATTATCATAAATTTATTGGAACATTATCTTGTCTGAAATTGCTACTTCATGTTCAAACTTGGGCTTTTTGGATACTAGAACAAATAAATTAATTATCAGACAAATTAGGAAAATTATGGATTTCTGGATTTATGCTTTCAAATGTCATTTTAGCACTCTAATAATTATCATCGGGGTACTGGATGAGTATTTCATGTACTTTCCTTTTTACGGGTCATGTAGCTTAAGTGGTCTGCATATAGCAAAACTGCAGGAAATCATTTTGGATATGAATTAGAGCACGTGTGATGGGTCTTGATGGTTTGCTGGAAGGATAAGTAGAATGGGTTGCATCTATGGAAGATGAGTGAGTAGTGTGTGATTTTATCTAGGGTTTAGAGGCGTTCGGGTCCGACGAAAGATCGTCCTACCTAAGGAGAGTTGGAGTCAATTCACCCTAGGATTAGCATATCGGAACATGAGAAAGTAATGGGTAAGGGAATCAACCAATAACAAAATAAGTACCTTGCGAAAGGGAACGCTGGGCGTAATCCCAACACAGTTCCTAGTGCCCCTTGAGAGCCCTTCACAGGGAATACCGGGGGCAGTCCTGGGTTAACGTAAACTGTTTTAACAAGCTGAAAAGAGTAACTTAGTAATTAGGGTTGCACATTTCACAAACACTGATGGCACCGGATGTTAGCTGGGAGCTTCGGCTCGGATGGTTAAAAGGCGGACTTTGGGTCCGGGGAGCTTCGGCTCGATTGTTTGAGACGGACGTGTTGGTCCGGGGAGCTTCGGCTCGGTTCTTGACTACGCTAATTTGCATGTGCATAAAAGGAAAGGAAATTAAGGTGGTGGGTCTTCGGTATTGGAGGGTCGATGCACCGACGTCAATACGTTGACTCGGCAAGTGTGGTTAGCACTTCGCCAACCGAAGTCCGGTGCGCCAGCCGGCAAGAGTACGCAGGAGTCCGCTTCGTGCACCAAGCGTTGAGGCGTACGATAGGTCTGACTGGTAGTGCTTTACTGGTTTAGAGGTGGGCGAGGCCCAACCCACCGCTTCCGTCTGCCACTACGGAGGTATCCTGGGAGGTTACGGCTCCAAAAAGGGGGAACTAAAGGTCTGTGTGCACAGAGTCGGGTGTGTGTGTTGCACTTGCATGATCCATCATACCCACTTGCATGTCATAGCATAATCGTTCCTTTAACCTTGACACCTAAAGTATAAGTGGAATGGGACGCTTATACTTTAGGACCTGCAAAACGACACCTTGGTCTATAAGCTTGTGTGGGCAAGTTTATAAATTAAGGTTAATTTTGATATATATATTTACTGCTGTTTGATAACCGACACCCCAACGTATAAATTGGTATAGGACTTTTTATACGATGGGAGCCTTGCAGAAGACCCCTTGGCTTATGTGTTTTCACATAAGTGAAGGTTACTTTTCATATTTCAGCTTATTGTCTTTACATGCTATAAAATTTGCTAGTATAGGACCGCTGCCATCTGCTTTTGATATTCTCCACCTTCAAGTCCTCCCCTTTTCTTCCTCTCCGCTCGGTGCCTAGGAGCCGTGGGGGAAGGGGCGGGGGATGATAGGATTTAGTCTTTTAGACTAACGGTTTTCGAACCGCATCATTTAAGGGATCGTGGAGACCAGCATGGAGGAGCAGCCCCAGAGACCGGTGCGCTTGGAGGTGGGGCAGTCTAGCTCCGAAGTTCATACAGCGGGGACCGTGAGTCTCGACCTTGAGTAGCTTTTCTGCTTCCGCATGAGTGATTTTTGTAGTGAGGATATGATGTACCGGGCATAAGCCCGTATTTTGCTACTCTGATGTTTTATTCTGTGGACTCTCCCTTCGTGGAGTTATATTTATTATGACATGCGATTTTCTGTGGACTGCAATTCCCATTTACTTCTTTATGCTACTTTCCTGTGATCGAAATGGCCGGCAAAATCGGCGCTTTGTGGTGTTGATCCTTCAGGGCGTGAAGGAGTCACCGCAAAACGGCGGTTCTGGGCCTAAGACCCCGGTGTCGAAAGAGAAAAAAAAGGGGGGTCTTAGAGCACATGTATGTGCGTCATCGTTATAACATAAAAGAACTCATGAATGTCCACTTAGGAATGAAAAATATAATTGTTTTGAGGAACATGAGTGTTCCAATGATTGCTTTTAGCAATCCGTTTGTCGCCTAATCAGGGGTTTATGCTATTATAGGTAGCTAGGAGTGGTGCTGGGAAATCGGAACATCCGCGATCGACAGGAAGTAGTGCACTGAATAATGTGCCTATAATACCTCCTTCAGCAGAAACCATCAGATTGGTGGCTGAAGCAGTCTTTGATATGATAAATGCCCAAACTGTAGGGCAAATGCACCACGCACCACCTGTTAATGAGCAAGAACTGATTAGGGTGGCAGAGTCGAGAGTGGTAGAACATGTGGTAGTTGATCAGGTAGCACCAAAGAGAGCTATGGAGAAGCAGCTCAAGCATGTAATGAGCTTTAATACTCCGAGGTTCGACAGGATTGGAATGCCAACTCAAGCTGAGGACTGGCTCTCTACGATAAAGAGAGTCTTGACGGCCACGTTAACTGAGGAGTGGCAGAAGACCACCATAGCGACCTTCCTGAAAGAAATAGTGTCTAATCACCTAGAGGGGGGTGAATAGGTGCCCTTTATCTTTTTGACTTTAAAGGTAGAAATACAGTACAGTAAATACAATTCTACAATTATCACAGCACAATAACCATACAATCATACATACACAGAGTGCACACAGGATTTATAGTGGTTCTCCAAAGTCTGGGTACATCCACTTTCCCACTTCGCCTATCTAGTAGTGTACTAGATTCGGCCTAACTTCTACACTTCTTCTCAGATCCTCAGATCTTACAACTCAGAACCCCAAACAGGTTCCTACACCTCAGAGTGTCCCCACTCCTACAACTCAGGCACAAAGCCTTACCACTCAGTCTTCACCAAGATCTCAGGCTAAACAGCCCTACCTCAGCCTTCAATCAAGGCCTACACTCAGAGAATAGAATCTCCTACACTCAGGCACAAAAGCCCTACCTCAGCCTTTATAGTTTAGGCTTACAACTCAGATCTATACAAGATCCTACAGAAAATAAAGTTTACAAAGTATTTAACCACAACTCTGAAAGAGAGAGATGAGTTGACTGGCTTTTTGAAGAGTTCTTGAAAGAACTTTGCAGAGATCAACCTCCCTTGGCTTTCTTCAAAGCTTCTTGAATTAGAATACAGTAGGGTTGAGTCTCCTCTGAAGATGATCTTCTATCAACTTCGGTCTTGAGCATCAGATCTCAATCTGAAACTTACTTTTCAGCCTGGTTCAACAGTTGTTCTTCTTAGAAGGAGCTCTCTCTCTCCAACTTCTTAGATCTTCTCTTGAAGGTCTTCTTCTTTGTTGTGTTGTTTTTCAATTCATTGATCACTTCATCATATCTGTCAAAGGAGAAAGGTCTTTAAATAGTCTTCCTCCAAGGTAACCGGCTGATCTGGTTTATAACAACCTTCTGACAGCTCTGACAGTTGCAGTTGACCGATTGAAATGGCAGCTGTCAAGTCATCCAGTCACTTCTTGAATTACCTGTCACTGTCTGAAAGTGTCGAGACAAATAGTCTTTATGTGTTGACACAAGTAGACTAAGTGTCGACACAAGTAAACTAAGTGTCGACATTAGCCTTCATGGTGTCGACACAACTTCTTGTGTTGTTGTAATAGCTTCTCGACACTGCTTCTTCAGAATGTGTCGACACTGATTCTGTGTGTCGACACAAGCCTTCTGTTGAATGTGTCGACACTGGTTGAGTGTGTCGACACAAATACTTCTTCTTCAATACTTAGTTGATTTCTGCTGTGTGTCGACACAACTCCTTTGTGTCGACACATCTTCTTGTGTTGAAACTTTGCTGAGTGTCGACACATCTCCTTTGTGTCGACACATGCCTTCATATGTTGAAACTTTGCTGAGTATCGACACTTCTCCTTTGTGTAGACACATGTAGTTTAACTTTGTTGAAGTTTGCTGAGTGTCGACACAACCTCTAAGTGTCGACATTTTTGCTGTCGACAAAGTTTCTCTGGGTGTCGACACTACCTCTAAGTGTTGACACTGATTCTGTAGACAATTCTTCACTGTGTGTCGACACTAATTGTATGTGTCGACACTTTTCTTCTGGTGTCGACTCTGCCTTCCTGGTGTCGACACAATTACTCCAAGTGTCGACACAGCTTCTCTAGGTGTCGACACATGCCTTCATAAGTGTCGACACTTCACCTCTAGGTGTCGACACATGGACTTAGAAACCTTTCCTGCAATCCTGCAGTTACTTAACCTGTACAAATAACCTCAAAGTACATTAAATACACTTTGATGTATATCATTGAGTAGGGTGAGGCTTCTTCAAATCTGGTACATATATTCCAATGTACCCAACAATCTCCCCCTATTTGGAGAAGTCATAACCCTTAGTCAATGATATACATCATACATAACAAATACTCAATATGATGTATAACAATATTAAATGACAGGGTAAATACTAAACATGTATAAACAAAACATGTATAATCAATTATCTCATAATAACAATGTAATAGATTGAATCATGATACATTATTTTTACAAATTCCAACATTTTCATTAATTAAAAGTTTACATAGAGTTTAATGCAAATGATTACAAATTGTAAACTTAAGAAAATTCTATCCTATGGCTGCTCTGGCTCCTTGATAACAATGCCCTTTCCAGATTGAATCTTTCCTTGAACAGGAGCATCACTGTCATCAGCAGGCTTCTTCCCTTTAAGATCTTTCTTTTTCTGTTCTTCATCCCTTATCTTCTGTCTTTCAAAATAGTGATAAGGCTTAGGGAAATATTTGCTAGGCTACTGTGCATTATGAGGTAGCTTCCCTAATTTAGCCTTCCTTCTGTAATGTACTATGACCTCTTGCCTAGCCTCATGTTTCTTCCATTACTGGTCAGAATACCATTTGCCTCTCTCTAGGAAATTATCCTTAGCAGCCTTCCAAGCAGTTAATATGATATTCCTAGAGGTTGGGCTCCATTACTCAAAGTCTGGCCTTAATTCAGCTTGCTCTCTGAACCTTTTCTTAGATAATTGGGCCTCTTGTTCCTTTAGGACTGCCTCTGGCACAGGCTGGACAACGTTTTCAAGAATAACATTCTGATTACCCTCAGGAGGACTATACATAGACTGTACCTCCTGATATATCATGTCAAAATCAGCAGGAGGGTATATCACTTGAGCTACTTCAGCTTGCTCTCCTCCAAAATAAGCAGAATTTATTCCAGAATCTACCACATTATCATCATCACATAAAGGTGGATATCCAAGGGTGGCTCTGATGCTGTTTGAAATCCATTTTGCATGATCAGAGCCTGCTTTGACTAACACCCTCTCCCCCTTTATGACTTCTCTTTCCATATGATCTCTAAGATCATCCTTCTGGAATCTGATCTGTGCATTCAAATAGTTTACTCCATCTTTATAAAAAGGTTTTAACCTTTGTAGCCTGTCAGTAATGATCTTTTGAGAATCTGCAATGGCAGTGTGAACTGCATGGAGGCTCTCTTAGAGTTGCTTATCAAACTCAGCCTTGGCAGCAGCACTTGCTGCAGTCTGGGCAGTAGCTAGATTTTTCATTGTAGTTACTATCTCATTATGAGATTCAGTTAAATTTTCATTCATTCTAATCTGATTCTCAAGCACATATCCTTGCTTGACTGCCATGTCATCCACATGTGTTTTTATTTGCTCTTAATGAGTAGACAGATAGACCACTGCATTCCCTCCTTCATGAAAGAAGTATATCATTTCCTTTTTATGTTGATTCACTTCAAATCTTATGGATTTTATGTCTTGAGCTAAAGAAAATTGTAGCTCCTTATGTTGCTCATCCATACAAGTTTTCATAGCCCTCCTTTGCTCATCTAGCTTTATTTGCAATGCCACCAATAGAGAACTATAGTCAGTAGTTGGGGCAGGCTGTGGAGTAGTTGTCTGTAGTGCCTTCTTGTAGTTCTGGCTTCTTCTTTTGAAAACCTGGAACTTCCTTTTCTTGGCTCTGGCAGCCTCTTCATCCTCTGAAGCAGAAGTACTAGCAATGTCTACCCTGTCCTTAGGACTAGGATGCAAGTCCTTCTCAGTCCTTTGTAGCTCCTCAGCATTCCTTTGCTTCTTAGTCTCTGTTGTAGCAGTCTCCTCAGCATGCCTTTGCTCCTCAGTCTCTTTTCTAGCAGTTTCCTCTATATGCTCCCCCTCAAGGTCTACCTGCTCCCCCTCAACAGCTGCTCTCTCTCCCTCTAAGTCAGTTTGTAAAAGATCAAGGAACAGTTCTTCTAGTGTATATTCCTGTTGAGGTTGTACAGGAGAATCTCTTATCTCTAGAGCAACTGATTCTACTTTATCAGCAACTGATGTGTCCTCCATGACAACATCTTGTGGTTGACTATGTAACTGTGTTTGCTGATCAACATCAAGTAATGATTCAGTCAAAACTTCATCCTCAATAGTGAAATCTAATTGATTAACTTTAGTGATTACCTCTAGAATTGTTTGGGTAGCCCTTTCACTCTCTAACTGAGTTGGTTCATCCACATATAGAGGCTCCCCCTGGAGTGGATCCAGGTGAATAGGGCTAGCTGATGGTAGCTCCCCCGGCCTCTGAGCATCTTCTTGTCTTGCTGGTGACTGTCCAGTATTGCCATCCTCTCCATCATCGTAACTAAACACCACTTGCTCCTACGAGCTACTTGAGGATTCTTGTGCCACAATGACTGTCTTCTTCTTCTTCTTCTGAGGTGTTTCATTTTGTGGAGTTGGCATTTCCTTTGTCAACACTCTATCCCACCTGGAGAAAATTCTTACATTCATTCTCCTCATGTGGTTTATCTTAGAACCAGTTGCTTGGTTCATCACTTTAGGGATACTGCCAGCTAAGTATAAACTCAGAATTCTACCCAGATTGGGTTTCTTCAGGCTTTCTTTTATCTTATCAAACATGACTGCAGACCAATCAGTATTAAGTTTGAAAATTATCCTTGTCATCAAACTGAATATGTGAGCTGAAATTCTATCATGCCCACCAGGCTTGCTCAGTATTTCCTTGCCAACTATCTAAGATAAAAACTTGCCCTGCATATTCATGCCTTTTCTGTTGAAAACTGATCCTATTTTCAGGCTTGAATAAAGTCCACACCATGCCAGTGCCTCCATTGTCTTTGAAGCAGATACAACTTCCTCTTCTTTAGTCCTAGGGAGATGTAGAACTTTTCTTAGAGTCTTATGGGAGACCTTCACCTTTTCCCCATGAACTTTGGACTTAATCTTGAGTCCAGATTCATCAAGAGTGGCTGCACTCAAGAATTCGAGGACTTCCTTCTTCCAGATCTTGATAGGTTCTGATACAAGATACTCTAATCCAGTTTCTACAATTAGGGTTACCACACCTTTGATTTCTGGTTCAGCGTCATCAAAGACGTGTCGCACGAGCTCATATTCTTTATTAATGTTCTCTTCTAGCTTGGGCGCCATTAGGGTTTGAAGAAATTTTGAATTTAGAGAAGAGAGATGTCGACACACAAGTTTGGTCTCGAAACTAAGGTGAGCGTGTCGACAAACAATGGTGAAGACCTATTTATACCTTTCTAAAATTGAAGGTGAAAAGGCGCGTGAAAATACTTGAAATGCGTCGACACTGTTGAAAAGTGTCGACACTTACTGCTAATATCTCGACAACTATGTGTCGACACAAATATAGTCGACAGAATATATGTGTCGACACTTATTTATCTCAGCTCGACACTTAGTCGAGCCTCTACTCGACGAATTCTGTGTAAATCCTAAGTGTCGACACCACCCTAGATATGTCGACACCTACACTGCATGTGTCGACACTAATTCTCTGAAGTGTCGACACAGACTTCCTAGATGTGTCGACACCATTTCTCTGAAATGTCGACACCACTTCTATGTTTCGACACATACAACTCTGTGTGTCGACACTATTTTACTTAGCCAATATTTGTAAACTATTCTAAGTTTATCATTCCTAATTCAATTTTAAATTTATTGAATTTGGTTTCATCTAAGAGCTTAGTAAACATATCAGCTAACTGATTATCTGTCTTAACATAATCTAGGGAAATGTCTTCTTTTTCCACATGTTCTCTTAAAAAATAGTATTTAATTTCTATGTGCTTAGTCCTACTATGGGAGACAGGATTATTTGCAATAGAAATGACACTAGTAGAATCACAAAATAAAGGTGTTCTACTTACTTGAATACCATAATCTTCTAGCTGATGTTGAATCCATAGAAGTTGAGCACAGCAACTTCCTGCAGCCACATACTCTGACTCAGCTGTGGAGATATCCATACTGGTCTGCTTCTTGCTACTCCATGACACCAGCCTTCCACCTAGAAATTTACAGGTTCCTGAAGTACTCTTTCTATCTTCCTTGCAGCCTGCAAAATCTGCATCTGAATAACCGTTCAGTACAAAATCTCCATTCCTAGGGTACCAAAGGCCTAGATAAGGTGTGCCCATAAGATATCTCAAAATTCTTTTGACTGCTGTCAAATGAGATTCTTTAGGGCAAGCATGGTACCTAGCACAGACACATGTAGTATACATGATATCTGGTCTACTAGCAGTCAAATACAGTAGGGAGCCAACTATCCATCTATACAAAGTTTCATCTACAGGTTTCCTTGCATCATCTTTGCTTAGAGACATGCTTGACACCATAGGAGTTTTCATGGTAGTGGATGATTCCATACCATACTTCCTTATCAACTCTAGGATGAACTTAGACTGTCATATGAATAATCCATCTTCAATCTGTCTAACTTGGAGACCCAAGAAGAACTTAAGTTCCCCCATACTGCTCATTTCAAATTATCCTTGCATAAGTTTTGCAAACTTTCTGCAAAAACTACTTTCTGTAGACCCAAATATTATGTCACCTACATATATTTGGACTAAGATAATCTTGCCTCTGGATTCCCTAAGGAATAAAGTCTTGTCTATTTTCCCCCTTGAGAATTTATTCTCAATGAGGAAACTAGACAAGGTTTCATACCAAGCCCTTGGGGCTTGTTTTAACCCATACAAAGCCTTTCTAAGTCTATAAACATAATCAGGTTTAAGAGAATCAACAGAACCTGATGGCTGCTCTACATAGACTTCTTCCTTCAGATTTCCATTCAGAAAAGCTAACTTAACATCCATTTGATATACCTTAAATCCTTGATATGTTGCATATGCAAGGAACATCCTTATTTCTTCCAGTCTTGCTACTGGAGCAAAAGTTTGATCAAAATCAATACCTTCTTCCTGCTTATATCCTTTTGCCACCATCCTAGCTTTATTCTTTATGATTATTCCATTTTCATCCAACTTGTTCCTAAAGATCCACTTAGTTCCAATAATGTTGTGGTCCTTGGGTTTAGGAACTAGCTCCCAGACCTTGCATCTTTTGAATTGATTCAGCTCCTCTTGCATGGCCTCAATCCAATGAGGGTCTAGGATTGCTTATTCAAACTTCTTTAGCTCTACTTGGGTTAGAAAACTGGAGTAAAAAACTGTATTTAGATTCCTGCTCCTTGTTTGCACCCCTTGTCTGAGATCTCCAATTATTTGATTGGCTGGATGATCCTTTAAATGCCTATTTGCTGGAGGCATCCTGTCTTCAGGTTGTATACCTTCAGTCTCTTCATTTAGCTGCACCTCTTGGTCTTCTTCAGCATCAGGAGTATCTTGTACTCTCCCTGGACAATAACCACCATCTTCCAATTGCTGACTTGCAGAAGACCCTTCTGTTAAGGTAAGCTTGTCCAACTTCTCAATTACACCTGTGGAGCTGCAAACATTTCTTGGCAATTCATTGTTAATGAGTCTAGCTTCATCAAACACTACATGAACTGACTCTTCTACAACTTGAGTAATCAAGTTGTAGACCCTATAAGCCTTACTATTATTGATGTACCCAACAAAGATCCCCTCTTGGTATTTGGCAGCAAATTTAGTTAGATAAGACTTACCATTATTAAGGATATAACACTTGCAACCAAAGATCCTGAAATAGGATAAATTTGGTTTTCTGCCCTTCACAATCTCATAGGGGGTCTTCTTGTGGCTCTTGGTGATAGTAGCCCTATTGATCACATGACAAGCAGTGTTTACTGCCTCAGCCTAGAAATATTCTAGGAGAGATGTGTCACTCAATATGGTTCTACCAGCCTCTATTAAGGTTCTATTTTTCCTTTCAGCAATACCATTTTTCTGAGGTGTTCTTGGTGAGAAAAATTCCTGAAAAATTCCAAATTCTTCACACAGTTTTGTCATACTTTCAGACTGAAATTCAGTACCATGGTCACTTCTGATTTTGACCACTATACTGTCCAATTCATTCTGAATTTGTTTAACAAAACTATATAAGATACTTGGGGTTTCAGATTTTTGTCTAAGGAAGAACACCCAGGAAAACCTTGAATAGTCATCTACAACCACAAATGTGTAGACCTTCCTACCTAGGCTGTGAACTGGCATAGGACCAAAAAGATCCATATGCAAGAGGTATAGACACCTCACAGCATCTTTGTTCTCAAGGCTATGAAAGGTGGATTTGGTCTGCTTGCCTTTTTGACAAGCTGAGCATATCCCATCCTTTATACACTTAATCTGAGGACCATTCCTCACTAACCCTTTGTTAAAGAGTTGGCCAATTGTCTTATAGTTAAGATGAGCCAGCCTCTTGTGCCATTTAACACAATGTGAGACTTTCTCATCAGCTACAAGACAAATAGGAGAAACATTGTTCTCACATACAAAGTCAAGACAATAGACATTTCTCTTCCTATACCCTGTCAATATGATCTTTTGATCACTTGACCTTTTGATATGACAACCATCCTTGGCAAATGAGATGTTATATACTAAATCACTCAGCTGACTTATGCTAATGAGGTTATGTTTCAAACCCTTTACATAAGCCACTTGAGTAATTGTAATCAGGTTACTAGAAATGTTACCAAAGCCTTTGATGATTCCCCTTTCTGAACCACCAAAGGTAACTTTTGGACCATCCTTGATAGGTGTATAGTCCTTCAACAGCCCCCTTGTTCCAGTCATGTGCCTGGAACATCCACTGTCCAAGTACCATATAGGTGCATGACACTTGAATTGTGCCAACAATCTATGGCAAAGTGGCCTATCTTGCCACAACACCGGCATTCAAACCTGTTGTACCTTTGTTTAGGTACAACCCTGGCTGTATTTTCTACTGCAGCCTTCTTGTTTAGTGCTGGGGATTTGCCCTTAGATTTGGACTTTACTCTCCAGGCAGGTTTTGTAAACCCCAATCCAGTTTTACCCTTATGAGGTACAAACTCATCTATCAAAGGTAAAACAGATTTTGGCTTAGAAAAACTTGCTACAATCTCTCTCTCCTTCTGAAGTCTAGCCTCCAGATTTCTAATTTGATCATTCTTAAATGTAATAGTACCCATCTGAATAACAGTAATGTTCTTTAGTCTGGCTATTTCATTCAGTTTCTGATCAAATAACTTGTCTGAATCAGCAGCAGCCAATTTAAGACTAGCAATCTCCTTTGCCTGAGTTTTGGCTAAGGTTTTGCTTTTCTTCAAGGCTTGCAACAAGTCCATATATTCATCAATTAACTGATGAATATCTCTTTCAGATTCAGACCCACTCACATCACTTGATGCAGATGTATCTGATTCTGACTCAGTACTAGAAATTGAACTAGAAGAACAACTTTGTACCTTACTAGGTTCAGGATGATCCTGGATTTTGTCTCCTTCAGATAATGCCATCAGTCCCTTGCACTGAATGTCCTCATGCTCATAAATTGAATTCATTAACTGCATGAACTCATCTTCCTCTTCTTCAGCAAACAGTCCAATATAGGCTTCAGCTTCTGAATCTGTTTCTGAAGATGACTGATCAGTCAAACTTTAGTCTTTCTTGGCAACAAATGACTTTTCCTTTTTGCCCTTAAACTGTGTCTTCTTTCTGTCAGTTGACTCCTTCCTCTTTTCAGGACAGTGAGCCACAACATGTCCTTGTCTATTGCAGCAATAGCAAACAATCTTTGAAGATGTAGCTTTGCTTGGCTTGGACTTTCTTCTGTCATTCCTTGATGACTTCCTGTTCTGATAGTAGTCATCTTTTGTCTATGAAGTGGATGGCTTAGACCTCCACTGCTTCTTCTTCAGAAACTTTTGAAAATGTCTTGTAAAAGCAGCAAAGTCTTCATCACTTTCACTGCTATCAGAATTCTTGCTTTCTGAATTATCTGTCTCAGCCTCAGCAACTATTTGAGGTGGAGATGGAGACTTACTTCTATACTTTCTAGTGGCTTCAGTCTTGAAGGCCATAGATCTTTCCTTGTGCTCCACTCTAGTAGTCTTCTCTTCCTCCTTTCTAACCATTAACTGCATCTCATATGATAATAGTTATCCAAACAAAGTTGGGAGAGGTATATCAGCTAATTTGGCCATTTCCCTAATGACACAAATCTTGGTGTCCCAGTCCTTAGTCAGGGATCTTAAGAACTTGCCATTCAGCTCATAGTTGCTGAATTCTCTTCCATAGGACATCAATTCATTTACTATCCTATAGAACTTCTTGTAGCATTCAGTAATGCTATCAGACTTTCCTTGTCTGAAGCTTTCATATTCCTGATTTAACAAAGATTTCCTATCTTATCTTACTTCTTCTGATCCATCCATATAGACTATTAATGTGTCCCACATTTCTTTAGAAGTTTTACAGTGAATTAAATTCTAAAATGTTGCATCATCAATTGCACTAACAATAATATTCTGGGCCCTCTTGTCCATAGTGGCCAGAATAATTTCATCTTTAGTCATTTCTGAATAGTCTTTGGGAGTTCTCTGATTTGCATCCAGAATAGATACTTTCATTGGCACATATGGCCCTTCTTTGACTGTAATGTATATTCTTGGGTCAGAGGCTTCCATAAAAAGTCTAACCCTCTCTTTCTATATGCCAAAAATCTCTTTTCTACAGATTGGCAATTTCATGGACCCCAGCTCTTTGTGATTCTCACTAGAACCCATTTTCTTGAATCTTGATTATTCTGAATCTGCCTACAGGATCTTACTCAGACTGTTATGTCCCTTTTGAGTAACCTCGCTTTGATACCACTTGAAAGAAATAGTGCTTAATCACCTAGAGGGGGGGTGAATAGGTGCCCTTTATCTTTTTGACTTTAAAGGCAGAAATACAGTACAGTAAATGCAATTCTACAATTATCACAGCACAGCAATCATACAATCATACATACACAGAGTGCACACAGGATTTATAGTGATTCCCCAAGGTCTGGGTACATCCACTTTCTCCCTTCGCCTATCTAGTAGTGTACTAGATTCGGCCTAACTTCTTCACTTCTTCTCAGATCCTCAGATCTTACAACTCAGAACCCCAAACAGGTTCCTACACCTCAGAGTGTCCCCACTCCTACAACTCAGGCACAAAGCCTTACCACTCAGTCTTCACCAAGACCTACACTCAGGCTAAGCAGCCCTACCTCAGCCTTCAATCAAGGTCTACACTCAGAGAATAGAATCTCCTACACTCGGGCACAAAAGCCCTACCTCAGCCTTTATAGTTTAGGCTTACAACTCAAATCTATACAAGATCCTACAGAAAATAAAGTTTACAAAGTATTTAACCACAACTCTGAAAGAGAGAGATGAGTTGACTGGCTTCTTGATGAGTTCTTGAAAGAACTTTGCAGAGATCAACCTCCCTTGGCTTTCTTCAAAGCTTCTTGAATTAGAACACAGTAGGGTTGAGTCTCCTCTGAAGATGATCTTCTATCAACTTCTGTCTTGAGAATCAGATATCAATCTGAAACTTACTTTTCAGCCTGGTTCAACAGCTGTTCTTCTTAGAAGGAGCTCTCTCTCTCCAACTTCTTAGATCTTCTCTTGAAGGTCTTCTTCTTTGTTGTGTTGTTTTTCAATTCATTGATCACTTCATCATATCTGTCAAAGGAGAAAGGTCTTTAAATAGTCTTCCTCCAAGGTAACCGGCTGATCCGGTTTATAACAACCTTCTGACAGCTCTGACAGTTGCAGTTGACCGGTTGAAATGGCAGCTGTCAAGTCATCCAGTCACTTCTTGAAATCTCTGTCACTGTTTGAAAGTGTCGAGACAGATAGTCTTTATGTGTTGATACAAGTAGACTAAGTGTCGACACAAGTAAAATAAGTGTCGACACTAGCCTTCATGGTGTCGACACAACTCCTTGTGTTGTTGTAATAGCTTCTCGACACTGCTTCTTCAGAATGTGTCGACACTGATTCTGGGTGTCGACACAAGCCTTCTGTTGAATGTGTAGACACTGGTTGAGTGTGTCGACACAAATACTTCTTCTTCAATACTTAGTTGATTTCTGTTGTGTGTCGACACAACTCCTTTGTGTCGACACATCTTATTGTGCTGAAACTTTGCTGAGTGTCGACACATCTCCTTTGTTTCGACACATGCCTTCATATGTTGAAACTTTGTTGAGTGTCGACACATCTCCTTTGTGTCGACACATGTACTTTAACTTTGTTGAAGTTTTCTGAGTGTCGACACAGCCTCTAAGTGTCGACACTTTTGCTGTCGACAAAGTTTCTCTGGGTGTTGACACTGTCTCTAAGTGTCGACACTGATTCTGTAGACAATTCTTCACTATGTGTCGACACTAATTATATGTGTCGACACTTTTCTTCTGGTGTCGACTCTGCCTTCCTGGTGTCGACACAATTACTCCAAGTGTCGACACAGCTTCTCTAGGTGTCGACACATGCCTTCATAAGTGTCGACACTTCACCTCTAGGTGTCGACACATGAACTTAGAAACTTTTCCTGCAATCCTGCAGTTACTTAACCTGCACAAATAACCTCAAAGTACATCAAATACACCTTGATGTATATCATTGAGTAGGGTGAGGCTTCTTCAAATCTGGTACATATATTCCAATGTACCCAACACTTCCTATTGGCTGGTGAGGCGAGGCTGTGGTGGGACGAGTTGGAGATTCACCTCTTACTGGGAAGGCAACTTGCAGATGTGCCTATGGAGGAATTCTCAAGGTTGTTCTTGGTCAGGTATCTATCCTCTGCCAAGAAGCTTGAGATGGAGAATCAGTACCTTGGTTTGACTCAGGGAGACAGAAGCGTGGATGAGTATCTCCATGAGTTTACGCGGTTGGGTCGTTATGATTGTGCTACGTTTACTGAGGAGGATCGGAAGACCAACTGAGTTTATGAGGGTCTACATGGCGACCTACAACTACTCCTTGTTGGGCCTAAGGCGTAGGGCTTCCTAGCCTTGGTTAATTCGGCCCGGTCATTGGAAAATGTCATGAAGAAAGTGCAAGAGAAGAAGAAAACAAGGGAAAGAAAGTCATAGTTCAAAGTGCCAAATGCAAAGTCGGGTTTCCGCAGATGGAACAAGAAGCCGAAGACTTCGAGCTCAGTACCTTCGTCTAGTGAGACGGGGGCAACCACAAGTCGAGTCCCAGGAGCTTGCTACAACTATGGAAAGATGGGGCATTTTGCTCGTGAATGTTGGAGCGGACGTGCAAAGTCTGAGAGGAAGCTTGAAGCAACATATAAAGATAAAGGGAAGGCGGTGGAGTCAACCGCGTCCCACCATGCTCCAGCCCAGCCTAGGGTATATAATCTTGGTCTGCAAGAGGCCATAAAATAAGCTTACGTGGTGACAGGTATGTGTTAAATTATAGCAGTTTTAACTTTATGTAGTTGTTACCCTCTAGATATGTTAGCTTATAAGTGTTAGTGTTAGGCTTTGTGTTGATTTTTGATTGTCCGGTGAGAGCCCTGTTTGATACGGGAGCTTCGCATTCCTTCTTGTCCCTTCCTCGATGGCAAAAGACAAGTTGGATGTGTTGTTGCCCAATGGGTGCTCAATGTGCGCGGATAGAATCTATATGGTTAAGATACGGATTGGGGATCAGGAGTTTGATTTGCGAGCATCGGTACTGCCATTAGTGGAGTTTGACGTAATCTTTGGTATGGACTGGCTCTCGGAGCAGCGAGCATGCATTGATTGCAACCAAAATGAGGTTAAGTTAGGACTAAATACTGATCGGGAGACTACATTTGCGGGCATGAATGGGTTGAGTAAGATTTTGATGTCGTCCCTTCAGGTGATCAAGGCAGTTCAGTCTGGGGCAGAGCTGTTTGTCACATTAGTGCAGACTTAAACGCCTAAGACAAGTCTGGGCAGTATTCAAGTTGTGTCCGAGTATACTAATGTGTTCCCAGATGATCTCCCAGGAGCCCCTCCTCAGCGGGAGATTGATTTTACTATTGAGCTAGTGCCGGGTGCCAAATCGGTGTCACGCACTCCGTATCGGATAGCGCCAAGAGAGATGGTGGAGCTGAAGGTGTAATTGCAAGAGTTGTTGGAGGAAGGGTATGTGCGTCCAAGTTCGTCGCCTTGGAGCACAACGGTCCTCTTCGTTAAGAAGAAGGATGGGTGCTTGCGACTCTGTATCGACTATCGGGACTTGAACAAGCTTATGGAAAAGAATAAGTATCAGATCCCAAGGATTGACGATCTATTTGATCAGTTGGTCGGGTCAACAGTATATTCGAAGTTAGATCTGAAAGCCGGCTACTACCAATTAAGGATTAGGGAAAGAGACATTCCAAAGATAGCGTTCAGCACGCGGATTGGGCATTACGAGTTCACGATCATGTCGTTTGGGTTGACCAATGCGCCATCCGTGTTTATGGATCTGATGAACAGGACGTTCAAAGAGTACCTGGACCGTTTCGTGATAGTATTTATCTACGATATCTTCGTGTACTCGCAGTGTGAGGATGATCACTACAAGCATCTACATATGGTGTTGGAGACGTTGAGAAGGAATCAGTTGTATGCTAAGTTCTCCAAGTGTGAGTTCTGGTTATCCTCGGTACTGTTCCTTGGTCATATTGTTAGTGAGAAGGGATAGCGGTGGATCCGGCGAAGATAGTGGTGATACGGGAGTGACCTGTGTTGTATACAATGGCGGAAGTCCGGAGCTTTCTGGGGCTTGCCCGCTACTACAGGCGCTTCGTAGAGAGATTCTTGAGGATAGCGCTACCACTCACGACGTTGACAAGGAAGGATCAAGAGTTTGTGTGGTCGCTGGAGTGCGAGCATGCTTTTGAAGAATTGAAGAGGCGGTTGACCAGGATGCCTTTTTTATGTTCGCCAAGTGGGACCGAAGGGTTTGAAATCTATAGTGATGCTTCGAGCAATGGTTTGGGCTGTGCTCTGCTACAGTATGGGAGCGTGATAGCCTATGGTTCATGACAATTGAAGGTTCACGAGAGGAATTATCCGGTTCATGACTTGGAGTTAGCGGCTGTGATATTTGCTCTAAAGCTGTGGAGGCACTACTTGTACGGTGTGAAGGTTGATATCTACACCGATCATAAGAGCTTGAAGAACTTTTTAGATCAGAAGGACCTGAACATGAGGCAGTGGAGGTGGATGGAGTTCCAGCGGTACTACACCTTCGAGATACATTATGTGCCTGGGAAAGAAAATGCAGTGGCCGATGTATTGAGTAGCAGGGTTCCTGCACAGGCCAACTGGTTGTCGGTACATGATGAGAGTTTGGTCCGTGATTTGGAGGCATTAGAGATCTCCTGCGTCGACAAGTAGACTAGTGCCGAGGCAAAATTGTATTGGACAGAGGTGCAGTATGACCTAGCTGATAGGGTTCGGCGGGCTTTGGTTCAAGATAGCAGCATGAAGCAGATCTTAGATGAATCTTTGGATGAGTCAAATTCCCAATTTGCTGTTGAGGATGGACTGCTAGGGAGTGACGGTCGCCTATGCGTCCCTAGCGCGGGTAATCTTCGGAGGAGTTGATATACGAGGCTCATCATACCAAGTACTCAATCCACCCGGGAATCACGAAGATGTATAAAGACATGAAGAAGCTGTTCTGGTGGCCAGAGTTAAAGAAGGAGGTAGCACTTTATGTGACCAAGTGCCAAACATGTGCCTTGGTGAAGGCGGAGTGCCAGAAGCCCAGAGGTTTCTTGAAGTCCTTACCTATCCCGGAGTGGAAGTTCGACGACATTTCTATGGATTTTGTGCATGGTTTGCCAAAGTCGCAGAGGGGAAACGACGCCATCTGGGTGGTCGTAGATAGATTTACAAAAGTATCGCACTTTATCCCAAATAGGAAGGAAGATTCGGTGGAAACGTTAGCCAAACTCTATATAGATAATATTGTTCGATTGCATGGTGTGCCCCACAGTATTGTTAGTGACCGAGATGGATGCTTCATGTCGAATGACTGGAGGCCGGTGCATAGTCTGTTGGGAACTAAGCTGAGTTTCAGCACAGCCTTTCATCCACACATGGATGGTCAGACCGAGAGGGTCAACAGGACGATGGAGGACATGCTTCGAATGTGTGTCCTGGATTTCAGAAAGTAGTGGGAAGATCACCTGTACATGGTGGAGTTTGCATATAACAACAGCTGTCCAGCGAGTATTGGAATGGCGCCTTTCGAGGCCTTGTATGGGAGAAAGTGTCGCACGTCGTTGTCTTGGTTGGAGACAGGCGAGTCGAAGATATTCAAATGTCAAGCGGTGGAAGACGCCACTTCAATGATACGTACAATTCAGGAATGGTTGAAGATCGCTCAGTACAGGCAGGCAAAATACTATAACGCCAAGCATAGGAACGTGGAGTTCGGTGTTGGCGACTGGATGTATTGAAAATCAAGCCGTTCAAGGGTGTCTCGCGGGTTCGACGCTTGAAGAAGTTGATTCCGAGTACCTTGGGCCGTTTGAAATCCTGGAGCGGGTTGGCGAAGCATCTTATCGATTGAAGCTGTCAGTGAATTTGAGTGGGCTACACGATGTGTTCCACATAACAGTGTTGCGGAAGGCGGTGCAAGAGCCTTCACAGGTCGTTGCAGTCGATCAAGTGCTGGTTGATTATGGGTTGACAACAAAGGTAAAGCCAGTACGCATTGAAGACTTTGAAGTCAAACGACTCCGCAACAAGGAAGTCTGTATGGTTAAAGTCCGTTGGGATAACTGCGGGCGTGAGGAGCTTTCATGGGAGCGAGAGCAGACTATGTTGGAGGAATACCCCGAGTTATTCCACTCAGGTAACATTTAAATTTTGTATACCTTTACATAATTTCGGGACGAAATTCTTTAAGAGGGGGAGATTTGTAATGCCCCGAAAATAGTAATCGAACAGGTCGCGTCCTAAGGAAGTTTTGGTGCCTTAATAGGGGTACACAGCCTGGTACACGGGCATGTCCAAGGCCGTGACCTCCTCTGTGTTGGTCGGCTATTTCCAGAAAAGGACACGTCAGGAAACACGGAAGCGACACGGGCGTGTCAAGCGTGACATGGGCGTGTGCATACCCGTATCACCACCCGTATTCCCAAGGGATGTGACGGTTGTGTTGGATCCCTAGTTGATTTGGGATAGGTTCACTAACTTAGGATGATTTCACCCAACATGTATAGTCAGGGTCATAGTTGTGTCCTAGAGTATAGGCCAAGAGTCAACATCACATGGATCTGCCTACAACAGCTTGTCAGAGAATCAAGCAGTTGTGTCGACACCCAGAAGAATTATGTCGACACACAGAAAGGTTGTGTCGACACCCAGAGAATTTGTGTCGACACAACAAACTATCAGTTGACACAGATAATATTAGTCGACACTAGCTCAGTCGACACAAGAAGGATTTGTGTCCACACAGTTCACAGATTATTGGTCAACAGTATCAGTCTACACCAGAAGGACTTGTGTCGACACCCAGAACCATATGTCTATACAGTTCACAGAAGCTATTTCAGAAGGATAAGTCAAATTCTCAGGTCGACGATTGATGTCCTCAGCTCGACGATCTTGAGATATTTCTCTGAGATGAGCTCGACGATCTTCGTTCTCTGGTCGATGAAATCTGGGATATTTCTTCAACTATCTAAAGTCAGGATAACTCCAAATTATTCTAAGTCCAGCTTCAGACTTTGCTCGACGAACTGGATCCTGAGCTCGATGAACTTGGACCTCAACTTCACAAGAACCTTCAGTTAGAAGTTCTCAGGTCGACGAACTTTGTTCATTGGTCGACGAATTCTGGATCCTTTACTTCAACAACTATATTCATGAATTATTCGATAGGATAAAAGAAGAGTACGTTAATTGTCCGGACTTCAAGGACATCTACTATTCCACTCAAAACAACTCTCCCACAACGATTTCAACGTATTATATTCGGGACGGGTATCTGTTTAAGCATTCGAAGTTGTGTATTCCTCGTTCTTCCCTTCGGCATTTTATTGTGTGGGAGTTACATAGTGGTGGTATGGGTGGACACTTCGGGCGCAATAAGACTACTACGCTTGTAGAAGACAAGTTCCACTGGTCAGGCCTTAATTCTACGGTGAATAAAATTGTGGGTAGTTGTCGCGTTTGTCAATTAGCAAAGGGAAATAAAACAAATGTCGGACTATATACCCCTCTTCCGATTCCTTCCATTTCATGGGAAGATGTTAGTATGGACTTTATCCTAGGTCTACCGGTCACGTTTAGACGACATGATTCCATTCTCGTGGTAGTCGGTCGATTTTCCAAAATGGCCTATTTTATTGCATGTAATAAGACCGATGATGCATCCCATGTAGCAAAATTATATTTTTAAAGAAGTTGTTGGGAATAGAGGGGTTTCGAAGACGATAGTGACCGATAGAGATGTAAAGTTTACTAGCTATTTTTGGAAAATCCTGTGGAGGATAATGGGCACCAAGCTATTGTTTACTTCGGCCTACCATCCACAAACTGATGGCCAAACGGAAGTGGTAAACAGGAGTTTAGGGAGTTTACTTCGTCGCCTTGTGGGTGACCACAAGGGCACATGGGACCTCATCCTTCCCCATGCTCAGTTAGCGTACAATAACTCCAAAAATAGGTCCACAGGATTATCACCAAATGAGATCGTTCACGGTTATAAAGCCCATGTGCCGATGGACTTGATTCTGTTACCGCTATCCTATAAGTCCAGTCAGTTTGCGCAAGATTTTGCTTCTCATGTTCATGCTTTACACAAACACATTACTGAAGCGCTAACCACTCAATATGCATCTTATCAAGCTCATGCTAATTAACATAAGAGGGTGTCTCCCTTTAAGGTTAGTGATTTAGTCATGGTGCGTCTCGTCCCTGAACGGATGCCTTCGGACACTATAAAAAAGTTGATGAATCAGCGAGCTGGACCCTTTCGGATTATAAAAAAAATAGGAGCAAACGCATATCTGTTGGAGTTACCTACTGATTGGGGTATTTCCCCTATTTTTAATGTTTCCGATTTAACGCTTTATGTCTTTCCACCACCAGAATTATCTAAATGTTCGTTTAGTTCCACTACAATTTCTAATGAGTTGGGGGGTGAATTAGTTTCTGGATCGCTCTCTTCCTCGGTCTCCAATGGAGGTATGTGGGTTGTTGATGATGAAAAGTTTCCTCCTTTATTGCCTAACGTTTTTCCCAAGTTTCCCAGGACCAATTTTCTGCCAGACAGGATCCTTCAAGATAAATTATTCACCTCTCCTAGTGGTGGTGTTCGCAGATACTTGATACGTTGGCGAGATCGTCCGGCCTCCGATGACTCTTGGCTTCCGGAATCGGAGGTGGCTCGTTTGGATGATTCTCTTCTGTGCCAGTACCTGCATGCCAACTCATCGGTGATGAGTCCTTCTGAGCAGGGGAGGGTTGATGGAGACGACGAATACCAACCTATAGAAGATGATGTCAACATTCTCGCGGATGATCCTTCTCCGTCTCCAATCAAAGAAGATGATGTAAACATGCTTGTGGATGATCCTTCTTCGTCTCCAATCAAAGATTTGCGGCGTCATGACAATCATGCGGAGCGACACTACAATCTCCGCCCTCGGCGCAAGACAACTAAATAATTGAACTCATTTTATTCCAAGCTTGAGAGCTGTTATAGTTTTTATCATGTTTTATTTAACATTTGCCTAAAGATTATCTCCTCCTTTCCCTCTCTACATTCTCCTAGCCGCCAGCCCGACCTCACTCTCCCTCTCAAATTTTTCGGCCAGCTCTCACCCACTTTCCCTCCTCCTACCCGAGCAGCCACCACCTCTCTAACACTCGAGCAGCCCCTCCTCCACAACCCGAGCAGCCACCACTTCTCTAACACCCGAGCAGCCCCCTCCTCCACAACCCGAGCAGCCACCACCCTCCTCCACCCGATCCGCCCCTTCCCACGCAAAATGATCGGCCCCAACAAAACCCGATTCCAGCAAGGTGGTTTCCATCCAGCGTGCAGTGGGAAAGGCAGAAGTTTTTCTCTCCACCGGTACGACTACGGCGGAACCGCGGAAGAGTGATCCACGAGTGAATCAGAATCATCTATTCTGGTTTTGGGTAATAATACGTTCTACTTTGTGTGTGATTCTCCTTCCTAGATTTTCTTATGGTGGATGTGATTTTTGCGTACCTTCGGAATCGTTAATCTCATTTTGTCTCTCTGATAATATCTTGTGTTCATCCTATTTTGATTATTTTTTCCAAAAGAGGATTTGGCAAACCCTCGTACTTTTTGTTGGGAGAGATCTACCATTTTTCCGAATCGAACTTTTTTGGTAGATCCCTTTTGGTACAACTATTGCTCATTCGGAACGGGTGGGTCCATTTAGCTTGAGAGAACAACGACCTATAGCCTATTGTATGATCTTAAAACGGCGTCTCTACCTTACGTTAGCATAAATCTGATAATTTTCCCTACGAGTGAGCTGTGTTTGAGTTTACGTGCGAGTGTAGAAGCGTGATATAGTGACGGTCGTGTGTTAAGACATAAAAATCAATCGCGTAGGCGTTATAGCCTACATCAGCTGGGTCTTTATTGGATTTCCGCAACACCGAGATGTGGAACACATCATGTAATCCACTCAAGTCTGCCGACAGAGCTAGCCGATACACAGCTTCTCCGACTCGCTCAACCACTTCAAACAGACCCAAATATCTTGGACTCAACTTTTTCAGGCGTCGAATACTGGATACGCCTTTGAAGGGTTTGATCTTCAAGTATACCCAATCGCCTACCGCGAACTCCACGTTCCGGTGCTTGGCGTTGTAGTATTTCGCTTGTCGATCTTGAGCGATCAATATCCTCTCTCGAATTGTATGGATTGTCGAATTTGCTTCATCGACTTCATTACGCCGATAAACTATGGCTTCGCCCGCTTCTACCAAATCTAAGAGAGTACGACACTTCCGTCAATACAGAGCTTCATACGGCGCCATGCCGATGCTCACTTGGTAGCTGTTGTTGTAAGCGAATTCCACCATATAGATATTATATTCCCATCTCTTCCCAAAGTCAAGGGCGCACATCCGAAGCATGTCTTCCATCGTTCTGTTGGTCCGTTCAGTTTGGCCATCTGTTTGGGGATGAAATGTTGTACTGAATTGTAACTTCGTGCCCAACAGTTGATGAACTAACCGCCAATCATTCGATGTGAACCGCCCGTCTCGATCACTTACGATGCTCCGAGGAACACCATGTAGCCGCACAATCTGGTCAACAAATAATTTTGCCAAAGTTTCCACTGAATCATCCCGTCTGTTTGGCAGGAAGTGTGCCACTTTCGTCAGCCGATCGACAATCACCCAGATGGAATCATTCCCTCATTGCGATCTTGGCAACCCATGTATGAAATCCATGGAAATATCATCAAATTTCCATTCTGGAATCGGCAATGACTCCAAGTAACCGCTGATGCTAAAGATCACGGCAGTGAACCGGTCGCACAAGTAATATAAAATGGGGGCTTTCCCAAGTATCGATCTCTCAAGGAACACAGTAAGGTGGAGTTAATTTCGAGGAGGACTTGAGATTGAAGTCCTCAGGTCGGAGCTAACTAAGGGGGGTTTGGATATTTACAGAAACAGAAAATAAAAGGCTAACAACTACTCCAATGCAACGCCGCTATGCGATGCTTCGCCAGGCGTGATGGAAGACTAGTCGGGCCGCTATGCACCGAATCACTAGGCGGATCGGCGAGTAGGCTTGCAGATGAGGTGATGAGAATGGCGGAATGAGGGTCGTCAGCACCTCTTCGCTACGCACTCTTCTAGCAATTGCTAGAACGGCAAGGGTGGATGGTGGTGGATGGAATATGGCGCAACTCAAGCAACTTAGGCAGTAAAATGAAATAGGAATCACATAGACATGAAACACATAACATATACAACCACAGTGCACTTCTTCAATATAAATAGATTTAAAACACCAATATTCAGCAATAAAGCAAGAACAAGTCAAGAGATCGACCTAATCTGAAGTCTTGCTGAGGATTCACGGTTGGAATCGTCGGGTTGTCAATCCGCGTCCAAGCTCGGTCGTCAACTGCGTCCGGGGTAGAGAAGGGCTGTCACCACCTTCCAATGGCCCGTCTTCTTCGTCTCACGATAGCGGACGAAGTTTGCTAGCTTTCCTTTGCTTGTTGGCTATGGCGTCAAACCCTAATTGAAGCTCACAGATGAAGGAGAAGGCCGAGAGGAAGCTTCGGCTTGGATTTGGCGGTGAAAGCTTGCCCGGAGCACCTCCCTAGGGTGGAAGATGATGGGGAACGGCGGAGAAGGCGGAAAACGGCGGAGAAATGTCGAGCTCCGGATCCTCCTTCTAATTAGGGCGAGACCTGCACTATTTATACAAAGCAGAAATGAACAATGCGCACGATCACAGGCGCACGACCAGTGGTCGTGCGCACTATGTCCGGTGCTCGTTCGCATTGTCATGGAAGATCAGGAAGAAGAACTAGGATAATGCGCACGAGTAGTGGCGCACGACCAGTGGTCGTGCGCACTAAGTTCAATGGTCGTGCGATTACCCCAGACAGGACTGTAGAAAAGAGGAATCAATGCACACGATCCGTGGCGCACGACCGGTGGTCTTGCGCAGTATGTCCAGTGGTCGTGCGCTTACCCCAGGCTGATTTTGGAAAATGAAGAGTAGTGCGCACGATCAGGGGCACACAACCAGTGGTCGTGCGCATTAGATCCCATGATCGTGCGCAGTATTCCTGTTTCACAACCATCCCGAAACACGCACACTGGGGAGATAGACTAGGAACTTTATGTATGAGAGTTTCAAACTCATCATGGGGTGTACCAACACTATTTGGTTTCATGACGGGGACAAGATATCACAGACAGTTATTGGATTAATACTAGAGGTGCAAAATAATCCTAAGACCCATTATCTGGCCTTGTTCGGGGCCTAGATAGGTCTGGGCCCGATTAGGCTCGGACAAGGCTGAGGCCGGGCCTAAGTGGGCTCACAAAGGCCCAATTTTTTATCAAAGCCTGGCCTGATGCCCGAGCCGGGCATTGCCCCATCATTTTAAATGTTGGGGCACCACTCCAACTTTTAATGATGGGGCGCCTCCCCAGCATTTAATTATTGGGGCAGTGCCCCAACTTTAAAATGTTGGGGTGTGACCCCAACAATTAATTATTGTTGCCACAGGACCCCAACAATTAAAAGTTGGGGTGTGGCCCCGTCATTTAATTGTTAGGGACACGTGGCCCCAGTAATTAAATGTTGGGGACATGTAGGCCTGACAATTAAATTCTAGGGGCATGCCACATAATTTTAAAGTTGGCGCGTCGCCCCAAAATTTAATGTTGGTGCGCCTCCCCAACATATAATTACTTGGGCGGCAACCCAACTTTAAAATGTTGGGGTGAGGCCCCAACATTTAATTGTTTGGGACATGTGTCCCCAATAATTAAATGGTGGGGCCGAAAGGAAAAAACAAATCACTGATATGTGCAGACAATCCAGACAATCACAAAAAGCAGTACAAACAATAAAAGTAACAAAATACACAACCACAGGCATAAATGTGCACTTCCTATGAAAATAATGATTAGATGAAATAGGAACGATAAAGAACTAAAAGTGAAGTGCAAATACGTGAAAACTAACCCAGATGAGTCCGAAAATAGGTATATAAAGTGGACTCATCACACCCCCAGACTTAACTGTTTGCGCGTCCTGAGCAAACAAAATCGAAGCAGATAGGGAAAAATACTAGTTAACAAAGAAATTGCGATACGAAATAGCATGCGAAGTCGCATGCTCGCGCGCGTAAAAATATAATAGAAGAAATTTCTAAGTATACAAAATAGTTTATACTTTTCACAATGCGTATCAACATTTTATTATTACTCAAAAATAGAGTCACGGTGAATCATCCGGTCATGCGTAGGGAGAAAGTAGACTAATCGCTAGGCGAGCATTGCCAAATATCGGGGCTCTGGATAACCTCCAAAGGAATCCACCAATGTCGGTGACCATAAGCTTGCCCTTTCGCATTCTCTCCACGGCACTGGTTTGGGTTCACACACGAATCAGTAGGACTGTAGGTGAAGAGATGGGGCTTGGGTTTCGGTAAGGTAAACAAGGATAAACAAGAAGGCTATGCACCTAACCCAAATGAGCTAGTATAAAAAGAATCCCTCTACTAAGCAAAATACACGCGGGTACACCACACCCCCAGACTTAACTTTTAACAAATGGGTATGTGCACCGCCTACTCCAAATATAATCACATTTCCAAAAAGATTTCAATTTAAACTTTTTCTTTTCACTTTTGTTTTCTTTACAAATATTTTTCTTTTTTTTCTTCATTTTAATTTCACAATTCAGCAGAAATAGACTTGGGAGCACTTCCACATTTTCACAAATAATAACACCACATCACATCCCAACATGAAAATATAAAACAGTAAACTCGACTTGGGTGTGCGACTAGGATAGGCTATGGGGCTTTGGTGAATGAAGGTGGAGCTGAATCAAAAGGAGGGGTAGGCACAACGGGGCTAGCGAGGATAAGACGTTAGGAATGGTACAAAGCTCAACCGGGCCAAAATGATGGCCTACATCACGCTCATGTGAGTGAACTAACCTATATCCATGCTTCAAGAATAGCTTGGGGCAAGTTCTTAGCCAACGAGAAAGACTATCCATCCTCCCGACTCGAGCAATACGAACCTAACAGCCGTCTACACACATCCCTAAGCTACTGTTTGATTCATACCGGATTCACCAACTTTTGAGTATAATAAAAAGTCTTTATGCAAATAGAAAGATATAAAACTATAAGCATACAGAAAAATTAAATCTACTCGAATTTCTACACGAGACGAGAGCAGTTGACTAGGAGCACAGCAAGGTCAACATTTTACTCCGTCCCACAATCCTATGTCAGCACCATAATTTTCCCAAATCATACAAAAGAAACGAGTTTAACTCGCAGCACTCAAAAAGCTAAGCACGCGCTCATGTGGGTGCAGTGGTGTGTGATGCAATGAACTAATCAAAATAAAAATATAAAAGCTTCTAGTATGCACATGAGATGTGCACGTGCAATAGGTAACAGATCTCTCCCCTAAACTTAAACTAAACTACACAGCATATGATAGATAAATTAAGATCATAAAGAGCTAAGGGAAGAGGTTACCCAATGCTCATCTAGTGAGCATACCAGAAGACGCGTGGAAAGCTGAAGCAGGCCCGCCATACGAAGAATCACAACCCCGCCAACACGAAGTTATCAAGAATACCTGCAGGGGTGAGCTCCGCAAAAACAAAAGAAAATATACAAAAATAAATTCTAAAACTAAAATAGACATTAAAAATAAAAATGTAGGAAATAAAAGATAAGTACTGCAGTTATTGTCATCCCAGCACGACTTATTCGGCTACGAAAAGGTTCTAGCTAATGGGCCTATGAAAAGAAAAATGCACAGGTAACTATCCCAATATTTGTTTTGATAACGGGTACCGATACGGCGATAGAACAGTTACCCCTCTACCTAAAAAGTAATACCTGCCCAACACAGGTAGAGGAAATAGGAAGTAAGAAGAGAAGGAGCGCTGGTCCTCACTCTTCTCACCACAAAATGAATCCTTGCCCAGCAAGGTATCGTCTACCACAAATTCATTGGGGGCGAAGGTGACGGCAGCGGCTTCCACTGTGAAGGAGGTAGGAACCTCCTCACACAAGATGATGCACTCTTCGACAGCCTGAGCGCAAGGCTCAACGTCAACCCAACTTACCCGTGGAGATTCAACCTGCACAGGCTCAGATAAGGAAGGGGGGGTCAAGAAATAAAAGAGACGAAGAACATAAAGAAATAATCGCGGGAGTGATCCCGGTTTCACTCCCCAAAGGCTGAGGTAGAAAAATATCGTCAGAAATATCGACAATGCTACAAGGCTCGGCCGGATCCATAGATTCCTCCACCAAGACTTGGACGTCCTCCTTTGGTATCAAGGGAGAATCCTCGACACCAAGAAGGTTATCCTCCTCCATGGGAGTGGAAACAACCCATCTATCACAAGCCTCAACTTGTGTTGCATCATCGAAAATGTCATCAGAGATGACTAAAGTAGAATGCACAAAAGGCGGAAGAACTTTGCTTGAATAAAAGTTAAGCGTAGGTTCCTCACAAAGAATCGGCTCCACGCTTGGAGATGTATGCACAGGAGAGATGGGCTCAGCCACGTCGAATCCTAGATCAGCCACACATCTGGTGGTTGTGTCCATATCATTCCCTTCAACAAATGAAGGTGACAGGGACACATAACAAGATGATGAAGGTGTGCCACCAAGGGTAGGAGTCGGGATGATCCGGATGTCCGGCTCATCATCCTCTTCCATAACATGGAGGTACTAAGCACAATCCTTCAGGACATGATCTATTCGACGACAATACAAACACTTTCTCCCATTACGCTGTGGTCCTTGTGGGGCCGGAGAGGAATAGGAGAACGGTGTATGTGGCGAGGACGATTGGCCATAAGCTAGGGGCACAGTGTTCGAAAGGTTGTACGAATACAGCATCTCATGCATTGTGCCCTGAGGCTTATGCGCAATATCTCTCGTAGGGCATTCATGACTAGCGTGGGAAGGCTTCCCACAAAAATGACATTGGGCATACGAATATCCCCACATGGTGTCGAAACAGCAAATTAAAAATAAATTGTGCAAATTACTAAATCCAAAAATATATTACTACAATTGCCTAAACAAACAAGAAAAAGGCAGGCAAAATAGAAATAGAACAAAACAAAAGCGATTTACAAAGGAAAAGGAAAGTAATCTCACGTCTCCCTCTCCAGAAACTCACACGACTGTGTTCCTCGACAACGACGCCAAAAACTTGATGCTAAAGATCACGGCAGTGAACCGGTCGCACAAGTAATATAAAATGGGGGCTTTCCCAAGTATCGATCTCTCAAGGAACACAGTAAGGTGGAGTTAATTTTGAGGAGGACTTGAGATTGAATTCCTCAGGTCGGAGCTAACTAAGGGGAGTTTGGATATTTACGGAAACAGAAAATAAAAGGCTAACAACTACTCCTATGCAACGCCGCTATGCGATGCTTCGTCAGGCGTGATGGAAGACTAGACGGGCCGCTATGCACCGAATCACTAGGTGGATGGGCGAGTAGGCTTGCGGATGAGGTGATGAGAATGGCGGAATGAGGGTCTTGAGCACCTCTTCGCTACACACGCTTCTAGCAATTGCTAGAATGTAAATGGTGGATGGTGGTGGATGGAATATGGCGCAACTCAAGCAACTTAGGCAGTAAAATGAAATAGTAAACACATAGACATGAAACACATAACATATACAACCACAGTGCACTTCATCAATATAAATAGATTTAAAACACCAATATTCAACAATAAAGCAAGAACAAGTCAAGAGATCGACCGAATCCGAAGTCTTGCTGAGGATTCACGGTTGGAATCGTCGGTTTGTCAATCCGCATCCAAGCTCGGTCCTCAACTGCGTCCGGGGTAGAGAAAGGTTGTCACCACCTTCCAATGGCCCGTCTTCTTCGTCTCACGATAGCGGATGAAGTTTGTTAGCTATCCTTTGCTTGATGGCTATGGTGTCAAACCTGAAAGATATGGTACCTAAACACCTAGAGGGGGGGTGAATAGGTGACCTAAACCTTTTTAAAACTTTGTTGGCAGCACAACAATTATTACAGCTAACAGCAATTACAGAAATCAAAGAAGTAATCCACAGCACAGCACAGCACACCACAGCAGACACACTAATTTATAGTGGTTCCCCAATCTTTGGGTACATCCACTTTCCCCCTTCGCCTATCTAGCAGTGTACTAGATTCGGCCAAACTTCTCCACTAACTCAGAACCAAACTAGGTTCCTACCTCAGGCCCAAAGCCTTACACTCAGCCAAAAGGCCTACACTCAGCCACTCAGGCCTACACTCAGCCAATTAAGGCCTACACTCAGAGTTCTTCAACTCCTACACTCAGGCAACCAAGCCCTACCCTCAGCCTTTATAAAATAGGCTTACAATTCTCTCAGATCCAATGGATCCTACAAGTTAAAATAGAAAGTACAATAGTTAACTCTACAACTCAGAAAATAGGAGAGGAGTTGAGAGATTCTTGAAGAGTTCTTGGAAGAACTCAGTTAGATCCAAACTGACTTAGCTTCCTTCAAAGCTTCTTGATTAGAACTGAATTAGTCTGAATCTTCTGCAGTTGTTCCTTGACCTCTGCTTCTTGAAATCCAGATGACTCTGAATTCTTCTTCTCAGCCTTAGTTCCAAAGACTGAATACTTGGTTGGAGCTCTCTCTCTCCAACTTCTTAGATCTGCTGATGCACAGCAAGATCTTCTTGTGTTGATACTCAATATACCACTTTTACAAAGATCTGAACTCTCTCTGTAAAAACTTTTTCAACCACTTCTATATTATCTCAACAATCTTTTCAACAACAGTTTCTGTAAACTATGGATGCCTATTTATAGGCTTCCTTTATGGTAACCGGCTGGTCCGGTTCATAACAGACTTCTGATATCTCTGACAGTTGATGTAGACCGGCTGGGTCGGCAGCTGTCATGTCAACCAGTCACTTCTTGAAATTTCTCTAACTGTCAGATAGTGTCGAGACTTTCTGTTCTTAAGTGTCGACACTTATAGGCCAAGTGTCGACACATGTTGTGTAAGTGTCGACACAAGTCTACAAGGTGTCGACACAATTCCTTGTATGTCTCGACACAGATTCTTCTGCATGTGTCGACACTGAAATTGAGTGTCGACACAAGTACTTGTACTTCATTCTGCAACTGTATTCTTCTAAGTGTCGACACAACTCCTTTGTGTCGACACAACTTTATGTGTTGAAACTGTCAAGTGTCGACACTGCTTCTTGGTGTCGACACAAGTCTTCACTTTTGTTTCTTCAGCTGAGTGTCGACACATTCCTTTAGTGTCGACACTTGTACTTAGAATATTTTGTAACTTTTCTGATCTTTGCTAAGTGTCGACACAGCTCCTTGTGTCGACACTTTCTTCAAGTGTAGAGTCTTCAACTATGTGTCGACACATTGTGCTGAGTGTCGACACTTTCTTCAAGTGTTGACTCCTCTGGTTGTGTGTCGACACATTGTGCTGAGTGTCGACACTTACTTCAAATACTGAGTCTTTAGCTAAGTGTCGACACATTGTGCTGGGTGTCGACACTTACTTTAAGTGTTGACTCTTCTGCATAGTGTCGACACATTGTGTTGAGTGTCGACACTTGTACTTGGATTCTGCAGACTTTTGCTGAGTGTCGACACTTACTTCAAGTATCGACACTTTCTGGTGTTGACTCAGCTCTTCTAGGTGTCGACACTTCTGCTAAGTGTCGACACAGCTTTTCTGCATTCTTCTACACTGAGTGTCGACACAGCTCCAAGTGTCGACACTTTCTGACTGGTGTCGACTCTTCTTCCCAGGTGTCGACACAATGACTCCAAGTGTCGACACTGCTTGTCTGGGTGTCGACACAAGTCTTCTCAAGTGTCGACACTTTCCCTCTGGGTGTCGACACATGGACTTAGAATTTTTAGCTTCAGTCCAGTGTATTCCTAATTTGCACAAGTAACTCAAACAAACATCAAATACACTATGATGTATATCATTGAGTTAGGTGAGGCTTCTTCAAATCAGGTACATTTGACCAATGTACCCAACAATCTCCCCCTATTTGGAGAAGTCATAACCCTTAGTCAATGATATACATCATTCATAATTAAAAATTATAAAATGAAGTAAAACAGATATATGACAACAGAGTTAAACTTTAACATGTAATAAAGCACACATGTATACTCATTCAGCATTACAGAACAAACAAGAATTAGACACATTCATCAGAACAATCATGAAATTTGTTTAACAAAAATTGTTCATACATTTAATACATTTTCAATGATTTACACAAAATGTTTGATGTAACAGATTACAACATGCTTCAGTTTAATCTTAATCTAATTCTGCTCTGGTTCCTTAATGACTATGCCTTTTCCAGCTTGTACTTTAGCTTTCACAGCAGCAGCAGCAGCAGGCTCAGCTTCAGCAGTCTTCTTCCCTTTGGAGTCCTTCTTCTTCTGTTCTTCAGCCTTGATCTTTTGCCTTTCAAAATAATGATAGGGCTTAGGAAAGTACTTGCTAGGCTCCACAGCTGTAGGAGGTAGCTTTCCTAACTTAGCCTTCCTTCTATGTTGGACAATGGCTTCCTTCCTACTTTCATGTTTCCTCCATTCTGCCTCTGAGAACCACTTGTTCCTCTCATGGGCATTGTCCTTGGCTGCTTTCCAGGCTGTGAGAATGATGTTCCTAGAAGTAGGGCTCCACTGTTCAAAATCTGGTTTTTGTTCAGCAAGTTCCCTGAACTTCTTCTTTGATAGCCTAGTCTCTTCTTCTTTATCCAAAGCCTCTTGCATAGCAGCTGTGATAGGTTGAACAACCTTTTCCAGAATAACATTGGGCTTGCCAGCAGTTGGACTATACATTGTGCTTACATCAGCATGAACCATTTCAAAATCTGGAGGTGGATAGATTACATCAGCCACTGCCTGTTGCTCACCTCCAAGATATGTTCCTTGAATACCAGATTCAGCTACATTGTCATCATCACACAGGGGAGGATAGCCCAGTGTAGCCCTGATGGAATTGGATATCCATTTTGCATGGTCAGAACTGGCTTTGACTAACACCCTCTCCCCCTTTATGACTTCTTGTTCCACATGATCTCTCACATCATCTTTCTGGAACCTAATTTGGCTGTCCAAATACCTTATGCCCTCTTTAAAGAAAGGTCTTAGCTTGGTAAGCTGTTCAGAAATGACCTTCTGGGAATCCTTGATGGCAGTCTTGACAGCAGTTAGTTCAGCTTGAAAGAGTTTATCAAAATCAGCTTTGGCAGCAGCAGAGGAGGTTGATGGTTCAGTAGACTTATTCTTGATTTCAGTGACTATTGCATTGTGAGATGCAGTCAAATTATCATTCATCCTCAATTGATTTTCCAACACATATCCTTGCTTTAGTGCAATATCGTCTACCTTCTCTTTTATGGTTTCTTGATGTTTAGCCAGATAGACCACTGCATGAGCACCCTTTGTAAAACAATCAGTCATCTCCTTTTTATTAAGGTTCATTTCAAACCTTATTGACTTGATTTCCTGTCCCAGATCAGATTGTAGTGCCTTGTGCCCTTCATCAACATAAGTTTCTAAAGCCTTCCTTTGTTCATCCATCTTGATTTGCATGACAAGCAGTAGAGCACTGTAATCAGTTGATGGAGCTTGTTGAACCAGTGAGTGTTGAGCAACAGTTTGGAGAGCCTTCTTGTAGCTCTGGCTCCTTCTTTTGAAAACAAAGAACTGCTTTTTCTTAGCTTGCTCAGCTTCATCATCTTCAGATTCTGATGTACTGGCTATATCCACCCTATCCTTAGGGCTTGATGGTTTTTCAGTCTGCACACCAGGTGCCTTCTCAGTATCTAGCCTTATAGGCTCTTCTTGAATATCCAAGTTCTCCCCCTCAGCAGCAGCATCCTTCACTGCATCAGCAGCATTCTTTTCCATATCAAAATCATCCTGATCTAAATTCAGAAATAGATCTTCCATTGTGTATTCTGCTGGAGACTGTGCAGGAGATGTACTGGTTTCATCAGCTACAACAGATGTGACTTGGAGAACAACATCTGGTGCTTGAGTTGCTGGCTGATTTTGCTGATGGTCATCAGACAAATCAGAATTGATTATAGAAAAATTCAAAGTATTAAGGTCAACAAGTACCTCTTGAATGAGGAGGGTGGCTTGCTCACTCTCTAGTGTAGATGGTTCTGCTACACCTGGAAGCTCCCCCTGGATGTCAGCTGGCTCCTGAGGTGCAGGTGACTTTTCTGCAGCCTTATCCATTGGACTATCAGGAGTGAAGACCACATGTTCTTCACTGCCTGAGCTGCTGGAGGACTCTTGAGGCACAGCAACAGTCTTCCTCTTCTTCCTGGGAGGAGAGTCTTTCTTAGAAGCTTGTTTCTCAGGGGTGGTCAATTCCTTTGACAGCACCCTTTCCCATCGAGAGAATATCCTTGAGTCCATTCTCCTCATGTGATTGATTTTTGTTCCTGCAGCAGAGCTCATTACCTCTGGAATTGATCCAGCCAGGTAGAGACTTATTATCCTGCCCAGATTGGGCTTCTTCAGACTTTCCTTCACTTTATCAAATACAATCATAGACCAGTCTGTCTTAAGGTTGAAGATGATTCTGGTCATGATACTGAACATAGAGGCTGACACCCTGTCATGCCCTCCTGGTTTGCTTAGAATAACCTTGCCTACAACTTCAGACAGGAATTTGCCTTGATTATTCATCCCCTTCCTGTTGAAAACTGATCCTATTTTCATCTTAGGATCAAGGCCGCACCAGACCAAAGCTTCTTTGGTCTTAGATGTTGTGACTTCCTCTTCTTCCTGAACTTTAGGTAGCTGAAGTACCTTTCTCAGACTTTTGGGTGATACTTTGACCTTGGTGCCATGCACCCTTGACTTAATTCTGTAGCCTGAGTCATCTACAGACGCTCCAGTAAGAAATTCAAGCACTTCTTTCTTCCATATCTTGGTTGGTTCTGAAACCAAGAACTCCAATCCTGAATTGCTGACTAGGGTTATCACTGATTTGATTTCACGATCTCCGTCGTCGAATGCGCCTCGCACGAGCTCATAGCCTTCGTTAACGTTCTCTTCCAGCTTGGGAGCCATTTGGGTTTTGAGAATTAGTCTTTGGAGAAGAGAAATGTCGACACAGGAGTTTAGTCTCGAAACTCTGAAAGCGTGTCGACAAACACAAACAGAACCCTATTTATACTTGTTGAGTTTTGAAGACGAACATGCGGGATGAATTTCTAAAGATGTGTCGACACTGTCAATAAGTGTCGACACTGACTTATAATGTCTCGACACACATGTGTCGACACAAGTTTAGTCAACAGATTTTATGTGTCGACACTTGGTTAAGTGTCGACACCACTATACTCGACATGTAGTCGAGACTTTACTTAGAAAAATTCTGAGTAAAACTTAAGTGTCGACACTTTATTGGATGTGTCGACACTAACATTCTGAAGTGTCGACACTAACTTCCTAGATGTGTCGACACCATTTTCCTGAAGTGTCGACACTTATTATTCTGTGTCGACATAGACTTGTCTATGTGTCGACACCTTTTTACTTAGCCAATTTTTGTTCTGTATACTTAATCTAAGTTTATCATACCTAGTTCAATTTTGAACCTATTAAACTTAGCTTCATCTAAGGGCTTAGTGAACATATCAGCTATCTGATTATCAGTTCTAACATATTCAAGTGCAATATCATTTCTTTCTACATGCTCCCTAAGAAAGTGATATTTAATCTCAATATGTTTAGTTCTACTATGTGATACAGGGTTGTTAGCTATTGAAATAGCACTAGTAGAATCACAATAAAGTGGAGTTCTACTTACCTGACATCCATAGTCTTCTAGCTGATGTTGAATCCACAGAAGTTGAGCACAACAACTTCCTGCAGCTACATATTCTGACTCAGCTGTGGAGATGGCCACACTGGTTTGCTTCTTACTACTCCATGAAATGAGTCTTCCACCTAGGAACTGACAGGATCCAGTTGTGCTCTTTCTATCTTCTTTGCATCCTGCAAAGTCTGCATCTGAATAGCCTGTTAGATCAAAATCTCCATTCCTAGGGTACCAGAGGCCTAGATAGGGTGTGCCCTTTAGATATCTCAAGATTCTTTTGACTGCAGTCAAGTGAGATTCTTTGGGGCAGGCTTGATACCTGGCACAAACACATGTAGCATACATAATGTCAGGCCTACTTGCAGTCAAGTATAGTAGGGAGCCAACTATCCCTCTATACAAGGTTTCATCTACAGGTTTCCCTGCATCATCCTTGCTTAGAGACATACTTGACCCCATAGGAGTCTTCATGGTACTGGATGAATCCATACCATATTTCCTTATGAGTTCCAGGGTGAACTTTGACTGACATATGGACAAGCCACTTTCAGTCTGTTTAACTTGGAGACCCAAGAAAAACTTCAGCTCTCCCATACTACTCATCTCAAATTGACTTTGCATAAGCTTTGCAAACTTTTTGCAAAGGCTACTTTCAGTAGACCCAAATATAATGTCATCTACATATATTTGGACAAGTATTACTTTGCCTCTATATTCCCTAAGGAATAGAGTCTTATCTATTTTCCCCCTTGTGAACTTGTTCTCAATGAGGAAACTAGATAGGGTTTCATACCAAGCTCTAGGAGCTTGCTTTAACCCATACAATGCTTTCCTAAGTCTATAGACATGATGTGGAAGAGTAGGATCAACAAAACCTGAAGGCTGCTCCACATATACTTCTTCTTTTAAATTACCATTAAGGAATGCTGACTTCACATCCATTTGGTATACTTTGAATCCTTGGTAGGTTGCATAGGCCAAGAACATCCTTATGGCTTCCAGTCTGGCTACTGGAGCAAAGGTTTGATCAAAATCAATACCTTCTTCTTGCCTATATCCTTTTGCAACCAGTCTTGCCTTATTCTTAATGATGACACCTTGTTCATCTAACTTGTTCCTGTAGATCCACTTTGTTCCTATCACATTGTGATCTTTAGGCTTAGGAACCAGATCCCACACCTTGCATCTTTTGAACTGATTAAGCTCCTCTTGCATTGCTTCAGTCCACTGTGGATCTTGTATAGCTTCTTCAAATTTCTTTGGTTCTATTTGAGACAGAAAACTTGAATATACTACAGCATTCTGATTTCTGCTCCTTGTCTGAACACCTTGTCTTGGATCTCCAATAATTAGCTCTACTGGATGATCTCTTAGATGCCTGTTGGCTGGAGGCATCCTTACTTCTGGTTGAACTTCTACAGCATCTTCATCATGCTGAGTTCCTTGTACTTCAACAGCTCCTTGTACATGTAGTTCTCCCCCTGGACATAAGCCATCTTCTTCTACTTGCTGTCTTGCAGCAGGTACATCTTCTATGGTTAGCTTGTCCATCTTCTTAGTAAGACCTGTAGGGCTGCACACACTACTAGACAACTCATTGTTAATTAGTTGTGTTTCATCAAAAACTACATGCACAGACTCCTCTACAACTTGTGTGGTCAAGTTGTAGACTCTATAAGCCTTACTATTATTGCTGTACCCAACAAACACTCCCTCTTGGGACTTGGCAGCAAACTTAGTTAAGTAAGACTTCCCATTGTTAAGTATGAAGCATTTACAACCAAAGATCCTAAAATAGGACAGATTTGGTTTCCTGCCTTTCACTACTTCATAGGGGGTCTTGTTTAACCTTTTAGTGATGGTAGCCCTATTTATCACATGGCATGCAGTGTTAACTGCTTCAGCCCAGAAATATTCTGGCAGTGATGAATCACTTAATAGGGTTCTACCAGCCTCTATCAAGGTCCTATTTTTCCTTTCAGCAATGCCATTTTGCTGAGGTGTTCTAGGTGAAGAGAATTCTTGAAATATCCCATAGTCTTCACACAGCTTTGTCATGCTTTCAGACTGAAACTCAGTACCATGGTCACTTCTAATTTTGACCACTGTACAGTTCAATTCATTCTGAATTTGCTTAACAAAACTATAGAAGACACTAGGTGTTTCAGATTTCTGCTTTAAGAAGAACACCCAGGAAAACCTTGAGTAGTCATCAACAACTACAAAGGTGTAGACCTTCCTACCTAAGCTGTGAACTGGCATTGGACCAAATAGATCCATATGCAAGAGGTATAAACACCTCACAGCATCTTTGTTGTCTAAGCTTCTAAAGGTGGATTTAGTCTGCTTGCCCTTTTGACAAGCTGAGCAAATGCCATCTTTGACACACTTAACTTGAGGACCATTCCTCACTAACTCTTTACTAAAGAGTTTGCCAATAGTCTTGTAATTAAGATGAGCAAGCCTCTTGTGCCATTTGACACATTGAGAGACTGTCTCATCAGCTACAAGACAGACTGGAGAACAATTGTTCTCAACCATAATGTCTAAGCAGTAGACATTTCTCTTTCTATATCCAGTCAAAATGATCTCTTGATCACTTGACCTCTTGATATGACAACCATTTTTAACAAATGAGATGTCATACCCTACATCACTTAATTGACTTATACTAATGAGGTTGTGTTTCAAACCTTTAACATAAGCCACTTGAGTAATGGTAACAAGGTTAGAAGAAATGTTACCAAACCCTTTGATGATTCCTTTTTCAGAACCACCAAAGGTCACCTTTGGACCATTTTTGATTGGGATGTAGTCCTTCAGTAGTCCCCTAGTTCCAGTCATGTGTCTGGAACAACCACTATCCAAGTACCATGTAGGGGTATGGCCACTTGGATTCACCTGCAAAACAAATTAATGAACCTTAGAACCCAAAGTAAACTTGGGTCCTTGGTGATTGTTAGTTTGCAATTTGACATAGCTACCTGCTGGCTTTCCAACAGGTAACTTGCTACTCAACTTGGCACTGGCATTGTGCCAACAATCCAAGGCAAAGTGGCCAACCTTGCCACAACACCAGCATTCAAACTTGTTGTACCTTTGCTTAGGTACAACCTTTGCTGTCTTGACCACAGCAGCCTTGTTGAATGTTGGGGCTTTGCCCTTGGACTTGGACTGATCCTGAACAGTCCTCACAGGCTTAACAAAACCCAATCCAGCCTTTCCTTTATGATGAACAAATTCATCAATCAAGGGTAGCACTGATTTAGGTTTTGAAAACCTAGCAACTAGCTCTTTTTCCTTCTGGAGATTGATCTCCAGCAACTTAATTTGATCATTTTTAAATGTAATAGTACCCATCTGAATCACAGTAATGTGTTTCAGCCTGCCTACTTCATTCAGTTTTTGATCATACTCCTTCTCAAAATCTGTTGCAGCTGCCTTGAGATCAGCAATCTCCTTTGCCTGACTTTTGGCTAGGATCTTGCTTTTCTTATAGGCTTGCAACAGTACTTGGTATTCATCTAAGAGCTGATGAATATCTCCCTCAGATTCAGAATCACTTCCATCACTTGATGAAGATGATTCTGACTCTGAACTAGAACTGGAATCTGAACTTGGAGTTGGACTTTGTACCTGACTAGGTCCTGGCTGCTCCAGGATTTTGGTACTTTCAGTCAATGCCATTAGTCCTTGGCACTGAACCTCTTCTTGTTCATAGATTGATTCCATGATCTGCATAAACTCTTCTTCTTCTTCAGCAAATAGCCCTATATAGGCTTCAGCATCTGTCTCAGTGTCTGAAGAAGAAATATCTGAAAGAGTCTTCTCATTCTTTACAACAAAGGACTTCTCCTTCTTTCCTTTGAAGTGAGTCTTCTTTTTGTCACTGGTTTCTTTCCTTCTTTCAGGACAATCTGCAATAACATGACCCTGTCTATTGCAGCAGTAACATACAATCTTAGACCCAGTTGCCTTGCTAGTCTTTGTCCTTTTCTTGTCCTTCTTTGAAGGCTTCTTCTCCTGATACTGGACTTCTTTTCCTTTGGAAAATGAAGGTCTAGAGCTCCACTGTTTCTTCTTAAGAAATTTCTGAAAATGTCTGGTGAATGCAGCAAAATCTTCATCACTTTCACTGCTTGTAGATTTAGTGCTAACAGACTCATCAGATTCTGATTCAACTACCTCTGGAGGAGGAGTTGATGACTTAGTCCTGTTCTTTCTAGGTACTTCTGACTTAAAGGCAACAGTCCTTTCCCTGTGTTCAGTCCTTGTTGACTTTTCCTCCTCTTTTCTTACTGACAATTGCATCTCATAAGATAACAACTTGCCAAACAGTGTGGGAGGGGAATTTCTCCCAACTTTGCCATTTCTCTGATGGCACAGATCTTAGTGTCCCAATCTTTGGTTAGGGACCTTAAGAACTTATCATTCAATTCATAGTTTGTGAACTCTCTTCCATAGGACATGAGTTCATTAACAATTCTGTAAAACTTCTTGTAGCATTCAGTGATGTTATCTCCTCTTCCTTGCCTAAAGCTCTCATATTCTTGATTAAGCAAGGACTTCCTATCTTGTCTTACTTCTTCAGAACCTTCCATGTAGACAATGAGGGTATCCCACATTTCTTTTGCTGTTTTACAGTGAATAAGGTTCTGGAAGGTGGCATCATCAATTGCACTAACTATGATGTTCTGTGCCCTTTTGTCCATTGTAGCTAGGACAATCTCATCCTTGGTCATCTCAGAAAAATCCTTTGGAGTTCTCTGTGTAGCATCCAAGACTGAAATCTTCATGGGCACATAAGGCCCTTCCTTGACTGTGATGTAGATCCTAGGGTCAGAGGCCTCCATGAACAGCCTTACCCTTTCTTTCCAGATTCCAAAAATCTCCTTTCTGCAAATGGGCAGTTTCATTGAACCCAATTCCTTGTGATTCTCTGAAGACCCCATGTTTCTTGATTTTCTTGAAACTGTTTCCTGACTTATACTGAATCTGCCACACTGGATCTCCTCAGACAGTTAGTCCTTTTTGAGGAACCTGGCTCTGATACCACTTGAAAGATATGGTACCTAAACACCTAGAGGGGGGGTGAATAGGTGACCTAAACCTTTTTAAAACTTTGTTGGCAGCACAACAATTATTACAGCTAACAGCAATTACAGAAATCAAACAAGTAATCCACAGCACAGCACAGCACACCACAGCAGACACACTAATTTATAGTGGTTCCCCAATCTTTGGGTACATCCACTTTCCCCCTTCGCCTATCTAGCAGTGTACTAGATTCGGCCAAACTTCTCCACTAACTCAGAACCAAACTAGGTTCCTACCTCAGGCCCAAAGCCTTACACTCAGCCAAAAGGCCTACACTCAGCCACCCAGGCCTACACTCAGCCAATTAAGGCCTACACTCAGAGTTCTTCAACTCCTACACTCAGGAAACCAAGCCCTACCCTCAGCCTTTATAAAATAGGCTTACAATTCTCTCAGATCCAATGGATCCTACAAGTTAAAATAGATAGTACAATAGTTAACTCTACAACTCAGAAAATAGGAGAGGAGTTGAGAGATTCTTGAAGAGTTCTTGGAAGAACTCAGTTAGATCCAAACTGACTTAGCTTCCTTCAAAGCTTCTTGATTAGAACTGAATTAGTCTGAATCTTCTGCAGTTGTTCCTTGACCTCTGCTTCTTGAAATCCAGATGACTCTGAATTCTTCTTCTCAGCCTTAGTTCCAAAGACTGAATACTTGGTTGGAGCTCTCTCTCTCTCCAACTTCTTAGATCTGCTGATGCACAGCAAGATCTTCTTGTGTTGATACTCAATATACCACTTTTACAAAGATCTGAACTCTCTCTGTAAAAACTTTTTCAACCACTTCTATATTATCTCAACAATCTTTTCAACAACAGTTTCTGTAAACTATGGATGCCTATTTATAGGCTTCCTTTATGGTAACCGGCTGGTCCGGTTCATAATAGACTTCTGATATCTCTGACAGTTGATGTAGACCGGCTGGTCGGCAGCTGTCATGTCAACCAGTCACTTCTTGAAATTTCTCTAACTGTCAGATAGTGTCGAGACTTTCTGTTCTTAAGTGTCGACACTTATAGGCCAAGTGTCGACACATGTTGTGTAAGTGTCGACACAAGTCTACAAGGTGTCGACACAATTCCTTGTATGTCTCGACACAGATTCTTCTGCATGTGTCGACACTGAAATTGAGTGTCGACACAAGTACTTGTACTTCATTCTGCAACTGTATTCTTCTAAGTGTCGACACAACTCCTTTGTGTCGACACAACTTTATGTGTTGAAACTGTCAAGTGTCGACACTGCTTCTTGGTGTCGACACAAGTCTTCACTTTTGTTTCTTCAGCTGAGTGTCGACACATTCCTTTAGTGTCGACACTTGTACTTAGAATATTTTGTAACTTTTCTGATCTTTGCTAAGTGTCGACACAGCTCCTTGTGTCGACACTTTCTTCAAGTGTAGAGTCTTCAACTATGTGTCGACACATTGTGCTGAGTGTCGACACTTTCTTCAAGTGTTGACTCCTCTGGTTGTGTGTCGACACATTGTGCTGAGTGTCGACACTTACTTCAAATACTGAGTCTTTAGCTAAGTGTCGACACATTGTGCTGGGTGTCGACACTTACTTTAAGTGTTGACTCTTCTGCATAGTGTCGACACATTGTGTTGAGTGTCGACACTTGTACTTGGATTCTGCAGACTTTTGCTGAGTGTCGACACTTACTTCAAGTATCGACACTTTCTGGTGTTGACTCAGCTCTTCTAGGTGTCGACACTTCTGCTAAGTGTCGACACAGCTTTTCTGCATTCTTCTACACTGAGTGTCGACACAGCTCCAAGTGTCGACACTTTCTGACTGGTGTCGACTCTTCTTCCCAGGTGTCGACACAATGACTCCAAGTGTCGACACTGCTTGTCTGGGTGTCGACACAAGTCTTCTCAAGTGTCGACACTTTCCCTCTGGGTGTCGACACATGGACTTAGAATTTT
Organism: Platanthera guangdongensis; assembly: GCA_039583875.1. Taxonomy (NCBI): domain Eukaryota; kingdom Viridiplantae; phylum Streptophyta; class Magnoliopsida; order Asparagales; family Orchidaceae; genus Platanthera; species Platanthera guangdongensis. The sequence continues at coordinate 113,038,196 of CM077155.1, read as the reverse complement.
TAGCTTCAGTCCAGTGTATTCCTAATTTGCACAAGTAACTCAAACAAACATCAAATACACTATGATGTATATCATTGAGTTAGGTGAGGCTTCTTCAAATCAGGTACATTTGACCAATGTACCCAACAAAACCCTACTTGAAGCTCACGGATGAAGGAGAAGGCCGAGAGGAAGCTCCGGCTTGGATTTGACGGTGAAAGCTTGCCCGGAGCACCTCCCTAGGGTGGAAGATGATGGGGAACGGCGGAGAAGGCGGAAAACGGCGGAGAAATGTCGAGCTCCGGATCCTCCCTCTAATTAGGGCGAGACCTGCACTATTTATACAAAGCAGAAATGAACAATGCGCACGATCACAGGCGCACGACCAGTGGCGTGCGCACTATGTCCGGTGCTCGTGCGCACTGGCATGGAAGATCAGGAATAAGAACTGGGATAACGCGCACGAGTAGTGGCGCACGACCAGTGGTCGTGCGCACTAAGTTCAATGGTTGTGCGATTACCCTAGACAGGACTCCAGAAAAGAGGAATCAATGCACACGATCAGTGGCGCACGACCGTTGGTCGTGCGCAGTATGTGCAGTGGTCGTGCGCTTACCCCAGGCTGATTCTGGAAAACGAAGAGTAGTGCGCACGATCAGGGGCGCACGACCAGTGGTCGTGTGCATTAGATCCCATGATCGTGCGCAGTATTCCTGTTTCACAACCATCCCTGAACACGCACACGACCCCTTTACCGAAAGGAAAAACCAATCACTGATATGTGCAGACATTCCAAGCAATCACAAAAAGGAGTACAAACAATAAAAGTAACAAAATACACAACCACGAGCATAAATGTGCACTTCCTATGGAAATAATGATTAGATGAAATATGAACGATAAAGAACTAAAAGTGAAGTGCAAACACGTGAAAACTAGCCCAGATGAGTCCAAAAATAGGTATATAAAGTGGACTCATCAACCGCCCGGCTTCTAGCATTTCGCCTTCACCATAGCATAGGTTTGGCATTTGGCCACATAAAGAGCAACATCTTTCTTTAACCCTGGCCACCAGAACAGCTTTTTCATATCTCTAAACATCTTTGTGCTCCCTGGGTGGATTGAGTACTTAGTATAATGCGCTTCATACATCAGTTCTTCCCTCAATTTACCCAAATTCGGGACGCACAAACGGCCCTCTTTCTGAAAAAGACCGTCATCCCAGGAGAACTTGCCCTCTGGCCCATCTTTCGCATAGCGTAGGAGATCTTCATCTAGCCTTGTTGCATGTCCAATCCGGTCTGCAAGGTCACACTGCACCTCCGTCCAGTTCAGACATGCATCGACAATAGTATTCTTGTCAATACATGAGATCTCTAATGCTTCCAACTCCTGGATGAGACGTTCATCATGCCTTTGCAACCAGCTCGCCCTTACCGGAGCTCTCCGACTCAAGGCATCCGCGACCACGTTCCACTTCCCGTGAGTATAGTGAATCTCGAAGGTGTAGTCCCCGAGGAACTCCAACCACCTTTGTTGTCGCATATTCAAGTCCTTCTGCTCTAACAGATACTTTAAGCTCATGTGATCTGTATAGATCTCCACCTTCACGCCATAGAGATAGTGTCGCCACAGTTTTAGTGCAAAGATCACTGCCGCCAATTCTAAGTCATGGACGGGATAGTTTCATTCATGCACCTTCAGCTGGCGTGAGCCATAAGCAATCACTTTTCCATTTTGTAGAAGAACGCAGCCTAAGCCACTTCCTGAGGCATCACTATAGATTATAAATCCATCGATACCACATGGCGATGTCAACACAGGCACCGTGGTCAACCGAACCTTCAGCTCTTCAAAAGCTCGCGTGCACTCGGACGACCAAACGAACTTTTGCTCTTTTCGTATCAGTATGGTTAGCTGCAATGCGATCCGCGAGAAATTTTCAACAAATCTTCGATAGTAGCCTGGTAGTCCAAGGAAGCTCAGGACCTCGGCCACTGAAGACAACACTGGCCACTCCTCTATGGCCCTTATCTTCGCTGGATCCACTGCTATGCCCGCTCCACTCACCACATGGCCCAGAAAAGCCACCGACGATAGCCAAAACTCGCACTTCGAGAACTTGGCATAGAGCTGATTCTGCCTCAATGTATTCAACACCAACCGCAAATGCTTCTCATGATCGGCTTCCGATCTCGAGTACACCAGGATATCATCAATGAACACTATCACGAACAGATCTAGGTACTCGCGAAATATTTGGTGCATCAAGTCCATAAATACCGAGGGCGCATTACACAGCCTAAATGGCTTGACCGTGAACTCATAGTGCCCGTACCGTGTTCCAAATGTGGTTTTGGGAATGTCACCATCACGGATTCTCAACTGGTAGTACCCAGACTTCAAGTCCAACTTCGAGTAGACGGACGATCCCACTAGCTGATCAAACAGCTCATCAATCTGCGAAATCAGATATTTATTTTTCTCGGTCAGCTTATTCAATTCGCGGTAATCAATACATAACCGCAAGCCACCGTCTTTCTTTTTCACAAAAAGCACAGGGGCGCTCCAAGGAGACATGCTTGGGCGTATATAACCCTGCTACAGCAATTCTTGCAGTTGGACTTTCAACTCCGCCATTTCCTTTGGCACGACGCGATATGGCGAGCGGGTGACATGTTTCGCACCTGACACCAACTCGATCGTGAAGTCAATCTCTCGCTGGGGTGGTAGCCCAAGGAGATACTTGGGAAACACATCTGTAAATTCCGAGTCTATCAGAACATCACACACACAGGCCTTAGGCTCCATAGCCTGAATTAACACAAAGTATAACTCCGCGCCTTTCCGAACAGCTTTGACAACTTGGAGTGCAGACATCAACATCCCTCCCACTCCTCGCATACCCGCGAACTTAGTCTCCTGCTCGGTATTCTGGCCCAGCGTGATCTCTTTGGACTGGCAATCAATCAAGGCATGCTACTCCGCGAGCCAATCCATCCGAAATATCACGTCAAATTCTGATAGCGACAAGACAGATGCAGTCAAACTAAAGTCCCGACTTCCTATTTGGACCGCCACATCGCAAGCTCGATCCGCGAGCATCAAACAACCATTCGGCAACACGACTCTGACGCTATATGTCTTCACACGACTAGATATCCCAAGACGCGCTATGAACTCACTAGACATAAAAGAATGTGACGCACCCGTATCAAACAGTGCTCGCGCCAGCATGTTCTAAATCATCACAAATCCTGTGATCATGTCACATATACAAAATGCATACACATATGCAATAATCAAAGCATATAAGCAATACAATGCGCAAAACTTAACTCGTACATGTGATGACGTCACTCTACTTGATGGCCTCCTGCAGGCCAATATTGTAGACCCGGGGCTGCGCCTGCGAGGTAGAGGACTCCTCCACTGTAATGCCCTTTTCCGCATATGACGCTCCCGCCTTCTTTTCACTCTTGGGTGGCACCCGACAATCTCAGGCTATATGTCCCACTCGGCCACAATTAAAGCATGTACGAGTATCCGGCCTTGAGGTGGCCCCCGAAGTTGCTCCCGATACAACTGAAGAAGGAGCTTGTCTCGTCATCTTTGGTCTCTTTCCCCATTTCTTATTATAAAATGACTTCGTCGGTCAGGGCGCCTTGAATTCCGGCTGTGTCACAGCCAAGGCCCTCTTCCCATGCACCCTCTTCATATCTTTTTCCAGCATGTAAGCAGTGTCAACTAACGCCTGGAAGCCTTGGTTCACAGAACTAGAAAGCAGGAATCTCAACTCGTCTCGCAGACCTTCATAGAACCTATTCGTCTTCCTCTGCTCATCAGCAAAAATCGAACCCGCATACCGCCCCAAGCGTGTAAAATCATGCAGGTAAGCTTCCACACTGCCACCTCCTTGCTTCAGCCTTTGGAATTCATTCTCCATGGTTATACGTTGTACCGCCGGGAGGTGCTTCGCCAGGAAGAGCCGAGAGAATTCCTCCATCTACGCTTGTGTCAATGGTCTACCCGCCACATGATGCATCTCCATCTCGTCCCACCACAACCGAGACTCTCCTTCCAGCAAGAAGGAGACTAAGGTGACTTTCTGATGTTCCTCTGATCCAATCGCCGTCATGATCCTATTGACACGCGACAACCAGTCTTCAACATGCACAGGAGATCCCACTCCCCAGAACGTGGGCGGGTGAAAACTTATGAACGGCTTTAACTGTTTCTCAGATGCTCGAGGATTCACAGCCGGTACAGTTTCTGGCCTTGCCACGACCTGTTCTGGCCTCACGGCCGGCTGCGCCTGCCCTTGCGCCTGCCCAACCAGTTGTCCTTGAACCATAACAAACAAAGCCTTAGTAATTTGTCGCACAGTTTCCGCAGAAGGCGGAGGTGTAGGCACCTCAGTTGGTGTCATACTTTCATCAGACCGTTGGGGCTCCGATTGCCCCGCACCACTCCGCGTCACCTAAAGGTGGACAAGACACACACATGAGCGATCGTACACAAGCAATAGTAACAAGTTAGGAACGCGCAGGTTCCTCAAACACATGTATTTGCATTCCTACCATGGACATTCAGGAGTTCAATCGTGTTAACTTGGTTTGCACAGACACGTGCTCGCCACCCCACAAAAGAAGTCGACCACGACTTCGAGAGGGAAAGACCAAGACAGCTAATACCAAAAATGTAACAACCCCATACATTTACATAGTATATACTAGAATGTCCGGTTGTGGCCCCACAGCATATAACACAAAACGGGCGGTGACGTCACGGTATGATACCAGAGTAGCGCAGCACACCCTAACACATTGCATTCTAGTGGAAGCCTATAACAATACAATTGAACTCCACACCTGAATGTCCAACATATAAAACCTCCACATTTTATACATCATAGGAATGTCTTACAACACACATAAACAGTTGGCCTTATGGCCTTACAGGGCTTTCAAAACAGTGGCCTCAAACATTGGCACGCAGGCCGGCCACATCAAAAGAAAACATAATACAACCATTTCTTTTAGCCTTCGAGGGCTAGCAATGGCAGCAGCAAAAGTAGCAGGGACTTCAACCCTTATGCGTCCTGCTCGGCTCTCCAACACCTGCACAGGGACATTCCCCCAAGGGTGTCAAACAGAGGCAATGACCAGCATTCAGCTGACCAAATTATAACGACCCTACCCCTTTCTCGGGACAGCAGTATTCTTATCTGCAGGCCTAACATATCACAAGCATGTATCTATATCTCATATAATGTGCTTTCACGCACACATGCCATCATAACCGTCAGCCACCCGGCCTGACAGTCCGTGCACTCAGAGCACATTCTTGGTATACTAGCAAACCAGTTTCCCACCACCATATCAGGGTCACAGCCCAATGGCAACTCACTTGAGCATTTACTCCATGGTGTGCAGCCAGAGTTTTATAGTCTTAATGAACTGTTATTGGCCCATAGCCGCCAATTGTATCACGGCACGCATGCCTAAGACTCTTGTTATGAGCTCCAACAGACTGCACTTTCAGGTCTCACGTCGGATGGACATAGCGCAGGTCGGATCCTCCACCCCCCGTTGCTCAAATCACCTAGCAATCACCGAGCATAACGTACTCGCGGCTAAATCAAAGGCGCGGGTTGGTCTCACCGATCCTGTTCTGGTATTCAAGCCTGGTTGTTTTCCTGGGCGCACCAGTACTTACCATTACACCCACTCATCTCACACATCATTAGCGGATCTTTCCTGGGCGCACCAGTACTTCCTGCTACTCTCTTTGCAGGTATGACTCCGCAATGTCAAGGGTCTTTCCTGGCTCACCATGTCAGTACTTTTTGTTACTCTCTTCACAGGTACCACCCAAGAACATCAAGCATCAGAAGGGTATTTCCTGGACGTCCAGTCCAGTATTTCTTGTTACTCGCTTCACAGGTATAACCCAATAGCACAAGCATAACACAGATATTTTCCTGCACTACCACTCCAGTACTTCCTGCTACTTTCTTTCACAGGTCCAATCCATTGACTCCTAAACTACACGTTTATCACAGAGTCTTCTCCGGCTCGTATGCAACATCACAAATCCAGACCAACCTGTCCAGATGGGCTTCACACAGCATGCCTATTCCGTACTCAATTTCCGGATCTATATGCCAAACAAGAGGGGATTCCATGAATCTACCCAAAGAATCCCACAACAAGCCACCCTCTAGTGGGGGAATCACATGCATATGCCAAAAAGGAAGCCTTCACATGGCTAGGAAGAAAGGTCGTTACCCTTGAAGACCGCTTCGGTGCCATGAACACCTAGCTGGCTAGAAAGAACCGCAACAGCTTTTCCTCCTCAAAGATGGCCTCGGATCTCAGCTTGACACTCTCAAGCTCCACCAGAGATCAGCCCCTCTTCTTCTTCCTCCTTCTTCCTTTCCATTTCTCTCTCAAGATTTGTATAAAGATGAAGGACAACATCAAATGAAACTTTCTTTCTCAGTTTTCATCCTTAAGGAAGCAGGAAGGTATCTTAGCCCTTAGATCCCAGCCGAAGAAAATGAACGGCCACGAAAAAGCTGTAAAATTACTTTTCTGGTCCGACACGCCCTGTGACATGCCCGTGTCACAGGCCGTGTTCCCTAAGCGGTGCTCAAACCGCCTTATCCTGAAACAGGTCACGCCCAGGGTACACGCCTGTGTCAGCCCAGACACGCCCGTGACATAGGGTGTGTACCTCACTCAAGTCATTCTCGCGACCTACTCGAGAGGAATACTCAAGTAGTTAGTCATGACACGCCCGTGTCACATGACCGACACGCCCGTGTTCCTTAGGTACTCGAGACATTTCTACCAACTCGAGACATTTCCTCGAGATCTACTCGAGTCATCAACATAGAACAGGACACGCCCGTGTTCGAAGGATGACATACCCGTGTCACCACTACTCGAGTCCCACTTGAGACCTACTCGAGACAATCACTCAAGTAGTCCTTTGGGTCGGACACGCCTGTGACATGCCCCATGACACGCCCGTGATATGGGGCATGTTACTCCCGAATAGTTCGTCGAACGCATTGTTCGTCGAACGCATTGTTCGTCAAACTCGCGACGGCTCTGCACCCGAGCAGGACACGCCCGTGTCCCAGGCCGTGTGTAACGCCCAGAAACTCAAAGGAGCAAAGGGGGACGTTTTGGGCCAGTTTTGGTTTCTGGCTGAAGGCACACGGCCTGGGACACGGGCGTGTCCCAGGGCGTGTCAAGCGTGTGTCGGCACTTAGCCGCGAAGTCATCGAGTTATTCTCGACGATTCGTCGAGAGTGGGCACACGGCCTGCGACACGGGCGTGTCGCAGGGCGTGTCGACCCGTGTCGACACTTAGCCGTGAAATCGTCGAGTTATTCTCGACGATTCGTCGAGAATGGGCACACGGCCTGCGACACGGGCATGTCGCAGGGCGTGTCGACCCGTGTCGACGATCGTCCAGGTGAAATCGTCGAGATTCACTCGACGATCGTCGTGACAAGGCACACGGCCTAGGACACGGGCGTGTCCAAGGCCGTGTCATCCAGTCGTCGTTCTCCCCTCGACGAAATGTCCCGTGTACATGGCCTGGGGCCCAGGCGTGTCAATGTGACACGGGCAAGGACACGGGCGTGTCCTAGAACCCGTGCAGTGCTCGGGTTGAAAACGGGGGAAAATCATGGGGTACACGGCCGGCTACACGGCCGTGTCAGCTGGAACACGGGCGTGTCAGCTCGAACACGGGCGTGTTCGATACCCGTGTGCGGGTTCAGAAGATTCGATTTTGACGGCGAATGCGGCACACGGCCCTGGACACGGGCGTGTGCCAGGCCGTGTTCTATATGGGCTGCAAAGCCGAAGCCCGCTTTGGATTGTATTTCAGTGGTATCGGAATACCCTGATGTGTTCCCCGCAGATCTTCCTGGAGCCCCGCCTCAACGGGAGATAGATTTTACGATCGAGCTAGTGCCAGGTGCAAAGCCTGTGTCACGATCTCCGTATCGGCTAGCGCCTAAGGAAATGGCGGAGCTGAAAGTTCAACTGCAAGAATTGTTGGAGCAAGGGTATGTGCGCCCGAGTTCTTCGCCTTGGAGCGCACCGGTCCTCTTTGTTAAGAAGAAGGACGGAAGCTTGAGGTTGTGTATTGATTATCGGGAGCTAAACAAGCTGACTGAGAAGAACAAGTACCCGATCCCTAGGATTGATGATCTCTTTGATCAGTTAGTCGGGTCGACGGTGTACTCGAAGTTAGATCTCAAGTCTGGGTACTATCAGCTGCGGATAAGGGAGAGTGATATCCTGAAGACAGCGTTTAGTACGAGATACGGGCATTATGAGTTTACGGTCATGCCGTTTGGGCTGACAAATGCGCCGTCAGTATTTATGGATTTGATGAACAGGACGTTCAGGGAGTACTTGGACCATTTCGTGATCGTCTTCATCGACGATATTTTGGTGTACTCGCAAAGTGAGGAAGATCACTTCAAGCATCTTCATTTGGTGTTGGAGACGCTAAGGAGAAATTTGTTGTATGCCAAGTTCTCGAAGTGCGAGTTTTGGCTATCCTCAGTGGCGTTCCTCGGGCATATAGTGAGTGGAGAGGGTATTGCTGTGGATCCGGCGAAGATTGTTGCGATACGGGAGTGGCCTGAGCTTGCTACGGTAGCAGAAGTCCGGAGCTTTTTGGGGCTAGCCGGCTATTATAGGCGCTTCGTAGAGAACTTCTCGCGGATAGCGTTACCTCTCACTACTTTGACGAGGAAGGAGCATAAGTTCGTTTGGACGCCGGAGTGCGCGCGAGCTTTTGAGGAACTGAAGTGTCGGTTGACCACAGCGCCTGTGCTGAGTTCGCCATGTGGAACCGAAGGCTATGAGATATATAGCGATGCTTCGGGCAGCGGTTTGGGTTGTGTGCTACTGCAGCACGGAAGCGTGATAGCTTATGGCTCGAGACAGCTAAAAGTGCACGAGAGGAATTATCCGGTCCATGACTTGGAGTTAGCGGCCGTGATTTTTGCATTGAAGCTGTGGAGACACTATTTGTACGGTGTGAAGATTGATATCTACACCGATCACAAGAGCCTAAAGTACCTGATAGATCAGAAGGATCTGAATATGCGGCAGCGTAGGTGGATGGAGTTCCTAGGGGACTATACTTTCAAGATCCACTACGTGCCTGACAAAGGGAATGCGGTTACGGACGCGTTGAGTCGCCGAGCCCCAGCTCAAGCGAATTGGCTATCAGTGCATGATGAGCGGTTGGTGCAGGAGCTGGAGGCGTTGGAGATTGTTTGTGTGGATAGACAATCTAGTGCTGAAGCAGTGCTGAATTGGACTGAAGTCCAATATGACCTGGCTGATCGCATTCGGCAGGCTTTGGATATGGATGCTCATATGAAGCAGTTCATGATAGAGGCTCTGGATGGGTCAAATTCCCAATTCGTCGTGGAGGACGGATTGCTTTGGAAAGACGGTCGTCTGTGCGTCCCTTGTGTGGGCAATTTACGGGTGGAGTTGTTATACGAAGCACACCATACCAAGTACTCGATTCACCCGGGGAGCACGAAGATGTACCGCGACGTCAAGAAGCTATTTTGGTGGCCGGGTTTGAAAAAGGATGTGGCGCTATACGTAGCGAAGTGCCAAACCTGCGCCTTGGTAAAGGCGGAGTGCCAAAAGCCGGGAGGATTTCTTAAGTCCTTGCCTATTCCGGAGTGGAAATTCGACGACATCTCTATGGACTTTGTGCACGGTTTGCCAAGGTCGCAAAAGGGAAACGACGCCATTTGGGTGGTTGTTGATCGATTAACGAAGGTATCGTATTTTATTCCGCATAGGAAGGATGATCCGGTGGAGAAGCTGGCAAACCTATATGTGGATAACATAGTGCGGCTTCATGGTGTGCCCCGCAGCATCGTGAGTGACCGAGATGGGCGGTTCACGTCAAATGATTGGAGGCTGGTGCAGCAAATGTTGGGAACAAAGCTGAAGTTTAGCACAGCCTTCCATCCGCAAACGGATGGGCAGACCGAGAGGGTCAATAGAACCATGGAAGACATGCTTCGCATGTGTGTCTTGGATTTCGGAAAGCAATGGGAAGACCACCTCTATTTGGTGGAGTTCGCATACAACAACAGCTACCAAGCAAGTATTCAGATGGCGCCTTTCGAGGCCCTATATGGTAGGAAATGTCGCACGCCGTTGTCTTGGTTAGAAACGGGTGAGTCAAAGTTGTATAAGCGATCGGAAGTAGAGGGTGCTACTTCTTTGGTGAGAACCATTCGAGAGAGGTTGCTTATTGCTCAGGACCGGCAAGCAAAGTACTATAATGCCAAGCACAGGAACGTGGAGTTCGCTGTGGGCGATTATGTATACTTGAAGATAAAGCCATTCAAGGGTGTCTCGCGGGTGCGGCGATTGAAAAAGCTAAGCCCGAGGTACCTTGGACCGTTCGAGGTTCTGGAGCGAGTTGGAGAAGCGGCCTATAGACTGAAGCTTTCAGTGGAGCTAAGTGGTTTACACGATGTATTCCATATTTCGGTGCTTCGGAAGGCGGTGCAAGAGCCTACGCAAGTGATCGCGGTCGATCAAGTGCCGGTGGATAGTGGGCTAACGACAAAGGTCAAGCCCGTGCGGATTGAGGACTCGGAGGTCAAGCGGCTACGCAATAAAGAGATCAGGATGGTCAAGGTCCGTTGGGACAATTGCGGTCGTGAGGAGCTCTCCTGGGAGCGAGAGCAGACTATGCTTGACGAGTATCCGGAGTTGTTCCGCTCAGGTACAAATGTTGTTTTTATATACCTTTCCTTTATGTAATTTCGTGGGCGAAATTCTTTTAAGAGGGGGAGAGTTGTAACGCCCCGAAACTCAAAGGAGCAAAGGGGGACGTTTTGGGCCAGTTTTGGTTTCTGGCTGAAGGCACACGGCCTGGGACACGGGCGTGTCCCAGGGCGTGTCAAGCGTGTGTCGGCACTTAGCCGCGAAGTCGTCGAGTTATTCTCGACGATTCGTCGAGAGTGGGCACACAGCCTGCGACACGGGCGTGTCGCAGGGCGTGTCGACCCGTGTCGACACTTAGCCGTGAAATCGTCGAGTTATTCTCGACGATTCGTCGAGAATGGGCACACGGCTTGCGACACGGGCGTGTCGCAGGGCGTGTCGACCCGTGTCGACGATCGTCCAGGTGAAATCGTCGAGATTCACTCGACGATCGTCGAGACAAGGCACACGGCCTAGGACACGGGCGTGTCCAAGGCCGTGTCATCCAGTCGTCGTTCTCCCCTCGACGAAATGTCCCGTGTACACGGCCTGGGGCCCAGGCGTGTCAATGTGACACGGGCAAGGACACGGGCGTGTCCTAGAACCCGTGCAGTGCTCGGGTTGAAAACGGGGGAAAATCATGGGGTACACGGCCGGCTACACGGCCGTGTCAGCTGGAACACGGGCGTGTCAGCTCGAACACGGGCGTGTTCGATACCCGTGTGCGGGTTCAGAAGATTCGATTTTGACGGCGAATGCGGCACACGGCCCTGGACACGGGCGTGTGCCAGGCCGTGTTCGGTCCAGTTTGGGCAGTTCAGCCCCGAATCAAAGCCGCTCGTTTTCTTAGGTTGAGATCCGACGGCTGGGGATGGTTCCTGAGAGGATATACCCGGGTTTGACTTAGAAAATCCATCACTTTTCTTCACTTATCCTCTTTCTAAACCCTTGGAGAAAGAAGAGCTAAGGCGAGAGGAAGAAGAGCTAGATCCGCCATTGGAGGAGCTTCGGAGCTCCGAATCGCAAGCCGACTCCGGATCCACGGAGGCAACGCAAGTGCGGTGATTTCTATCCGATTACTTTTCGATGGCGCCAAAGAGGAACGCAAGGGTAACGATCCTCATCTTGAGCATGAATCGCTCCTTTTCTTAGCATAGGAAGCCCGCTCTCGCGAGTTTGCGGAGAGTTGGAGGCGTTCCTTCGGGTAGATATGTAAAGTCCCCGTTGTTTAGAGTCCGTATGCGAGAACGGACATAGGCATTTTGGTTGAAGCCTACCCGGACATGTTAGTCCGGATCGGTGATGTTGCATTGCATAAGGCCGGAGAAGACTCCGTGCTATGGTTTGTTTTCGGGTTTTCTACGCGGTAGATTGCAGCAGGGAGCCTTGGGGACTAACCCAAAGGTGCACCCGGAAAACTGGGCGGATACGAGATCTTGCCAACTTGGTGGCCTGAGAGCCAACTTGAACATAACGTGGTTATGTGATTTGCGGTAGAATGGGACTCGGCGAAAGTTTGACCCGCGCAAATGGCTTAAATTGTCGTTGCGATGTGAGCACGGGTTAGATGGAGCCGTACCTGCTCTATGTCGTTCGGGTTAGAGAGACCTAAAGTTACATGGCACTCGCCGTTGGCATAGATGTGAGTCTTCGGCGGTCAATGGCTTAAATTGACGTGACCAATGCCAGGAAGACGAATTGCTCATAGGAATGGCCGTCTAAGTGGCGGTGGTGAGTCCGGAATGTTAATGGCTTTAATTGACGTAACATCGACCGGTTCACCGAGAATGTGCCCTGAGTGCACGGGACGTGTGGCCGTACGAGCCAACGTCTGTGATGAAATGGCTATGGTTATATGCATTGCTCGCTTGTGCTAATGAAATGCAGGGAAGGAGCATCGCCGCCCCGAGTTGGGGGCGGGATCGTTATAATTTGGTCAGCATTGCTGACCGTTGCCTTGTTTGCCACCGTGCGGTGGTTTGTTGCTTGCAGGTGCAGCTGGACCAAGCGGTCAATAGCGGGCTAAAGCCCTTTTTGCGAAGCTGGCCCTCGAAGGCCCAAGTGGAAATGTTTTCTGTTTTATTCATGTATGACCGGCCTGCGTGCCGAGGTTTGTAAATCATGTAACAGTCAAGTGAAACATTCTGTAAGGCCTTAAGGCCGATTTTTGGGTATTTTGTATACATTCCTAATTTTGTAATAGGGGACATTCGTGCTCTAATGCTGGGTTCTTGTTTACAACTTATATAAACTGCTTCCGCTAGAATGCTCTGTGTAGGACGTTGAGATTGGTTGGATGGTTTCCATAAGTAACCACCCGGTCTGTCTGTGGCATATGACGTCGGGCCCCGACCGGACCTACTGCTATATGCTATGCGACGGATAGGGGGTGTTACACCGTGTCACCCAAACATTTTGCCTGCTGAAAAATGGGCTATTACAACTTGTGTCAACGGTCTACCTGCCAAGTGATGTAGTTCCATCTCATCCCACCATAAACGAGCCTCTCCTTCCAGCAAGAAGGAGGCTAAGGTGACTTTCAGATGTTCCTCTGATCCAATCGCCATCATTATCCGCTTGACGCGCAACAACAAATCTTCAGCCTGCATAGGAGATCCCACTCCCGAGAATGTAGGCGGATGAAAGCTCATAAATCGCTTCAACTGTCGTTCAGCCGCTCGAGGATCTACAACTACAACAGGTTCTAGTCTTGCCGCCACCTGTTCTGGTCTCAACGCCGGCTGTGCCAGCCCAATCTACTGGTCTTGCATCACGGCAAACAATTCCTTAGCAACCAAACGTACATGTTCAGCAGACAGTGGAGGTGTAGGCACCTCGGCTGTTGTTGTACTTTCATCAGAATGCTGGGGCTCCGATTGCCCCGCACCACTCCGCATCACCTAAAGGTGGACAACACACACATTAGCGACAATACACAAGCAATATCAACAGGTTAGGAATACGCAAGTTCCTCAAACACATGTATTTGCATTCCTACCATGGACATTCAGGAGTTCAATCGTGTTCACTTGGTTCGCAAAGACACGTGCTCGCCACCCCACAAAAGAAGGCGACCACGACTTCGAGAGGGGAAGACCAAGACAGCTGATATCAAAAATGTAACAACCTCATCCGTTCACATAGTATATAATAGAAGGTCCGGCCGGGGCCCCACAGTATAGACCACAAAACAGGCGGTGCAGTTACGGTGTGATACCAGAGTAGCACAGCGCACCCTAACACATTGCATTTTAGCGGAAGCCTATAACACTACACTTGAACTCCACACCTGAATGTCCAACATATAAAAACTCCACATTTTATATATATAATAGGAATGTCTTACAGATACAAGTAGTTGGTCTTATGGCCTTATAGGGCTTTCAAAACAGTGGCCTCAAACATTGACACGCAGGCCGGCCACATCAAAAGAAAACATAACACTTCCATTTCATTTAGCCTTCGAGGGCTAGCAACGGCAGCAGCAAATGCAGTAGGGACGTCAGCCCTTATGCATCCCGCTCGACTCTCCAGCACCTACACAGGGACATTCCACCCAACGGTGGCAAACAGAGGCAACGTTCAACATTCAGCTGACCAAATTATAACGACCCTACCCCTTTCTCGGGGCAGCGGTATTCTTCCCTGCAGGCTTAGCATATCACAAGCATGTATATATATCTCATATAATGCGCTTTCACGTACACATGCCATCACAACCATCAGCCACCCGGCCCGACGGTCCGTGCACTCAGGGCATATTCTTTGTGTACCGGCAAACCAGTTTCCCACCACCGTATCAGGGTCGCAACCCAATGGCAAATCACTTGAGCATTTACTCCATGGCGTGCAGCCGGAGTTTTATAGTCTTAGTCAACCGGGATTGGCCTGTAGCCCCCCATTGTATCACGGCGTGCAGGCCTAAGACTCTTGTTATGAGCTCCAACAGACCGCACTTTCAGGTCTCACGTCGGACTGACATAGCGCAGGTCGGATCCTCCACCCCCCGTTGCTCAAATTGCCTTGCCATCAACGAGCACAACGTACTCGCGGCTAAATCAAAGGCGCGAGTTGCTCTCACCGATCCTGTTCTGGCATTCAAGCATGGGTGCTTTCCTGGGCGCACCAGTACTTACTCTTACACCCATTTTATATCACACATCATTAGCGGATCTTTCCTGGGTGCACCAGTACTTCCTGCTACTCTCTTCACATGTATGACTCTGCAAATGTCACAAATGTAAGGGGTCTTTCCTGGCTACCATGTCAGTACTTCCTGCTACACAATTTCACAGGTACCACCTCTGAACATTAAGCATCACAAAGGGTATTTCATGGAATTCCAATCCAGTACTTCCTGTTACTTCGTTCACAGGTAGAACCCAACATCACAAGCAACACAAACATAACACGGATATTTTCCTGGACTATCACTCCAGTACTTCCTGCTACGTCCTTTCACATGTCCAATCCGGCGACTCCTAGACTACACGTTCATTACGGAGTTTTCTCCGGCTCGTATGCTACATCACCAATCCAAACCAATCTGTCCAGATGGGCTTCACACAGCATGCCTATTCCGTACTCAATTTCTGGATCTATATGCCAACCAATTTGGGATTCCATGAATCAACCCAAAGACTCCCACAACAAGCCACCCTCTGGTGGGGGAATCAGATGCATATGCCAAAAGGAAGCCTTCACATGGCTATGAAGAAAGGTCGTTACTCTCGAATACCGCTTCGGTGCCATGAGCTCCTAACTGGCTAGGAAGATCCGCAACAGCTTTTCCTTCGCAACGCCGACCTCGGATCTCTCGTCGGAATACCGCAGCAGCACCGGTGACCAGCCCCTTTCCTCCTCCTCCTTCTTCCTCTCCCTTTCTCACACTAGGAATGTAGAAAGAGAAGGCCAAATGGAAAATGAGATTTCCCTTCTCATCCACGGCCTTAAGGAAGCAGGGAGGCAGCTCCGCCATTGGATCCCAGCTGACGGAACGGACGGCCACGATTTCCCTCAAAATCATAATTTTTGCCTGACACGGCCTGTGACACGCCCGTGTCCCAGGCCGTATGCCTCAAGCGGTGCTCAACCGACTTATCCTATCCAGTGACACGCCCATGTGACACGCCCGTGTCACGGGCCATGTCACCTGACACGCCTTCAGACACACCCGTGTCTGTGGCCGTGTTCATCGGGCTGCGCAACTTCAAAATCACCCGAGACTCACACGGCCTGTGACACTCCCGTGTCTCAGGTCGTGTGCCCATACACGGTACTAGACACGCCCCAGCTCAAATTCGTCGGGCTGAGTTCGTCGACCGCGCTGACACGCCCTGTGACACGCCCGTGTCACAGGCCGTGTCCTAAGCACTCGACGATTGTCGACCAAATTTTTTCGACCACTCGTCGACTGTTCACCCAGGAAGGACACGCCCTGGGACACGCCCTGGGACACGCCCGTGTCCCAGGCTGTGTCACCCAAGTTTTTCCAATTTCTGGATTTTGGGGTGTTACATTATCACAGGAGTGGCTTCGATTCAAGGCAAGAACAAAGATGTTCCCCGCTCCTAGAGTAGAAATGCTATAATGAAGAGTAGTTGAGGGGCAAAGGACGGGAATGCCATTTGGGAGGGGAATTTTTGACTGTTTGGTATTATTTTGACTGTTTTTAAGGCTGCGAATATCGATACGTGGCCTAGCTATATGAATGCCCAAAATTAATAACTCACAGATTCAACATATTAAACTGCAATCGCAATTGCTCGTACTTTCAAAATCCGTTCAAAAGGACATCATATATTACAGCGAGGAAGATTGAATAACATTGTCAAACGGATTCAGTTGCATCGAACTGAATTTAGAAATCTAGGTCTAGGTTGCATTAAATTGATTTCGGCGAGGAACTTGTAGTCAAGGTTGCTCCCCGATCAAATTGTGAGCTTCCAAGTAGAGGGCGCCAGTTGAGATCGAGCGAGGAAGAGCGTTGGCTGGGAGGATGAAGGGAGCAATGAGTAGCGAGATTTGATTTCAACGAGGAAGCAGTAGTTGACGTCGCTCCCGATCAAGTTGTAGCAAGATCTAATGTTTAACGCTAACAATTGTACAAAAAGCCTTCGACTACAGGGCTCTTCGTCGTTAGCAGGTCTTGACGGATGCAGATTTAAAAGGACAGCGGTGGCTGCAACTCTCAAGCAGCGGCCCATTTCAAAGGGGAGAATGGAGGAGGATTCTCCAATGGTCGAAACGAGCGCAGAATAGAGGGTTTCTAATTTGAGTTAAAATTATTTCTAAAATAAATATGATTTTGTCTCTTTGCCCTCACTTTTTGAACGAAAAAGATAAAGGAGAACTCCTTCATAATTTAAATAATTGGGAATAACTTTAGTATTTAAAATTTCAAGGACCAATTCTTAAAGGTTTAGGATTTTGGAGACTGACTGAGGTGCTATTTGGGACGAATTAACGTGGACCTTTGAATCTAGAAGGTACACGCGGTTACGATAAGTTGCAGTCACGGGCATAAGAGTCACGTGTAGTCCTTCAATTGCATCGTCCGACTACATTGGACAATCCAATGCGTGTCTCAAAATGCTGGACGTCTGCCTCGGTAAGATTTTGGCCGCATCTGGAGTAACAATTCATCAAAGACTGGTATCGGATGGGGACCGTTAAAATACGGGTCTTTTGCCAGTCCTGGTCCGGTCCCGAGACCCGCTCAATCACTTTTGCAAAACTGAGCTTTTCTCCCCTTTAATTATGCCAGGTTTATGATAAAATGGTGTCTGTAATCATGTATTAACATAATACGGAACTTTTAAAAACACTATGGCCATGTACGGATTGAACTAAAGCTTGCTGATTTGCAGGGTGGCCTGCTGCAAAGTTAGTTGGGTGGGCCTTAATGAAAATGGAACTTGTAAGGACACTATGTCCCAGACGGGATCTGTTGCATATGGAACTTTTAAGAACACTATGACCCATACAACGTTGTGTTGGTCTGCTGCAAAGTTACTGTTTTGGAGGGTATTTCATGAAAATTTTTGCTGATTATTAGTTTTATAATTTACTTTTTAAAAAAAAGAACCGGTTCAGACCAATTTGAGGAGGAAAACAAGCCCCGGATCGGGATCAATTTGAGCGGGACCAGTCCTGTTGTCTTGAACAGGTAGGCTAATAGATCGGTCAATTAAAAGACCGGTCTCAGACCGACTCAATAGTCCTAATGTGCAACGTTTTTCCATCGAGACTGTACCAAATCATGTTTTGATAATTAATGGGAATTGTTAGGTGCACTTTATTTTTAGCTAGGCGCACCATGATATTACAAAATATGAGGTATTTTTATAATTGCTCATTTCTTTAGGCGCACGGTGGGAAGCCACCTCCTCCAAAACTGTGAATGACGTCACCCTCTCAATCCGCTTCCTCCTCTGCCTACCTAGCCGCCGCCACCACCCAAGATGCCGCCGCCATTAATGGTTGTTTCTGACACCACAGTAAGCCTCCTGTGGCCGAGTTTCTTTCCGTTGTCGGCACCGCGGGACACCTAAAGTGTTGAAATTTGTGAAGTGGAAGTGGGTGACGGGACAGGCCGCGCGGCCTGTGGCGGACAGCCTTGGCGGACTGGGCGGACTGGGCGGACTGAGGTTTGCGGCCTGGTGAAAAGTCTGGTGAAAGCCGGCTGTGTTCTGAGCGGGTTGTTGCATGGAGTCCGCGGTTTGGTGCGGCATGGTATCTGCGGATAGTGAGGCTTGCGGACTGGTGCTTTGCTCAGTGGTCGCGGGTGCAAGCTTGCGCTGTTGGCGGGTTGGTTCGAGTTCGCGGAAAGCCTTGCGGACTGGTGTGTCCGCGGTTTGGGCTGTTGCGGACTGGGCCTTGAGCTTGGCTGAGGCCTTGTCGAGCTCAGGTGTTACAGCAGGTCTTGCTGTGGAGACCGGTTGGCGGACTGGTGTTTGGAGTCCGGGAGGAAGCTGCTGTGTTGGACAAGTGCGAGGAGCTCGCGGACTGGTTGTGGTCTGTGCTAGGGTGTTTGGCGGACGGGACTTTGTGTCCGCCATGCTCGCACTGGCCCTTGATGGTTTTGGACTTGGTCAAACTTGGTGTCAAGTTCATGGTGTCCGCCGTATCCGCGAAGTCCGCTGTGACCGGGCGGACTGTTGCTGTTTGCCTTTGGTCGTGGACTTGTGGCGGATTGAGGTATGAGTCTTGCGGACTGCCTCGGGTTGGTGCGGACTGCCATTGAAGGGGGTTGCTGTCCTGCAGTGGTTGGAGCTTTGCGGGCTGGTGCCTTGTCCGCTTAGCTTGGGCGGACTGGAGAGGGTTCGTCAAAGGTTGCCTTGCTCCTGGCGGTTTCCTTGGTGTCCGGCTAAGTCCATGCGGACTCAGCGGACGGTGGTTGTGTTCGCGCGGACTGAGGGTGGTGTCGCTATCTCTTGGGCGGTGACCACACTCCTCACCTTGCCTATAAATAGGACCCCCCTGGCACATCTACAGTAACCTAAGTAACTTGAGTGAACAGTAAGTTGGGGTGTGCGAAGTGCTGCGGTCTGTGTTTGCCAGTCCGCGCGGATTGTTTCAGGCTGACGGTTTGCTGTGTGCAGGTCGCGCGGATAACTTCAAGGAGCCAGGAGTTTGGCTGTGACTTCGGTCAGTGCTTGGAAGTGTGCGGTCTCTGCGGACTCAGCAGGAGGTCGCTCTGCGGCTTGTCAGTTCTGTTTCATCTTTGCCAGCTTCAATAACCTGTCCGCCGGCTTCAGGCGGGTAGGGGAGTTCCTCAGTTCGGGTTCAGCAGGAGGCGAATAACGGTCTGTCCGCGCGGCCTCGCGGCTTCGGCGGACTCCATGGTATTCGGCGGATTGCAGCATAGCTTGGGCGAGCTCAGCGGTCTCGGCGGTCTCGGCGACCTCGCGGTCTCGGCGGACTGGAGTGCTGTCCGCCCGGCTTGTTTTTGGGTTCTTTCTGTTTTCAGCTGTAATACTAGCGAAATCATGTCTCGCTATGTATGCCTCGGATTGTAAAGAAGTGAATGCATAATAAGACCTTCTTATGCTTCCATTATTTTGTTGGGTGCAACCTCTAGTCCTTGGGCTTTCCGCAGGTTCAGCGTGCGAACTGGGTAGTTCCGAAGATATTAATTTGGCGTTTGGGCTATCTTGCTGACCACGTTGAGAAAATTTAACATGGTATCAGAGTCAGGTTTCTGAGGTTGCGGGGGTCAGTTGCGTGAGCAGAGGTCAGCCAGTGTTGTTACTCAGTGATTGAGTGGTGTTCAACCTGTGTTGTTGCTCGGAGCTGCTGAAGGGTACCAACAGGTGTTTGCAATGGAAGAAAGCTTAGCAAGAGGTCTGGGCATTGAACTCTTAACGCCGACTAACTACAAGAAGTGGAAGTCGTGCATGAAGAGTTATCTTCTAGGCGAGGAGCTGTGGGATGTCGTCGGTGGAGACGATAGACAGGAAGTTCTTGCTGCTTTCGGTACTGCTGAGCAGGTGAGGCTCTGGAGAAGAACTAATGCTAAGGCGGAGTTCGTTCTAAAGAGAGCTGTCTCTCCGGAACTGTTTGATCACATCATTGGATGTGAGTCGGCTGCTGATATTTGGACAACCATTGATGAGTTGTTCAATAGGAAGAATGTGGCGCGGCTTCAGTTCCTGGAGAATGAGTTGGCCAGGGCAACTCAGGGAGACCTTTCCATCTCCAAGTACTTCTTAAAGATGAAGAGCTTGTGTGCTGAGCTGTCGGCACTGGATCCTGATGAGCCTATCTCTGAGGCAAAGATGAAAAGGCATATTATCCGCGGCTTGCGGAAGGAGTATGTGGCCTTTGTTACATCTGTTCAAGGGTGGGCTACTCAGCCGTCTCTGCTGGAGCTGGAGAATCTGCTTGCCTCGCAGGAGAGCTTAGCAAGGCAGATGGCTGGAGTGAATCTGAATCAGGAAGGCAGCGAGGCTCTCTTCTCAGGCAAGAAGAAGGGATGGGAAGGGAAGAAGAAGAAGAAGGTGCAGGCCGCTGTTGAGAAGGAGACTTCATCTTCATATCCGCCGGAGAGGAGCAATGCTCCTAAGGACTGGAAGAAGAACTTGAAGTGCTACCGGTGTCATCAGGGAGGGCACTTCAAGCGGGACTGCAAGGTCAAACTGCAGCCTGTGCATGCTGCGGGAAAGGAGGAAGCTTGCTCGCGAAGTGAAGAAGCAGAATGGGGAGGAGCTTTCATGACGGGCACTTGTGTCCGGGCCTTATTTGCTGAGGACTTCAACAGCGAGTGGATCGTCGACTCCGGGTGTGGTCATCACCTCACCGGAGACAAGTCGAAGTTCACCTCCATGCAGGCTTACTCAGGTAATGAAGCTATTATCACTGCTGATAATACTGTTTATGCAGTAGAGAAGGAGGGGGTCGTGTCTTTGGGTAGTGATCAGGGGCCACTTACGTTAAGGAGTGTGTATCACGTGCTGGGCATGAAGAAGAACCTCTTCTCGGTGACCAACGCGGTGGACGCTGGGTATCACATTCTGTTTGGGCCAACAGACGTGAGGTTCCTTCGCAACGTATCAGCGGTGAAGGCTGATGTTGCTCATGTTGGGAGGAGGGTGAAGAACTTGTTTGTTCTTTCCACCAGTGCCTATGTTGATAGGATGAGGGCCAATGATAGTGCGGCTATCTGGCATGAGAGGCTGGGGCATGTTGGCATGGACAAGCTAAAGGCAATGGCGAGTAGAAGTTTGGTGAGGGGGTTGCCGAAGTTGTCCTCCTTTGGTGATGGGCATGTTTGTGCGGGCTGTCAATACGGTAAGGCACATCGCCTTCCGTTTGATAAATCTCAAACAAGGAGCAAGAAACCATTGGAGTGTATTCATGGCGACCTGATGGGACCGACTGTTACTGCCAGCCTTGGTGGAAGCAAATACATGCTTGTCTTGGTTGATGACTACTCAAGGTATACTTGGGTGTACTTCTTAAAGGAGAAGTCGGAAGCCTTCCGTTTGTTCGTGGAGTTCAAGAAGTTGGTAGAAGGCCGGCTTGGCTTGCGGGTTAAGAAGTTTAGATCTGATAACGGAGGAGAATTTGTTTCCTCCGAGTTTTCTAACTTCTGCAGGAAGCACGGGATCCAACGAGAGCTTACTTGTGCTCACACTCCACAACAAAATGGGGTAGCGGAGCGGAAGATCCGTCATCTGACGGAGACCTGCAAATGCTGGCTTCATGCGAAAGATATCCCAAGGTCCTTTTGGGCGGAGGGAATGTCTTGTGCTGCCTATGTTATCAACCGGATGCCACTCAGTCCTATCAACATGAAGACTCCTGTTGAGCTGTTGCTGAAGGAGAAGCCGAGTGTGGGACACCTTAGGGTGTTCGGTTCAACTTGCTATGTGCATGTCCCGGATGCTTCACGGACAAAGCTGGATGCGAAGGCAAGGAAACTTGTCTTTGTTGGCTATGATGAGCGGAAGAAGGGATGGAAATGCATGGACCATGTGACGAAGAAGTTCGTGGTGTCAAGAGACGTTGTCTTTGACGAGCTGACGTCATATGGAGGTGGCTCGATGGAGCTTACCGGAAGTAGCAAGGTTGAGGAAGCACCGGTGGAGGCTGCTGAAGGCTTGGAAGAGGAGCTTGCTGTTTCACCAGCAGCTCCTGTTGCTTCGAACTCCGAGGCTGAGCCTTCTGGCTCAGGAAGCAGGGGGAGCACTGCTCAATGCTTGCCCCAGGTAGGAGTGGAGCCTGAAGAAGCAACGGAAGCCGTGAGCAAGGAGCCGTGTCTTCGGAGATCGAAGAGGGTGGTTAAGCCACCGGCTCGATACTGTGATGGGAATGCAGTGAGCTTTGTCTCCTGCTTCTTTGCAGGTCCTCTGGATGAGCGAGAGCCTGCAAACTTCAACGAGGCCACTGGAGTGAAGGAGTGGGAATGTGTCATGAAGGAAGAGATTGATGCTCTGAAGAAGAATGAAACCTGGGATCTTGTGCCCAAGGTTGATGGCATTACTCCGGTTACTTGCAAGTGGGTGTATAAGTTGAAGAAGAAGGCTGATGGGAGCATTGATCGGTTCAAGGCTCGCCTAGTCGCTAGAGGATTCTCACAGCAGTATGGAGAAGACTATGAGGAGACATTTAGTCCAGTTGCGAAGATGACTTCTGTAAGAGTGGTGATCGCCTTGGCTGCTAGCAAGGGATGGAGGTTTTGGCAACTCGATGTGAAGAATGCCTTTCTTTACGGAGAGATTGACAAGGACATCTTCATGGATCAGCCGCTTAGTTTTGTCTCTGAAAAGCATCCGGACTATGTCTGCAAACTCAGGAAGGCTCTCTATGGGTTGAAGCAAGCTCCTCGAGCGTGGTATGGGAAGATTGCAGAGTACTTACAATTCTGTGGATACCTGGCTTCTAACTCGGATTCAAGCTTGTTCGTCAAGAAGAAGGGAGAGCTAAGAGTCTTGGTCCTGCTGTATGTGGATGACATGATCATCACAGGGAACTCGGAGGAGGAAGTAGCAAGGCTCAGGGCAGAGCTTGCTATACGCTTCGAGATGAAAGACCTAGGAGAGTTGCATCACTTTCTTGGTCTTGAAGTGGAGAGGAAAGAGTGCGGGATTCTCATTAGCCAGAAAGGGTATGCTGATCGTATTGTGAAGCGGTTTGGCATGGGCGAAGGGAAGAAGTGCTCTACTCCACTGGAACCTGGGCTAAAGCTTCGACGAGATGAGGGAAGGGTTCTTAATGATCCCTTGGTGTTCAGGGCTCTTGTTGGGAGCTTGATCTATCTGACGATTACAAGGCCGGATATAGCTTATGCTGTTGGCCGAGTAAGTCGGTATATGGCTGAACCAAGGAAATCTCATCTGTTGGCGGCAAAGGGGATCTTGAAGTATGTCAAGGTGACTTCTGAGATGGGACTCCTCTATGGAAGGGATGCGGAGTTTGCGTTGCTCGGGTACACGGATGCTGACTATGGCGGTGATTCGGATGATCGAAGGTCTACTTCAGGATATGTGTTCACTTGCGGTTCAGCTAGCATCTCGTGGTGTAGCAAGAAGCAGGACTCGGTGTCGGTTTCAACCACGGAGGCGGAGTATAAGGCTTCGGCCTTGGCTGCTCGGGAAGCCGTTTGGTTGAGGAGACTTATTGAGGATGTCCATGAAGAAGTGCAAGGGCCTACTTTACTCCGGGGTGACAATGAGAGTGCTCTCAAACTGGTTAACAATCCAGTGTGTCACGCCAGGACCAAGCATATAGAGATTGATCACCATTTCATCAGGGAGAAGGTGTTGGAAGGATCTCTGCTGGTCGGGCATGTTCGGAGTGAAGATAATCTTGCTGACATCTTTACGAAGCCGCTGTCGAAGGGACCCTTTGAACGCTTGCGCAGCTTGCTGGGCTTGGTCACCACTTCTCACTTCAAGGGGGAGTGTTGAAATTTGTGAAGTGGAAGTGGGTGACGGGACAGGCCGCGCGGCCTGTGGCGGACAGCCTTGGCGGACTGGGCGGACTGGGCGGACTGAGGTTTGCGGCCTGGTGAAAAGTCTGGTGAAAGCCGGCTGTGTTCTGAGCGGGTTGTTGCATGGAGTCCGCGGTTTGGTGCGGCCTGGTATCTGCGGATAGTGAGGCTTGCGGACTGGTGCTTTGCTCAGTGGTCGCGGGTGCAAGCTTGCGCTGTTGGCGGGTTGGTTCGAGTTCGCGAAAAGCCTTGCGGACTGGTGTGTCCGCGGTTTGGGCTGTTGCGGACTGGGCCTTGAGCTTGGCTGAGGCCTTGTCAAGCTCAGGTGTTACAGCAGGTCTTGCTGTGGAGACCGGTTGGCGGACTGGTGTTTGGAGTCCGGGAGGAAGCTGCTGTGTTGGACAAGTGCGAGGAGCTCGCGGACTGGTTGTGGTCTGTGCTAGGGTGTTTGGCGGACGGGACTTTGTGTCCGCCATGCTCGCACTGGCCCTTGATGGTTTTGGACTTGGTCACACTTGGTGTCAAGTTCATGGTGTCCGCCGTATCCGCGAAGTCCGCTGTGACCGGGCGGACTGTTGCTGTTTGCCTTTGGTCGTTGACTTGTGGCGGATTGAGGTGTGAGTCTTGCGGACTGCCTCGGGTTGGTGCGGACTGCCATTGAAGGGGGTTGCTGTCCTGCAGTGGTTGGAGCTTTGCGGGCTGGTGCCTTGTCCGCTTAGCTTGGGCGGACTGGAGAGGGTTCGTCAAAGGTTGCCTTGCTCCTGGCGGTTTCCTTGGTGTCCGGCTAAGTCCATGCGGACTCAGCGGACGGTGGTTGTGTTCGCGCGGACTGAGGGTGGTGTCGCTATCTCTTGGGCGGTGACCACACTCCTCACCTTGCCTATAAATAGGACCCCCCTGGCACATCTACAGTAACCTAAGTAACTTGAGTGAACAGTAAGTTGGGGTGTGCGAAGTGCTGCGGTCTGTGTTTGCCAGTTCGCGCGGATTGTTTCAGGCTGACGGTTTGCTGTGTGCAGGTCACGCGGATAACTTCAAGGAGCCAGGAGTTTGGCTGTGACTTCGGTCAGTGCTTGGAAGTGTGCGGTCTCTGCGGACTCAGCAGGAGGTCGCTCTGCGGCTTGTCAGTTCTGATTCATCTTTGCCAGCTTCAATAACCTGTCCGCCGGCTTCAGGCGGGTAGGGGAGTTCCTCAGTTCGGGTTCAGCAGGAGGCGAATAACGGTCTGTCCGCGCGGCCTCGCGGCTTCGGCGGACTCCGTGGTATTCGGCGGATTGCAGCATAGCTTGGGCGAGCTCAGCGGTCTCGGCGGTCTCGGCGACCTCGCGGTCTCGGCGGACTGGAGTGCTGTCCGCCCGGCTTGTTTTTGGGTTCTTTCTGTTTTCAGCTGTAATACTAGCGAAATCATGTCTCGCTATGTATGCCTCGGATTGTAAAGAAGTGAATGCATAATAAGACCTTCTTGTGCTTCCATTGTTTTGTTGGGTGCAACCTCTAGTCCTTGGGCTTTCCGCAGGTTCAGCGTGCGAACTGGGTAGTTCCGAAGATATTAATTTGGCGTTTGGGCTATCTTACTGACCACGTTGAGAAAATTTAACATGAAGGTGAGCTATTTCCGGCTCGCACGTTTTTCCTCGGCTATTACGGGTTTTTGATCCTAAACCAGGAATGGACTAACCATAGGTTTCAGTAATGTGAGCTTCTTTATCAGATCAATAGAAGACTAAGACGAGATCTAGAGAATTCGAACAGCCAATGCAAAACGAGTTAGGGTTCAATGTCTTGATTTGGCGCGGGAGTTATATTTTTATCTACATCCCTCGTAAGCTTCCTTGACAGTATTATACCCTTCTTCCCATTACTGACATGCACTATCATTGTAACTCTACATGATTAATAGTGTCTGCACTCAATCGCTTCAGAGTTTCGTATTCGACTATATAGTTCTGTGAATGTTATTTGAATTCTACCTGAATTTATGAGGCATGAAATTGTCATTAGTCTGTTTGCATTTGTACTTTGATCTATACAACATTCTTCATGACTTTCTTCAAATTTATGTTTTGTATATCATTTTATTGTCCTGTGTATTATCTTTATGCAGGTTATAAATTATGACTCAAGTATTTTGTGTTACTACGCTTGAAACATCTCATGTGGTCGTCAAGTTTGGAATGACCTCCACGTTACCCCTGATGGGTTATTATAATCGTAAAACAAAATCTCCGATGGGTTATTGGATTCTTACCTGATCCTAACTAAACCCAATAAGAACCTGTTACTAATTATATAAATATACCACAACAATCTTCTCATATATTGTGTATAAATGATACCACATGACATGTCACTTAAAACAAGAGTTAATAACGACAAAACATGAGTTTTTCAGAAAAGAAAACATGAATTTTAGAATACGGATAAATCAAAACTCAAATAAACAGTTCCAAACAAAACGATAAATAAAATTGACAACTCAAACTTATGATTGCTTTCTGCTCTACGTATGCAACAGATCATCATAATCTAGTTCGAAATCAACTTTCTCTCCTTCATTCTCCTTTGGATTTGGAAACAATTACAATAAGAATGTCATGAAACAAATCTTTATGAATTCGAACATTTGCCATAAAAGATAAAGTGATTAGTTCTAGCAATAAAAGAATGTAATACACTAACCGGGAAGAAAGAATCACAAATCACATCTCTATCTAATTTACAAATATTAGAACATTTGATTTTATAAAATCAAAGCATGTTCCTTCGATTCTTAAGAATATTAACAATTTCATAATTGTGTTATACCATCAAGTTAGAAATGATACAACAAGCTGTGACCATTATATAGTTAAGTTTGAAATCAAAGAATTAATAATCTGAATATCAAGTTACATGTCAACAACTTCAGTTTTATTTTTTGGAATGTTACCCAAATCAGCCTTTAAATAGAAATAATTGTGTAAATTATCAAGTTTGGAATGACTGACAATTATTCATCTCTACCTTTCATCAGATAGGATCTAAAATACTTTAGTGTACTCAACTTAGAAGCTTGAATGTAAGCAGACTTCAGTTCTAAAATTTAAAACATAAAAAATATATTAAGTTATACTAAATAGACTTTAATCTCATCTCCCCTGATGTTTTAGATGTAAGAAACTTATATAAACCTTTAGTAGGGACATCTATTACTTTATCTTTTGATCTTATGTTTAATAAGGAGATTATCCCCTAATATAATGGAAAAAACCATTTTAATTCACTTTATCTGTACCGAAAATATTAGGAACTCATTCTCTATTAGACAACGATTTAAATTCTAAACCACTAGTGTCTATAGGCTCAATATAAGAGATTCTTGGTTGTGGCTCAACAATAGTCTAAGAGTTTGTGGTTGGCATACCTGAAAGCATCAGGTTTCCTTATCTCTAGATTTTATTATAGTATTAGTTGAGAGATCTAGACATCTGTCTGCAGTACCATCCTCTGTATATCCTAGATAAACACATTTGTTTGTCCTAGCTCAAATCTTTAATCTGTTAGAGTCAGGTAACCTAACATAAGCAGTAGAAACTCAAGTCTTAAGATTGTCAAATCTTAGAGGTCTCTTAAACGAAATCTCATAAGGTGTTAGTTTTAAATTTGCATGAGGAACTATATTATGAATGTGATTTGAAGTGAGAGCAGCTTCACCCCAATTGGCCTCAGGCATGCCAGCAGTCGACAACAAATAATTCAACATTTTATTAAATAATTATTTATTTTCTCTAAACAATATTGTTGGATTGTGGTGAGTATGGGGCGGTGCTTTTACGAATAATGCCATTGTAGGCAAGAAGATATCTAAACTCCCATGATATATATTCTCCTCTATCACTTCTTATCCTTTTTATTTTCATGTCAATGTCATTTTCTACACTATTTTTGAACATATATAATTTATCAAAAACTTCGTCATTGGATTTAATGAGATAAATGTGACTAAATCTGGAGTATTCGTTGATAACAATTCTCAGATACTTCTAACCTTCTCTAATGACAAAGCTTTTGTTGTCATATTTGTCATAATATATTAATTCTAACTATTGCGTGCTCATAAAAATCATACTAAAGTGTTGAAAGTCTTTATTTCAAGATTAGCCATGCACCTAGAGGTGGAGGGTGAATAGGTTTCCTAATCCTTATGACTACTTTCTAATTTTTTGTGTTGTGAGTTAGCTTATTTAGCTTGCGTTCAAGAACACGGATTAGCACACCAGTATTTATAGTGGTTCTCCAAGGTATGAGTACATCCACTATCCCTCCCACCTTTCTAACAGTGTGTTAGATAAGGCAATCTTCTACAATCTCCGCTCAAAGAGCTTACAACACAAATCACGCAAGATCTCTCAAACTTCCTCCAAGCCCTACCTCAGGCCAAATCCCTACAAATCAGAGATGATATCTCCTACAGCTCAGTTATCCTTCAGATCACCTACCTTAAACTTAATCAAATGTCCTACAACTCAAGCTAGGAGTATATCCCTACACTCAGAGAGTATAACTCTCCTACAGCTCAGATCTAATTCAGATCCTACCTTAGGGAAAAGGCCCTTCCTCAAATTCTCAGCAGAATCCTACTTCAGGAACACAGGACCTACAACTCAGAGAATGTATATCCTACTGCAGGGACACTTGCCCTACCTTAGATTTATAACTGAATCTTACCTCTTAGTCTTTACATTTTAGGCTTACAACTCAGATCAAGATTGATCCTACAGAATTAATAAGGAGTTGATGATATATGACTCCAGAGAAATGATTCTCTGAGTCTACCTTCCAGGATTGAGTAAACGCTGCACTAACTTGGACTCCAAAGAAATGATTCTCTGAGTATGCCTTCCTGGACTGAGTGAACACAACCCAACCATCTCCACAACACCGAGTATTAGAACTTTAGAAGTTTAACTTGTGATGAGAAGACACTGCAGAGCTCTGTACCTTCAAGCCTTTGATGTAATAGTGAAATGTCTTGGCCTTGAAGAAGAACAACAACTTGGCTTTTGATGAGTCCGATTTATATAGGGTTTTTCAGACTCATCTGGGCTTATTATCTTGCATGTGCACTACTATTTCAGTAGCAAATGTCGTATATTTGATTAGGGATTCACTTAGCCATTGTGCACTGTTTCGACCCATCTTGTTCTGCGAATTGCACCGAGATGTCGGGTGTAAGTACTGGGGTACTCCCCGTGCGAATTTGGTTATTTTCTATTGTATATTGGTGTTGGGATCTATTACTCCAGCTTTGGTTTTTGTTGTGCAGGTGGTCAGTTTTCCCCAAATGCCGGAATGTTGACTTGTGGAAAACGCATGGTCGTTCATTTTCTTAGCGCACACATTCTACCAAATCATGCATTTTCTGCAGATTTCTCTGGAGGACAGACCAACCTCTGTGAATTATTCATGCACAGTTTTATCTGAACCGTGCGCGAAGGAGATGCAGTGTTTTCTTGTTGATGTCCAGTTTTATAGCGCTCTGTGGTTAATCATGCGAGTTGTTCACGCACGAGAAAAGTGCTCGTGTGCGAGTAAAATGCACGGTTCCACCTGCTTGCCGAGAATATCAGCGCTCTGTGGTTACTTGTGCGTTTTCCTTCACATACGGGCAGAAGTGCCCGTGCGCGAGTAAAACGCACGGGTCAACTCATCATGTTCTTCAAACCCATCCTAGAAGTTAATATTGCACAGATAACGCACAGTCGTGCGCCAAACCGTGCGTGACCATTTTTTGACATGCTCTTATTTAAGCTCAGGAGTTGACTGGAGCAAGGAGAATTCCTCCATTTCCACTCCTCTGAGCGGGAAAACCTTTCCCCAGCCATTTTTTCCTCTCCTCGTTGGTGAGCTCATCCGGGCACCGTTCTTCCTCCGAACTTTACCGCAAGCGAAGATCTTCCGTTGTTTTCGTCATCTCCATCTAAAGAGGAGCATTTGGAGCTCCTTCTCGCTGCCATTGGAGAGTTTTATGGCGACTACCAACCTTCACAGATCGTGAAGAAGATGGGGAAAGCACCTTTGAAGTAGGTGACAGCACTTCAAGCTTCCTCGGACGTCAACCACCGACCGAGCCCAGACGAAGACCGACAACCTTCGACTCTGGCCGAGAATCGTGGCTAGCCTTCTTGCGTTGGGTTGTAAATCTCCTTTTTACTCTCATTTGGATGTTGTTTCTATGCTTAGGATGTTAGCTAAACTTACTAGGAACTCTTAACAATGTTCATGATGGTTTACTATTGTAAATGTTGTTGTAGTCCAAAGTTTGGATTTACTTCCTTTGCTTGCTTTGTGTTGTTGCTTGGTGATACTCCACACTAACGTGTGTTAGGGGCTGGCTTGGCGAAGAGGTGTTTTCGACCCTCAACGGTTACGGCCATACGCCCTAATACTAATCAAAGTATTCCACAATTGCGAAGCGGTGAAGGTGACCCGCTTAATTAATTTTAGTTGTACAAAAACACAAACTCAACCCCCAAACCTTTGTTGCGATTGCAATCACTTTCCAATGAGAAAGATCACACTCCCAGTCTCCACTCCTCGAGAAATTCCATACTCGGCGGATAACTCCCCGAGTTTATTACTTGACGATGATCGGTGCACTTGCCGAGATTTCATCAAGTTTTGGCGTCGTTGAAGGGGATTGCAACAGTTCTGTGTATTTTTCTATTGCAAACTTTGTTGCAAGTGTAACACCCTGAAAATCATAATCAAACCGGTCGCGTCCTAAGGAAGTTTTCGTGCCTTAATAGGGGTATACGACCTGGGACACGGGCGTGTCCAATGCCGTGTCCTCCTCTATGTTGGCCGACTGTGTCCAGAAAAGGACATGGCAGGAAACACGGCAGTGACACGGGCGTGTCAAGTGTGACACAAGCGTGTGCATACCCGTTTCACCACCCGTGTTCCCAAGGGATGTGACGGTTGGCATGGCTATTATCTGTAACACGCTCCTAGGTCACGGGCGTGTCAGGTTGAGACACGGGCGTGTCTTGACCCGAGTCCTTTTATGTGCTCGAAGATTGTGCCTGGGTCAGTGCACACGACCTGGGACACGGCCATGTGCAAGGCCGTGTTCGGCCCAGGATTGAAGAATTTTGGGCGGATCTGAGCCGTTCATTTTCTTTAAATAAGATCTGACGGACCAGGTGTGTTCCTGCTTTGTTAAGGCCGAGAATTGAGGATTAATTCCTCATTTTCCCTTAAGCACTCTCTTTCTAAGGAGTTAGAGAGAGGAGAGAAGAAGAAGGTAGGAATAGGAGGATTCTGGTCGCCTGCGGAGCATCGGAGCACCGAATCGAGAACCGAGACCGGATCCGCGGAGGAAATTCCCTTACGAAGCTTTTCATCCAGATAGATTCCCATGGCGCAAAAGCGAACTACTAGGGTAACGATTCTCTACTTGAGCATGTGAAGCTCTCTTTCTTTTGCATAAGCAAACCCGCTCCCGCAAGTATGCGGTGATTGTGCGGTGTTCCTTGGGGTTAACGTGAATAGTCCGCCTTGTGTTGCATATAAAGTCCGGAATCGAAGTACGGACATATGCATTGTGTGTAAAGCCTACCCACACATGTTGGTCTGGATCAGTGATGTTGCATATTATATTGTTTTCCGGAGAAGACTCTATGTTTTGTGATTTTCGGGTTTCTACACGGTAGATTACAGTCGGGATCCTTGGGGATTCACTCCAAGGCGCACCTGGAAAACTGAGCGGAAACGTAGTTCTGCTATCTTGGCGGCCGGAGAGCCAACCTTGAACATAACTGGGTTATGTGATGTTTGGAATGTTTTGGGATCCGAGAGAAGCATGGCCCGTGCATACGTCTTAATGTGACTATGTGGAGTGCGCAACGGGCAAGTGGAATCGGACCTGGGCTATGTGGTTCGGTGCGAGAGACCCAAAGAGAGGCTGGCCGTTGGCATAGCCGGGAGTCTTAGACATTGGTCAGAAAGTGTAAAAACATGCTCACGATGTTGCCATTCCGAGGACGGTGGCGAAGCCACGGAATTGACCGGATTCACCGTTAATGTGCCCTGAGTGCACGGGGTGTTTGGCCGTGTGAGCCTACACCTGGGGCGAAGTATTTTTGCGCTTTATTTTTTAGCTGGGCTAATGAAATGCAGGGAAGGAGCACCGCCGTCCCGAGTAAACGGTGGGGTTGTTATAATTTGGTCGGCTTTGGCTGACCGTTACTTTATTTGCCACCGTGTGGTGGAATGTTGCTTGCGGGTGCTGCAGAGACAAATACCAAATAGCGGGATGAAGCTCATGTTGCTGAGCTGGCCCTCGAAGGCCAAAGGGAATTGTTGTTGTTTTTACTGTTGTCATGTGTGGCCGGCCTGCGAGCCGATGTATGTAAATCATTAATTTGATAAGTAAACTCTTGTAAGGCCATAAGGCCAAGTACTTTCAGTGTATTTGTTATTTCATTCCTATAGTAGTATGTGGACATTCATGATAGTTGTTATTCAATTATGGGTTCTTTCCAACTATTTAAAAGCTTCCGCTAGAATGCTCTATGTTAGGGCGGGTAGTTATAGTTGGATTTTTGATATTCTTATATAATCCTTCCGACTTTCCGTGGTATATGGCGTCGGGTTCCAGCTGAACCTTCTGTTATATGTCATTCGACAGATGGGGGTGTTACAATATGGTATTAGAGCCAGGTGTCGGTATTCTTTATTTGAATTCATGGGCGAATTCTTTTAAGGGGTGGTGAGCACATGTAACATCCCATTTCCAACTAGACCCCTAAGAGTGGTTTTGGCCATGACTAGGTCATGACAAAACCCTAGGAAGCCAGAAATGGGCCAAGAGATAGGGGACAGAATGTGGAAGATCATCATGGTTTGCAAATAGTAGAACTCTGAGCAATGGTTTAGGAAGACCATGGGCTACACCCTAACCCCAAGACCCTACCACAACACCCCTAATACCTTGGGAGGCCCATTAGAGCCATAAGGACCCATTATGGTCAACCAAAGAGGCTCAGTTGACCAAGGTCAACCCTAGCCCTAAATGGGTCAAACTAGCCTACTCAGGATCAATTGACCTACTCCTAGCCTAGAGGACACCACCTATGCCCTTCTAACCCGAACGTGAGGTCAATGGGTCACTAAGGACACATTGGGGTCAGCCCTAGAGGCCAGGTTGACCCAAGTCAACTCAAGCCCCTAATCTAGTCAAAGTACCCTTAATAAGGGTATGTGACCTCCAAAGTGTAGGGTAACCCTACATAACCCTACCTAGACCCTAGGGGAAGCCAATGGGTCACCAAGGACCCATAGGTGTCAACCCAATTGGTCATGTTGACCCAAGTCAACTTTAGCCCTAAAATGGTCAAAGTGCCCTTGCCAAAGGACATGTGACCACCAAGATGCCCAACCAATCCTATTCAAGTAACCCTAGACCTTAAGGGAGTCCAATGGGCCACTAAAAAGCCAATGGGGTCAACCCAGATGGTCAAATTGGCCCAGGTCAACCCTCATTTAGGTCAAGTCAAACCTAGCCCAAAAGGGCTAACCCAAGCCCAAGCCACTTCTCCCTTAGGCTAACCCCATTTCCATGACCATCATAACCAAGTGGGCTGCATTTAGCTTATGGGGTTGACCAGTCAACCAGAGGTGACTAGGAGAGAGAAAGGAGCTCCCCTCCATGATAATGGAGGAGAGAGAAGATGATGAAGAGGAAGGGGAGAGTGGAAGGCCGGCCAAGGGAGGCTAACAGCCACCATTTATGGCTGCAACCAACTCCTCTAGGGAAGAGGAGTTGATTCCAGCCATTTCCCAGCCACCAAGGGGTGGATTCAGCCCCCCTCCACTCTACCCGAGCCACACCATTAATGGTGTTGATGGCCATTGAAGAACCAGCCACCCCCCTACCCAATTGCCATTTAAACTCCATCAGTGGGCCAAGGGGAATATTTTCGAGCATTTACCTCGAGGAGACGAGCCATCCCACTGTACTGTTGTAGAAGCCGAGTGCCGCCGCCGTAGTCAATGGCATCCCGCCGCTCTTCTTGCATCCAGGCCGCCAGGAAGGTCCTCCCCCTCTCCTTAACTCTCGGGTAGATCATAGGACTTCTTAGGCTTAAGATTCGGGCTCAATTGAGCCCGATCAAATCCGGCATTTTCATGGCTTTCGGCATGAAAAATTTCTTGCTATAGCCGCCAGAAAACGCCTCTCCGGCGGCAGAGCCGCCGCCTGGCGATAGCCCCCACCTCGACGGAGGTGGTGGTGGCGGTGGCCGGCCGGGGAAGGGGCTGGATGGCCGGCGGCAGCCGCTTGAAGTCGGCCCAGGAAGAACGTATCCTGGACGTCGGCTCAACGAAGAAGATGAGCGGATTCCGTTCATTCTGCGCCAAGATTCGTGCTGCATCAGGAAATAAACTATCGGAAATTATTTCTGGATTATTTCATTTCTGTCACACATTATACACTAAATGGTTTTAATTGTTAAAAATACTTAGGTCTTCTGGTGGAAAAACTTTCAAAACAAAAGTTGTAGCCCTCTAAGTCTATTTTATTTTAAAATTTGTTTGAACCCATTTGGGTGCATGGTCTGACCAGGGCACCCATTTTGGTGGGACATACCCTTAGGGCTAGGCAGTCATTAAATTGAGTGCCCACACTTCATCCCTAGCCCAAATCAGTTGAAATTTTGGCAGGGAGCCTAACCTAGCTATACCTAGGGCCTGCCCAAAGCTCAGAATTTTTGGACACAAATTTCCTAAAGTTTTTGACTTTATTCAATAAAGCTAGGGTAATTAAATTAAGTAGTCAAATTACCTCCAAACCCTCCCAAATTTTGGTGAGTGGTCCATGGGCTCATGATAGGTATCTGTATAAGGTTTCACCTAATTTGGATGTGTTTTGATTAGGTATTGACCCAACCCTAACTTTACCTTATCAAGGGTATTTTGGTCAAAAAGTGCACTTTTGCTTTTGAGTGACCAAATCACCTCAACTAAGGCTGAAATTTGGGCCACTGACTTGTTATGGCACTTAGCACCTCCCCATGGAATGTGGGGTAGTGTGGAATTGATTTGCCCTAAGTTCCTAGGCCAAACCCTAAGAAGGGACCTTTTTGCCTTGTGAAGGGCATGGGTCCTAAACACCTTGGATGAACATCAAATTTTGCAAGGAGGTTCCTAGGATATATAAAACCCTCTGTTAAAAATATTAACTAATTTTGAAAAGGGCAGGGTCCTCAAAACCCTAACCCTAGCTTAGGACCTAAAACTTGTAGTGTAGGTTTAGGTTAGCTAAACATCTTGAAACTTAACCAAATTTGGGTAGTGAGGGAATAAGGATATTTGTAGCACTTCATTTGTAACCAATAGGATTGCCCTAATTAATAATTTGGCTATTGTGGTCTCACTGCCCATTGAAAGGGCATGAAACATTGGCAGAGGTAGTTTTAGACTATACTAATCATGTATGAATTTTGATAGAATTTTTTGGATAACTACTTAGGGCATCTACTTCACAAGTGCTTTATTTTGGTTACACACTAAATAATTCTTGAAAAAGCCCAATACTTATTGAAAAATTATGAAACTTGATACATAGTGTTTCAAGCTCAATATTATCATGTGGGAATTTTTGTGGAAATTTTTGATGCTTAATTAGTATACTTTGTTCATTAACCCATAAACCTGATATTTCATGAGAAAATCAAGTATAGCCTTATTTGTACATGATAAATTATGAAACTTTTGCTAGGGTGTTTGTAGGCCATCATAATCATCCCTGAATTTTCTCTGAATTTGTGGAGGTATTATTGCTGTAAAATCTTTTAAAATGACTTTTTATGAGATATCTTTGAAATTAAATTTAAGGGCCTAAACCCTGCTGAAAAATTTGAAGACTTAGGCCTTAGAGTTGATTATGCATTTTGTAATTACCATAAATTTATTGGAACATTATCTTGTTTGAAATTGCTACTTCATGTTCAAACTTGGGCTTTTTGGATACTAGAACAAATAAATTAATTATCAGACAAATTAGGAAAATTATGAATTTCTGGATTTATACTTCAAATGTCATTTTAGCCCTCTAATAATTATCATCGGGGTACTGGATGAGTATTTCATGTACTTCCCTTTTTACGGGTCATGTAGCTTAAGTGGTCTGCATATAGCAAAACTGCAGGAAATCATTTTGGATATGAATTAGAGCACGTGTGATGGGTCTTGATGGTTTGCTGGAAGGATAAGTAGAATGAGTTGCATCTATGGAAGATGAGTGAGTAGTGTGTGATTTTATCTAGGGTTTAGAGGCGTTTGGGTCCGACGAAAGATCGTCCTACCCAAGGAGAGTTGGAGTCAATTCACCCTAGGATTAGCATATCGGAACATGAGAAAGTAATGGGTAAGGGAATCAACCAATAACAAAATAAGTACCTTGCGAAAGGGAACGCTGGGCGTAATCCCAACACAGTTCCTAGTGCCCCTTGAGAGCCCTTCACAGGGAATACCGGGGGCAGTCCTGGGTTAACGTAAACTGTTTTAACAAGCTGAAAAGAGTAACTTAGTAATTAGGGTTGCACATTTCACAAACACTGATGGCACCGGATGTTATCTGGGAGCTGCGGCTCGGATGGTTAAAAGGCGGACTTTGGGTCCGGGGAGCTTCGGCTCGATTGTTTGAGACGGACGTGTTGGTCCGGGGAGCTTCGGCTCGGTTCTTGACTACGCTAATTTGCATGTGCATAAAAGGAAAGGAAATTAAGGTGGTGCGTCTTCGGTATTGGAGGGTCGATGCACCGACGCCAATACGTTGACTCGGCAAGTGTGGTTAGCACTTCGCCAACAGAAGTCCGGTTCGCCAGCCGGCAAGAGTACGCAGGAGTCCGCTTTGTGCACCAAGCGTTGAGGCGTACGATAGGTCTAACCGGTAGTGCTTTACTGGTTTAGAGGTGGGCGAGGCCCAACCCACCGCTTCCGTCTGCCACTACGGAGGTATCCTGGGAGGTTACGGCTCCAGAAAGGGGGAACTAAAGGTCTGTGTGCACAGAGTCGTGTGTGTGTGTTGCACTTGCATGATCCATCATACCCACTTGCATGTCATAGCATAATCGTTCCTTTAACCTTGACACCTAAAGTATAAGTGGAATGAGACGCTTATACTTTAGGACCTGCAAAACGACCCCCTGGTCTATAAGCTTGTGTGGGCAAGTTTATAAATTAAGGTTAATTTTGATATATATATTTACTGCTGTTTGATAACCGACACCCCAACGTATAAATTGGTATGGGACTTTTTATACGATGGGAGCCTTGCAGAAGACCCCTTGGCTTATGTGTTTTCACATAAGTGAAGGTTACTTTTCATATTTCAGCTTATTGTCTTTACATGCTATAAAATTTGCTAGTATAAGACCGCTGCCATCTGCTTTTGATATTCTCCACCTTCAAGTCCTCCCCTTTTCTTCCTCTCCGCTCGGTGCCTAGGAGCCGTGGGGGAAGGGGCGGGGGATGATAGGACTTAGTCTTTTAGACTAACGGTTTTCAAACCGCATCATTTAGGGGATCGTGGAGATCAGCATGGAGGAGCAGCCCCAGAGACCGGTGCGCTTGGAGGTGGGGCAGTCTAGCTCCGGAGTTCATACAGCCGGGACCGTGAGTCTCGACCTTGAGTAGCTTTTCTGCTTCCGCATGAGTGATTTTTGTAGTGAGGATATGATGTACCGGGCATAAGCCCGTATTTTGCTACTCTGATGTTTTATTCTGTGGACTCTCCCTTCGTGGAGTTATATTTATTATGACATGTGATTTTCTGTGGACTGCAATTCCCATTTACTTCTTTATGCTACTTTACTGTGATCGAAATGGCCGGCAGAATCGGCGCTTTGTGGTGATGATCCTTCAGGGCGTGAAGGAGTCACCGCAAAACGGCGGTTCTGGGCCTAAGACCCCGGTGTCGAAAGAGAAAAAAAAGGGGGTCTTACAAGTGGTATCAGAGCAGATCTCGATCGAAAAGTAGCAGTCCACAACCCTGGGTCACCCCCGTGCGAGTTTAGTTTGGGGACAAACTAAGCAGCGGAAGCGTGGTGTGCCCATATGGGGGATCACATGTAAATTGTCCACTTTTATCGGGTATTGAGTCGATTACCTACTAATGTAGTTCGTTTTGCAGCCCCCAGCTCAGCCCACCCCACAAGGTGGTGCTCAGCAGACTCCAGACATTGCACCACCTCCCATGGTCCCCACACTTTTCCTTCAGTCAGACATGGGGCAAACCCTTACAGCTATCCTTGAGGCCTTCCGGGCTCAGCAGGCTCCGGCCCAGCAGCCAAACCCAGGGGCCAACTGGATGAGCACCTTCCGAGGACTCTCTCCCCCATCATACTTGGGGACAGAGTCGACAGTGCGGACAGAGGAGTGGCTGGATGTTATGTACGAGATGTTGACTGGGATACGATGCCCTTGGGAGGAGAGGGTGGCCCTGGTGGTATCTTTCTTGGAGTCCCATGCTAAGAGGTGGTGGAAGACGCTATTGGACACGACATTTGCTGATAGGGAGATTGCAGAAATCACTTGGGAGGAATTCAGGGCCACGCTGCTGGAGCACTTTGTTCCGCAGTCAGCCAGGGACGAGTTGGAGGAGCGGTTCTTGCAGCTGAGGCAAGGCACCAGGACGGTGGTGGAGTACCACCGAGAGTTCGATCATTTGGCCCGATATGCGGGCTCTAACCAGCTGGACGAAGCAGGTTACGTCAAGAGATTTTATAAGGGCCTAAAAGAGGAGTTGAGGGAGGCCTTGCTGTTTGTTTTTGACGGGCCTATCTCCTGGATTTTGGAGATGGCGAAGAGGATTGAGGCCGATTGGCACACCACTCGGGGCCGGAAGCGGCAAGCGGAGGATCAGGGCCGGAGGGCCCGAAATGATCAGCGACGAGGCACCATACCCGATGGGAGAAGGACAGAGGAGCAGCCTCGTCAGGAGGTGAGGCAGGAGCCGAGAGAGCAGGTGGTTTTGGCCCCTCAACCTCTCCGGATACAGGAGATGCCGAGACCCGGGGGTATGGCGTATCCCCCGCCGGAGTGCTTCCATTGTCATCAGGTGGAACACCTCCGGAGAAACTGCCCCATGAGGGGGGCACCACCCCCAGCACCATAGGGTGGCCCACCTGCCCAGCATTTCGGAGGCCGAGGACGCGGCCGAGGACGTGGTTATCAGGGAGGAGACCGAAGACAGGAAAGGGAGCAGGTATATGCCTTGGACCTGGCACAGCCTCGAAACCCAGAGCGGGTCATCACAGGTATAGTCTTCATCAGCGGCAAGCCCGCCTATACTCTGTTCGACACAGGTGCCTCGCACTCGTTTGTGTCGGAGGCCTTTCTGGAAGGGCTGGAAGGAGTGGAACGGTTCACAGGCCGATTGAGTAGAGTGCGTCTACCCGACGGATCGGAGATACTCACCTCAACCCACTGCAGTATGGAGGCGGAGATTGGTGGAAAGTCGTTCGAAGTTTCAGCAACGGTCCTGAGGATGCCAGTCTTCGAGCTGATCCTGGGCATGATTTGGCTACAGTGGAACCATGCCCAGATCGATTGTCAAGCGAAGAGGATCACCGTGAGGCACGGGGACTCTACCATCATCATCGAAGGTATAAGACCTGCCTCACGTATACCCTTATCTTCAGTACAGGCCGTCAAGGCCTATTTATAGGGGGAGGAGGTCTACAAGGTGCTGTTTGAGATGGCGGAGACCACGAGTTCTATATCGAATATCCCGGTGGTGCGGGTGTTTGAGGACGTCTTTCCGGAGAAGTTACCCGGATTACCCCCGCGCAGGGAGCAGGACTTCCAGATACAGCTTGTGCCGGGGGCCAAGCCAGCGTCCAAGGCACCCTACCGGATGGCCCCAAAGGAGTTGACGGAGTTCCGGAGCCAGCTTCAGGAGTTAGTGGAAGCCGGATTTGTCCGGCCAAGCTCTTCACCTTGGGGAGCCCCGGTATTGTTCGTCAAGAAGAAAGACGGGACCCTCAGATTGTGCATCGACTATCGAGCACTAAATCGGCTGACGGTCCGGAACACCTATCCACTGCCGAGGATAGACGAGCTGTTCGACCAGCTGCAGGGAGCGAAGTTCTTCTCGAAATTAGATTTGAGGTCGGGATACTACCAGCTTCGGATTCGGGAGGAGGACATTCAGAAGACTGCTTTTAGTTGCAGATATGGTTTATATGAGTTTACGGTGATGCCCTTCGGACTCACCAACGCACCATCAGCGTTCATGACCCTCATGAACCAAGTCTTCAAGGAATAACTGGATGTGTTTGTCATTGTGTTCATCGATGACATCCTCATTTACTCGAGGACGGAGGAGGAGCACACCCGCCATCTGACACTGACCCTGCAGAGACTGCGGGAGAATCATCTATATGCGAAGTTTAGTAAATGTCAGTTCTGGCTGAAGGAGGTGGGCTTCTTAGGCCACATCATCAGTGGAGCCGGATTGGCAGTGGATCCGGCAAAGATTCAGGCTATTCGGGATTGGCCGCAGCTGAAGACAGCCACCGACGTACGGAGTTTTCTAGGACTTGCCGGTTATTACCGGAAGTTCGTGGAGGGATTCTCTCGAATCGCCCTCCCGTTCACATCCTTGACGGAGAAGGAGGTACCGTTCGTGTGGACCCCGCAGTGCCAGGCAGCTTTCCAGGAGCTGAAGGATCGGCTAACCTCGGCTCCCATTCTTACTCTCCCCTCGGGGAGGGAGGGATTTCAGGTCTACACTGATGCTTCCTACCAGGGTATGGGAGCTGTTCTGATGCAGAAGGGCCATGTGATTGCTTATGCATCTCGCCAGTTGAAGAAGCACGAGCAGAACTATCCGGTGCACGACCTTGAGATGGGGGCGGTCGTTTTTGCTTTGAAGGTCTGGCGTCATTATCTTTACGGAGTCCAATGCGATATCTATTCCGACCACAAGAACCTGAAATACGTGGACACGCAGAAGGAACTGAACATCAGGCAGAGGCGCTGGGTGGAGTTCCTTGCAGATTATCAGTATGAGATGCACTACCATCCAGGGAAGGCAAACGTGGTGGCGGACGCATTGAGTCGGAGAGCTGCCACTTCCGCAGTCGAGACTCAGGTTATGTCTATGGAGTTGGCGAGGAGATTGGAGGATATGCACATCACACTGGTGTCATCCGAGGACCCCGAGCTTTACACGGAGTATTTAGCAGCGGTGAGTGCTACAGATGATATCCGGGACAGAGTCAGAGAGGGACAGAGGCGAGATGTTGATCTAGAGCCGATATTCTGGTCCTTGGAGAACGGTGCAACAGGAGATTATACGATGAGGGACGGCGTGGTATGCTTCAGAGGCCGGACTTATATACCGAGAGTAGGCCAGTTCCGGGAGGATATCATGGCGGAAGCCCATCACAGCAGATACTCGGTGCACCCGGGCATCACGAAGATGACTGCGGATTTGAGGAAGACTATGTACTGGCCTGGCATGAAGAAGGATATTACTCGGTTTGTGACCCACTGCGAAGCTTGTCAGCTAGTGAAGGCAGAGTGCAAAA
Source organism: Platanthera guangdongensis (assembly GCA_039583875.1). Classification (NCBI taxonomy): domain Eukaryota; kingdom Viridiplantae; phylum Streptophyta; class Magnoliopsida; order Asparagales; family Orchidaceae; genus Platanthera; species Platanthera guangdongensis. The sequence continues at coordinate 112,996,419 of CM077155.1, read as the reverse complement.
ACCCTGCGGGGTTGTTGCAACCACTCCCGGTACCAGAGTGGAAGTTCGAAGACATCGCGATGGATTTAATTCACGGACTTCCCCTATCACGAACAGGGAATGACTCAATTTGGGTCATCGTCGATCGGTTGACTAAGGTAGCCAGGTTCATTCCGATCAGGAAGGACGACGCTGTGGGAGTTTTAGTACGGAGATTTGTGGAGCAGTTCATTCGATATCACGGGGTGCCCAAGACGATAGTGTCGGATCGGGATGGCCGGTTCACCTCCAGGGAGTGGAGATCCGTGCAAGCTTACTTAGGCACGCAATTGACCTTCAGCACTGCATTTCATCCCCAGATAGACGGGCAGACAGAACGCACCAACCGGACGGTGGAAGACCTTTTGAGGCTATGCATTTTGGACCGCGGGGAACCGTGGGAGAAACTCTTACCCCTGGTCGAGTTCTCCTATAACAACAGCTACCAGTCCAGCATCAGGATGGCGCCTTACGAAGCCTTGTACGGTAGGAGATGCCGAACCCAGCTTTCTTGGGTTCAGGATGAAGATCCGAAGGTGTTGGGATCAGAGTTTGTTGAAGACACCGAGGCTCAGGTGAGGCTGATCAGAGACAGGATGCTAGAGGCGCAGAGTTGACAGGCTAAGTACTATGATGCCTGGCATCGGCAGGTGGAGTTCCAGGTGGGAGACCATGTGTTTCTGAAGATCCGGCCCATGCATGGAGTCTCGCGGGTGCGTGGTCGGAGGAAGAAGCTCAGCCCTAGGTACATGGGCCCTTACATGATCCTGGAGTGGATCGGACCCCTAGCCTACATGCTGGAGTTACCACCAGAGCTGGAAGCGCTGCACGACGTCTTCCATATTTCTTCGCTGAGGAGGGCTCTGCTACGCCTGGAGCAGCAGATTTTGACCACCGAAGGGCCGGTAGCTTCAGACCGGTCAGTTTATTTGGAGCCGGTTAGGATCGACGACCGAGGAGTACGAGTCTTGCGTCGCAAGAAGGTCCCATTAGTCAAGGTCCTGTGGAGGAACCACGGCCAGGAGGAGCATACCTGGGAGCCGCAGGACCTGATGCGACAAAGATACCCAGAGCTGTTCGGTCAGGTATACCTCACAAACCCCTCAAGATGTTTAATTTATTTTCCTGCTTTAAACTAGTAAGGGCTGCACTATGCAGATAGAGGCTTATCTTTTGTTTATTGGGGGCTTACCCTTGTTTATTGGGATCTTGGTTTGCCAATTGGGCGAAATGGTCACAGATCTAGGTTTCCCTTAAAACATAATTTAGCAAACAAGGCATCATGCTGGGATGTTACAAAGTTCTTTTCTTCAGTAGTAAGTCCCGAAGGCTCAACCTTGATTTCGGGGACGAAATCTTTGTTTTGTTTATTGGGATTTGTAACATCCCATTTCCAACTAGACCCCTAAGAGTGATTTTGGCCATGACTAGGTCATGACAAAACCCTAGGAAGCCAGAAATGGGCCAAGAGATAGGGGACAGAATGTGGAAGATCATCATGGTCTGCAAATAGTAGAACTCTGAGCAATGGTTTAGGATGACCATGGGCTACACACTAACCCTAAGACCCTACCACAACACCCCTAATACCTTGGGAGGCCCATTAGAGCCATAAGGACCCATTAGGGTCAACCAAAGAGGCTCAGTTGACCAAGGTCAACCCTAGCCCTAAATGGGTCAAACTAGCCTACTCAGGATCAATTGACCTACTCCTAGCCTAGAGGACCCCACCTATGCCCTCCTAACCCTAAAGTGAGGTCAATGGGTCAATAAGGACACTTTAGGGTCAGCCCTAGAGGTCAGGTTGACCCAAGTCAACTCAAGCCCCTAATCTGGTCAAAGTACCCTTACTAAGGGTATGTGACCTCCAAAGTGTAGGGTAACCCTACATAACCCTACCTAGACCCTAGGGAAAGCCAATGGGTCACCAAGGACCCATAGGGGTCAACCCAATTGGTCATGTTGACCCAAGTCAACTCTAGCCCTAAAATGGTCAAAGTGCCCTTGCCAAGGGACATGTGACCACCAAGATGCCCAACCAATCCTATTCAAGTAACCCTAGACCTTAAGGGAGTCCAATGGGCCACTAAAAACCCAATTGGGTCAACCCAGATGGTCAAATTGGCCCAGGTCAACCCTCATTTAGGTCAAGTCAAACCTAGCCCAAAAGGGCTAACCCAAGCCCAAGCCACTTCTCCATTAGGCTAACCCCATTTCCATGACCATCATAACCAAGTGGGCTGCATTTAGCTTGTGGGGTTGACCAGTCAACCAGAGGTGACTAGGAGAGAGAAAGGAGCTCCCCTCCATGATAATGGAGGAGAGAGAAGATGAGGAAGAGGAAGGGGAGAGTGGAAGGCCGGCCAAGGGAGGCTAACAACCACCATTTATGGCTGCAACCAACTCCTCTAGGGAAGAGGAGTTGATTCCAGCCGTTTCCCGGCCACCAAGGGGTGGATTCAGCCCCCCTCCACTCTACCCGAGCCACACCATTAATGGTGTTGATGGCCATTGAAGAACCAACCACCCCCCTTCCCCAATTGCCATTTAAACTCCATCAGTGGGCCAAGGGGAATATTTTCGAGCGTTTACCTGGAGGAGACGAGCCATCCCACTATACTATTGCAGAAGCCGAGCGCCACCGCCCTCGTCAATGGCATCCCGCCGCTCTTCTCGCATCCAGGCCGCCAGGAAGGTCCTCCCCCTCTCCTTAACTCTCGGGTAGATCATAGGACTTCTTAGGCTTAAGATTCGGGCTCAAATGAGCCCGATCAAATCCGGCATTTTCATGGCTTTCGGCATGAAAAATTTCTTGCTATAGCCGCCGGAAAACGCCTCTCCGGCGGTAGAGCCGCCGCCTGGCGATAGCCCCCACCTCGACGGAGGTGGTGGTGGCGGTGGCCGGCCGGGGAAGGGGCTGGATGGCCGGCGGCAGCCGCTTGAAGTCGGCCCAGGAAGAACGCATCCTGGCCGTCGGCTCAATGAAGAAGATGAGCGGATTCCGTTCATTCTGCGCCAAGATTCGTGCTGCATCAGGAAATAAACTATAGGAAATTATTTCTGGATTATTTCATTTCTGTCACACATTATACACTAAATGGTTTTACTTTTTATAAATAATTAGGTTCTTCTAGTGGAAAAACTTTCAACACAAAAATTGTAACCCTCTGAGTCTATTTTATTTTAAAATTTGTTTGAACCCATTTGGGTACATGGTATGACCAGGGCACCCATTTTGGTGGTACATACCCTTAGGGATAGGCAGTCATTAAATTGAGTGCCCACACTTCATCCCTAGCCCAAATCAGTTGAAATTTTGGCAGGGAGCCTAACCTAGCTAGACCTAGGGCTTGCCCAATGCTCAGAATTTTTGGACACAAATTTCCTAAAGTTTTTGACTTTATTCAATAAAGCTAGGGTAATTAAATTAAGTAGTCAAATTACCTCCAAACCCTCCCAAATTTTGGTGAGTGGTCCCTAGGCTCATGATAGGTATCTGTATAAAGTTTCACCTAATTTGGATGTGTTTTGATTAGGTATTGACCCAACCCTAACTTTACCTAATCAAGGGTATTTTGGTCAAAAAGTGCACTTTTGCTTTTGAGTGACCAAATCACCTCAATAGAGGCTGAAATTTGGGCCACTGACTTGTTATGACACTTATCACCTCCCCATGGAATGTGGGGTAGTGTAGAATTGATTTGCCCTAAGTTCCTAGGCCAAACCCTAAGAAGGGACCTTTTTGCCTTGTGAAGGGCATGGGTCCTAAACACCTTGGATGAACATCAAATTTTGCAAGGAGGTTCCTAGAATATATAAAACCCGTCTGTTTAAAATATTAACTAATTTTGAAATGGGTAGGGTCCTCAAAACCATAACCCTAGCTTAGGACCTAAAACTTGTAGTGTAGGTTTAGGTTAGCTAAACATCTTGAAACTTAACCAAATTTGGGTAGTGAGGGAATAAGGATATTTTGAGCCTCTGATAATTTACTTGGAGAGTTTTGATCAATATTTGTAGCACTTCATTTGTAACCAATAGGATTGCCCTAATTAATAATTTGGCTATTGTGGTCTCACTGCCCATTGAAAGGGCATGAAACATTGGCAGAGGTAGTTTTAGACTATACTAATCATGTATGAAGTTTGATAGATTTTTTTGGATAACTAGTTAGGGCATCTACTTCACAAGTGCTTTATTTTGGTTACACACTAAATAATTCTTGAAAGAGCCCAATACTTATTGAAAAATTATGAAACTTGATACATAGTGTTTCTAGCTCAATATTATCATGTGGGAAGTTTTGTGGAAAGTTTTGAAGCTTAATTAGTATACTTTGTTCATTAACCCATAAACCTGATATTTCATGAGAAAATCAAGTATAGCCTTATTTTTAAATGATAAATTATGAAACTTTTTCTAGGGTGTTTGTAGGCCATCATAATCATCCCTGAATTTTCTCTGAATTTTTGGAGGTATTATTGCTGTAAAATCTTTTTAAATGACTTTTTATGATATATCTTTGAAATTAAATTTAAGGCCCTAAACCGTGCTGAAAAATTTGAAGACTTAGGCCTTATAGTTTATTATGCATTTTGTAATTACCATAATTTTATTGGAACATTATCTTGTCTAAAATTGCTACTTCATGTTCAAACTTGGGCTTTTTGGATACTAGAACAAATAAATTAATTATCAGACAAATTAGGAAAATTATGGATTTCTGGATTTATGCTTCAAATGTCATTTTAGCCCTCTAATAATTATCATCAGGGTACTGGATGAGTATTTCATGTACTTCCCTTTTTACGGGTCATGTAGCTTAAGTGGTCTGCATATAGCAAAACTGTAGAAAATCATTTTGGATATGAATTAGAGCACGTGTGATGGGTCTTGATGGTTTGCTGGAAGGATAAGTAGAATGGGTTGCATCTATGGAAGATGAGTGAGTAGTTTGTGATTTTATCTAGGGTTTAGAGGCGTTCGGGTCCGACGAAAGATCGTCCTACCCAAGGAGAGTTGGAGTCAATTCACCCGAGGATTAGCATATCGGAACATGAGAAAGTAATGTGTAAGGGAATCAACCAATAATAAAATAAGTACCTTGCGAAAGGGAACGCTGGGCGTAATCCCAACACAGTTCCTAGTGCCCCTTGAGAGCCCTTCACAGGGAATACCAGGGGCAGTCCTGGGTTAACGTAAACTGTTTTAACAAGCTGAAAAGAGTAACTTAGTAATTAGGGTTGCACATTTCACAAACACTGATGGCACCGGATGTTAGCTGGGAGCTTCGGCTCGGATGGTTAAAAGGCGGACTTTGGATCCGGGGAGCTTCGGCTCGATTGTTTGAGACGGACGTCTTGGTCCGGGGAGCTTCGGCTCGGTTCTTGACTACGCTAATTTTCATGTGCATAAAAGGAAAGGAAATTAAGGTGGTGGGTCTTCGGTATTGGAGGGTCGATGCACCGATGCCAATACGTTGACTCGACAAGTGTGGTTAGCACTTCGCCAACAGAAGTCCGGTGCGCCAGCCGGCAAGAGTACGCAGGAGTCCGCTTCGTGCACCAAGCGTTGAGGCGTATGATAGGTCTGACCAGTAGTGCTTTACTGGTTTAGAGGTGGGCGAGGCCCAACCCAACGCTTCCGTCTGCCACTACGGAGGTATCCTGGGAGGTTACGGCTCCAGAAAGGGGGAACTAAAGGTCTGTGTGCACAGATTCGGGTGTGTGTGTTGCACTTGCATGATCCATCATACCCACTTGCATGTCATAGCATAATCGTTCCTTTAACCTTGACACCTAAAGTATAAGTGGAATGGGACGCTTATACTTTAGGACCTGCAAAACGACCCCTTGGTCTATAAGCTTGTGTGGGCAAGTTTATAAATTAAGGTTAATTTTGATATATATATTTACTGCTGTTTGATAACCGACACCCCAACGTATAAATTGGTATGAGACTTTTTATACGATGGGAGCCTTGCAGAAGACCCCTTGGCTTATGTGTTTTCACATAAGTGAAGGTTACTTTTCATATTTCAGCTTATTGTCTTTACATGCTATAAAATTTGCTAGTATAGGACCGCTGCCATCTGCTTTTGATATTCTCCACCTTCAAGTCCTCCCCTTTTCTTCCTCTCCGCTCGGTGCCTAGGAGCCGTGGGGGAAGGGGCGGGGGATGATAGGACTTTGTCTTTTAGACTAACGGTTTTCGAACCGCATCATTTAGGGGATCATGGAGACCAGCATGGAGGAGCAGCCCCAGAGACTGGTGCGCTTGGAGGTGGGGCAGTCTAGCACCGGAGTTCATACAGCCGGGACCGTGAGTCTCGACCTTGAGTAGCTTTTCTGCTTCCGCATTAGTGATTTTTGTAGTGAGGATATGATGTACCGGGCATAAGCCCGTATTTTGCTACTCTGATGTTTTATTCTGTGGACTCTCCCTTCGTGGAGTTATATTTATTATGACATGTGATTTTTTGTGGACTGCAATTCCCATTTACTTCTTTATGCTACTTTCCTGTGATCGAAATGGCCGGCAGAATCGGCGCATTGTGGTGATGATCCTTCAGGGCATGAAGGAGTCACCGCAAAACGGCGGTTCTGGGCCTAAGACCCCGGTGTCGAAAGAGAAAAAAAAGGGGGTCTTACAGCACATGTATGTGCGTCATCATTATAACATAAAAGAACTCATGAATGTCCACTTAGGAATGAAAAATATAATTGTTTTGAGGAACATGAGTGTTCCAATGATTGCTTTTAGCAATCTATTTATCGCCTAATCAGGGGTTTATGCTATTATAGGTAGCTAGGAGCGGTGCTGGGAAATCGGAACATCCGCGATCGGCAGGAAGTAGTGCACTGACTAACGTGCCTACAACACCTCCTTCAGCAGAAACCATCAGATTGGTGGCTGAAGCAGTCTTTGATATGATAAATGCCCAAACTATAGGGCAAATGCACCACGCACCACCTGTTAATGAGCAAGAACCGATTAGGGTGGCAGAGCCGAGAGTGGTAGAACATGTGGTAGTTGATCAGGTAGCACCAAGGAGAGCTATGGAGAAGCAGCTCAAGCATGTAATGAGCTTTAATACTCTGAGGTTCGACAGGATTGGAATGCCAACTCAAGCTGAGGACTGGCTCTCTACGACAAAGAGAGTCTTGACGGCCACGTTAACTGAGGAGTGACAGAAGACCACCATAGCGACCTTCCTGAAAGAAATAGTGCCTAATCACCTAGAGGGGGGGTGAATAGGTGCCCTTTATCTTTTTGACTTTAAAGGCAGAAATACAGTACAGTAAATACAATTCTACAATTATCACAGTACAGCAACCATACAATTATACATACACAGAGTGCACACAGGATTTATAGTGGTTCTCCAAAGTCTAGGTACATCCACTTTCCCCCTTCGCCTATCTAGTAGTGTACTAGATTCAGCCTAACTTCTACACTTCTTCTCAGATTCTCAGATCTTACAACTCAGAACCCCAAACAGGTTCCTACACCTCAGAGTGTCCCCACTCCTACAACTCAGGCACAAAACCTTACCACTCAGTCTTCACCAAGACCTCAGGCTAAACAGCCCTACCTCAGCCTTCAATCAAGGCCTACACTCAGAGAATAGAATCTCCTACACTCAGGCACAAAAGCCCTACCTCAGCCTTTATAGTTTAGCCTTACAACTCAGATCTATACAAGATCCTACAGAAAATAAAGTTTACAAAGTATTTAACCACAACTCTGAAAGAGAGAGATGAGTTGACTGGCTTTTTGATGAGTTCTTGAAAGAACTTTGCAGAGATCAACCTCCCTTGGCTTTCTTCAAAGCTTCTTGAATTAGAACACAGTAGGGTTGAGTCTCCTCTGAAGATGATCTTCTATCAACTTCTGTCATGAGCATCAGATCTCAATCTGAAACTTACTTTCAGCCTGGTTCAACAGCTGTTCTTCTTAGAAGGAACTCTCTCTCTCCAATTTCTTAGATCTTCTCTTGAAGGTATTCTTCTTTGTTGTGTTATTTTTCAATTGATTGATCACTTCATCATATCTGTCAAAGGAGAAAGGTCTTTAAATAGTCTTCCTCCAAGGTAACCGGCTGATCTGGTTTATAACAACCTTCTGACAACTCTGACAGTTGCAGTTGACCGGTTGAAATGGCAGCTGTCAAGTCATCCAGTCACTTCTTGAAATACCTGTCACTATCTGAAAGTGTCGAGACAAATAGTCTTTATGTGTTGACACAAGTAGACTAAGTGTCGACACAAGTAAACTAAGTGTCGACACTAGCCTTCATGGTGTCGACACAACTTCTTGTGTTGTTGTAACAGCTTCTCGACACTGCTTCTTCAGAATGTGTCGACACTAATTCTGTGTGTCGACACAAGCCTTCTGTTGAATGTGTCGACACTGGTTGAGTGTGTCGACACAAATACTTCTTCTTCAATACTTAGTTGATTTCTGCTGTGTGTCGACACAACTCCTTTGTGTCGACACATCTTCTTGTGTTGAAACTTTGCTGAGTGTCGACACATCTCCTTTGTGTCGACAAATGCCTTCATATGTTGAAACTTTGCTGAGTGTCGACACTTCTCCTTTGTGTCGACACATGTACTTTAACTTTGCTGAAGTTTGCTGAGTGTCGACATAACCTCTAAGTGTCGACATTTTTGCTGTCGACAAAGTTTCTCTGGGTGTCGACACTGCCTCTAAGTGTTGACACTGATTCTGTAGACAATTCTTCACTGTGCATCGACACTAATTGTATATGTCGACACTTTTCTTCTGGTGTCGACTCTGCCTTCCTGATGTCAACACAATTACTCCAAGTGTCGACACAGCTTCTCTAGGTGTCGACACATGCCTTCATAAGTGTCGACACTTCACCTCTAGGTGTCGACACATGGACTTAGAAACCTTTCCTGCAATCCTGCAGTTACTTAACCTGCACAAATAACCTCAAAGTACATCAAATACACCTTGATGTATATCATTGAGTAGGGTGAGGCTTCTTCAAATCTGGTACATATATTACAATGTACCCAACAATCTCCCCATATTTGGAGAAGTCATAACCCTTAGTCAATGATATACACCATACATAACAAATACTCAATATGATGTATAACAATATTAAATGACAGGGTAAATACTAAACATGTATAAACAAATCATGTATAATCAATTATCTCATAATAACAATGTAATAGATTGAATCATGATACATTATTTTTACAAATTCCAACATTTTCATTAATCAAAAGTTTACATAGAGTTTAATGTAAATGATTACAAATTGTAAACTTAAGAAAATTCTATCCTATGGCTGCTCTGGCTCCTTGATAACAATGCCCTTTCCAGATTGAATCTTTCCTTGAACAGGAGCATCACTGTCATCAGCAGGCTTCTTCCCTTTAAGATCTTTCTTTTTCTATTCTTCAGCCCTTATCTTCTGTCTTTCAAAATAGTGATAAGGCTTAGGGAAATATTTGCTAGGCTACTGTGCATTAGGAGGTAGCTTCCCTAATTTAGCCTTCCTTCTGTAATGTACTATGGCCTCTTGCCTAGCCTCATGTTTCTTCCATTAGTGGTCAGAATACCATTTGCCTCTCTCTAGGAAATTATCCTTAGCAGCCTTCCAAGCTGTTAATATGATATTCCTAGAGGTTGGGCTCCATTGCTCAAAGTCTGGCCTTAATTCAGCTTGCTCTCTGAACCTTTTCTTAGATAATTGGGCCTCTTGTTCTTTTAGGACGGCCTCTGGCACAGGCTGGACAACGTTTTCAAAAATAACATTCTGAGTACCCTCAGGAGGACTATACATAGACTGTACCTCCTGATGTATCATGTCAAAATCAGCAGGAGGGTATATCACTTGAGCTACTTCAGCTTGCTCTCCTCCAAAATAAGCAGGATTTATTCCAGACTCTACCACATTATCATCATCACATAAAGGTGGATATCCAAGGGTGGCTCTGATGCTGTTTGAAATCCATTTTGAATGATCAGAGCCTGCTTTGACTAACACCCTCTCCCCCTTTATGACTTCTCTTTCTATATGATCTCTAAGATCATCCTTCTGGAATCTGATCTGTGCATTCAAATAGTTTACTCCATCTTTATAAACAGGTTTTAACCTTTGTAGCCTGTCAGTAATGATCTTTTGAGAATCTGCAATGGCAGTGTGAACTGCATGGAGGCTCTCTTGGAGTTGCTTATCAAACTCAGCCTTGGCAGCAGCATTTGCTGCAGTCTGGGCAGTAGCTAGATTTTTCATTGTAGTTACTATCTCATTATGAGATTCAGTTAAATTTTCATTCATTCTAATCTGATTCTCAAGCATATATCCTTGCTTGACTGCCATGTCATCCACCTATGTTTTTATTTGCTCTTAATGAGTAGACAGATAGACCACTGCATTCCCTCCTTTATGAAAGCAGTATATCATTTCCTTTTTATGTTGATTCACTTCAAATCTTATGGATTTTATGTCTTGAGTTAAAGAAAATTGTAGCTCCTTATGTTGCTCATCCATATAAGTTTCCATAGCCCACTTTTGCTCATCTAGCTTTATTTGCAATGCCACCAATAGAGAACTATAGTCAGTAGTTGGGGTAGGCTGTGGAGTAGTTGTCTGCAGTGCCTTCTTGTAGTTCTGGCTTCTTCTTTTGAAAACCTGGAACTTCCTTTTCTTGGCTCTAACAGCCTCTTCATCCTCTGAAGCAGAAGTACTAGCAATGTCTACCGTGTCCTTAGGACTAGGATGCAAGTCCTTCTCAGTCCTTTGTAGCTCCTCAGCATTCCTTTGCTTCTTAGTCTCTGTTGTAGCAGTCTCCTCAGCATGCCTTTGCTCCTCAGTCTCTTTTCTAGCAGTTTCCTCTATATGCTCCCCCTCAAGGTCTACCTGCTCCCCCTCAACAGCTGCTCTCTCTCCCTCTAAGTCAGTTTATAAAAGATCAGGGAACAGTTCTTCTAGTGTATATTCCTGTTGAGGTTGTACAGGAGAATCTCTTATCTCTAGAGAAACTGATTCTACTTTATCAGCAACGGATGTGTCCTCCATGACAACATCTTGTGGTTGACTATGTAACTGTGTTTGCTGATCAACATCAAGTAATGATTCAGTCAAAACTTCATCCTCAATAGTGAAATCTAATTGATTAACTTCAGTGATTACCTCTAGAATTGTTTGGGTAGCCCTTTCACTCTCTAACTGAGTTGGTTCATCCACATGTAGAGGCTCCCCCTGGAGTGGATCCAGGTGAATAGGGCTAGCTGATGGTAGCTCCCCGGTCTCTGAGCATCTTCTTGTCTTTCTGGTGACTGTCCAGCATTGCCATCCTCTCCATCATCGGAACTAAACACCACTTGCTCCTCTGAGCTACTTGAGGATTCTTATGCCACAATGGCTGTCTTCTTCTTCTTCTTCTTCTTCTGAGGTATTTCCTTTTCTGGAGTTGGCATTTCCTTTGTCAACACTCTATCCCACCTGGAGAAAATTCTTACATTCATTCTCCTCATGTGGTTTATCTTAGAACCAGTTGCTTGGTTCATCACTTTAGGGATACTGCCAGCTAAGTATAAACTCAGAATTCTATCCAGATTGGGTTTCTTCAGGCTTTCTTTTATCTTATCAAACATGACTGCAGACCAATCAGTATTAAGTTTGAAAATTATCCTTGTCATCAAACTGAACATGTGAGCTGAAATTCTATCATGCCCACCAGGCTTGCTCAGTATTACCTTGCCAACTATCTCAGATAAAAACTTGCCCTGCATATTCATGCCTTTCCTGTTGAAAACTGATCCTATTTTCAGGCTTGAATCAAGTCCACACCATGCTAGTGCCTCCCTTGTCTTTGAAGCAGATACAACTTCCTCTTCTTTAGTTCTAAGGAGATGTAGAACTTTTCTTAGAGTCTTATGGGAGACCTTCACCTTTGCCCCATGAACTTTGGACTTAATCTTGAGTCCAGATTCATCAAGAGTAGTTGCACTCAAGAATTCGAGGACTTCCTTCTTCCAGATCTTGATAGGTTCTGATACAAGATACTCTAATCCAGTTTCTGCAATTAGGGTTACCACACCTTTGATTTCTGGTTCAGCGTCATAAAAGACGTGTCGCACGAGCTCATATCCTTTAATAATGTTCTCTTCTAGCTTGGGCGCAATTTGTAACACCGACTATCCGTCGCATAGTATATAGCAGTAGGTCCGGCCGGGGCCCGACGCCATATACCACAGACAGACCGGGTGGTTACGTATGGAAACCATCCAACCAATCTCAACGTCCTACACAGAGCATTCTAGCGGAAGCAGTTTATAAAAGAGGTTGTAAACAAGAACCCAGCATTAGAGCACGAATGTCCACTAGTACGAAAATAGGAATGTTATTATAAAATACCCAAAACCGGCCTTAAGGCCTTACAAAGTGTTTCACTTGAAATTACATGTTTTACAAACCACGGCACGCAGGCCGGTCATACATGAATAAAGCAGTAAACACTTCTACTTGGGCCTTCGAGGGCCAGCTTCGCAAAAAGGGCTTTAGCCCGCTATTGACCGCTTGGTCCAGCTGCACCTGCAAGCAACAAACCACCGCACGGTGGCAAAACAAGGCAACGGTCAGCAATGCTGACCAAATTATAACGATCCCGCCCCCAACTCGGGGCGGCGAAGCTCCTTCCCTGCATTTCATTAGCATAGCGAGCCATACATATAACCATAGCCATTTCATCACAGACGTTGGCTCGTATGGCCACACGTCCCGTGCACTCAGGGCACATTCTCGGTGAACCGGTCGATGTCACGTCAATTAAAGCCATTAACATTCCGGACTCACCACCGCCACTTAGACGGCCAAACCTATGAGCAATTTGTCTTCCTGGCCTGGGTCACGACAATTCAAGCCATTGACCGCCGAAGACTCACATCTATGCCAACGGTAAGTGCCACGTAACCTTAGGTCTCTTTAACCGAACGACATAAAGCGGGTACGGTTCTATCTAACCCGTGCTTATATCGCAACGATAATTTAAGCCATTTGCGCGGGTCAAACTTCCTCCGAGTCCCATTCTATCGCAAGTCACATAACCCCGTTATGTTCAAGTTGGCTCTCAGGCCACCAAGTTGGCAAGATCTCGTATCCGCCCAGTTTTCCGGGTGCACCTTTGGGTTAGTCCCCAAGGCTCCCTGCTGCAATCTACCGCGTAGAAAACCCGAAAAACAAACCATAGCACGGAGTCTTCTCCGGCCTTATGCAATGCAACATCACCGATCCAGACTAACATGTCCGGGTAGGCTTCACACATCATGCCTACGTCCGTTCTCGCATACGGACTCTAAACAACGGGGACTTTACATATCTACCCGAAGGAACGCCTCCAACTCTCCGCAAACTCGCGAGAGCGGGCTTCCTATGCTAAGAAAGAGAGCGACTCATGCTCAAGATGAGGATTGTTACCCTTGAGTTCCTCTTTGGCGCCATCGAAAAGTAATCAGATAGAAATCACCGCACTTGCGTTGCCTCCGTGGATCCGGAGTCGGCTTGCGATTCGGAGCTCCGAAGCTCCTCCAATGGCGGATCTAGCTCTTCTTCTTCCCTTAGCTCTCCTCTCTCTCCAAGAACTTAGAAAGAGAACAAGTGAAGAAAAGTGAAGGTTTTCCAAGTCAACTCACGGGTATATCCCTTCAGGAACATCCCCCAACCGTTGGATCTCAACCTAAGGAAACGAACGGCTTTGATTCGGGGCTGAAATGCCCAATCTGGGCCGAACACGGCCTGGCACACGCCCGTGTCCAGGGCCGTGTGCCGCATTCGCCGTCAAAATCGAATCACCTGGAACGTCACACGGGTATCGAACACGCCCGTGTTCGAGCTGACACGCCCGTGTTCCACCTGACACCGCCGTGTAGCCGGCCGTGTACACCATGATTTTCCCCCATTTTCAACCCGAGCACTGCACGGGTTCTAGGACACGCCCGTGTCCTTGCCCGTGTCACATTGACACGCCTGGACCCCAGGCCGTGTACACGGGACATTTCGTCGAGGGAAGATCGACGACTTGATGACACGGCCTTGGACACGCCCGTGTCCTAGGCCGTGTTCCTTGTCTCGACGATCGTCGAGTGAATCTCGACGACTCCCCAGGACGATCGTCGACACGGGTCGACACGCCCTGCGACACGCCCGTGTCGCAGGCCGTGTGCCCATTCTCGACGAATCGTCGAGTATAACTCGACAACTTCACGGCTAAGTGTCGACACGGGTCGACACGCCCTGCGACACGCCCGTGTCGCAGGCCGTGTGCCCATTCTCGACGAATCGTCGAGTATAACTCGACGACTTCGCGGCTAAGTGTCGACACACGCTTGACATGCCCTGGGACACGCCCATGTCCCAGGCCGTGTGCCTTCTGCCAGAACCCATACTGGCCCAAAACGTCCCCCTTTGCTCCTTTGAGTTTCGTGGCGTTACAACTCTCCCCCTCTTAAAAGAATTTCGGCCACGAAATTAAATAAAGGAAAGACATGTACAAAACCAAAATTTGTACCTGAGCGGAACAACTCCGGATATTCGTCAAGCATTGTCTGCTCTCTCTCCCAGGAGAGCTCCTCACGACCGCAATTGTCCCACCGGACCTTGACCATCCTGATCTCTTTATTGCGTAGCCGCTTGACCTCCGAGTACTCAATCCGCACGGGCTTGACTTTTGTCGTTAGCCCACTTTCCACCGGCACTTGATCGACCGCGATCACTTGCGTAGGCTCTTGCACCGCCTTCCGAAGCATCGAAATGTGGAATACATCGTGTAAACCACTAAGCTCCACTGAGAGCTTCAACCGATAGGCCGCTTCGCCAACTCGCTCCAGAACCTCGAACGGTCCAAGGTATCTTGGGCTTAGCTTTTTCATTCGCCGCACCCGCGAGACACCCTTGAATGGCTTGATCTTCAAGTATACATAATCGCCCACAGCGAACTCCACGTTCCTGTGCTTGGCATTATAGTACTTTGCTTGCCGGTCCTGAGCGATGAGCAACCTCTCCCGAATCATTCTCACCAAAGAAGTAGCATCCTCCACTTCCGATCACTTATACAACTTTGACTCACCCGTTTCTAACCAAGACAACGGCGTGCGACATCTTCTACCATATAGGGCCTCGAAGGGCGCCATCTGAATACTCGCTTGGTAGCTGTTGTTGTATGCGAACTCCACCAAATAAAGGTGGTCTTCCCATTGCTTTACAAAATCCAAGACACACATGCGAAGCATGTCTTCCATGGTTCTATTCACCCTCTCGGTCTGCCCATCCGTTTGTGGGTGGAAGGCTGTGCTAAACTTCAGCTTTGTTCCCAACATTTGCTGCACCAGCCTCCAGTCATTGGACGTGAACCGCCCATCTCGGTCACTCACGATGCTGCGGGGCACACCATGAAGCCGTACTATATTATCCACATAAAGCTTTGCCAGCTTCTCCACCGGATCGTCCTTCCTATGCGGAATAAAATGCGACACCTTCGTTAATCGATCAACAACCACCCAAATGGCGTCATTCCCCTTTTGTGACCTTGGCAAACCGTGCACAAAGTCCATAGAGATGTCGTCAAATTTCCACTCCGGAATAGGCAAGGACTTAAGAAATCCTCCCGGCTTTTGGCACTCCGCCTTTACCAAGGCGCAGGTTTGGCACTTCGCTACGTATAGCGCCACATCCTTTTTCAAACCCGGCCACCAAAATAGTTTCTTTACATCACGGTACATCTTCGTGCTCCCCGGGTGAATCGAGTACTTGGTATGGTGCGCCTCGTACAACAACTCCACCCGTAAATTGTCCACACTCGGGACGCACAGACGACCGTCTTTCCAAAGCAATCCGTCCTCCACGACGAATTGGGAATTTGAGCCATCCAGGGCCTCTATCATGAACTGCTTCATATGAGCATCCATATCCAAAGCCTGCCGAATCCGATCAGTCAGGTCATATTGGACTTCAGTCCAATTCAGCACTGCTTCAGCACTTGATTGTCTATCCACACAAACAATCTCCAACGCCTCCAACTCCCGCACCAACCGCTCATCATGCACCGATAGCCAATTGGCTTGAGCTGGGGCTCGGTGACTCAACGCGTCCGCAACCGCATTCCCTTTGCTATGCACGTAGTGGATCTTGAATGAATAGTCCCCCAGGAACTCCATCCATCTACGCTGCCGCATATTCAGATCCTTCTGATCTATCAGGTATTTTAGGCTCTTGTGATCGGTGTAGATATCAATCTTCACACCGTACAAATAGTGTTTCCACAGCTTCAAGGCAAAAATCACGGCCTCCAACTCCAAGTCATGGACCGGATAATTCCTCTCGTGCACTTTTAGCTGTCTCGAGCCATAAGCTATCACGCTTCCGTGCTGCAGTAGCACGCAACCCAAACCGCTGCCTAAAGCATCGCTATATACCTCATAGCCTTCGGTTCCACATGGCGAACTCAGCACAGGCGCCGTGGTCAACCGACACTTCAGTTCCCCAAAAGCTCGCGCGCACTCCGGCGTCCAAACGAACTTATGATCCTTCCTCGTCAAAGTAGTGAGAGGTAACGCTAACCGCGAGAAGTTCTCTACGAAGCGCCTATAATAGCCGGCAAGCCCCAAAAAGCTCCGGACTTCTGCGACCGTAGCAAGCTCAGGCCACTCCCGTATCGCAACAATCTTCGCCGGATCCACAGCAATACCCTCTCCACTCACTATATGCCCGAGGAAAGCTACTGAGGATAGCCAAAACTCGCATTTCGAGAACTTGGCATACAACTGATTTCTCCTTAGCGTCTCCAACACCAAATGAAGATGCTTGAAGTGATCTTCCTCACTTTGCGAGTACACCAAAATATCATCGATGAAGATGATCACGAAATGGTCCAAGTACTCCCTGAACGTCCTGTTCATCAAATCCATGAATACTGACGGCGCATTAGTCAGCTGTACAACCCCGTGCCCGGCGAGCAAGTTCAACAAAGGCCAAACAGGCGAGCTCGGCGAGCTCGGCGGCAGCAGGAGCGGGCCAGAGTTCGGCACCCGTCGACCAGGGATCGACGATCGGCGACCCGGAGCTCGGCATTCGCCGAGCGGGCTGAGGCTCGCGTCCTCGCAGTGGAGCTCGGCAGCAGCTGGCGAGCAAAACATGCCGAGGTGGCCAGGGGTCCCAGCTCGCCTGGGGGTCAGAGGTACCTTTTACTATTTTACCCCTGCTGGTCTGCCCGTAGCCCTTCAGAACAGCGGAGTTTGGCTGTTGGCAGACCCAGCCGAGGGTTTTCTGGTATTTTCAGGTCAGTTATTTTGGTTATTGGCAGTCCGGGTTTCAAAAACTATAAATAGGACCCAAGGGGTACCCCTAAAGGCACGTTTTTTCCTTGTGCTCCACTCCCCAAATTCTGTGCTTTCTGAGGGTACCTTAGCTCGGCTTCAGGCTAAGGAGGGGAAGCGCTCTGAGATCTTCCGGGTTTGTGGTGGGACCTCCCCGCCGAGCCCTTGGGCCTGTTTCTCCTTGTCTTGTTGTTTTTCCTTGCAGGAACGAAGTAGGCGCGAGATCACCCCTTTCCCCAAGGGCGAGCTCTACAGGAAGCCGGGTCCCGGTTTCAACATTTTGGTGCGGTGAGCGTGGAGCGTGGTCAGCACAGAAAAGTTCTCGCGAGTTCAATGACAGGGCAAGGATCCGACAGGCCGAGCTCGCCGCCCCCCCCCCCCCCCCCCCCCGCCTCTCGCAACGGTGGGCATGTTCGAGGACTTCAGAAGCGAGGTGCTGAATCTGGTCAAGTTCGCACTCGGCACGCGGGCCGAGTGCTCGACTCCGGCAAATCAGATCGCGGCCGCCCCCTCATTGGGCGAGGACGCTCCCGGCAGGCGAGCTGGGAAGGAAGTGGCCGAGGAGGGCCGTGGGTGCGAGCTCCCCGGGCGCGAGCTCTTCCCCGGCTCGGCAGGCCGAGGTCGCTTCGGCGAGCTGGGCTCGCGAGACTCGCCAGCTCGCCCAGTAGGGGGAGGGAGTCCTTTCAGCGAGCTGGTCTCTTCAGCTCCAGTTCCAGATGGGTTCAGGGAGCCCGAGATGTCCTATTACACTGGGAAGGGAGACCCAATACAGCACGTCCAATGGTTCGAGGACGTGGTCTCCATCCGTCAGATGTCAGACGGATTCAAGTGCCGGCTCTTCGCCATCACCCTCCGAGAGAAAGCGAGGGAATGGTTCCACCAGCTACCGGCCAGCTCTATCTATTGCTTCGAGGACTTGCGCCGGGGGTTCATGCTGAGATTCACCACTTCGAAGAAGAGGAAGAAGGAGTCCGAGTCCCTGTTTCACATCAAGCAGGGGGTGAACGAGACGCTGGGGAGCTACGTGGACCGATTCCAGGAGGAGGTTACTCAGGTCCAGGAGATGCCGGGCCATAGTCTGATGATGGCCTTTACCCTGGGCCTGCAGCAGGGATTCTTCCGGATGGAGCTGAAGAGAGTTCCCCCCTTCTCCTACGAGGAGTTGATGGAAAGGGCGGCGAGAGAGGTTGACGGGGAGGCGTCAAACCCGGAGTTTGCAAGGAAATTGGCCAGGTGGGCCACAGAGGAGGAGAGGGAGTCAAAGGGAGGAAGAGGTCAGGAAGAAAGAAGAGGGGAGCCCAGGCAGAGGGAGCAGAGGCAGCTCCAAGGGCAGCAGCAGCCGGGGTGGGGGCATCAGGAGCCCGACCGTCGGCTAGGCTGGAGGCCAGAGTGGCAGGGGCAGGGGCCTCAGAGGGGGAACTTCGGAAGAGGTCACTTCCAGGGGAGGCAAGACCAGTTCCACCCCCCAGGATGGAGGCAGGGTCAGAGGCCCCGGCTCCCCGATCAAGAGGAGGCCATGGCCATAGCCTTGGGGGCCAGGAGAGGAGCGTGGAGGAGAAGAAGGAGGGAGGTTAGGGTGGAGCTACCCTATTGCGACTTCCATCAGGAAGAGGGGCACGCAACAGCCACGTGCCCAGAATTCTTGGAGATGAGAGGGAACAGGGAGCAGCAGCAGCAGCAGGGGGCGCGGCAGGAGGTGAGGATCGAGGAGGTCCTGCCTCGGGCGGAGGAGGATCGGTGCGAAGACCGGGTGGATGTGGGAACCCGAGGAGGGATCGGGATGATCCACGGGGGAGCAGGGATCGAGGCTTCCCGCAAGGCTAGCCTCCACACCATGTACCGGCGAAGCGTCGCCTCTACATCCCAAACCCCGCCACCAGAGGAGAGGATCACCTTTTCCAGGAGTGATCTACCAGACCACGAGGACCCGTTCTGTGATGCGCTGGTCATCAAGACGGCCATCGAGAACTTCACCGTCTCACGGATCCTCGTGGACAACGGAAGTTCCGTCAACGTCGTCTTCAAAAAGGCGTTCGACGCAATGAAGGTGGAGGCGAGAAGAGTGCTGGCCTCGGATGGCCCCCTGTTCGGGTTTTCAGGGGAAAGGAAGGAGGTAGAAGGAGGAGTCGGACTCCATGTCACCTTGGGGGGGCAGTCCCGAAACTGCAAGTTCGTCATTGTGGACGCCCCCAGCAGCTACAGCGCCATCTTTGGAAGACCCCTGATCAGCGCCTTCCGCTGCGTCCCCTCGTCTTTTCATCAATGCTTGAAGTTCAACACCGAGGGGGTACAAGTCAGGGTCAGGGGGGACCCAAAGGTGGCGCGAGAGTGTTATGTCACTGCGGTGAACACCATCTCTTGGCAGGAGAGAGCCGAGGAGATGGGGCGAAGGATGGAGGTCGAGGAGGAAGCTGGGGGGGAAGAGCTGGGAGAGAAGGGCTACGCAGGGGAGGCGGCCGGAGGAAGTTTGGAGGTGACCGAGGTGAGGGTCGAGGGGGAGGCGATGGAGATAGAGATCCCTGCTCCGGAGGAAGGGGACGCCGAAGGATGGGCGGAGCAATCCAGGCTGGAGGCAGCCGAGGAGGTGGTGGATCTGGAGGTGCTCACCCGGGGAGGAACGGTGGAAAAGATCCGCGTCAGCGGGGGGCTGAACCCCGGAGGACCAAGGCAGGATGCTGGAGTGCATCCAGAAGAATGTGGACATCTTCGCCTGGAACGCCGCGGAGATGCCGGGGGTTGACGCGGATGTGGCCTGCCACCGCCTCAACTTGGACCCGGAAGCACGCCCCGTTCAGCAGAAGAAAAGGTCCACGACGGACAAGCTGGCGGAACCCATCAGGGAGGAGGTGGCGAAACTTCTCAAAGCGGGCTTCGTGTCCGAAATTCAATACCCTGGATGGGTCTCGAACGTTGTGATGGTCAAAAAGGGGGACGGCCGCTGGCGCTTGTGTATCGATTTTTCCCTTCTTAATAAAGCTTGTCCTAAGGATTGTTACCCCTTGCCTCGGATCGACGCGCTGGTTGACTCAGCCGTCGGTTTTTCTGTAATGAGTTTTTTAGATGCATTTTCAGGTTATCATCAGATCAGGATGCACCCCCCGGACATAAAGGATGTCTCATTCATTACAGGGGACGGCTGCTACTGCTATAAGATGATGCCGTTCGGGCTGAAGAACGCTGGAGCCACCTACCAAAAAATGATGGATAGGGTCTTCAAGGAGCAAAGGGGAAGGAATCTGGAGGTATATGTAGATGACCTCATGATCAAGAGCCGGGATGTGGACTCCCACCTCCGGGACCTGGAGGAGACCTTCGCCACCCTGCGCAAGTACAAGATGCGATTGAATCCACTAAAATGTGTCTTTGGGGCCAGCAGGGGAAAGTTCTTGGGGCATCTCCTCACCCCCGCAGGGGTCGAGCCAAACCCAGACAAGGTCAAGGCCATCTTGGAGCTGGGATCCCCGCGGAATGCAAAGGAAGTTCAACGGTTGACAGGGAAGTTAGCAGGGCTGAGTCGCTTCCTCTCTCGGGCAGGGGAGAAGTGCTCCCCCTTCTTCAAGACACTAAGGGGGGACAGAGGTTTGAATGGAGCAGGGAATGTGAAGAGGCCTTCCGAGCCCTCAAGGTGCAGTTGACACAGGCCCCGCTGCTCCAAGGGCCAAAGGAGGGGGAGGATCTGTTCCTGTATTTGGGAGTCGGGACGGAGGCCTTAAGCTCGGTCCTGGTTCGAGAAGAAGGGAAGAGACAGCTCCCAGTCTATTATGTGAGCCGGGTCTTGAGGAAGGCCGAGCTCCGGTACCCGATCTTGGAGAAGCTCGCGTTCGCCCTAATCATCTCGGCTCGGAGGCTGCGACCCTATTTCCAGGCACACTCAATCCGAGTAGTGACCGACCATCCCCTCCGCAACATCTTCGAGGGGGTGGAGCATTCAGGCAGATTGGCTAAGTGGTCGGTGGAGATGAGCGAGTTCGACGTCTCCTTCGTTCCGCGGCTCTCGATCAAGGCCCAGGCAATGGCCGACTTCCTTGCTGACTATGTGGTGGAGGTGGCGGAGGAAGAACTCACTCGCCCGGCTCCCTGGAAGGTGAGAGTGGATGGAGCATCGGGAAGGCATTCCTTAGGAGTAGGAGTGATCCTAGAAAGCCCCCAAGGGACCCGAATCGAGCAAACGGTGGTGGTGCACTTTCCCATTACCAACAACCAAGCCGAGTACGAGGCCGTGATAGCAGGGCTTCGTCTGGCCAGGGAACTTGGAGTGTCAGATGTGGAGGTCCTCACAGACTCCATGGTAGTAGCCTCCCAAATCAACAGGGAGTTTGAGGCAAGGGAGCCCACCCTGCAATCGTATTTGGCCAAAGTAAAGGGGATTATTGGAACTTTTCAAACCTTTGCCATCCAACATGTGCCCAGGGAAGAAAATGAACAGGCCGATCAGTTGGCTAAGCAGGGTCCCCAGGTGGGGGGCACCATCACCGACCTGTTTCGCCCCTCCATCGAAGAAGGAGAGCTCATGGAGATCGATCAACAAGCTTCATGGATGGATCCTGTGATGGTTTTTCTCTCCACGGGAGAGTATCCAGAAGGGGTGGACAAGAAGAAGCTGAGGCACAAGTCAGCATACTACCTCCTCCAGGACGGGCAGCTATACAGAAAGACCCTCTCAGGGATGCTGGCCCGCTGCGTGGCCGAGGGAGAAGTGCGAAGGATCTTGGAGGAGGTCCACTCCGGGGAATGTGGGAGTCACTCCGGGAGTCGGACCCTGGAAGGAAGAATAGTCAGGCAAGGCTATTTTTGGCCCACCCTGGGCCGGGATGCTGCAGAATTCGCAAGAAAATGTCACAAGTGCCAACTGTTTGCCCCTCTCCAGCTGCAGCCGGCCCAACGGCTCCGTAGTATCACGGCCCCATGGCCCTTCGCAATCTGGGGAATGGATCTGGTTGGGCCGTTTCCCCAAGCCAGCGGTCAGAGAAGGTTCCTCCTAGTGATGATTGACTACTTCTCAAAGTGGATGGAGGTGAAAGCGTTGGCTAAAGTGACCTCCCAGGTGATCAGGAACTTTGTATGGGGGGAGATCATCTGTCGCCACGGGCTGCCCCAGGCCATCGTAACAGACAATGGGCCTCAGTTCGCTAGCGCCGAGTTCACCAGCTTCTGCGAGCAGCTTGGGATCGATCTCAGGTTCGCCTCGGTTCATCACCCCAGGAGTAACGGACAAGTGGAGGCCGCAAACAAGATCATCGTCAACCTCCTCAAGAAAAAGGTGGAGAACCTAAAAGGGAGCTGGGTGGAGCAGCTTCCCGCGGTCCTCTGGGCCCTGAGGACCACCCCCAACACAGCTACAGGAGAGACCCCTTCAAACTCTCCCACGGATGCGAGGCAGTGCTCCCCATTGAATTCGAAGTCCAAACGCCGCGAGTCGTGACAGCAAAGGAAGGCCGCGAGGAATGGCAAGCAGAGAATGAGGAGGAGCTAAGGCTCTCCCTTGACATGGTGGAAGAAGTAAGAGACCTTTCCGCCATCCGACAAGAGGAGGTAAAAAGAAGAATGGCCAAATACTTTGATAAGCATGTCAGGATCAAGCAGTTCGTGGAGGGGGACTTGGTGTTGAAAAAAGTCGATGCAGCAGGGAGGTCGGCATCAGTAGGGAAACTCAATCCCAGCTGGGAGGGACCGTTCATTGTAAAGGTGGCCTTGGGGTCGGGGGGCTATCGACTTCAAAATGTAGAAGGCGAGACCTTGAGTCTCACCTGGAGTGGTGACGACCTCAAACGTTTTTTTCCCTGAACCATGTAAGCAACACTCCGATTATAATAAATTCTTTCAAGCTCTCTGATCTCGTTGCAATTGGCCTGCATGGTGGAATATGATGTATTTTGGACCCCGAGCAGATCCCGCTGTCAGGCTCTCACCTAGCTGACAGGGCTGGAAGTCACTCGGTGTCATCCTTGGCCTCGAGCAGATCCCGCTGTCAGGCTCTCACCTAGCTGACAGGGCTGGAAGTCACTCGATGGTGATGTATTTCGGACCCCGAGCAGATCCCGCTGTCAGGCTCTCACCTAGCTGACAGGGCTGGAAGTCACTCGGTGTCATCCTTGGCCTCGAGCAGATCCCGCTGTCAGGCTCTCACCTAGCTGACAGGGCTGGAAGTCACTCGATGGTGATGTATTTTGGACCCCGAGCAGATCCCGCTGTCAGGCTCTCACCTAGCTGACAGGGCTGGAAGTCACTCGGTGTCATCCTTGGCCTCGAGCAGATCCCGCTGTCAGGCTCTCACCTAGCTGACAGGGCTGGAAGTCACTCGATGGTGATGTATTTTGGACCCCGAGCAGATCCCGCTGTCAGGCTCTCACCTAGCTGACAGGGCTGGAAGTCACTCGGTGTCATCCTTGGCCTCGAGCAGATCCCGCTGTCAGGCTCTCACCTAGCTGACAGGGCTGGAAGTCACTCGATGGTGATGTATTTTGGACCCCGAGCAGATCCCGCTGTCAGGCTCTCACCTAGCTGACAGGGCTGGAAGTCACTCGGTGTCATCCTTGGCCTCGAGCAGATCCCGCTGTCAGGCTCTCACCTAGCTGACAGGGCTGGAAGTCACTCGATGATGATGTATTTTGGACCCCGAGCAGATCCCGCTGTCAGGCTCTCACCTAGCTGACAGGGCTGGAAGTCACTCGGTGTCATCCTTGGCCTCGAGCAGATCCCGCTGTCAGGCTCTCACCTAGCTGACAGGGCCGGAAGTCACTCGATGGTGATGTATTGTGGACCCCGAGCAGACCCCGCTGTCAGGCTCTCACCTAGCTGACAGGGCTGGAAGTCACTCGGTGTCATCCTTGGCCCCGAGCAAATCCCGCTGTCAGGCTCTCACCTAGCTGACAGGGCTGGAAGTCACTCGATGGTGTCGGCCCTGAAGTCGTCAGGTGTAGGTCAAAGTCTATGGCAGGAAACGAAGGGGAAGGGTTTTGACAGGGCGAGCTCGGGCTCGGCGAACTCAGATCGGCATAATCAAGAAAGTAAGCTGGACCGGAGGGGTCGGCATAGGCGAGTTCGGGCTCATCATCTCCGGCTCGGCGTAGGGAAGCCGGCCGCGAGCCCGGGCCTCGCCAAAGACGAACCTGACCAGGGCTTCTCGCACACCAGGCCCATCATACTTCGAGAAATTTCTTCGATGAGCACAACCTGGGCGGCTCATGTGCGAGTAGAGGTAGGCAGAAAAAAGGCAGGAGGCCGCGCGCGAATGGTAATGGCGTAATAAGGGCGGAGGGTAACTCGCCAAGAAATCATTGGGACTCGGCGAACACTCCAAATACACCGCTCGCGGGCGCGCTCTCATAATCACTACTCGCGGAACCTGTCTCGGCGAGGTCGCGGGAGAAAAGACATTCATGACAATGAACATAGTAAAAAGAACACTGGTATGATCAAAACACCTTTTTATTATTTATAAATGTACAGGGAGCTCGCCTCTGCGAGTAGTCAAAAAAGAGAAAAGACAAATACTAGGCCGTCAGCTGGCCTCGCCCCCTCCGCCGGACTGATCCTCGCCGTCGCCCGAGTGATCCTGGAAGCTCTTCCCGAACATAGCGTCCAGGCTGTCCTCCTTCTCGCTGGGCGGCGTCGCCGGAAACAGACTCGGCATCAGGTCCCGAGCTGAGATCTCCCCACATCCTTCCACCAGCACCCCTGAATCCTTCATCATCGCGAGGGTGCACTCGGCAGTCTGAATGGAGTTGATCCGCAGTCTCTCAACGAGGTCCGCCTCGCCGAAGATGCGCGGAGACTTGTAGGGGAGAGTGGGATCGATGTCGTGCCCCGGGAAGAAGATCTCCGCCTGGCGACGCACTTCGCCGAGAAGGTGCTGGTTCTCCCCCTTCAGTTTCGCGTTCGCGCTCTCCAACTCGCCAAGGCGTGCGCGCAGTTGGACGATCTCCTCCCCTCGCTCAACATCGCGAGCCTGGAGCTCCCCGGCAGCGTCAGCGTCCACGGCCAGCTGCGCGCGCAGGCGGCCATTCTCCTCCTCAAGCTCAGTATTGCGAGCCTGGAGCTCGCCCGCCGCCTTGGCATCCTGGAAAAAGAGTTCACTTAGCAGCAGCACAAGAAGCTTTCCAAAGTAAAGGAGTGGTGCATGACGCTTACCAGCCCGCCAGCAGTCTTGGCGAGAAGACTATTCGCGATGCCGAGTCGCCTCGCCTGATCGGCGACCTGCTCCTTGGCAAGGTCGCGAGCTTGCTCGGCCTTCTCGAGCTGGTGACTGAGGGCGAAGCTGCGGCGCGCCAGCATGTGGTGCAGCTCCAGAGTCCGCAGGTGGGACTGCAGGCCCTCATGGCCGAGCTGCCGGAGGGTTGCCCTCTTGTAGGCCTCGGCATCCTCCCGGCCATAGAGGCCAAAGCCGAGGGCGTAGGCGTGACCGGTGGCGGGTTCGCGGTCGTGCCAGGACGGGTGCAGGGTGGAGACGGAGACTCGATGTGCGAGCTCGTCCCACTGCAACATGGGCTCGCCCGCGGAATCCTTCCAGCGCGCGCCGAAGTTGAAGAGGGGGTGCTGCTTCGGCGGCGCGCGCTCGCGGGCAGCCCTCTTCGCCGAGGGAGGAGGGGAGATCGCGGCCGAGGAAGAGGGGGCCTTGCCACCCTTTCTGCCCTTGCTGATAATCTCCTTCAGCGGGCTCCCCGGAGACACGTCGGGAGGGGTCTCCGATGAGCTGATGTACTTGGGGCTGGACTGATGTTGTTGTTGTTGTTGCCCCCGCGGAGCCAGCAGGGCTCTCCGCATCTTCTTCACCTGGCGGGGGCCGGATGGCGGGTTCGACCCCGCGTCCTCGGGTCGCCTCTTGCTGGAAGAGGGCTGCGAGGAGAGCGCCTCGTCTCGGCAGGCCGCTGCCGCCGCCCTCTCGCGAGCAAGAGGGTCAGTCTCCAGCCCCGGGTCCGCAAAAGGCGGGTTCGCGGGGATTATTCGCTCCCCTGAAAGAAAAATACTTGGAAGGTTAGGAAACTCAGGAATGATAATGTGCCGAGTCCGCAAGTAAGGCGAGCTCGGCAAGAGGAAGGAAACGTACCTTCGCCGGGCAGAATCGGGGGGAGCGCGTCGAGGCCCCTCCGCAGGAAGGCGACCTCGAAGTCTTTGTGGAGGAAGAATTTGTGGAGCTCGGCGTCGTTGCCGGACACGGCCGGCGGGCGGTACACCTCCTCGCCTTTCTGTTGCGGCGAGTAGGGGATGTTGCCGAGATCGCCCTTGATGAAGGCGATCTTGGTCATCCAGGTGTGGTGCTTGTTCGCGATCTCGCGAACTTTGATCAGGGAGCCGCCGAAGTAGGCGACCCCGTCCGTCGTCGCCTTGTATGAGAAGAGTTTTCTGAACACCGTCAGGTTAAACTCGATCCTCTCCCGCCGGAGATAGCTCGCGAACGCCACCATCATGGCGATGGCGTTCGAGTTCAGCTGCGCGGGGACGGCCCCGTAGTACTTCAAGATCTGCCGGATCTCCGGCCACAAAGGAAGTCGCAGCCCCACCTCGAAATGCGAGATGGGGAAGGCGAGCTCGTTCTCGTAAAACGTATTGATGGCCTCGCCCGGCCCCGGCCTGCGCGCCTCAAAGCCCGGCGGCACGTACTGGGCTTTGAATTCTGCAAGCTCCTCCTCGCTGGTATGACCGTCAAAGAAACAATAATCCGCGAAGTGCTGCGCGCACTTGGAGCGGCCGTCAGCGTCCGGATTAGTCTTGCCCATGGTCGCAGAAAAGAAACAAAGCGCAGCGCGAGCAGGAAAGAGCAAGAAGGGAAGCAGAGCAATAAAGACAGTACGGGGGTAGGTGAGAGGGGGGGGGGCTATTTATAGGAAAAGGAATCTGAGGCCGGCTGTCACATCGGCGCATCTCGCCACCCCAGCTCGCCACCCCCGCTCACCACCCCAGCTCGCCGACTTCCGGCGCATCCTCACTAAGGCTAAGTCAAAACATTACAGCATTTTATTTAAATAACAATTAAAAATGTCCTAAAAATTATTCATCCCCGCAGGGGACAGTTCAAAACAGGAAAAAACAGGGCGCGCGAGCAGGGAGGGCACCAGGATGCGAGCGCCGGTCGGCTCGGCAGGGGAGCCCGCAAGTTTACCTACCCCGGCCTCGCGATCCCCGCCCCCCAAGCTGCCGCGCGCGGAGAAGCTCGCGGATCCTTCCAGAGTTCCTCTGCGCGACTAAGAGACCGTCATCTATCTCATCCAGGAGCCGGTTAGGAGACATCAACTCGCCAGGTCGGCCGAGGCGCACCTCCTCAGCAAGGCGCGCATAGTCGCGCTGCAACGTCTCGTTGGCTCCTTGCACCTCGCGCAGACCACCCACCAGCTTCTTGAGGAGCTTCGCCTCCCTCCTCATCAGCTCACCTTGATCCACCTCTGGGCCTAGGTAAGAGTCCAGCGAGCCCGGGGATGGGAGGGGAGAGGCCGCCCGCGAGGACTCCTCGGCAGCCGACTGACTGGGAAGGGCTGTGAAGGCAGATGTCAGCAGAGCAAAAGCTTGTGAAGCACAGGGTTGAGCGAGGCAGACCTGAAGAGCTCGGCGGCTCCAAAGAGAGGCGAGGAGGGATGAACCTCAGGTCCTTCCCGCGACCTGGGCCGCGAGCTCCCGGCGAGATGGGCTCGAAGCCCGGGACAGGAATGGACCCCGGGCCCCCCCCGGCGGGCGCGTCAATGTGCCGAGGAGGGGAGCCAGGCGGCGAAGCTGGCCTCTGCGAACTCACAGGCAGGATCCCGAAGAGGAGCGGCGGATCCCGTGGATGGTTGTCCGGGGCCGAAAACTGTAAAGTGGCGGGGACAGCCTCGCCTCGCGGCGTAGGAACCCGCGGCGCGGTCCCCTCGTCATCTGGAAGGCCGCCCTGATCGTCACCAACAACAACGACCTCCCTATCATTCTCCAGAACAGTTCGAGTAGAAGAGCCGGTCTCGCGAGCCAAAGTGGCCCTCAGGTCGTGGAAGATGGGCTCAGCCGCCTCGAGAAATGGCCTTGACTTCTTTGAGCCCGGCTCGGCGGGATCAATTTGAGGGACCTTTGCGGGGACCGCCGTCAGCGCGGCAATACGAGCCTCGGAAGCCCGGCGAGCTCGATCTACGCGCTCTTGAATCTCCTTAGGAAGGGGCATCTTGGCAAGGTAGCAGGGGGAATGGCAAGAGCCAGGTAGCAGAGCAGGTGCACATATATATAGCCGCAGGTGGCCCCCACCATAAGATTCCCTTCAACTCGCCAGCCGGAGCTCGCCGCACACTTCGGGTTGGATGTTTCTTTCCGAGCTTTTTGGCAAGCTCGAAAAGAGCGGGGATTGTGTACAACCCCGTGCCCGGCGAGCAAGTTCAACAAAGGCCAAACAGGCGAGCTCGGCGAGCTCGGCGGCAGCAGGAGCGGGCCAGAGTTCGGCACCCGTCGACCAGGGATCGACGATCGGCGACCCGGAGCTCGGCATTCGCCGAGCGGGCTGAGGCTCGCGTCCTCGCAGTGGAGCTCGGCAGCAGCTGGCGAGCAAAACATGCCGAGGTGGCCAGGGGTCCCAGCTCGCCTGGGGGTCAGAGGTACCTTTTACTATTTTACCCCTGCTGGTCTGCCCGTAGCCCTTCAGAACAGCGGAGTTTGGCTGTTGGCAGACCCAGCCGAGGGTTTTCTGGTATTTTCAGGTCAGTTATTTTGGTTATTGGCAGTCCGGGTTTCAAAAACTATAAATAGGACCCAAGGGGTACCCCTAAAGGCACGTTTTTTCCTTGTGCTCCACTCCCCAAATTCTGTGCTTTCTGAGGGTACCTTAGCTCGGCTTCAGGCTAAGGAGGGGAAGCGCTCTGAGATCTTCCGGGTTTGTGGTGGGACCTCCCCGCCGAGCCCTTGGGCCTGTTTCTCCTTGTCTTGTTGTTTTTCCTTGCAGGAACGAAGTAGGCGCGAGATCACCCCTTTCCCCAAGGGCGAGCTCTACAGGAAGCCGGGTCCCGGTTTCAACATCAGCCCAAACGGCATGACCGTAAACTCATAATGCCCGTACCTCGTACTAAACGCTGTCTTCGGGATATCACTCTCCCTTATCCGCAGCTGATAGTACCCAGACTTGAGATCTAACTTCGAGTGCACCGTCGACCCGACTAACTGATCAAAGAGATCATCAATCCTAGGGATCGTGTACTTGTTCTTCTCAGTCAGCTTGTGTAGCTCCCGATAATCAATACATAATCTCAAGCTTCCATCCTTCTTCTTAACAAAGAGGACCGGTGCGCTCCAAGGCGAAGAACTCGGGCGCACATACCCTTGCTCCAACAACTCTTGCAGTTGAACTTTCAGCTCCGCCATTTCCTTAGGCGCTAGCCGATACGGAGATCGTGACACAGGCTTTGCACCTGGCACTAGCTCGATCGTAAAATCTATCTCCCGCTGAGGCGGGGCTCCAGGAAGATCTGCGGGGAACACATCAGGGTATTCCGATACCACTGAAATACAATCCAAAGCGGGCTTCGGCTTTGCAACCTCCACTAGTGTAAAGAACAGTTCTGCTCCGGCATGAACCGCCTTCACCACCTGAAGAGCAGACATCAACGTCTTGCTCGACCCCTTTAAGCCCGTAAAAGTCATCTCACGACTTGCTCCCAGCTTGACTTCCTTGCTACCGCAATCTATATGGGCCTGCTGCTCCGAGAGCCAGTCCATGCCAAATATGACGTCGAACTCCACTAATGGAAGTAAAGACGCCCGCAGATCGAACTCCTGCTCCCTAATACGAATCTTAACATCGCAGATCCTATCCGCTCGCATCGAACACCCGTTGGGCAACAACACATCCAACTTGTCCTTCGCCATTGAAGAAGGGACTCCGATGCGTGATATAAATCCTTCGAACAAGAAGGAGTGTGAAGCTCCCGTATCGAAGAGTGCTCGTGCCGGATTTTCACAAATCAATACAAATCCTAAATAAGTAGTGGTAAGGTAACATGTGCATAACAAGCATATAAAGAAATTGACTTGCTATAAATTAAATCGTACCTGTCACCACATCAGCTTGTTTAATGGCCTCCTGTTGGCCAAGATTATAGACCCTTGGTTGGGCCGGAGCATAATGGGATGTGGTCGACTCCACCGCCTTTCCCTTCTCTTCATAAGTAGCTCCCGGCCTCCTCTCGGACTTAGGACGCCCGCTCCAACAATCACGGGCGAAATGCCCCGTCTTTCCACATGTAAAGCACGCGCCCGGGGTCCGACTCGTAGTCTCCCCAGAAGCGCCAGAAGGAGCTGGACCCGAAGTCCTATGCTTCTTGAAAGACCTCCGATAGCCGGACTTTGAAGTAGTCGGCACTCTGAACTCAGATTTCTTTTCACCCAAGCTTTTCTAGGCTTGCACGCTCTTCATGTCCTTCTCCAAGGACCGGGCAGTATTGACCAAGGTTAAGAAACCCTGCGTCATTGGCCCCGACAGTAGCAGTCTCAACTCATCCCTCAAGCCTTCGTAGAATCGATTAGTCTTGCGCTCCTCATCCATGATGGTGGAGCTAGCATAACGACTCAACCGCGTAAATTCGTGGAGATATTCATCCACGCTCCTCTCACCCTGTACCAACTTCAGGAACTCATTCTCCATTGAAATCCTCTGAGTAGAAGGGAGGTATCTTGCTAAGAACAATCCCGAGAACTCTTCCATCGGAACGTCTATCAGTTGTCTACATCTCAAATGATGCAGCTCCAATCCTTCCCGCCACATCCTCGCTTCACCGTCCAGCAGGAACGTAGCGATGGTGGTCATTTGCCACTACTCCGTCTCCATCGCCGTCATGACTCTCTTCACCCTAGAGAGCCAGTCTTCAGCCTGAGATGGGGTTCCCAACCCCGAGAATAACGGAGGGTTAAAGCTCATTACATGCTTTAGCTGCCTCTCAGTTGCCCTCCTTGGCACTACCGGTTCTACGACCACTTGCTCCACCCTCCTCGGCTCAGCCTCTCGCAGAGGTTCTTGCTCCATCACGGGAGCGGGCTGCTGCGCTTGCCTTCCAGGCTGCGCATTAATCACGGCCAACACCGCTTCAGCCACCAATCGTATATTTTCAGCCGACAAAGGTGTTGCAGGAGCAACATCCGGTGCACTACTAGCCTCAGAAACTCGGCGTTCTGACGACCCAACACCACTCCTGGTCACCTATAGTGGTACAAAACACCGTTAAGCGACCAAATAAATTGCAAACAGCAATTATAGGAACACGCAGATTCCTCAAACACGAGTATTTTCATTCCTAAGTGGACATTCATGGGTTATTTTTAGCATTATAACGATGACGCACACAATGTGCTCACCACCCCTTAAAAAGAATTCGCCCACGAATTCACTTTGAGCCCGACCAAAACCAGTAGTCTGATACCAAATTGTAACACCCCCTATCCGTCGCATAGTATATAGCAGTAGGTCCGGCCGGGGCCCAACGCCATATACCACAGACAGACCGGGTGGTTACGTATGGAAACCATCCAACCAATCTCAACGTCCTACACAGAGCATTCTAGCGGAAGTAGTTTATAAAAGAGGTTGTAAACAAGAACCCAGCATTAGAGCACGAATGTCCACTAGTACGAAAATAGGAATGTTATTACAAAATACCCAAAACCGGCCTTAAGGCCTTACAAAGTGTTTCACTTGAAAATTACATGTTTTACAAACCACGGTACGCAGGCCGGTCATACATGAATAAAGCAGTAAACACTTCTACTTGGGCCTTCAAGGGCCAGCTTCGCAAAAAGGGCTTTAGCCCGCTATTGACCGCTTGGTCCAGCTGCACCTGCAAGCAACAAACCACCGCACGGTGGCAAAACAAGGCAACGGTCAGCAATGCTGACCAAATTATAACGATCCCGCCCCCAACTCGGGGCGGCGAAGCTCCTTCCCTGCATTTCATTAGCATAAGCGAGCCATACATATAACCATAGCCATTTCATCACAGACGTTGGCTCGTACGGCCACACGTCCCGTGCACTCAGGGCACATTCTCGGTGAACCGGTCGTTGTCACGTCAATTAAAGCCATTAACATTCTGGACTCACCACCGCCACTTAGACGACCAAACCTATGAGCAATTTGTCTTCCTGGCCTGGGTCACGACAATTCAAGCCATTGACCGCCGAAGACTCACATCTATGCCAACGGTAAGTGCCACGTAACCTTAGGTCTCTTTAACCGAACGACATAAAGCGGGTACGGTTCCATCTAACCCGTGCTCATATCGCAACGACAATTTAAGCCATTTGCGCGGGTCAAACTTCCTCCGAGTCCCATTCTATCGCAAGTCACATAACCCCGTTATGTTCAAGTTGGCTCTCAGGCCACCAAGTTGGCAAGATCTCGTATCCGCCCAGTTTTCCGGGTGCACCTTTGGGTTAGTCCCCAAGGCTCCCTGCTGCAATCTACCGCGTAGAAAACCCGAAAAACAAACCATAGCACGGAGTCTTCTCCGGCCTTATGCAATGCAACATCACCGATCCAGACTAACATGTCCGGGTAGGCTTCACACATCATGCCTACGTCCGTTCTCGCATACGGACTCTAAACAACGGGGACTTTACATATCTACCCGAAGGAACGCCTCCAACTCTCCGCAAACTCGCGAGAGAGGGCTTCCTATGCTAAGAAAGAGAGCGACTCATGCTCAAGATGAGGATTGTTACCCTTGAGTTCCTCTTTGGCGCCATGAAAAGTAATCGGATAGAAATCACCGCACTTGCGTTGCCTCCGTGGATCCGGAGTCGGCTTGCGATTCGGAGCTCCGAAGCTCCTCCAATGGCGGATCTAGCTCTTCTTCTTCCCTTAGCTCTCCTCTCTCTCCAAGAACTTAGAAAGAGAACAAGTGAAGAAAAGTGAAGGTTTTTCAAGTCAACTCACGGGTATATCCCTTCAGGAACATCCCCCAGCCGTTGGATCTCAACCTAAGGAAACGAACGGATTTGATTCGGGGCTGAAATGCCCAATCTGGGTCGAACACGGCCTGACACACGCCCGTGTCCAGGGCCGTGTGCCGCATTCGCCGTCAAAATCGAATCACCTGGAACCTCACACGGGTATCGAACACGCCCGTGTTCGATCTGACATGCCCGTGTTCCACGTGACACGGCCGTGTAGCCGGCCGTGTACACCATGATTTTTCCCCCATTTTCAACCCGAGCACTGCACGGGTTCTAGGACACGCCCGTGTCCTTGCCCGAGTCACATTGACACGCCTGGACCCCAGGCCGTGTACACGGGACATTTCGTCGAGGGAAGATCGACGTCTTGATGACACGGCCTTGGACACGCCCGTGTCCTAGGCCGTGTTCCTTGTCTCGACGATCGTCGAGTGAATCTCGATGACTCCCCGGGACGATCGTCGACACGGGTCGACACGCCCTACGACACGCCCGTGTCGCAGGCCGTGTGCCCATTCTCGACAAATCGTCGAGTATAACTCGACGACTTCACGGCTAAGTGTCGACACGGGTCGACACGCCCTGCGACACGCCCGTGTCGCAGGCCGTGTGCCCATTCTCGACGAATCGTCGAGTATAACTCGACGACTTCGCGGCTAAGTGTCGACACACGCTTGACACGCCCTGGGACACGCCCGTGTCCCAGGCCGTGTGCCTTCTGCCAGAACCCATACTGGCCCAAAACGTCCCCCTTTGCTCCTTTGAGTTTCGGGGCGTTACACAATTAGGGTTTGAAGAAATTTTGAATTTAGAGAAGAGAGATGTCGACACACAAGTTTGGTCTCGAAACTAAGGTGAGCGTGTCGACAAACAATGGTGAAGACCTATTTATACCTTTCTAAAATTGAAGGTGAAAAGGCGCGTGAAAATACTTGAAATGTGTCGACACTGTTGAAAAGTGTCGACACTTACTGCTAATGTCTCGACAACTATGTGTCGACACAAATATAGTCGATAGAATATATGTGTCGACACTTATTTATCTCAGCTCGACACTTAGTCGAGCCTCTACTCGACGAATTTTGTGTAAATCCTAAGTGTCGACACCACCCTAGATATGTCGACACCTACACTGCATGTGTCGACACTAATTCTCTGAAGTGTCGACACAGACTTCCTAGATGTGTCGACACCATTTCTCTAAAATGTCGACACCACTTCTATGTGTCGACACAGACAACTCTGTGTGTCGACACTATTTTACTTTGCCAATATTTGTAAACTATTCTAAGTTTATCATTCCTAATTCAATTTTAAATTTTTTGAATTTGGTTTCATCTAAGAGCTTAGTAAACATATCAGCTAACTGATTATCTGTCTTAACATAATCTAGGAAAATGTCTTCTTTTTCCACATGTTCTCTTAAAAAATAGTATTTAATTTCTATGTGCTTAGTCCTACTATGAGAGACAGGATTATTTGCAATAGAAATGACACTAGTAGAATCACAAAATAAATGTGTTCTACTTACTTGAATACCATAATCTTCTAGCTGATGTTGAATCCATAGAAGTTGAGCACATCAACTTCCTGCAGCCACATACTCTGACTCAGCTGTGGAGATAGCCACACTGGTCTGCTTCTTGCTACTCCATGACACCAGCCTTCCACCTAGAAATTTACAGGTTCCTGAAGTACTCTTTCTATCTTCCTTGCAGCCTGCAAAATCTGCATCTGAATAACCTGTCAGTATAAAATCTCCATAACAAGGGTTCCAAAGGCCTAGATAAGGTGTGCCCATAAGATATCTCAAAATTCTTTTGACTGCTGTCAAATGAGATTCTTTAGGGCAAGCCTGGTACCTAGCACAGACACATGTAGTATACATGATATTTGGTCTACTAGCAGTCAAATACAGTAGTGATCCAACTATCCATCTATACAAAGTTTCATCTACAGGTTTCCCTGCATCATCTTTGCTTAGAGACATGCTTGACCCCATAGGAGTTTTCATGGTAGTGGATGATTCCATACCATACTTCCTTATCAACTCTAGGGTGAACTTAGACTGTCATATGGATAATCCATCTTCAGTCTATCTAACTTGGAGACCCAAGAAGAACTTAAGTTCCCCCATACTGCTCATTTCAAATTGTCCTTGCATAAGTTTTGCAAACTTTCTGCAAAAACTACTTTCTGTAGACCCAAATATTATGTCATCTACATATATTTGGACTAAGATAATCTTGCCTCTGGATTCCCTAAGGAATAGATTCTTGTCTATTTTCCCCCTTGAGAATTTATTCTCAATGAGGAAACTAGACAAGGTTTCATATCAAGCCCTTGGGGCTTGTTTTAACCCATACAAAGCCTTCCTAAGTCTATAAACATAATCAGGTTTAAGAGAATCAACAGAACCTGATGGCTGCTCTACATACACTTCTTCCTTCAGATTTCCATTCAGAAAAGCTAACTTAACATGCATTTGATATACCTTAAATCCTTGATATGTTGCATAGGCAAGGAACATCCTTATTTCTTCCAGTCTTGCTACTGGAGCAAAAGTTTGATCAAAATCAATACCTTCTTCCTGCTTATATCCTTTTGCCACCATCCTACCTTTATTCTTTATGATTATTCCATTTTCATACAACTTGTTCCTAAAGATCCACTTAGTTCCAAAAATGTTGTGGTCCTTGGGTTTAGGAACTAGCTCCCAGACCTTGCATCTTTTGAATTGATTCAGCTCCTCTTGCATGGCCTCAATCCAATGAGGGTCTAGGATTGCTTATTCAAACTTCTTTGGCTCTACTTGGGATAGAAAACTGGAGTAAAGAACTGTATTTAGATTCCTGCTCCTTGTTTGCACCCCTTGTCTGAGATCTCTAATTATTTGATTGGCTGGATGATCCTTTAAATGCCTATTTGCTGGAGGCATCCTGTCTTCAGGTTGTATACCTTCAGTCTCTTCATTTAGCTGCACCTCTTGGTCTTCTTCAGCATCAGGAGTATCTTGTACTCCCCCTGGACAATAACCACCATCTTCCAATTGCTGACTTGCAGAAGACCCTTATGTTAAGGTAAGCTTGTCCAACTTCTCAATTACACCTATGGAGCTGCAAACATTTCTTGGCAATTCATTGTTAATGAGTCTAGCTTCATCAAACACTACATGAACTGACTCTTCTACAACTTGAGTAATCAAGTTGTAGACCCTATAAGCCTTACTATTATTGATGTACCCAACAAAGATCCCCTCTTGGTATTTGGCAGCAAATTTAGTTAGATAAGACTTACCATTATTAAGGATATAACACTTGCAACCAAAGATCCTGAAATAGGATAAATTTGTTTTTCTGCCCTTCACAATCTCATAGGGGGTCTTCTTGTGGCTCTTGGTGATAGTAGCCCTATTGATCACATGACAAGCAGTATTTACTGCCTCAGCCCAGAAATATTCTAGGAGAGATGTGTCACTCAATAAGGTTCTACCAGCCTCTATTAAGGTTCTATTTTTCCTTTCAGCAATACCATTTTGCTGAGGTGTTCTTGCTGAGGAAAATTCCTGAAAAATTCCAAATTCTTCACACAGTTTTGTCATACTTTCAGACTGAAATTCAGTACCATGGTCACTTCTGATTTTGACCACTGTACTGTCCAATTCATTCTGAATTTGTTTAACAAAACTATATAAGATACAAACTCATCTATCAAAGGTAAAACAGATTTTGGCTTAGAAAAACTTGCTACAATCTCTCTCTCCTTCTGAAGTCTACCCTCCAGATTTCTAATTTGATCATTCTTAAATGTAATAGTACCCATCTGAATAACAGTAATGTTCTTTAGCCTGGCTATTTCATTCAGTTTCTGATCAAATAACTTGTCTGAATCAGCAGCAGCCAATTTAAGACTAGCAATCTCCTTTGCCTGAGTTTTGGCTAAGGTTTTGCTTTTCTTCAAGGCCTGCAACAAGTCCATATATTCATCAATTAACTGATGAATATCTCCTTCAGATTCAGACCCACCCACATCACTTGATGCAGATGTATCTGATTCTGACTCAGTACTAGAAATTGAACTAGAAGAACAACTTTATACCTTACTAGGTTCAGGCTGATCCTGGATTTTGTCTCCTTCAGATAAGGCCATCAGTCCCTTGCACTGAATGTCCTCATGCTCATAAATTGAATTCATTAACTGCATGAACTCATCTTCCTCTTCTTCAGCAAACAGTCCAATATAGGCTTCAGCTTCTGAATCTGTTTCTGAAGATGACTGATCAGTCAAACTTTTGTCTTTCTTGGCAACAAATGACTTTTCCTTTTTGCCCTTAAACTGTATCTTCTTTCTGTCAGTAGACTCCTTCCTCTTTTCAGGACAGTCAGCCACAACATGTCCTTGTCTATTGTAGCAATAGCAAACAATCTTTGAAGATGTAGCTTTGCTTGGCTTGGACTTTCTTCTGTCATTCCTTGATGACTTCCTGTTCTGATAGTAGTCATCTTTTGTCTATGAAGTGGATGGCTTAGACCTCCACTGCTTCTTCTTCAGAAACTTTTGAAAATGTCTTGTAAAAGCAGCAAAGTCTTCATCACTTTCACTGCTATAAGAATTCTTGCTTTCTGAATTATCTGTCTCAGCCTCAGCAACTATTTGAGGTGGAGATGGAGACTTGCTTCTATACTTTCTAGTGGCTTCAGTCTTGAAGGCCACAGATCTTTCCTTGTGCTCCACTCTAGTAGTCTTCTCTTCCTCCTTTCTAACCATTAACTGCATCTCATATGATAACAGTTTTCCAAACAAAGTTGGGGGAGGTATATCAGCTAATTTGGCCATTTCCCTAATGACACAAATCTTGGTGTCCCAGTCCTTAGTCAGGAATCTTAAGAACTTGTCATTCAGCTCATAGTTGCTGAATTCTCTTACATAGGACATCAATTCATTTACTATCCTATAGAACTTCTTGTAGCATTCAGTAATGCTATCAGACTTTCCTTGTCTGAAGCTTTCATATTCCTGATTTAACAAAGATTTCCTATCTTGTCTTACTTCTTCTGATCCCTCCATATAGACTATTAATGTGTCCCACATTTCTTTAAAAGTTTTACAATGAATTAAATTCTAAAATATTGCATCATCAATTGCACTAACAATAATATTCTGGGCCCTCTTGTCCATAGTGGCCAGAATAATTTCATCTTTAGTCATTTCTGAATAGTCTTTGGGAGTTCTCTGATTTGCATCCAGAATAGATACTTTCATTGGCACATATGGCCCTTCTTTGACTGTAATGTATATTCTTGGGTCAGAGGCTTACATAAAAAGTCTAACCCTCTCTTTCCATATGCCAAAAATCTCTTTTCTACAGATTGACAATTTCATGGACCCCAGCTCTTTGTGATTCTCACTAGAACCCATTTTCTTGAATCTTGATTATTCTGAATCTGCCTACAGGATCTTACTCAGACTGTTATGTCCCTTTTGAGTAACCTCGCTTTGATACCACTTGAAAGAAATAGTGCCTAATCACCTAGAGGGGGGGGGGGTGAATAGGTGCCCTTTATCTTTTTGACTTTAAAGGCAGAAATACAGTACAGTAAATGCAATTCTACAATTATCACAGCACAGCAACCATACAATCATACATACACAGAGTGCACACAGGATTTATAGTGGTTCCCCAAGGTCTGGGTACATCCACTTTCTCCCTTCGCCTATCTAGTAGTGTACTAGATTCGGCCTAACTTCTTCACTTTTTCTCAGATCCTCAGATCTTACAACTCAGAACCCCAAACAGGTTCCTACACCTCAGAGTGTCCCCACTCCTACAACTCAGGCACAAAGCCTTACCACTCAGTCTTAACCAAGACCTACACTCAGGATAAACAACCTTACCTCAGCCTTCAATCAAGGTCTACACTCAGAGAATAGAATCTCCTACACTCAGGCACAAAAGCCCTACCTCAGCCTTTATAGTTTAGGCTTACAACTCAAATCTATATAAGATCCTACAGAAAATAAAGTTTACAAAGTATTTAACCACAACTCTGAAAGAGAGAGATGAGTTGACTGGCTTCTTGATGAGTTCTTGAAAGAATTTTGCAGAGATCAACCTCCCTTGGCTTTCTTCAAAGCTTCTTGAATTAGAACACAGTAGGGTTGAGTCTCCTCTGAAGATGATCTTCTATCAACTTCTGTCTTGAGAATCAGATATCAATCTGAAACTTACTTTTCAGCCTGGTTCAACAGCTGTTCTTCTTAGAATGAGCTCTCTCTCTCCAACTTCTTAGATCTTCTCTTGAAGGTCTTCTTCTTTGTTGTGTTGTTTTTCAATTCATTGATCACTTCATCATATCTGTCAAAGTAGAAAGGTCTTTAAATAGTCTTCCTCCAAGGTAACCGGCTGATCCGGTTTATAACAACCTTCTGACAGCTCTGACAGTTGCAGTTGACCGGTTGAAATGGCAGCTGTCAAGTCATCCAGTCAATTCTTGAAATCTCTGTCACTATTTGAAAGTGTCGAGACAGATAGTCTTTATGTGTTGATACAAGTAGACTAAGTGTCGACACAAGTAAACTAAGTGTCGACACTAGCCTTCATGGTTTCGACACAATTCCTTGTGTTGTTGTAACAGCTTCTCGACACTACTTCTTCAGAATGTGTCGACACTGATTCTGGGTGTCGATACAAGCCTTCTGTTGAATGTGTCGACACTGGTTGAGTGTGTCGACACAAATACTTCTTCTTCAATACTTAGTTGATTTCTGTTGTGTGTCGACACAACTCCTTTGTGTCGACACATCTTCTTGTGTTGAAACTTTGCTGAGTGTCGACACATCTCCTTTGTGTCGACACATGCCTTCATATGTTGAAACTTTGTTGAGTGTCGACACATCTCCTTTGTGTCGACACATGTACTTTAACTTTGTTGAAGTTTGCTGAGTGTCGACACAGCCTCTAAGTGTCGACACTTTTGCTGTCGACAAAGTTTCCCTGGGTGTTGACACTGCCTCTAAGTGTCGACACTGATTCTGTAGACAATTCTTCACTGTGTGTCGACACTAACTATATGTGTTGACACTTTTCTTCTGGTGTCGACTCTGCCTTCCTGGTGTTGACACAATTACTCCAAGTGTCGACACAGCTTCTCTAGGTGTCGACACATGCCTTCATAAGTGTCGACACTTCACCTCTAGGTGTCGACACATGGACTTAGAAACTTTTCCTGCAATCCTGCAGTTACTTAACCTGCACAAATAACCTCAAAGTACATCAAATACACCTTGATGTATATCATTGATTAGGGTGAGGCTTCTTCAAATCTGGTACATATATTCCAATGTACCCAACACTTCCTATTGGCTGGTGAGGCGAGGATGTGGTGGGACGAGTTGGAGATTCACCTCTTACTGGGAAGGCAACTTGCAGATGTGCCTATGGAGGAATTCTCAAGGTTGTTCTTGGTCAGGTATCTATCCTCTGCTCAGAAGCTTGAGATGGAGAATCAGTACCTTGGTTTGACTCAGGGAGACAGAAGCGTGAATGAGTATCTCCATGAGTTTACACAGTTGGGTCGTTATGCTGTTGCTACGTTTACTGAGGAGGAGCGGAAGACCAACTGTGTTTATGAGGGTCTACATGGCGACCTACAACTACTCCTTGTTGGGCCTAAGGCGTAGGGCTTCCTAGCCTTAGTTAATTCGGCCCGGTCATTGGAAAAGGTCGTGAAGAAAGTGCAAGAGAAGAAGAAAATAGGGGAAAGAAAGTCATAGTTCAAAGTGCCAAATGCAAAGTCGGGTTTCTACAGATGGAACAAGAAGCCGAAGACTTCGAGCTCAGTCCCTTCGTCTAGTGAGACGGGGGCAACCACAAGTCGAGTCCCAGGAGCTTGCTACAACTATGGAAAGATGGGGCATTTTGCTCGTGAATGTTGGAGCGGACGTGCAAAGTCTGAGAGGAAGCTTGGAGCAACATATAAAGATAAAGGGAAGGCGGTGGAGTCAACCGCGTCCCACCATGCTCCAGCCCAGCCTAGGGTATATAATCTTGGTCTGCAAGAGGCCATAAAATAAGCTTACGTGGTGACAGGTATGTGTTAAATTATAGCAGTTTTAACTTTATGTAGTTGTTACCCTCTTTATATGTTAGCTTATAAGTGTTAGTGTTAGGCTTTGTGTTGATTTTTGATTGTCCGGTGAGAGCCCTGTTTGATACGGGAGCTTCGCATTCCTTCTTGTCCTTTCCTCGATGGCAAAAGACAAGTTGGATGTGTTGTTGACCAATGGGTGCTCAATGTGTGCGGATAGAATCTATATGGTTAAGATACGGATTGGGGATCAGGAGTTTGATTTGCGAGCATCGGTACTGCCATTAGTGGAGTTTGACATAATCTTTGGTATGGACTGGCTCTCGGAGCAGCGAGCATGCATTGATTGCAACCAAAATGAGGTTAAGTTAGGACTAAATACTGATCGGGAGACTACATTTGCGGGCATGAATGGGTTGAGTAAGATTTTGATGTCGTCCCTTCAGGTGATCAAGGCAGTTCGGTCTGGGGCAGAGCTGTTTGTCACATTAGTGCAGACTTAAATGCCTAAGACAAGTCTGGGCAGTATTCCAGTTGTGTCCGAGTATACTAATGTGTTCCCAGATGATCTCCTAGGAGCCCCTCCTCAGCGGGAGATTGATTTTACTATTGAGCTAGTGCCGGGTGCCAAATCGGTGTCACGCACTCCGTATCGGATAGCGCCAAGAGAGTTGTTGGAGGAAGGGTATGTGCGTCCAAGTTCGTCGCCTTGGAGCACAACAGTCCTCTTCGTTAAGAAGAAGGATGGGTGCTTGCGACTCTGTATCGACTATCGGGACTTGAACAAGCTTACGGAAAAGAATAAGTATCAGATCCCAAGGATTGACGATCTATTTGATCAGTTGGTCGGGTCAACAGTATATTCGAAGTTAGATCTGAAAGCCGGCTACTACCAATTAAGGATTAGGGAAAGAGACATTCAAAAGATAGCGTTCAGCATGCGGATTGGGCATTACGAGTTCACGATCATGTCGTTTGGGTTGACCAATGCGCCATCCGTGTTTATGGATCTGATGAACAGGACGTTCAAAGAGTACCTGGACCGTTTCGTGATAGTATTTATCT
Source organism: Platanthera guangdongensis (assembly GCA_039583875.1). Taxonomy (NCBI): domain Eukaryota; kingdom Viridiplantae; phylum Streptophyta; class Magnoliopsida; order Asparagales; family Orchidaceae; genus Platanthera; species Platanthera guangdongensis. The sequence goes on along the minus strand of CM077155.1, from coordinate 112,954,003 downwards.
ATGATATCTTCGTGTACTCGCAGTGTGAGGATGATCACTACAAGCATCTGCATATGGTGTTGGAGACATTGAGAAGGAATCAGTTGTATGCTAAGTTCTCCAAGTGTGAGTTCTGGTTATCCTCATTACCGTTCCTTGGTCATATTGTTAGTGAGAAGGGATAGCGGTGGATCCGGCGAAGATAGTGGTGATACGGGAGTGGCCTGTGTTGTATACAATGGCGGAAGTCCGGAGCTTTCCGGGGCTTGCCCGCTACTACAGGTGCTTCGTAGAGAGATTCTTGAGGATAGCGCTACCACTCACGACGTTGACAAGGAAGGATCAAGAGTTTGTGTGGTCGCTGGAGTGCGAGCATGCTTTTGAAGAATTGAAGAGGCTGAAAGTCCACCTAGTGTCAGCTATGTGCACCTATGGGGGGGGGGGAATAGGTGACGAGTAGTGCTTTTGCGGAATGAATTTACGAGAGTACCTGCACAATAAAAATAAAGAGCACAGCATACAGAAAACACAGCAAATTTATAGTGGTTCCCCGACTTGGGTACATCCACTTTCCCCCTTCGACCTATCTCCCCAACAAGGGACAACTCGGTCACTTCTCCAACGGGATTGAAATCCAATCCCTTCACTAACGGAAGGAGCCCTTCCACACGTGAGAGTCAACACTCCCACAAAACGGGTTGCACCCAACCCTTACAACACGGAACAAAAGTTCCTTTACAACAAAATTAAATATAGAGTGTACACGTGATACAAACTTCTTTTGGAGACTACGGTGTTCCTCTTCGTTCGACGACGTGTTCTTGAAGTCGATGAAGAGTCTACAACATTGGTCTCTCTTGGAGAGGATCTTCCCGTAACCGGCGGCGGCACACGATCGGTGGCTAGCTTTGGGATCGGCGGCTACGATGATGAGCGGCTGCTGAACTTGGAGATCCAAACTTCGTAGCGAAGCAAGTTCGGTCTACCAACGGTCACACGAGGATCGGTCGTCTCGATCGATTCGGAGGGGAAGTTTTTCTCGATCAACAAATCGAGAGACAAGGGATCTCTGGATAGACGCGTGAGACTCAAGCCTTGCTAGGCTTCTGTCGCCGGAGATCGGGAAGAAGAACGATCAGCGGCGGCGACGGACTTGCGCGAGCGGCGACGGAGGCGGCGGAGAGATTTCGCGATATTAGGGTTTTCGCTCGCTCGGCTTCTTTCTCTGTGTAGGTATTCCGTTCAAAATACCCGAGTATAAATACTGTAGCTACCTCCAATATGACCGTTTGTGGGACCGACAATAGAAATCCCCAAATCCCGGTCCAGAAATTTAACAGCGGCAGAATCCGGTTCAGGAAGTTCCAGAAAAACGCCAAGTCAAAATCGGTGAGAATCGAAAGTGATTCTCGCCGAGTCGCCGAGAATCAAAGGTGATTCTCGACGATTCGGCGAGAATCAAAGATGATTCTCGTCGAATTTGCCTTGGTTGCACGCACTGCTTTAAGCCAGGTCGAGACGGCGAGAATCACTAAGTGATTCTCGTCGATTCTTACTTAGACTCAGAGGTGCTTGCTTAGAAGATGCTGGAACGTGTTCGGCGAGAATCATCCGCTGATTCTCGACGAATCGGCGAGAATCCCGAATGATTCTCGCCGAATCGGCGAGAATCACTTGGTGATTCTCGTCGATTCTAACTTAGACGGAATTTCGTCTTTCCACCTGTGAGATGCTCATTGACCCATCCTTGCTCCTTGTCTGCTCCTGCATATTTACAGCCCTGTGCTTGAAAATAAGTGCACTCCAATAGAGAGAGTACACGTAGGCCAACACACTGATCTGCTCAACGAGGGATTACGTCGTGCAGACCCGTGTATATTGACCTACTGCACCCTGACATTGGTGTGCACTTAGCGTGGAAAAACTGCAAGCACAACTAGAAGGATTTTATCAAATACATAGTCTATTGACCTTAGCTTGTCCAGGGGCTTCTTCAAATCAGGTACATTGTGGATACAATACCCAACAGAGGCGGTTGACCAGGACGCCTATTTTATGTTCGCCAAGTGGGACCGAAGGGTTTGAAATCTATAGTGATGCTTCGAGCAGTGGTTTGGGCTGTGCTTTGCTACAGTATGGGAGCGTGATAGCCTATGGTTCATGACAATTGAAGGTTCACGAGAGGAATTATCCGGTTCATGACTTGGAGTTAGCGGCCGTGATATTTGCTCTAAAGCTGTGGAGGCACTACTTGTACGGTGTGAAGGTTGATATCTACACCGATCATAAGAGCTTGAAGAACTTTTTAGATCAGAAGGACCTAAACATGAGGAAGTGGAGGTGGATGGAGTTCCTGCGGTACTACACCTTCGAGATACATTATGTGCCTGAGAAAGGAAATGCAGTGGCCGATGTATTGAGTAGCAGGGCTCCTGCACAGGCCAACTGGTTGTCGGTACATGATGAGAGTTTGGTCCGTGATTTGGAGGCATTAGAGATCTCCTGCGTCGACAAGCAGACTAGTGCCGAGGCAAAATTATATTGGACAGAGGTGCAGTATGACCTAGCTGATAGGGTTCGGCGGGCTTTGGTTCAAGATAGCAGCATGAAGCAGATCTTAGATGAATCTTTGGATGAGTCAAATTCCTAATTTGCTGTTGAGGATGGACTGCTAGGGAGTGACGGTCGCCTATGCGTCCCTAGCGCGGGTAATCTTCGGTAGGAGTTGATGTACGAGGCTCATCATACCAAGTACTCAATCCACCCGGGGATCACGAAGCTGTATAAAGACATGAAGAAGCTGTTCTGGTGGCCAGAGTTAAAGAAGGAGGTAGCACTTTATGTGACCAAGTGCCAAACATGTGCCTTGGTGAAGGCGGAGTGCCAGAAGCCCAGAGGTTTCTTGAAGTCCTTACCTATCCCGGAGTGGAAGTTCGACGACATTTCTATGGATTTTGTGCATGGTTTGCCAAAGTCGCAGAGGGGAAACGACGCCATCTTGGTGGTCGTAGATAGATTTACAAAAGTATCGCACTTTATCCCAAACAGGAAGGAAGATTCGGTGGAAAAGTTAGCCAAACTCTATATGGATAATATTGTTCGATTGCATGGTGTGCCCCACAGTATTGTTAGTGACCGAGATGGATGCTTCACGTCGAATGACTGGAGGTCGGTGCATAGTCTGTTGGGAACTAAGCTGAGTTTCAGCACAGCCTTTCATCCACACACGGATGGTCAGACCGAGAGGGTCAACAGGATGATGGAGGACATGCTTCGAATGTGTGTCCTGGATTTCAGAAAGTAGTGGGAAGATCACCTGTACATGGTGGAGTTTGCATATAACAACAGCTGCCCAGCGAGTATTGGAATGGCGCCTTTCGAGGCCTTGTATGGGAGAAAGTGCTGCACGCCGTTGTCTTGGTTGGAGACAGGCGAGTCGAAGATATTCAAATGTCAAGCGGTGGAAGACGCCACTTCAATGATACGTACAATTTAGGAATGGTTGAAGATCGCTCAGTACAGGCAGGCAAAATACTATAACGCCAAGCATAGGAACGTGGAGTTCGGTGTTGGCGACTGGATGTATTTGAAAATCAAGTCGTTCAAGAGTGTCTCGCGGGTTCGACGCTTGAAGAAGTTGATTCCGAGTACCTTGGGCCGTTTGAAATCCTGGAGCGGGTTGGCGAAGCATCTTATCGATTGAAGCTGTCAGTGAATTTGAGTGGGCTACACGATGTGTTCCACATAACAGTGTTGCGGAAGGCGGTGCAAGAGCCTTCGCAGGTCGTTGCAGTCGATCAAGTGTTGGTTGATTATGGGCTGACAACAAAGGTAAAGCCAGTACGCATTGAAGACTTTGAAGTCAAACGACTCCGCAACAAGGAAGTCTGTATGGTTAAAGTCTGTTGGGATAACTGCGGGCATGAGGAGCTTTCATGGGAGCGAGAGCAGACTATGTTGGAGAATACCCCGAGTTATTCCACTCAGGTAACATTTAAATTTTGTATACCTTTACATAATTTCGGGACGAAATTCTTTAAGAGGGGGAGATTTGTAATGCCCCGAAAATAGTAATCGAATCGGTCGCGTCCTAAGGAAGTTTTGGTGCCTTAATAGGGGTACACAGCCTGGGACACGGGCATGTCCAAGGCTGTGTCCTCCTCTGTGTTGGTCGGTTGTTTCCAGAAAAGGACACGTCAGGAAACACGGAAGCGACACGGGCGTGTCAAGCGTGACATGGGCGTGTGCATACCCGTATCACCACCCGTATTCCCAAGGGATGTGACGGTTGTGTTGGATCCCTAGTTGATTTGGGCTAGGTTCACTAACTTAGGATGATTTCACCAACATGTATAGTCAGGGTCATGGTTGTGTCCTAGAGTCTAGGCCAAGAGTCAACATCACATGGATCTGCCTACAACAGCTTGTCAGAGACTCAAGCAGTTGTGTCGACACCCAGAAGAATTATGTCGACACACAGAAAGGCTGTGTCGACACCCAGAGGATTTGTGTCGACACAACAAACTATCAGTTGACACAGATAATATTAGTCGACACTAGCTCAGTCGACACAAGAAGGATTTGTGTCCACACAGTTCACAGATTATTGGTCGACAGTATCAGTCTACACCAGAAGGACTTGTGTCGACACCCAGAACCATCTGTCTATACAGTTCACTGAAGCTGTTTCAGAAGGATAAGTCAAATTCTCAGGTCGACGATTGATGTCCTCAGCTCGACGATCTGAGATATTTCTCTGAGCTGAGCTCGACTATCTTCGTTCTCTGGTCGATGAAATCTGGGATATTTCTTCAACTATCTAAAGTCAGGATAACTCCAAATTATTCTAAGTCCAGCTTCAGACTTTGCTCGACGAACTGGATCCTGAGCTCGATGAACTTGGACCTCAACTTCACAAGAACCTTAAGTTAGAAGTTCTCAGGTCGACGAACTTTGTTCATTGGTCGACGAATTCTGGATCCTTTACTTCAACAACTATATTCATGAATTATTCGATAGGATAAAAGAAGAGTACGTTAATTGTCCGGACTTCAAGGACATCTACTATTCCACTCAAAACAACTCTCCCACAACGATTTCAGCGTATTATATTCGGGACGGGTATCTGTTTAAGCATTCGAAGTTGTGTATTTCTCGTTCTTCCCTTCGGCATTTTATTGTGTGGGAGTTACATAGTGGTGGTATGGGTGGACACTTCGGGCGCAATAAGACTACTACGCTTGTAGAAGAGAAGTTCCACTGGCCAGGCCTTAATTCTACGGTTAATAAAATTGTGGGTAGTTGTCGCGTTTGTCAATTAGCAAAGGGAAATAAAACAAATGTCGGACTCTATACCCCTCTTCCGATTCCTTCCATTCCATGGAAGATGTTAGTATGGACTTTATCCTAGGTCTACCGGTCACATTTAGACGACATGATTCCATTCTCGTGGTAGTCGGTCGATTTTCCAAATGGCCTATTTTATTGCGTGTAATAAGACCGATGATGCATCCCATGTAGCAAAATTATATTTTTAAAGAAGTTGTTGGGAATAGAGGCGTTCCGAAGACGATAGTGACCGATAGAGATGTAAAGTTTACTAGCTATTTTTGGAAAATCCTGTGGAGGATAATGGGCACCAAGCTATTGTTTACTTCGGCCTACCATCCACAAACTGATGGCCAAACGGAAGTGGTAAACAGGAGTTTAGGGAGTTTACTTCGTTGCCTTGTGGGTGACCACAAGGGCACATGGCACCTCATCCTTCCCCATGCTCAGTTAGCATACAATAACTCTAAAAATAGGTCCACAGGATTATCACCAAATGAGATCGTTCACGGTTATAAAGCCCATGTGCCGATTGACTTGATTCTGTTACCGCTATCGTATAAGTCTAGTCAGTTTTCGCAAGATTTTGCTTCTCATGTTCATGCTTTACACAAACACATTACTGAAGCGCTAACCACTCAATATGCATCTTATCAAGCTCATGCTAATTTACATAAGAGGGTGTCTCCCTTTAAGGTTGGTGATTTAGTCATGGTGCGTCTCGTCCCTGAACGGATGCCTTTGGACACTATAAAAAAGTTGATGAATCAGCGAGCTGGACCCTTTCGGATTATAAAAAAAATAGGAGAAAACGCATATCTGTTGGAGTTACCTACTGATTGGGGTATTTCCCCTATTTTTAATGTTTCCGATTTAACGCTTTATGTCTTTCCAACTCCAGAATTATCTAAATGTTCGTTTAGTTCCACTACAATTTCTAATGGGTTGGGGGGTGAATTAGTTTCTGGATCGCTCTCTTCCTCGGTCTCCAATGGAGGTATGTGGGTTGTTGATGATGAAAAGTTTCCTCCTTTATTGCCTAACGTTTTTCCCAAGTTTCCCAGGACCAATTTTCTGCCAGACAGGATCCTTCAAGATAAATTATTCACCTCTCCTAGTGGTGGTGTTCGCAGATACTTGATATGTTGGCGAGATCGTCCGGCCTCCGATGACTCTTGGCTTCCGGAATCGGAGGTGGCTCGTTTGGATGATGCTCTTCTGTGCCAGTACCTGCATGCCAACTCATCGGTGATGAGTCCTTCTGAGCGGGGGAGGGTTGATGGAGACGACGAATACCAACCTATAGAAGATGATGTCAACATTCTCGCGGATGATCCTTCTCCGTCTCCAATCAAAGAAGATGATGTCAACATGCTCGTGGATGATCCTTCTTCGTCTCCAATCAAAGATTTGCGGCGTCATGACAATCATGCGGAGCGACACTACAATCTCCGCCCTCGGCGTAAGACAACTAAATAATTGAACTCATTTTATTCCAAGCTTGAGAGCTGTTATATTTTTTATCATGTTTTATTTAACATTTGGAGTGTTTTATTTTTATGTTTATTTGGGCTACATATAGCCAAGACTTTGTGTTAAGCCTATAAAAAGGCATGTAATGTTTTGTTTAAGTAAAATGAAATGAAAGTTAAAAAAACCCTAATTCTTGCCTAAAGATTATCTCCTCCTTTCCCTCTCTACATTCTCCTAGCCGCCAGCCCGACCTCACTCTCCCTCTCAAATTTTTCGGCCAGCTCTCTCCCTCTTTCCCTCCTACCCGAGCAGCCACCCCCTCTCTAACACTCGAGCAGCCCCTCCTCCACAACCCGAGCAGCCACCACTTCTCTAACACCCGAGCAGCCCCCTCCTCCACAACCCGAGCAGCCACCACCCTCATCCACCCGATCCGCCCCTTCCCACGCAAAACGATCGGCCCCAACAAAACCCGATTCCAGCAAGGTGGTTTCCATCCAGCGTGTAGTGGGAAAGGCAGAAGTTTTTCTCTCCACCGGTGCGACTATGGCGGAACCGCGGAAGAGTGATCCACGAGTGAATCAGAATCATCTATTCTGGTTTTGGGTAATGATACGTTCTACTTTGTGTGTGATTCTCCTTCCTAGATTTTCTTATGGTGGATGTGATTTTTGCGCACCTTCGGAATCGTTAATGTCATTTTGTCTCTCCGATAGTATCTTGTGTTCATCCTATTTTGATTATTTTTTCCGAAAGAGGATTTGGCAAACCCTCGTACTTTTTGTTGGGAGAGATCTACCATTTTTCCGAATCGAACTTTTTTGGTAGATCCCTTTGGTACAACTATTGCTCATTCGAAACGGGTGGGTCCATTTAGCTTGAGAGAACAACGACCTATAGCCTATTGTATGATCTTAAAACGGCGTCGCTACCTTACGTTAGCATAAATCTGATAATTTTCCCTACGAGTGAGCTGTGTTTGAGTTTACGTGCGAGTGTAGAAGCGTGATATAGTGAGGGTCGTGTGTTAAGACGTAAAAATCAATCGCGTAGGCATTATAGCCTACATCGGCTGGGTCTTTATTGGATTTCCGCAACACCGAGATGTGGATCACATCATGTAATCCACTCAAGTCTGCCGACAGAGCTAGCCGATACACAACTTCTCCGACTCGCTCAACCACTTCAAACAGACCCAAATATCTTGGACTCAACTTTTTCAGGCGTCGAATACTCGATACGCCTTTGAAGGGTTTGATCTTCAAGTATACCCAATCGCCTACCGCGAACTCCACGTTCCGGTGCTTGGCGTTGTAGTATTTCGCTTGTCGATCTTGAGCGATCAATATCATCTCTCGAATTGTATGGATAGTCGAATTTGCTTCATCGACTTCATTACGCCGATAAACTATGGCTTCGCCCGCTTCTACCCAAGCTAAGGGAGTACGACACTTCCGTCCATACAGAGCTTCATACGGAGCCATGCCGATGCTCGCTTGGTAGCTGTTGTTGTAAGCGAATTCCACCATATAGATATATATTCCCATCTCTTCCCAAAGTCAAGGGCGCACATCCGAAGCATGTCTTCCATCGTTCTGTTGGTCCGTTCAGTTTGGCCATCTGTTTGGGGATGTAATGTTGTACTGAATTATAACTTCGTGCCCAACAGTTGATGAACTAACCGCCAATCATTCGATGTGAGCCGCCCGTCTCGATCACTTACGATGCTCGGAGGAACACCATGTAGCCGCACAATCTGGTCAACAAATAATTTTGCCATTTTTCCACTGAATCATCCCGTCTGTTTGGCAGGAAGTGTGCCACTTTCGTCAGCCGATCGACAATCACCCAGATGGAATCATTCCCTCATTGCGATCTTGGCAACCCATGTATGAAATCCATGGAAATATCATCAAATTTCCATTCTGGAATCGGCAATGACTCCAAGTAACCGCTGATGCTAAAGATCACGGCAGTGAACCGGTCGCACAAGTAATATAAAATGGGGGCTTTCCCAAGTATCGATCTCTCAAGGAACACAGTAAGGTGGAGTTAATTTCGAGGAGGACTTGAGATTGAAGTCCTCAGGTCGGAGCTAACTAAGGGGGGTTTGGATATTTACGGAAACAGAAAATAAAAGGCTAACAACTACTCCTATGCAACGCCGCTATGCGATGCTTCGCCAGGCGTGATGGAAGACTACTCGGGCCGCTATGCACCGAATCACTAGGCGGATGGGCGAGTAGGCTTGCGGATGAGGTGATGAGAATGGCGGAATGAGGGTTGTGAGCACCTCTTCGCTACGCACTCTTCTAGCAATTGCTAGAACGGCAAGGGTGGATGGTGGTGGATGGAATATGGCGTAACTCAAGCAACTTAGGCAGTAAAATGAAATAGGAATCACATAGACATAAAACACATAACATATACAACCACAGTGCACTTCTTCAATATAAATAGATTTAAAACACCAATATTCAACAATAAAGCAAGAACAAGTCAAGAGATCGAACTAATCCGAAGTCTTGCTGAGGATTCACGGTTGGAATCGTCGGGTTGTCAATCCGCGTCCAAGCTCGGTCCTCAACTACGTCCTGGGTAGAGAAGGGCTGTCACCACCTTCCAATGGCCCGTCTTCTTCGTCTCACGATAGCGGACGAAGTTTGCTAGCTTTCCTTTGCTTGATGGCTATGGCGTCAAACCCTAATTGAAGCTCACAGATGAGGAGAAGGAGAGGAGCTTCGGCTTGGCTTGGTAAGAGTGGGCACCTCCCTAAAGATGAGGAGAAGGCCAGCGGAAAGATGGGGGAAGAACGCGGAAATGGGGAGGGGGACCTTCTAATTAAGGGAGCCACGGCATATAAAAAGCAGAAATGAACAGCTCTGGTCGCTCACCTTCGTATCCAGGGCGTCCGTGATATGTTGTGCTCGTCGCCTGTCTGGCAGATCAGAAATGAACAGGATAAGTGCACGATATGGCGCACGACCAGTGGTCGTGCGCACTAT